>CM055122.1:84763419-85963419 GCA_029206835.1 Rana muscosa | reverse complement strand
ACTAAAGATGTACAAATAATTCTATGGGAACAATTCACACGGGAACAAATGTCTACATAGAAAAATTGAAAAATAACATGCTAACAAAAAAACCCTTGGGGTTGGATCCTGACTTGATGTGAACATACCATGATGCCCACATAAACTTATGCACTCAATGAATGTCAATGCAATTTCTTGTTCATACATCACGGGACACAGAGCAGCATAGTCATTACTATGTGGGTTATATAGAATTACCTTCAGGTGCTGGCACTGGCAACTTCCAAAACAGGAAGTACCCTCCCCTATATAAGCCCCTCCCATCCGGGAGTACCTCAGTTTTTTGCCAGTGTCTAAGGTGTTGGCCAAGGTTAACATGTATTCATCTGGGCTTGTGTACAGGTTCTCTGGGCCTTAGCAAGCTATTCCGGATCCGACCAAAAAAGCTTCATAGCTAAACGGTCGGTACCCGGGCCTTGCAGAGAAGAGCAGGGTTTTGCCTGTAATGCCTCTCTTAGGAGGGCTGGACCCTGGGATCCAGAGCTCTGGTCATACCCAAAACCAAGAGGCTATCTGTGCAGGGTGCTATACAGGTCCAGGGGAGTGGAATCCTTGGGAACCCGGTCCCTGAAGGTCTAGTACAATGCCTGCCGTGAGAGGTGAAGTTTGGGCTTCTGTGGACCAAACAAAGTCCTGCGGCGGGGAAAAGGTAAGTGGGGGCCCCTCAGGAACTTGGTTCTATTGAGGGGACCCCCAAGCCTAATATGTCTTTCTGCCTGTTACCTAAAGGGTATTCCCGCTAATAGCTGTATATGCCTAAGAAATCCTAGAAATGTTTTTTCATAAGGGAAGTTTTAAAAAAACTGTAAACCTGGAAATGTTTTTCATAAAGGAGGTTTTAAAAAAAAAAAAAAAAAAGACAAAAGTGCGGTACCTGTGTTTGTCCACTAGAGGCCGCTGTGGAACGTCTTTTTTCTTGGGACTATTCCTTCCATGGTGAAAGTCCAGGCAGATGAGTGAGCTCTCTATCAGGGAAGCTGCATTCCTCTGTCATGCTGCCAAGTAGTTTCCTTCCATCCCCGAGTCCTGGTAAAACAGGGACCCTGGCTCCTCTCCCTACATGGCGCCAAGAGCGCACACATGCACGCGCGCGCGCACACATGCTTTCTTTTTATAAGGTTTAGCTTCAAAAAAGGGGGCGGAGCCTGGCGGATGACGCGCTCTGTGCGCCCAGCGCTTCTGCGCATGCGCGGGCGTCCCAGCAAGATAAAAGGACTCAGTCCATGCTGCTTGCTATGGACACAGAGCATGAAAAGGAGCTGGTAGCATGGTATAGGGGCTTACAGCGGGCGGTTGATACAGGCATCCCCAGAAAGATGCATTAGTAGACACCCACTGATGTACATAGCAGCAAATTGCATTAGACTATTTCAGTAAGGGGTGTATTGCGGCTGGAATACCTCAGCTTTGAACTAAGGAATATGCCGCCTAAAAAACTCCGAGATATACCTCTCAGGAAGTGTAGGGGGTCTCCATCGGGCTCTGAGGATCTGGAGCAGTCATCTGCACCCTCCTCCCCTGAGAAATCAGAGGTTAATACCCATAAGGAACCCCCGGGAGTGCCAGGTACTGCGGCTGTCCTCAGTCCACCTGCTCCTGCATATATAACAGAGGAGGTTTTTTCCTCAACTCTGGAGGGATTGGAGCAGAGATTGGCTGCATTGATCGCTTCTTCTCTACAGGAAAGAAAGCGCGCCAGATCTCCATCACCTCCATTAGAGTGCCTGTTGGCAGAGCAACAGTCCCAGGAAGGGACCGACCTACCTGAAGGGGATCAGGAGGAGGTTAGCTCTGTTTTTGAGGAATCGACAGTAGATGAACCATTTTCAGCATCACAGACTGAAAGATTATGGGTCCAGACCCTAACTGACATGGTTCGATCTGCATTTAAAATGCCTCTTGTTGAACCATCAACTACTGCTGTCTCCTCATTGGGGTCGCTAAAAGCTCCCCAGGTTAATTGCTCCTTTCCAATACATCCATTATTGGAAGGACTTATATACCAGGACTGGGAACATCCTGATAAACTATTTGTTCCGCCTAAAAGGTTTCCGGTGATCTATCCCATGGAGGAAAAGTTCACCCAGAGATGGAATGTTCCTACGGTGGATGCAGCCATCTCTTCTGTGAACAAATCACTGACATGTCCAGTAGATAATGTTCAAATGTTCAAAGATCCAGTGGATAAAAAATTGGAATCTTTATTAAAATCTGCTTTTTCCACAGCAGGGGCTGTTACAC
Source organism: Rana muscosa (assembly GCA_029206835.1). Taxonomy (NCBI): domain Eukaryota; kingdom Metazoa; phylum Chordata; class Amphibia; order Anura; family Ranidae; genus Rana; species Rana muscosa. The sequence continues at coordinate 85,961,136 of CM055122.1, read as the reverse complement.
AGCCAGCAGTGGCAGCTATTGGGGTCTGCCAAGCTTTAAAGGATCAAATGAAAATGGTCCTGAGGGATTTGCCAGACCAACAGGCCCAGGCTCTGGCTGATCTGCCTAGAGCATTATGCTTTGCGGTTGACGCCATCAAGGATTCTATCCATCAGGCCTCCCGCCTCACGCTGTCTTTGGTACATATGCGTAGGCTTCTGTGGCTTAAAAACTGGTCTGCTGAAGCTCCCTGTAAGAAGCTCTTAGTTAGCTTCCCATTTCATGGGGAACGCCTTTTTGGCGAAGACCTGGATAAGTATATCCAGAAGATTTCCAGTGGTAAAAGTACTCTCTTACCGAGTAAGAAGAGGTCTAGGGGTCCATCTTTTAAGAGGACTACCTCTCCTATCCCTGCGACGTCTGCTACTAAGCAGTTCCGACGGCCTCCTCGGTCAAACTCAGGAGGTAAAAATCAGGGACAGCCACAGGGTAATAAAAAGCCCTGGATCCGAAGAGGTACTAAACCAGCCTCCAAGTCAAGCCTATGAAGGGCTGCCCCCACTCAAACGGGTGGGGGGAAGACTTCAGTTGTTCGCAGAGACCTGGCGGGAGACGATCAAAGACAGATGGGTGCTCTCCGCAGTAACTCTGGGATACAAGTTGGAGTTAAAAGAGTCTCCTCCGTCCCATTTTATGTGGTCAGGCATGCCAAGAGACCCTCTGAAAAGACGGTCTCTCCTATTGGCGTTAGAACAACTATTGCTCCAAGGAGTAATTATGGAGGTTCCTATGGAAGAGTGGGGGTTGGGTTTCTACTCAAACCTTTTCACAGTCCCGAAGCCAAACGGGGACATAAGACCCATATTGGACCTAAAGAGTCTAAACAAATTTCTAAACGTCCGGTCTTTCCGGATGGAGTCGATCCGATCGGTCACCGCTGCCCTACAAGGGGAGGAATGGTTAGCCTCGATCGACATCAAAGATGCTTACTTGCATGTTCCCATCTTTCCAGGTCATCAAAAATTCCTACGCTTTGCAGTAGAAGGGCGCCATTTTCAGTTCAGAGCCTTACCATTCGGTCTGGCCACAGCACCACGAGTGTTCACAAAAATTCTGGCCCCACTGTTGGCCGATCTAAGAACACGAGGTGTAACGATAATGGCATACCTAGACGACCTGTTGTTGATGGACCACTCAGTTGCCAAGCTAGAAGTGGTAATTATCGATACAATCAAGTATCTAGAATCGCACGGTTGGGTCATCAACCTGGACAAGTCAGCCCTACAGCCAGTGAAAAACCTGGTATATCTAGGGCTACGGCTGGATTCAGACCAGAGGAAGATTTTCTTACCTCTAGACAAGGTATCCTCTTTGAGGGGCTTGGTCCGTCTGCTTTGTGCAAAAAGACAGCCGTCCATACGCCTGTGCATGAGGCTGCTAGGAAAGATGGTAGCATCATTCGAAGCTGTGCCATACGCCCAATTCCACTCAAGGAATTTACAAAGGGCCATATTGTCAGCCTGGAACGGAAAAGTTCAGGCTCTAGACTTCCCGATGGCTTTGTCCCCTTCCGTTCGGAAGAGTCTCTGCTGGTGGTTGATCCCCCAGAATCTCCAGAAGGGAAAACCCTTCAGCCCGATATCTTGGAAGGTGGTCACTACAGATGCCAGCCTTACAGGCTGGGGGGCAGTACTGGAGCAATGGTCTCTCCAGGGCAGATGGTCAAATGTAGTAAAAACCCTGCCCATCAATCTCTTAGAGATACGAGCAGCCCGGTACGCCCTAGTAGCCTGGACATCCAGACTCCAAGGGTCCCCTGTCAGAATTCAATCAGACAATGCCACAGCAGTGGCATATATCAATCATCAGGGAGGCACCAGGAGTCGTGCAGCCCAGAGGGAAGTAAGTCACATCCTGGAATGGGCAGAAAAGCATGTCCCATGTATATCAGCTGTCTTCATTCCAGGGGTGGAGAATTGGAAGGCGGACTTTCTGAGTCGCCAACAGTTATGCCCAGGGGAATGGTCCCTTCATCCCGAGGTCTTCCGAGCAATATGTCAGCGGTGGGGAACACCGGATGTAGATCTGCTAGCATCCAGATTCAACGCAAAGGTGGACAGGTTTGTCTCCCGGACAAGGGATCCCCTCGCTTGCGGCTCGGATGCTCTGGTGTTCCCTTGGGATCAGTTCAGACTGATATATGCATTCCCTCCGCTACAATTGTTGCCTCGACTCCTTCGCAGAGTCAGGTTGGAGAAGAAGCCGGTGATCCTGGTGGCTCCAGCGTGGCCCCGAAGGGCCTGGTACGCGGAGATCATCAAAATGTCTGTGGGGAGTCCTTGGACCCTTCCACGTCGTCCGGACCTGCTTTCGCAAGGACCGATATACCACCCTTCCTTACTAACTCTAAGTTTAACGGCCTGGCTATTGAGTCCCACATCCTAAAGAAGAGAGGTCTCTCTAACTCTGTGGTATCAACTATAATCAATGCCAGGAAGCCTGTATCCAGGCAGATCTACTATAGAGTTTGGAAGGCGTACATCACTTGGTGCGAGGCCAGAAAATGGCATCCACGTAAGTACGTTATAGGCAGAATTCTGGACTTCCTGCAGTGGGCTGTAGACAGGAAGTTTGCCTTAAGTACTATCAAGGGCCAGGTTTCGGCCTTGTCAATACTATTTCAAAGGCCCCTGGCTATGCATTCACTTGTCAAATCCTTTATGCAAGGTGTGACTCATATTATTCCACCGATTAAGGCTCCCATATGCCCATGGGATCTAAATTTGGTTCTGTCGGTTCTGCAGAAGCAGCCATTTGAACCTTTGCGGCACATTTCCTTGGTTCTACTCACCAGGAAATTTATATTTTTAGTAGCCATATGCTCGGCTAGAAGAGTGTCGGAATTAGCCGCCATGTCCTGTAAAGAGCCATATCTGGTTATCCATAAGGACAGAGTAGTATTACGTCCTCACCCAGCCTTTCTTCCTAAGGTGGTATCGAGGTTTCACTTGAACCAGGATGTGGTTCTTCCTTCTTTTTTCCCCAAACCAAGCTCGGTAGAGGAAAAGTTATTGCATTCTTTGGATGTAGTAAGAGCAGTTAAAGCTTATCTAAAAGCCACTGCTCAGATTCGTAGAACGGATTCTCTGTTTGTTCTGCCGGAAGGCCCCAGAAAGGGTCAGGCAGCATCAAAATCTACTTTAGCCAAGTGGATTCGACAGGTCATAATACAAGCCTATGGCTTGAAAAGTAGACCGCCTCCGTTCAAAGTTAGGGCGCACTCCACGAGAGCAGTTGGAACTTCATGGGCAGTGCATCACCAGGCCTCCCTGGCGCAAATTTGTAAGGCCGCAACATGGTCTTCAGTACACACGTTTACTAGGTTCTACCAGGTGGACGTGAGAAGTCAGGAGGATGTCGCCTTTGGGCGCAGTGTGTTGCAGGCCGCAAAAGATCCTCATGCCTGATGGCGCCCAGCTTATGTATGGTGTATCCCCCCCCTCATGTGGCATTGCTTTGGGACGTCCCACATAGTAATGACTATGCTGCTCTGTGTCCCGTGATGTATGAACAAGAAAGTAGGATTTTTAAAACAGCTTACCTGTAAAATCCTTTTCTTGGAGTACATCACGGGACACAGAGCTCCCACCCCTCTTTTGGGGACACGTATTGCTTTGCTACAAAACTGAGGTACTCCCGGATGGGAGGGGCTTATATAGGGGAGGGTACTTCCTGTTTTGGAAGTTGCCAGTGCCAGCACCTGAAGGTAATTCTATATAACCCACATAGTAATGACTATGCTGCTCTGTGTCCCGTGATGTACTCCAAGAAAAGGATTTTACAGGTAAGCTGTTTTAAAAATCCTACTATTACATCTACAGCACAATATACATACGGATGAAACATGGGCCATAAATCTTGTGTGTGCATTGGTTTCCGAGATGGAACTCTATATGTCATTTCCATATACAAAATAAACTCTGTATATGCCCAAGACAGTTCATGCTGTCAAAAATGACATAACCAAAACCAACATAAATTAAAAGGAATAAAGAGACTATAAAACACACAAATATATAATAAAACAATCTGATCATGACGATCTACCACTAATTGATGATTAGTGCAAAAAAAAGAGACCAAGTCCATGCAATTTCTTCCAAACCAGGTGAATAATAGTTCGAGACTAAAAGAAATAGGGGAAGAAAAGGAAAAGAGAATGGTCCCAATAGAGTAGTAGAACTATCATGTTCCATATATTATATGAGCAATAATATAGAGACCATAAAGATTTAAACATGCAACAAGCAGTCAATATCATGGTAACTATATGAAACAAGATAAAATGAAAACTTCTGACAATAATCCGGGTATAAACATGTGTGTACCCATGAGCATGTAGTAGGGAAGGACAAAATAACGATCCGAGCCTAAATTAACATGCATGGGTAACCAATGTTAGAAACATCAGAGAGAATGCCAGACACAAAAAACTGGAAAGGACACTGTGCAGGACTAATCATAATAATGGGATACATCCCATTCAAAGTTAAGGCCTGCCGGTATCCTGGTATGCAATGAAAAAATCCAATAGACTTCACGCCTGCACAGTGTCCTGAATTTGTCTCCCCCTCTTAAAGGTGAAACAATCTTTTCTATACCTTGTATAGAGAGGCATGAGACATTTTTCTGATGTACTGATACCCAATGCCTAGCAACATTCGTATTTCTATCTTTCTGTATATCATACAGGTGATCATACAGTCTGTCTTTGAGTCTCCTAGTCGTTCTTCCGACATATTGGATATCGCACAGTTCACATTTAATCACATACACCAAAAACTTGGTATTGCAATTAATGAACTGCTTGATATCGTAAGAATTGTGGTTGGTGTTAGACTGAACTGTGTCACCTGTTTTTATATGTCTACAGTAATTGCAGTGAGGCATTCCACATCTAAAAGTGCCCTGGAAATGCAACCAGTTTGATGCTGAGGATACGCTTGAAAAAAGACTAGGTGAAAGGCGACTGCCCAAAGTGGGGGCTCTACGGGACACTGATTTAACTCCCCTGGAAAGTATTTCATGATAGGCAGGGTCATTCAGTAGAATGGGAAGATATTTCTCAATAATGGATTTTATTTTACCGAATTCAAAACTGTAAGGTGTGGAGAACACCGGTACGCCACTAAAAGACAGTGTCGCTTTGTTTTTACGTTTATTCGAACAGTTCTGAAGTAAGGTATCTCTTGGGATAACACTCGCAGTTTTGAAGGCTCTTTTAATTATATTGGGAGCATAACCCCTATTGATGAATCGTTGGGTCATATTAGTGGCTTCGGTGACAAAATCCTCAGGTCTGCTGCATAAGCGTCGGAGCCTGAGGAATTGTCCAACCGGAACCCCACGAACGGTGTGGCTAGGGTGGCCTGAATCCGCTCTAAGAAGGGCATTGCCAGCTGTGGGTTTTCTATAGAGACCTGTAACTACTACACCATTAACAGCCGACAACTTGACATCCAAAAAATCTATGGAAGTGATGCCAAGTTTTCCAGTGAAGCAGAGATTCATGGAATTATCATTAAGGTGATCCAACCAATCCTGTAAATTTGTGTCCTCTTTAGAGGAAACAAACAGGAGGTCGTCAATGAACCTACAAAAGACGATCGTATCTAAACGGCGGGGGCTATCATGTCCAAAGATGCGAGACCTCTCCCAAAATCCCATGTAGAGATTAGCCAGGGAAGGCGAAAATTTCGCTCCCATGGAGGCCCCGCACCTTTGGAGATAATAGCCCCCGTTAAACATAAAAAAATTATGTGTAAGTAAATAGTCCAATGACAGTATGATAAACTCCTGTAACGCTAACGAATACTTCCCAGATTCTTTAAGCAAAGTGGACACAGCCAAAACCCCCAAGTCGTGGGGAATGCTTGAGTAGAGGCTGGTCACATCACATGTAATCCACCTGTACTCTGCTTTCCACTGAAAATCCCGGAGTTTTATGAGCAGTTGTTTGGTATCACGTAGATACCCTGGGAGGTTGACGACCAAAGGCTGAAGTTGGCCGTCAACCCACTCTCCTAGCCGCTCGTTAAGGGATCCAATACCTGCCACTATGGGCCTGCCCACGAGTGGGTCCAGGCCCTTGTGAATTTTTGGCATGTGATGGAACACTGGCATTACGGGATTGGAGGGAATAAATAACAGCTTCTCTTTATCTGAAAAGATTCCCGCATGAACTGCTGTGTCCAACAAGGAGGAAAGTTTGGCAGAAAAAGGGATGGTGGGATCACCCTTGAGTGGAGTATAGGTGTTGCTGTCAGACAACTGACGTAAAGCTTCACCTTTGTAGGTGTCAGAATTGAGGACCACCACCAACCCACCCTTGTCCGCATTGCGAATGACAATGTTATTGTCCATTTCTAAATGTTTAAGAGCCTTGTGTTCTGATGGAGACAAATTATGGGAAACAGACCTCCTTCGGCAATCACGGGCTAAATGGGTAAGATCCTTCTCGACCATACTTTGAAAGAGGTCGAGATCCTTGCCTCGCGACCCCACCGGATAAAAGTCTGATCTAAGTTTAAATGAAATACTATTAGGGACATCGGTGGGGTCGACGGGGCAAGGACTGGACTCAGTGGCCAAATCCATAAGCTCTTGAAGAGCACACACTTCTGAAAACAACACTGGAGAAGGACACTCACCCATATCCTGATCACCGGAGGAGGTGTCCTTTGCTTCCATAGGGAGATCAAAATAGTGTTTCTTGAGCGTTAAGCTACGAGAGAATTTATTAACGTCTAATGCCCCGTACACACGATCGTTTTTCATGCCGTTAAAAATGCCATTTTAAAAAATGGCCATTAAAAATGATCGTGTGTAGGCTCCAGAGCATTTTTAACGACGTGAAAAACGGCCATTAAAAATTCCGGACATGCTCTCTTTTTTCACGTCGTTTTTCATGTAGTTTTTTTTAACGACGTGAAAAACGATAGTGTGTATGCTTTCACGACGTGAAAAAAAACGCGCATGCTCAGAATCAAGTATGAGACGGGAGCGCTCGTTCTGGTAAAACTAGCGTTCGTAATGGAGATAGCAGATTCATTACACAGTAACGGACTGAAAAGCGCGAATCGTCGCTCAACAAACTTTACTAACATGAAGGGTGGCGCCATTCGAACGGAACTTCCCCTTTATAGTGCCGTCGTACGTGTTGAACGTCACTGCGCTTTGCTTGATCGTTTTTTTTAATGATGGTGTGTACGCAAGGCAGGCTTGAGAGGAAACATGAAAAAAAACGAGGAGAAAAATGTCGGTTTAAAAAATGACATTAAAAACGATCGTGTGTACGGGGCATAATAAGGTATTAAAGAGGTCAAAATGCCTGGTGGGGCAAAAATTAAGTCCCTTAGATAAAATGCATTTTTCTTCATCGCTTAAAATTCTGCTTGAGATGTTAATAACGTTGGTGACATCTATTTCTTTCTCCCCCGCAAGGTGTATGGGGTTTTTTTTGGTGTACGAGTGTCTTTTCCCTCCTCTCCGGGTTTTCTTATTGCGCTTTTCTGTTTGGCTTTCTTGTGGGGCCCCTGAGGGTTTCCAGATTGGATTCCATCCTGTGAATGATTCCGAATGGGAGACCTCAGCAACCGTTCAGGTGAGGAATCCGACGCAGATGTAGCCATGGTATCATTATCCAGGTCATGTTCTAAATCAGAAAAACTGACTTTTTTAGGTCGGTTCTTTCGTGATCGGCCAGATTGGAATTGCATCTTCTTCCATGTATATACGTTCCCACTCTCGTAGTCGACCTTGTCTCTGGTCATTTTACTTGTTTTGGTGGATATGACATGCCTTTCCAATTTGTCTAATTTTTTGTTCAGTCGGCCGTCTAATTCCGAAAACTCAGGATGTGTCTGTAAATCCGTAAGACTGTTCTGAATATCAGCCATTTCTGATTGTATGATGTTTATTTCTTGATTCTTTGATTTAAGGAGTATCTCCATTAATTTAAGAGAGCATGAGCTGAGTGTGTCAGTCCATTCCTGCTTCAAAGCATCATTCAGGAGGTCAGATGTAGGGAATTTCTTAATTCTGAGGCCCCGGGGAATGCGTGAAAATGGCACATATTCAGAAAGTGAGTTAATATCCCAATAGATTCTAATTTCTTTGGCCATCACCGATTCAAGTTTCCTAAAGATACTAGTTAAGGAAACAATTCTATCGTCCATGGGCTGAAGTTGTGAAGCCTGCAGTCCCGATCTAAGGGGATTGTCAGAAGGTGCCATGAAAGTTCTACTGTGACCAGATTCGTTGGCAGGTGTGTTCGGCATATTAATATCCATGATAGGCTGGTTGCTGGAATGATACTATATTCAGATGAAAGTGAATGAAGAGGTGGGAATCCACTCCGAGCTGGTCAACACTGGGTAGCAAAAGTCCAGAAAATGGGAGTTCATTGTGGTCAGTGAACCACACCCATTTCACTTGAATCACTTTATGTTTAATTAATTTTTAATTAACTAATTATTTTCACCTTGGGGTTGGATCACATGACTTCCCCTGTTTAGGGTATATCTTGGGTAGCATTTGTGTAATAACTAGCTATGAATAAGCACTTTAAATAGTGTGAAACGCGTCAGCCAAACTAGATCAGTTTGTTGTGTTGTGCAGAGTGTTTTTGGTTTCCTGAACCTTTTTTTTGGAATAAAGGCTTTTTAACCGGAGTGCTGCATCCAGAAGACCTTCCATTCTTTATTCAATTGCACTTGCATTTGCCTGCACCCTTGGTTGCTGGGAGGAGGTAATTCCAGGGACTTCCACACCTGAGCAGCTCCCTTCCTCCTGTCTCTCCCATTTTCTGGACTTTTGCTACCCAGAGGCTCATCGCCACCTTACGTTACCTGGCGACAGGGAGAAGTCTGCAGGACTTGAAGTTCACGACAGGCATCTCCCCCCAGGCTCTGGGCCTCATAATCCCAGACACCTGTTCTGCCATTATACAAGTCCTGCAGGAGGACTATATTAGGGTAAGTTTTCTCCATTAACATCACATTTTATGTATTTCATGTATGCTAATGTATTGTATTTCTTTCATCCTTCCCTAATTACCATGATTGTAATATGCTGAGAATGTCCCCTTTGTCCCCATGCATGCTGGAAGCTTTAAAATGCCCCTTTTTTCTCCTTCATGCATATTTCCCTTCACTAACCTCTCCATCAGTGGCGACTGCTGCTCCAAATGTTTGGGGGGCCACCCCCAAATTATATATATAAACTTCCTCCATTTTTGCGACTGTGCCTATTAAACGCCACCAGTTTGCCCCCTCCAATGCATCCTTTTTGCCCCCTCAAATGCATCCTTTTTGCCCCCTCAAATGCATCCATTTTGCCCCCTCCAATGCATCCATTTTGCCCCCTCCAATGCATCCATTTTGCCCCCTCCAATGCAGCCAGTTCCCCCCCAGCCCTGCACTTACCTTCTTCTGGTCAGCGCCATCCTTCTTCTGTCCTTGATGTCTTCTCCTGCCCTCGATGTTGCATCAGCCAATCATGTTACCGGTAAACAGACTTGGTGAACATGATTGGCAGAGAAGCCTGTCAGTGTTTACCCAAGGAATGCCCCCCCCCCTGCATCCCCTGGTTAACTTTTATGAAGCCAATTATATCCCTCAGGCTGTAATCGCCAAGCCTATTCGCCCCCTGTCTCTGATAGGCAATTTTCACCCCAAAAATGCCACAGTTATTCATATGGCCGTCGCTCAACAGGTGGCCATCTACCTGAATAGTGGGCGGCATTGACAATACATAGGTTAATGCAAGGCATGAACCTATGTATTGTTCTGAGTGACGGGCGCAGGAGAGAGGGGGCAGTGCTCCAGCGCCCACTCTGGACGCACCGCCACTGCAATGCTATCCTGTGGCCAAACACATCTAGCCCCCCCCCAATTTGATTAGAATGGACCATTAGAGGGGGTGATGAATATGATACTTGAGCCTTCCATTATACTTTTAAAAAACACATTAAACTGAGATTTTTATTGATGTTGGCCTCGAATGTATTTTATTATAATCTGCTTGCAATGTTATGTGCAAAAGTACTAATATATTTTTATCTTGTTTGACTCCACAGCTTCCTTCCACGCCACAGGAATGGCAGACTGTGGCATTGGAGTTTGCCACGCGGTGGGACTTCCCCAACTGCGGTGGAGCCATTGACGGGAAGCACGTCCGCATCGCGCCGCCACCCCCGTTCTGGGTCCTACTTCTACAATTACAAGGGGCTTCATAGCATTGTGCTGATGGCGGTGGTGTCAGCACGGTATGAATTCCTCTATGTGGATGTGGGGAAGAATGGCCGGATGTCCGATGGGGGATCCTTCATCCAGACGGAGTTTGCCCTCCGTCTCCAGAGTGACGACCTTGCATTGCCACCGGATGCAGGGAATGTTGAAGGACTCCCCTTTATTTTTTTGGCTGATGAAGCCTTCGGACTCAGACCGCACCTCATGAGGCCATTTCCCCAGAGGACCCTGACCCCAGAGAAGAGGGTGTTCAACTACCGGCTGGCCAGGGCCCGAAGAGTCGTTGAAAATGCCTTCGGGATAATGGCCAGCCGGTTCCACCTTTTTATGACTCCTATTCACTTGGCGGAGTACAAGATAAACGATGTCGTTTTATGCTGCTGTGTGCTCCATAATTTTCTGAGCCGAAAATCCAGTAATTATATGGCCTCAATATTGCCTGAGGCAGGACTTTCCTATGGCAATACCCTGCCAGGCCTTGAATCTGCCCGTCTGTGCTTGCCCCCCAAAAATGCCCGTGAGGTTCGTGAGAAGTATCTGGAATATTTCACGGGTAGGGGGGCAATTCCTATGCCAGGCCATGTGTAAAGATTTGTGGAGAAAGAACACAATAAAAATCAGATTTAATCTTGTAACTTTTTTTGTTTCCTGTCTCCTAGTTTGTCTTAGTGCATTTGTAGTGCCAAGTGTATTTTCCTTTAGTAAATACCAACCATTTCACTATGAACCACAAAAAAATACACAAATAAGGTTAGAGCGTATTTGAAAAAGAAGCTACACTTTTTTTATTTTTTTTATTTTACTCTGTGCACATTCACACACATGGTAAATAGAATATTTTTATTTTTTTATTTTTTTTGCTGGCCACAAACTTTTTTTACAAAATACAAAAACATCAGTAGCATTCAACAAACTACAACATTGGATACCTCTTGGCAATATGAGACATTCAATTACCCAAAATATGTCTCTATCTGGCCGTCCTAATATGGGGTATTGGCACCCCTGGCCAAGCCAAAATTTGAATATGCACACAATTTGAAGTAATTTCCAATAGGGATTTTTGACTCCTGATCCCTATTGTCAACATGTGCTATCTGCCATCAGGGGTGATCAATGGATGTGTTTTGGGGGTGCAACCCCTTCTTCAGTTCACTTACTTGAGATACGAGGAAGGGGTTGCACCCCCAAAACCCGTACATGGATATCCCCTGATGGCAGATGGCACATGTTGACACACTGTGTGCATATTCAAATTTTGGCTTGATTGATTGTCTAAAAGATAAAAAAAGGGGGAAGAACAGTCTCTAACAAAAAATTGGGGTTTTGTTGCCTTATTAAATTCTCCCCAAAACATATAGGATGTCTTTAAAGGTTTGATCCATCACATGAATTCTTTGCTTAATTCTGTCCAGTTCTGTGCTACATTCCATCACTTGCTGTATGATTCGTAGGGCACTGTCAGCAGAGAAACGCGTACTTTCTTTTACCACAACATTTACATCCCCTATAAAAAAATACAAAAGGTATTATAACTCTGCAGGCCTACATCTCTTACCTGAAGCTGTGGTGACAGATACTAACCTGTTGTGGTGACCAGTTCCACCACGTCATCCACTTCTCCTTCCTGCACTTCTCCTTCCTCCACCTCTTCAACTTCCTCAACATCCTCAGGTTGTGGGTCTTTGTGAGGTTGGGGTTGTTTAGAAGGTGTGGGGTTCCTGTGCTCCCTGGAGTGTTCTCCTCCCAGTCTTCTCTCCCCTATGAGAATCAAACAAAAGGTCTAGTTATCACACAGAAATTCTCTATAAAAAATAAAAACATGATACATTGGTTGGAAGTGGGGTACAAGTGTCTGTTTGGGCAGGATTTCAAGATGAAGACATTATTTTTACCAAATAATTTCTTTACTATTCACCTTTGGCTGTCAATTTATATACATGTAGGCACCACAAAAATTCACTGATGCACCTGTGTGGGACACCCAAAAAATGTGGTTCTGGTGGCCCACACTATAGTGCTTAAAAGTACAGATGTGGAACCAGCTGCTGAGTGTCCTCTCCTTTACACTGATTAAAGTTTGCATTTCATTCTCTTTACAAACACATCATCTAGCCAACAATGTAAGAACAACAATTGAATAAAAACAGGCAGATGTGTAAATTATTTTAACCCTGTAAAATCTATAAAAATTGAGGATAGTGCCCGAACGATGTGTCTGTAACGAACGATTACTGTGCCAAACCAAGTTCAAACTATGACATTTTGTAAGGTAGTACAATGAAAAATGCAATAACATGGAGCAACATGCAAGTTGAGAAATACAATAATAGGAAAAATGGGGAAAAAGTACTTACTTTTTTCAAGCATTCTCTTAATGCTCCTTAACTGCTCCGGCTCCCTCAGTTTGAGGTCAGACCACCTCTTTCTGAGCTGCTCGTTTTATCGTTTCACCCCGAAATTCTTCTTCAGACTCTTCACGACTTTCTTCATGATTTTGGCCTTCCTTCGATTAGGTTTGCTATACGGCCCATGCTTTGCGTCATAATCCGACTTTAGCAATATGTCCACCATCTCCGCCATCTCCGCGTAAGACATATTAGATGCCTTGAATCTCCTCCTTGATCGTGACGTTTCCTCAGTCTGCGGGCTTGTCTCCTCCTCGTTATTTGAGGAATTAGCAGACACCTGCTGTGAATCCGCCATATCTGTCTGCGCGCCGAAAGAGAAGGGGCGGGGAAAAGATGTTACTCTGTGCGGAGCGACGTGTGCATAGTTTTACGCATGCGTGGTGTATATATAGCAAACACACATGTGACTATACTACGTTCGGTGTGCGGAGAGAGGAGTAAAAGTGACGGACGTGCGAACGAAGGTATGTGATTTGTAGACTTTGAGAAATTGGTGGCCTATACTGTCTAGAGAATGTTGGAGGATATATATGGTGACTAAGATTTACAGGAGGTTAGACTGTGTGCCTCACATTATTATTTTTTTTGGCTTGCAGACCCAAAATGAATGTCTTCATAAGTGACAAGGAATTCCTTGCGGAATTTATAGACCGAGTAAGGGAGCTGCCCGCTCTGTGGGAAACAAAAAACCCCATCCATAGAAAAAAAGGGGTAAGAAAAGCAGCGCTGGAAACCCTGCTCCCATTTGTGCATACCAAGGTGCCCACAGCAACAGCAAAACAGGTGGACACTAAAATTGGGAGCCTGAGAGGCACATACAGGACTGAACGCTCTAAGGTCCTGGCTTCTCAGAGGTCAGGAGCAGCAGCAGATGATGTGTATGTCCCCAATTTGTGGTACTATAGCAGGATGTCCTTTCTGGATGACCACATTGAGACAAGGCCATCACTGTCCACTCTTCCCCCCAGACTTCCCTGCAGCCAACCTGAGCCTTCTCTGGAGCAAGAGGAAGCAGCCATCCTGGAAGAAGCTGATTTGGACATCTGGAGCCAGGTATAGTATTAAATGAAAATGTATTGTGAGAAACTTAATGCAGGAAAAAGAAGTCAAGATGAAAATCCTAAACTATTTTGGGATACAAAAGTGAAATCAAGATCTATAGACATTAGTCTGCCATAAATTGGGTGCAAAATAGTCAATCTGATGTAGTCCTAAAAATATTTGTCTTTTCTCTTGATTTACATTCAAATTGCTACATTCATGATCTCAAATTTGTGTGAAAATAATAAACCAAAATATTAAACTATGTCCCTTTTTCATACACAGGATGAAATCAGCCAGGAGGAGGGTCTGGAAACTGTCAGGCAGGAGGAGGCAGGGACCACTGTCAGCCAGGAGGTGGCAGGGCCCACTGTCAGCCTGGAGGTGGCAGGGCCCACTGTCAGCCAGGAGGTGGCAGGGCCCACTGTCAGCCAGGAGGTGGCAGGGCCCAGTGGCAGACAGTGGTGGCAGACAGGAGGTGGCAGGGCCCAGTGGCAGACAGGAGGTGGCCGGCACGAGGAGAAGCACTAGATCTCAGGTGCCTCCCATCCGCCTTCCTAAAAGAAGCAGGAGGGACAGGACCACTAGTGAGGCAGCAATGGCCCTTATTAGAGAGGCACATGCCACCCTCCAGGAGCCCACATCCCCTGAAGAGGCCATTGCCGGCCTAGTTGAGGCCAAGTTCAAGGTGATGAGCATGGAGCAACGCCTCCTATGCGAGCCCCTGCTCATCACCTTGCTGAACAAGGGGGTGATGGAGAGAATTACCCCCAATACGGCCATATGTGAGGTCGCACAACTATCCCAACCTCAACCTCCTCCTCCTCCTCCACCTCCACCTTCTTCTTCTGCGCCACCCCCTTCTCCTCCACCTCCTCCTCCACCTCCACCTTCTTCTTCTGCGCCACCCCCTTCTCCTCCACCTCCTCCTCCACCTCCACCTTCTTCTTCTGCGCCACCCCCTTCTCCTCCACCTCCACCTTCTTCTTCTGCGCCACCCCCTTCTCCTCCACCTCCTTCTCCTCCTCTTGACAGGAGTACCCCTCCAGTGGCCCAGCCTCCAGCCACACGCAGAAGGAAGGCTGCAGAGAAGGCTGCAGGGAAGGCTGCCAAGAAGACGAGGAAGTGATGGCCTTGCTTCATTGTGGTCGGACAGAAGGCAGCCTGTTGTAGTACCACAGACTTGGGACATATATATCACCTGCTGCTGTTCCTGACCTCTGGGAGGCCAGCATCAGATTGTGCTCACAACTGTTGTGCTTTTCAAGCTCCCAATTTTAGTGTCCACACAGGGTTGATGTGTGCTCTGGGGTCCCATGGATGCACAAATGGCAGCAGGTTCTCCAGCGCTGCCTTCTATTTATTTTGTTCAAGACATGAATAAATGTTTTTTTTTAAGTTCATACTTGACTATGTTTTTTTATAAGAATTATTTATTTCCCTTTGGAGTAAGCAGATACATTTGACCCCGAAAAAAAAGGGACAGATAACACCAAAAAAAATCATTAAAGGTGTTCTTTAACCACTTAGCAACCACCTGCCGACAAATAACGTCGACAAGGTGGTTGCTTAACTCTGGGAGGACGTTATATAACGTCCTCCCAGAATCGCGCTCCTGCGCGCCCCCTGGGGCGCGCACACGGGAAACTCCGTGACCGCCGGGTCCAGAGGACCCGGCGGATCACGAATCGCGGTAAATTGCCGCTGATAGCGGCCGTTTACCACGTGATCGCTCCGTCAAATGACGGAGCAATCACTTGTAAACAGACCGGCGTCATTTGATGACGCCGGTTCCTCCCTCCCCTCTCTGTACCGATCGGTACAGTGTGAGAGGGGAGGGGGAGGGAGCGGATGGCAGCAGCAGCACTGTGGGCTGGATCTGTGACAATTGCAGTCACAGATCCAGCCATCCATCCATCCCTGCTCAGCCATCCCTGTGCAATACCCTGCCAATACTCTGCAATACACCCTGCCAATACTCTGCAATACACCCTGCCAATACTCTGCAAAATACCCTGCCAATACTCTGCAAAATACCCTGCCAATACTCTGCAAAATTCCCTGCAATACCCTGGTGCAATACTCTGCAATACCCTGGTGCAATACTCTGCAATACCCTGCGCAATACTCTGCAATACTCTGCAATACCATGCGCAATACTCTGCAAATTACCCTGCCAATACTCTGCAAAATACCCTGCCAATACTCTGCAAAATACCCTGCAATACCCTGGTGCAATACTCTGCAATACCCTGGTGCAATACTCTGCAATACCCTGGTGCAATACTCTGCAATACCCTGCGCAATACTCTGCAATACCCTGGTGCAATACTCTGCAATACCCTGCGCAATACTCTGCAATACCCTGGTGAAATACTCTGCAATACCCTGCGCAATACTCTGCAATACCCTGGTGCAATACTCTGCAATACCCTGCGCAATACTCTGCAATACCCTGCGCAATACTCTGCAATACCCTGGTGCAATACTCTGCAATACCCTGCGCAATACCCTGCAAAATACTCTGCAATACCCTGCGCAATACTCTGCAATACCCTGCAATACCCTGCGCAATACTCTGCAAAATACTCTGCAATACCCTGCGCAATACTCTGCAATACCCTGCACAATACTCTGCAATACCCTGCGCAATACCCTGCACAATACTCTGCAATACCCTGCACAATACTCTGCATCACCCTGCGCAATACTCTGCAAAATACTCTGCAAAATACTCTGCAATACCCTGTGCAATACTCTGCAATACCCTGCGCAATACTCTGTAATACCCTGCGCAATACTCTGCAATACCCTGCGCAATACTCTGCAATACCCTGCACAATACACCCTGTGCAATACTCTGCAATACCCTGCGCAATACTCTGCAATACCCTGTGCAATACCCCCTGTGCAATACCCCATGCAATACCCTGCCATACTCCGCAATGCCCTGCCATACTCCGCAATGCCCTGCCATACTCCGCAATGCCCGGCAATACTCTGCAATAACCACTTCCCGCCCGCCGGCCGTCATATGACGTCCTTGACTTTGTGCGGGGATATCTGAATGATGGGAGCAGCTACAGGCATCATTCAGATATTAGCTTTTTCAGCCGGCGATTCTCTACACCATAACAACAATCATAGTGGCTGTTCCACCACTTGATCATTCTTACGGGAGGCGAGAGGGGATGTCCCCCCCCCGCCGCCCTCCGGTGCTCCTACCGACTCACCGCTACGATCAAAGCCAGGATTGTTGTTTTTTTGGGGGTTTTTTTCAGGCTTCCCAGCCTAGAGGTGAGATGTGGGGTCTTATTGACCCCATATCTCACTGTAAAGAGGACCTGTCATGCCATATTCCTATTACAAGGGATGTTTACGTTCCTTGTAATAGGTATAAAAGTGATCAAAAAAAATTTTGGGGCGGAAAAACCTGTCAAACTAAAATAAATAAAGTAAAATGAACAATAAAAAAATATTTTTTTTTTTAAAGCGCCCCTGTCCCCGTGAGCTCGCATACAGAAGCGAACGCATACGTAAGTCCCGCCCACATATGAAAACGTTTTTCAAACCACACATGTGAGGTATCTCTGCGAACGTTAGAGCGAGATAAATCATTTTGGCCCTAGACCTCCTCTGTAACTCAAAACATGTAACCAGTAAAAATATTTAAAGCGTCGCCTATGGGGATTTTTAAGTAGCGAAGTTTGGCGCCATTCCACAAGCGTGTGCAATTTTTAAGGGTGACATGTTAGGTTTCTATTTACTCGACGTAACTTCATCTTTCACATTATGCAAAAACATTGGGCTAACTTTACTGTTTTTTGTTTTTTTTAAGCACAAAACATTTTTTTTCCGTAAAAAACGCGTTAAAAAAATTGCTGCGCAAATATCGTGCAAGATAAAAAGTTGCAACAACCACCATTATATTCTCTAAGGTCTTTGCTAAAAAAACATATATAATGTTTTGGGATTCTATGTAATTTTATAGCAAATAAATGATGATTTTTACATGTAGGAGAGAAATGTCAGAATTGGCCTCGGTGCTCCAGAACGCCTGAAGGGGCTCCCTGCATGTTGGGACTCTGTATGTGGCCACGCTCAAAAGTCTCACACATGTGGTATCGCCATACTCGGGAGGAATAGCAGAATGTGTTTTGGGGTGTAATTTGTGGTATGCATATGCTGTGTGTGAGAAATAACCTGCTAATATGACAATTTTGTGAAAAGAAAAAAAGAGAAAAAAAAATCTTGATTTTGCAAAGAATTGTGGGAGAAAATGACAACTTCAAAAAACTCACAATGCCTCTTTCTGAATACCTTGGAATGTCTTCTTTCCAAAAAGGGGTCATTTGGGGGGTATTTGTACTTTTCTGGCATGTTGGGGTCTCAAGAAATGAGATAGGCCGTCAGTACCTCAGGTGTGATCAATTTTCAGATATTGGCACCATAGCTTGTGGACTCTATAACTTTCACAAAGACCAAATAATATGCACCAATTTGTACTTATTTTTACCAAAGATATGTAGCAGTATAAATTTTGGCCAAAATTTATGAAGAAAAAATAGTAATTTGCAAAATTTTATAACGGAAACGAAAAAAACCCCATTTTTTTACAGAATTTTCAGTCTTTTTTCTCTTATAGCGCAAAAAATAAAAAACCCAACAGTGATTAAATACCACCAAAAGAAAGCTCTATTTGTGTGAAAAAAAGGACAAAAAATTCATATGGGTACAGTGTTGTATGACTGAGTAATTGTCATTCAAAATGTGAGAGCACCGAAAGCTGAAAATTGGTCTGGTTATTAAGGGGGTTTAAGTGCCCAGTGGTCAAGTGGTTAAAAAACATAGGGTGTAAACTTGACACAACTAAATTTAAAAAATACAATGGGAGATCACTATCAAAACATTGACAAATTACAATTAACATCTGTCTAAAGAATATAAAACATTAAAATATTCAGAAGATCTTGCACGATATAATACAGCTAAATCTTCTTAAGAGCAGCATGAAAAAGGTTTAAAATAGATAGTCATAACTCTGTGTGAATGTCAGCAGCAAAACAAGTTCATTAGTTTTCATTATTGTAACATTCTAAAGAAGATTTAAATGCACAACATTTAAACGATGCAATAATTTACAGCGTGACGAATGTGCTATCTCCATTACGAAGGCTTGTTTTACCAGAAGATGCGCTCCCGTCTCATACTTGATTCTGAGCATGCGCGCTTTTTGAAGAGTCGTAAAAGCATACACACAAACTATTTTCTCGTCGCAAAACAGGCCGACGAGAAACACGACGAGAAAATCTAGAATCCGGATGAGAAAATAGAGAGCAGGTTCTCTATTTTTCTCGACGAGATTCACGGCAGTTTTCTCGTCGTAAAACCATACACACGAACGGTTTTCTCGACAATAAAGCTCTCGCGGCACTTTTCTTGTCGGTTTTGGACAAGAAACTCGGTCGTGTGTACGAGGCTTTACTGTTTTGGGTTTTACATAGTGTGGACATTGACTTTTCTGAAGACCTTTTTTACACCCCTGACAATGGAAGCCATGGAGGTAACTCGCAGACCCAACAAAACCAGCCGGTCCCTTAAATGGGGGTAAGTGCTACACATATTTATTACCTTTTAGATTTTTCTTAGGAGGTGTCATGACTGACTGCAACCATTTAAAGCAAGTTCAATATGGGTTTGTCCCAATGGAAAGGCTTAGGACAGATTTAGCTACCTCTCATTAACGTGTAATGGAGAAGCCTGGCTTTTACATATTTAAACCTTTTTTAGACAGTGTTCAAATCTTGTTTACAACTGATAATAATATCTGCCAGTACAGGCATGGGTTAATTATAGCAAACACAGCTCCCAACCCCCTCATAAACAAAGAAAACTAAATAGAATTTCTCAGTGCTGCAGTTAAAGAGCATCTAGAAAGGTAAGCTGCAGTTTATTTATGTATTTATTTTTGTTATGCTATGTGAATGGGAACATGTACCAAATAAAAAGTAGGAGTTATCTCAATTTGGCTGCAAAAGTAGAAATATACTTGAAATTTATGGATTTTCTTGTTAGTTTAGATTAAAAATTTCAGGCCTTAACACCCAGCTTTAACTGGAAATAAATGTGGGCAAAACCACAAGCACAGCAGTATGGATTACTGTGTATTAATAAAACCTGTTTTCGACAGTTGTCCAAAGCAGAGATTTCCTGCTGTAGGAGTACAGCCTTTGTCTGCTAAATCCTACTTTCCTTCCTACTTTCCTGTTGACTAAAGCAGAATAAAAGTTGCTTAGCTATTTAGCCTTCATGATAGGTCAGCAAAATAATAATAAAAAAGCTTTAAAAGAAAAAGGTTAAAAGATCAAGTCTACCTTTCTAATCTCTGTATTATCTTATTTCTATTGGTTGCACTTACCCATAATGTAATAATAACAAAGCCAAGTGATAGAGGGTCCATCTAGTAACTATCTATTCTTTTCCCCATGCATGTTTTAACTCTACTTGTGTCCAGCTCCTAAGCAGAGACTATTGTTTAATTATTGCTGTCTACTTTTTCTCTTTTGCTAAAGCTCAATTTCAGTTTAAACATTTATCTGTGATCTGAATTTAGGGTAAGGAATAGAAGTTATGTCAGGATTTTCCTTAAAGCGGAGCTCCACCCAAAAGGGGAAGCTCTGCTTGTTTGCACCCTCCCCTCCTCCACTGCCACATTTGGCACTTTTTTGGGGTGGGGGGGAACGGGCACCTGGTTTTGACAGGTACCTGCTCCCACTTCCAGGTAAGATCGCTGCGGTGATCTCTGAGTATTTCCGGCCCTTCCCTTCTCGGACCATTCAGAAAGTGCAGCGCGACTTGCGCATGCACAGTAGGAAACCGGCAGTGAAGCCTGCAGGCTTCACTGCCGGTTTTCCTTACTTACAATGCCGGCGCCTGCACCTGAAGCTGATTCACGAATAGGCTCAGAGTGCCGACATCTCGGGATCCCTGGACAGGTAAATGTTCTTATATTAAAAGTGAGCAGCAACAGTATTTGTAGCTGGTAACTTTAAAAAAAAAAATCCAGACTGGAGCTCCTCTTTAAGTGTCTTGGCTAGGGAGAATATCCCTTATTTTCTATTCCAAAGTCACAGGATGTCAGAGTTACAATATTAAATGGGGAATCATCCCAAAAGGGTCTATGTGATATTGAATGTTGGACATACTGTAGTGTTTAACTAATCATAAATATAAGGCCCAATTTTCAAGAAGTTGAAGGAGCTTATAGCACAAAAAGAATTTATCAGTCCGTTAGCTTTCTCTTTATAATCATGACCTGAAACTTCATAATGCTAAGGAAAAGAGTGAAGAATCCAAATTACTGCATATGGGCTGCTGTTGGCATAGCGTGAGAAATTAAGTGGATCCAGGGTCGGATCCAGGGGGGGCGATGGGGAAATTGCCGCCCCCTGAGAAATTAGTGAGTGCGCAGGCGAGTCAGCGGATAAGTACTTGGGCAGGATAACACACGGGTGGACCAGTCAGCAGGTGAGTGAGCGGGGGTCTGCAGGTGACTGAGCGGGCGGGTCGTCGGGTGAGTGAGGGGGGTCGGCAGGTGAGTGAGCGGGCGGACGGGGCAGTGATCGGGTGAGTGAGCGGGAGGGCCGGTCGGCAGGTGAGAGAAGGTGCTGGCCAGTCAGCAAGCCGGCAGGCGGGGGAGCAGAGAGATGACATCATCTCTCACCGCCCACCCTGCATCACTACAGTTCCAACCTCACTGTGCAGCCACAGGCAGCAGAGAGATTACATCATCTCTCTGCTGCCTGTCTTCACTATGGCAAGTAACAATCTGCACCTTAGCAGGCAAGTGACAATCTGCAGCTTAGCAGGCAAGAGACAATCTGCACCTTGTAGCAGGCAAGTGACAATCCGCAACATGTGGCAGGTGACATGGCAAGTGACAATCAGCGATGTGTGGCAGGTGACGTGGCAAGTGACAATCAGCAACATGTGGCAGGTGACATGGCAAGTGACAATCCGCAACGTGTGGTAGGTGATGTGGCAAGTGACAATCAGCAACGTGTGGCAGGTAACGAGGCAAGTGACAATACACAATGTGTGGCAGGTGAAGTGGCAAGTGACAATCTGCAACATGTGGCAGATGACGTGGCAAGTGACAATCAGAAATGTGTGGCAAGTGACAATGCCCATCTGGTGACAGGTGACGTGGCAAGTGACAATCCACAACTTGTGGCAAGTATCAATCTGCAACATGTGGCAGGTGAGGTGGCAAATGACAATCAGCAACATGTGGCAGGTGACACGGCAAGTGACAATCCGCATCTGGTGGCAGGTGATGTGGTAAGTGAAAATCCACAACTTGTCGCAAGTGGAAATCCGCATCTGGTGGCAGGAAAGTGACAATCTGCAACTTGTGGCAGGAACGTGGCAAGTGACAATCCGCATCTGGTCGACGTGGAAAGTGACACACTCTGGGCTCCCACTGATTCTGCATTATGGTGAGTTGAACCATTTAATTTTATGTTACAATGTAATAATAGAAATAATGAGCTTCAATCATTCTGACACCATAACAACCATGGTGCCGTGATGAGAAAAGCGCTAACACCAGCCATTGCCCCGATAAATTGCCTGCAAAAAAAACTTATTTTCTGGCAGTGCCCCTCCTGAGACTAGACTCTGTATCCGCCTCTGAGTGGATCCTGTCATTTGTTTAATTTGAGAAAGGATGGGCTGATATCTTCTTGCCTGCCTTTCTTGGGTAGATATGAGTCCATCTATATCCTAACTAACTAATCTTAACTTCTAGTTCTTTTCCTGTCCTAACTTTAAAGTACTTTCTTTTGAATACTTCCCAATTTTCTTAAATTTTGGGGGAAACCTCCATGGTCTTAAATCACTTTTTTTTTTATATAGGAGCCTTCTATTACCCTCTTTATCTATATACTTCTGTGAACATTTTTTTTTGCCTTTATTTTACAGAGCTCTGCAGTGCTGTGCTTTAGCGAATCCCTATGAACAGAAAAGTTGAACCATCAAATCGCAGCACATATAAAAATAGGCACAGAAAGTACAGAAATGGCCAAAACCCTAAAGGGGAAGGGTCTCTAACCCTTAACTCCCCGAGGCACTAGGCTCCTGACAAGGGCAAGGTATGTCATGGTCTACCAAAGTCAAACACCAGGTGAACCCCGCTCCTTAGGGACCAGCCAAAGCCAGGCCACCAAGTACTTGGTAAGGGGCTCTCCAGAAGAGAGACCCTTTGGTTAAGGAGAGGCAAAAGGCCCAGAGAGAAATCACAGAGTCACCCCCCAACATATGGGCAGGGCCCCAATAACCTGTGTCACGATTACGCCCACCTACGGCGACTAGCTAACCGCAACGTGCGTTCCGTGACTGGGGTATATGAGGAACTAAGTGTAGCGCACCCACCCCAGACTTTACCTGCTTTTCTTCTGCTTGGCTCCTCCGCAGGTAAGAATGTGGCACACCGTACCACAAGCCCGTACCCTCCTGAATAGGGAGGTTGAGCGGTGTTAGTTTCTCGGGCCTGCTTGCAGCCAGTGTTTAAAAACCTCCAGTGCTGACCTCGTTTCTGTGGTAGTCAGAAACAAGCCTTAGTTCTCCCCAGTAAGCAACTGTCCACACCAACTGAAAGGTCCAACTCTTATTTATTCTTTTTAGCACAATAAACAGTCTCTTTGAGAGCAGACAGGTTCGGACAAGACACAGGTCAGATAAGGTGGGAGGAGGTCCAGGCACAAACTTGAATTTGGGTTTTCTCCTGTTCTGATTAGCACGAACAGGCTTGGCGCACGGTCTCTGCCACAGACCATGAAGTTGGTCACTGCCACTGACCGGGTGAAAAAGATGAAAGCCACTGCCACTGACCTTGTGTGCGTAGTGTCACTGACACTGTGACTTAAAGAACACGCACTTCCTTCCGTTAGTAAACTGGCCCCTTTTTTAAGACAAGAACATCCCTCCGGAGAGTTACCAGAGGCCCCATCTGTCACTACGACTCTGCGCTGGGTCTTCAGAAAGGGTCACCTCCCTGGCCTCCTCATCCTGGATACGGGTCCCCTCGCAAGGCAGATCCCTGGGAGCCTCGGTCCCTGGCGGATCCCAGCTGAAGGCTGCTGGGCTCCAGGCGTTTCTCCAAAGTACCTCACCCCAGACTGAAGGTGTCTGGGATGGAACAGCAGCTCCGTCTCCGGGCCTAAGGCACCCGGAGGCGACCCGACCAGGCCTCCGGGCCTAGGGCACCCGGAGGCAACACACAGGCACCCAGGCCTAAGGTGCCTGAGCGCGGAACCGATGACCCCTCTGGAAGATGGCCACCCCCTTTTATATCCTCTCCCGACAGGCACAGCAGGTTCCCCGCCCCACCGTACTGCTGCCAAGAGGGGACAAAAAAAGGCACAACCTTGTACTGCGGTTCAACCCGGGCCCATGGCAACAGCGCCACCTATAGGCCCCAGGGAACTACACACCAGTACCATCTCCCAAGGATAGAAATGATCCATGAAACCTAACAATTAGTGTATCTGAGCCTAGTTACCACTCAGATGCTTCCGCCTAAATGTAACCACCCGCTACATAAGTTTTGTGTATTTTTCTAGGATTCTACACACGCTACAAATACAGATTGACATGTACGTGTAGCCCAACATGTGTACAATCAAAAGGAATTATTTTCATCTCTCTGCTGCTAATATTTTAGCTTTTATGAGACATAAAATAGGTTACTCAGATCTAATGATATAAATCAAAGTTTGCAGACCGGCCGGGGCCTTGTGAACTCCCCCTGTGGATCCTTGTAGCCACACTGGCTAGGACTCCCTTTCAAGGCTTCAGAAAGGTGGCAATCTATGTTTACTCATATGGGAACTTTTATTGGCATCTAGGTGTCAACTCTGGCCCAGAAACTGGTCCTGTCCTTTTCAAATGCTAATGAAAGAACATATGTGCATGACTGATATTGAATACTATATTTTTAATAACACAGAATTAAACTACATCTACAATTACACTACTTATACAGATCATGTCACATCTTGTTAAGGCAAAACTATCCTTCTCTTACATTTACGTTACAACCTGTACTCTCCATCTCTTTGCATAAAAAAAACAACAAACTGTATGTGCAGTGCAAATGCCCATGATCAACAAGTGAAAAATAAATAAAAATTGCCTACTGTGAACAAATATTGATGTGCTGGGGTTGTTAAGGAGAATAAGTGACTGAATACATTATTTCAATTACTGTTACTTTCCTCTGAATCTGGCATTGTCCTGTGGCATCCCCATGTCCTCCACACGTTGTGTGCAATGCTTGGGTTTTTGGATGGTGCCTGCAGTTATAAATGCCCCATAAATTGGTTGGTGGCAGACTTTTCAGTGGTAGTACTGTAGTATGGGGGTCTAGGTTACATGTCTGGCTCACCTCACCTTTATCTATGCATGATTTTTAAAGACACATCCCATAAGAGGATTATAATTTTAAAGTGACTCTGTGTGAGTTGCCTGCATGTATGTATTTTGCAAATAATTATATATGGGATATACTGCGCTGTGCAATAAGTGAACACAAAAATTAGCTGCCAACACAGCTGAGACAAAGCAAAAACTGGTGAATATGAAAAAGTGTAGCGCTTATTTTTGTAAAAGAGTCAGTTACCAACACATATCAAATGTTGCAAACATGCATATATATTAATTTCAGTGACCTTACCAAGTCAACACCATCTGGTAAGTCTCCTCCTTATAGAGAGGGTCATATCCATGTGGGACTCTTTATTTCAACCTTGCAGTTTTTTCTACACTTTTGGACTGTCATTTGTGTGTGGTCACAATAGAGGACTGCTTTGTTCTGATTTATTTGTTACATATATTTTTTTTTTCTCACAGATCACACTCGGTCACTTGGTGTCACTGAAATTAATATATATGCATGTTTGCAACATTTGATATGTGTTGGTAACTGACTCTTTTACAAAAATAAGCGCTACACTTTTTCATATTCACATGTATTTTGCAAATATTTACTAATTTGAGAATTTAAAAGCTTAGCGCCACCCTATCCAGCCTCTGCCTCCCTATTGGCCCAAAAATGTATGTGACTATCACAGCTGTCCATTTAGAACAGGGCCCCTTTAAAAGGTGTTTAGTATAGAATTTGCATTGTAACCACTTCTGTCATGAGTTCTTTAAAAGAACGAAAAAGTCAAAATATAATTATAAAGCACTGTTATTACACATTGTAAATCACATGCTTTTGTTTCTTCTTGCATCTAAAGACATTGGCATTGCTAAGTAACCACATCTAATGTGACTTTAAATTTTCAGTTTATTTCTAATCAGTAAACAAATCAAACTCTGTCAGTAGTAATCCTATTTTCTTGTCTTTAGTCTACCCTGCTGTGCAGCCATATGTATATAATTTGTTGGTGCACCACAGTAGTGATGTAGCTTCAGTATAGAATTACATGGCAATATATGTACAAAAGAGCCAGCTATGCATAAAAAGAATTCTCTTTGTAATGTGGTTTAAGCATGTTTTTCTTACAGAATTTGAATGATGGAATCATTTTTTTTTTTGTTTGCATGTATTTATTTAAATGTAGTCCACTATGTTCGCTTTCAGTGATTCATTTGTGTGGGATCTGCTACTCTACATATAATTTAACAGTAGCTTCCATAATCTCAAAGAATGAAAACAACTGATCTGTTATGACTTTCTGCTCCTACATGCTTATTGGACCCATCTGGTACACGTATGTCACTCAGATTTACAATTTCAAGCAAGCAGAAAATGAATTCAGGTTTACATAGCCTTTGATAGTAAAGTGACATGTGACCTGAAACGTGCTCTGTTCTCTTTAACCGCCTAAATACCAACAAGTTACATTCCCTACCTTTCCAGACCATTTTTCAGTTTTCATTGCAGATAGTTAGACTGACAGTTGCATCATCACGCAACACTGTACCCAAATGACAATTACAGTAGGTGACCGCGAGATTGTGCATAAAACCGGCTCTGCATCGACTATATTGACCCTCTGCGAGCCCCGTCGCACGAGCCAGCGCCGAGTTCTGTCGCTCATTTTATTTTTTTTCCCTATTGATTCCGCCATGACGCTGCATCTCGTGGGGATGGTGAGCACGAGAAGTACAGC
This sequence comes from Rana muscosa, assembly GCA_029206835.1. NCBI lineage: Eukaryota > Metazoa > Chordata > Amphibia > Anura > Ranidae > Rana > Rana muscosa. Next base: position 85,934,217 of record CM055122.1, on the reverse strand, counting down.
CTCGCAGTGGGATCACGGGAATCGCAATGGGATAGCGCTGGACATACAATCTCGCGGTCACCTACTGTATCTATCATTTTTTGAGACCCACAGGTTTTTTATTTTCAGACTGCCTATCACATATTTGTGTCTATAAAATGTTAGGTAGTGCAAACACCTTCATCATTTTAGACCCCAAGATATTTAGTAAGTGAATGGTGAATATTTTGAAGATCTCATTTATCCACAAATTTTGGAAAATTTAAAAGTAAACATTTTATTTTATTTTGTTCACAAAGTTGTCGTTTTAACAAGTTATTTTTCATCACATACATAGGGATTCACAAAATGACCACATTTTGAAAAGGAGACACCACAAAGTATTTGCAAAGATGCATGGTGAGTCTTTTGAAGATCAATTTTTTTTCCACAAGTTTTTGGAAATGTATTTTTTCAGAAAGTTGTCAAAAGGATGAGTGATTATCCATAAACTGCATGGACATACTTAGAATTACACCCCAAAACACATTCTGCTACTTCTCCTGAGTATGGAGATAACACATGCCTGAGTCTTTCATTTCCTAGTTGCTTAGAGGTTCTTTAAATTTAAGGAGCATCTGCAGGCTTTAAAGCCAGTGGTTCTCAACTCCAGTCCTCAGGGCCCACCAACAGGCCAGGTTTGCAAGATAACTGGAATGCATCACAGGTGATATAATTTGCTGCTCAGGGATTGCAGTATTCTAGACTGCATCTCACCAAGGTAATACTTAAAATCTGGCCTGTTAGTGGGTCCTGAGGACAGGAGTTGAGAACCACTGCTTTAAAGGAACATAAATCTGATTTCTTTAATATATCATTTTTGGAGGATCTAAAGTTCCAGGACAGGAGAAACACCCACAAAATGAACACATTTTGAAAAGCAGATGCCCCAAGTCTTTTGAATTTTTAATTTAGAAAATTATATTTTTTTAACAAAGTTGTCATTTTTATAAGATATTTCATCTAACATATTTCATATTCTCATACACAGCTTGGGCATACTTAAAATTACTGTATATACTCGAGTAAAGGTCGAGTTTTTCAGCCCTTTTTTTAGGGCTGAAAATAAACCCCTCGGCTTATACTCGAGTCAGTGTACCTGAAAATCTTCTTAGACTGCGGGCAGTGTCCATTGTTTAAATATCGCGGCTTTCTCCTGGTCCCGTTCCGTGATAGGCGTTTCCAGCAAACACTGTGTTGAGTGTTCCGCCTATCACGGAGGTCCTCTCATTCTCGGACTCCGTTTCCCAGCAGACACTGTTTTCAGTGTTCCGCCTATCATGGACGTTCTCTAGTCCGAGGCTGAAAAGACGTCCGTGATTGGCGGAAAACTGAACACAGTGCCTGCTGGGAAACGGAGTCCGAGAATGAGAGGACCTCCGTGATAGGCGGAACACTCAACACAGTGTTTGCTGGAAACGCCTATCACGGAACGGGACCAGGAGGAAGCCGCGATATTTAAACAATGGACGCTCGCAGTCTAAGAAGAATTTCAGGTACACTGAGCCCTCATACACACGACCGAGTTTCTCGTCGTAAAAAACACGTCGTTTTTTTCGACGAGATTCTTGTTAAGCTTGTCGATTTTCTCGTCAAGCTTTCTATGCGTACACACTGTCATTTCCCAATTTCCTCGTTGTTCTCCGCGCTCACGTCCAGCACGTACGACAGCACTATAAGCTTTCTATGCGTACACACTGTAATTTCCCAATTTTCTCGTTGTTCTCCGCGCTCACGTCCAGCACTTCCCCTATAGGGGAAGATCTTTTTTCTTGGCGCCACCCCTTGGGCTGCTTTTGCTGATCTCGTGTTACCGCGTGTGAAGTAAAAGTTTGGGAAGAGACGATTCGCGCTTTTCAGTCTTCGTACTTTTCAGATCGTTTTCTGCGGTTCAGTTTGTGCTTGTGGGTTCGTATCTTGACTTTCAGGGCGTCTAGGCAGGTCGTATCTGTTTTACAGTGCGTTCTTGCCTGTTCGTTTCTGATTTTCAGTTCGTTATTCATAGGCCTTGCTGTTCTAAAGTGCGTTCTGTTCTGTACGTTCTGATTAGACGACCGTTTCCTAGCCATGTCGCCTGGACGTTCTCGTCGTCGAGTTCGTGCTGTGCGTGCGCTTGGTGTTGGTCTGCTTGTTTTGGACCAAGACCAGTCCATGAATGGTGTGAGGAGGAGTTCATGGACCAAGAATTGGTTGCTCCAGCGGGACCAATTCTGCCACATGCCTCTGCTGCGGGAGATCGTCGAGAATAATCCTGAGGACTACAGGAATTTTCTGCGGATGTCTGACCCCGTTTTTCAGGAACTGTTGGCTTTGGTGTCCCCCTATATTACCAGGAAGGACACCGTTATGCGGGAAGCCATCAGTGCTGAGCAGAGGCTCATCGCCACGTTGCGTTACCTGGCGACAGGGAGAAGTCTTCAGGACTTGAAGTTCACCACAGGCATCTCCCCCCAGGCTCTGGGCCTCATAATCCCAGACACCTGTTCTGCCATCATCCAAGTCCTGCAGGAGGACTATATTAGGGTAAGTTTGCTCCCTTAACATCACATTTTATGTATTACATGTATGCTAATGTATTGTATTTCTTTCATCCTTCCCTAATTACCATGATTGTAATATGCTGAGAATGTCCCCTTTGTCCCCATGCATGTTGGAAGCTTTAGATTGCCCCTTTTTTCTCCTCCATAAATATTTCCCTTCACTAACTTTTCCAGCAGGGGCGCCTGTTGCTCCAAATGTTTGGGGGTTCAAACCCCAATTTAGGAAATAAACTTCCTCCTTTTTTGCTCTGGTGCCTATTAAACGCCCCCAGTTGTCCCCTCCAATGCAGCCATTTTGTTCCCTCAAATGCAGCCATTTAGTCCCCTCTAATGCAGCCAGTTTCCCCCCAGCCCTGCACTTACCTTCTTGTGGTCAGCGCCATCCTTCTTCTGTCCTTCATGTCTTCTCCTTCCCTTCATGTTGCATCAGCCAATCATGTTACCATTAAACAGACTTGGTGAACATGATTGGCAGAGCAGCCTGTCAGTGTTTACCCAAGGAATGCCCCCCCCCTGCGTCCCCGATTTTTCTTTTAGGAAGCCAATTACATCCCTCAGGTTGTAATGTGCAAGACTATTTTACTACCTGTTTCTGCTATGCAATTTTAACCCCCTAAATGCCGCAATGATTCATATGTCGGTCGCTTTACAAGAGGCCATCCACCTGAATAGTGTGCGGCATAGACAATACATAGGTTCATGCAACGCATGAACCTATGTATTGTTCTGAGGGTTTGGGCACAGGAGAGAGGGGCAGTGCTCCAGCGCCCACTCTGGACGCACCGCCACTGCAATGCTATCCTGTGGCCAAACACATCTCCCCCCCCCAAAATAATTTAGTAATGGCCCATCAGAGGGGGTGATGAATATGATAAATGAGCCTTCCATTATACTTTTTTTAAACACCTTAATAAACGTATAATTTGATTGATGTTGGCCTCTAATTTTTTGGGATAGAATTTCCTTGTAATGTATGACTTTGTTTTTCTAATATTATTTCATCTTGTTTCACTCCACAGCTTCCTTCCACGCCACAGGAATGGCAGACTGTGGCATCGGAGTTTGCCACGCGGTGGGACTTCCCCAACTGCGGTGGTGCCATAGACGGGAAGCACGTCCGCATCGTGCCGCCACCCCGTTCTGGGTCCTACTACTACAACTACAAGGGGTTTCACAGCATTGTGCTGATGGCGGTGGTGTCAGCACGGTATGAATTCCTCTATGTTGATGTAGGGAAGAATGGCCGGATGTCCGATGGGGGATCCTTCATCCAGACGGAGTTTGCCCTCCGTCTCCAGAGTGACGACCTTGCATTGCCACCGGATGCAGGGAATATTGAAGGACTCCCCTTTGTTTTTTTGGCTGATGAAGCCTTCGGACTCGGACGGCATCTTATGAGGCCATTTCCACAGAGGACCCTGACCCCAGAGAAGAGGGTGTTCAATTACCGGCTGGCCAGGGGCCGAAGTGTCGTTGAAAATGCCTTCGGCATAATGGCCAGCCGGTTCCGCCTTTTTATGACTTCCATCCACTTGGCGGACTACAAAATAAACTATGTAGTGTTATGCTGCTGTGTGCTACACAATTTTCTTTGCCACAAATCTAATTCATATATGGCCTCAGTTTTGCCAGAGGCTGGACTTTCCCCTGCAAATCCCCTTCCGGGCCTAGAATCTGCCCGTCTTGGCTTGCCCCCCCAAAATGCCCGTGAGGTTCGGGACAAATACATGGAGTATTTCACGGGTAGGGGGGCAATTCCTATGCCAGCCTATGTCTAAGTATCCCAATAAAAAGCTGGTTTAAACCTTTAATTATTTGTTCTTTCCTGTCTCCTAGTTTGTCTTTGTGCATTTGTAGTGGCAAGTGTATTTTACTTTAGTAAATAACAACCATTTCACTATGTAACCTTACAAAATAACCAAATAAGCTTAGAGGGTATTATAAAAAGAAGCTACACGTTGTTTGTGGTCAAATATTTTACTCTGTGCACATTCTCTTCATTTTTTTTTTTTTTTTTTTGGGTTGGCCTGGCCCCAACCCGGCAATTTTTTGCTTATGAAAATACAAAAATAACAGTTGCATTTCAAAAATTACAACATTGGATACCTCTGAGCAATCGGAGACATTCACTTACACAAACTATGTCTCTATGTGCCCGTCCTAATATGGGGTCCTGCCACCCCTTGGCCAGCCAAAAATTGAATATGCACACATTTGGGATTTTTTTCATCTAGGAAGTTTACAATCCTGATCCCTATTGTCAACATGTGCTATCTGCCATCAGGGGTGATCAATGGACGTGTTTTGGGGGTGCATCCCCTTCCTCAGTTCACCGACTTTAGATACGAGGAAGGGGTTGCACCCACAAAAGACGTACATGGATATCCCCTGATGGCAGATAGCACATGTTGACACACTGTGTGCATATTCAATTTTTGGCTGGTTTGATAGTCAAAAAAATTCAAAAAATTACAAAAACAAACATGTAAAAGCAAATGTGTTTGGATGGCTTATTGAATTCTCCCCAAAACATCGAGAATGTCTTTAAATGTTTGTTCCATCACATGGATTCTTTGTTTAATTAGGTCCAGTTCCGTGCTACATTCCATCACTTGCTGGATGAGGCGGAGGGCACTGTCAGCAGAGAACCGTGTACTATCCTTCACAACATTTACATCCCCTAAAAACCCCCAAAAAAATGTATTATAACTCTGCAGGCCTACCTCTCTTACCTGAAGCTGTGGTGACAGATACTGACCTGTTGTGGTGACCAGATCCACAACGTCATCCACCTCTCCTTCCTGCACTTCTCCTTCCTCCACCTCAACTTCCTGCACATCTTTCGGTTGTGGGTCTTTGGGAGTTTGGGGTTGCTTGGAAGTTGTGGGGTGCATGTGCTCCCTGGAGTGTCCTCCTCCCAGTCTTCTCTCCCCTATGAGAATAAAACCAAAGGTCTATTTATCACACTGTAAATCTCATTGTTAAAATAAAAACAGGCTAAATTGCTTGGAAGTGGGGTACAAGTGTGTGTTTGTGCGGAATTTAAAGAAGAATGCATTATTTATGACCCAAAATATGTTTAGTATTCACATTTGGATGTAATTTTTTTGACATGGAGGCACCACAAAAATTCTCTGATGCACCTGTGTGGGACACCCAAAAAAGGCGGGTCTGGTGGCCCACACTATAGTGCTCCAAAGTACAGATGTGGAAGCAGCTGCTGAGTGTCCTCTCCTTTACACTGATAAAAGTTTACATTTCATTCTCTTTACAAACACATCATCTAGACTAAAAAATTATCAACAATATTTGATCAAAAATGGCAGATGTCTAATTACTTTTGTGGCTCTAAAATAAGCCAAAACCGCGGATAGTGGCCGAACGAAGTGTCGGTAACGTAACGAACGATTACTGTGCCCAACCAAGTTAAAAATATTACATTTTGGAAGGGAGTCCAATATGAGAAAAAAAAAAAAAAACATGTCAGTTTATAAAAAGATTAATAGCAGAAAAGTCTACATTTTATTTACTTTTAGCGAGCATTCTCTTTATGCTCCTCAACTGGTCTGGCTCCCTCAGTTTGAGGTCTGACCACCTCTTTCTGAGCTGCTCATTTGAGCGTTTCACCCCGTACTTCGCCCTCAGACTTCACAACTTTAGTGAGGATTTTGGCCTTCCTTCTATTTGGTTTGCTATACGGCCCATGCTTGGCATCATAATCAGCCTTGAGCAAGATGTCCACCATCTCCGCCATCTCCGCCAAAGACATATTCGATGCCTTGAATCTCCTCCTTGATCGTGACGTGTCCTCGGTCTCCGGGCTTGTCTCCTCGTTAGTTGCGGAATTATCAGACACCTGCTGTAACTCCGCCATATCTGTCTGCGCGCCGAAAGAGAAGGGGCGGGGAAAAGATGTTAGTTAGAACGTCATGGGCGGGCGACGTGTGCGGAGCGACGTGTTCGAATTTTGACGCATGCGTGGTGTGTATATAGCAAACACACATGTGACTATAGTACGTTCGGTGTGCGGAGAGAGGAGTTCAAGTGACGGACGTGCGAACGAAGGTATGTGATTTTGTGACTTGTAAAAATTGTTGGCCTATACTGTCTTGAGATTGTTGGAGGATATATATGGTGACTAGGATGTTAAGGAGGTTAGACTGTTTGCCTCACATTATTTAAATATAATTTATTTAACTTGCAGATACAATATGAATGTCTTTATTAGCGACAAAGAGTTCCTGGCGGAATTTATTGACCGGGTAAGGGAGCTGCCGGCTCTGTGGGAGACGAAAAACCCCATCCATAAAAAAAAGGGGTGAGAAAAGCAGCGCTGGAGAAGCTGCTCCCATTTGTGCATACCAAGGTGCCCACAGCCACAGCAAAACAAGTGGACACTAAAATTGGGAGCTTGAGAGGTACCTACAGGACTGAACGCTCTAAGGTGCTGGCTTCTCAGAGGTCAGGAGCAGGGATGAGCCGAACACCCCCCTGTTCGGTTCGCACCAGAACCTGCGAACAGACAAAATGTTCGTGTAAACTTTAGAACCCTATTAAATACAATGTACTCGAACGTTCGAAATCTAAAGTGTTAATTATAAAGGCTAATATGCAAGTTATTGTCCTAAAAAGTGTTTGGGGAGCCGGGTCCTGCCCCAGGGGACATGTATCAATGCAAAAAGAAGTTTTAAAAACGGCCGTTTTTTCGGGAGCATTGATTTTAATAATGCTTAAAATGAAAAAATAAAAGTGAAATATTCCTTTAAATTTCGTACCTGGGGGGTGTGTATGATATGCATGTAAAGTGGCGCATGTTTCCCGTGCTTAGAACTGTCCCTGCAAAAAATTTCATTTTTGAAAGAAAAAAATGCATTTAAAACTGACTCGCGGCTATTAATGAATTGTCGGCTCCCGGCAATACATACAAAAGTCATTGATAAAAAAAAAAAAAAAAGCGTGGGTGTTCCCCAGAATTCAATTACCAGGCCCTTCAGGTCTGGAATGGATATTAAGGGGAACCCCGCCGCAAATTTAAAAAAAAATTGACGTGGGGTTCCCCCAAATATCCATTCCAGGCCCTTCAGATCTGGCATGGATTTTAAGGGGAACTCCACCCCAAATTTAAAAAAAAAATGGCGTGGAGTCCCCCTAAAAATCCATACCAGACCCCTTATCCGAGCACGCAACCTGGCCGGCCGCAGGGGAAAAGGGGGGGACGAGAGAGCGGCCCCCCCTCCCTCCTGAACCGTACCAAGCCACATGCCCTCAACATGGGGAGGATGTCCCCATGTTGATGGGGACAAGGGCCTCATCCCCACAACCCTTGCCCGGTGGTTGTGGGGGTCTGCGGGCGGGGGGCTTATCGGAATCTGGAAGACCCCTTTAACAAAGGGGACCCCCAGATCCCGGCCCCCCTCCTATGTGAATTGGTAAGGGGTACATTGTACCCCTACCATTTCACAAAGAAAGCGTAAAAAAATGTTTAAAAAAACACACAAACACCTTGAAAAAGTCCTTTATTAAAAAAATAAATAAATAAACATTCCAGCGGTGAAATCCAGTGTCCCGCGGCGTTTCCGATGTCCAGCGCTGTCCGTCATTGGTTGTGCCTGAGCGGACCTGATGGGGAACTCCCTCTCAGTATTTTAAATGTATAGACCCGCCCCTTCTAAAGTTCCCCATCAGGTCCGCTCAGCGGACGAGATGCAGAACATGAGAAGGGGCGGGTCTATACATGTATTACTAAAGTGAGAGCAGTTCTCCATCAGGTCCGCCCCCTCGGTATGTCGGACCCGCCTACGTCATTGGCTTGAGCGGGGAACTTCCTTCACTATGTAAATTTAAATTACACAGTGAAGGAAGTTCCCCGCTCAAGCCAATGACGTAGGCGGGTCTGACATACCGAGGGGGCGGACCTGATGGGGAACTGCTCTCACTTTGGTAATACATGTATAGACCCGCCCCTTCTCATGTTCCGCATCTGGTCCGCTGAGCGGACCTGATGGGGAACTTTAGAAGGGGCGGGTCTATACATTTAAAATACTGAGAGGGAGTTCCCCATCAGGTCCGCTCAGGCACAACCAATGACGGACAGCGCTGGACATCGGGATCGCCGCGGGACACTGGATTTCACCGCTGGAATGTTTATTTATTTATTTTTTTAATAAAGGACTTTTTCAAGGTGTTTGTGTGTTTTTTTAAAAAAAAATTTACGCTTTCTTCGTGAAATGGTAGGGGTACAATATACCCCTTACCAATTCACATAGGGGGGGGGCCGGGATCTGGGGGTCCTCTTTGTTAAAGGGGTCTTCCAGATTCCGATAAGCCCCCCGCCCGCAGACCCCCACAACCACCGGGCAAGGATTGTGGGGATGAGGCCCTTGTCCCCATCAACATGGGGACATCCTCCCCATGTTGAGGGCATGTGGCTTGGTACGGTTCAGGAGGGAGGGGGGGGCGCTCTCTCGTCCCCCCCTTTTCCCCTGCGGCCGGCCAGGTTGCGTGCTCGGATAAGGGGTCTGGTATGGATTTTTAGGGGGACTCCACGCCATTTTTTTTTAAATTTGGGGTGGAGTTCCCCTTAAAATCCATGCCAGATCTGAAGGGCCTGGAATGGATATTTGGGGGAACCCCACGTCAATTTTTTTAAAATTTGCGGCGGGGTTCCCCTTAATATCCATTCCAGACCTGAAGGGCCTGGTAATTGAATTCTGGGGAACCCCCACGCTTTTTTTTTTTTTTTTTATCAATGACTTTTGTATGTATTGCCGGGAGCCGACAATTCATTAATAGCCGCGAGTCAGTTTTAAATGCATTTTTTTCTTTCAAAAATGACATTTTTTGCAGGGACAGTTCTAAGCACGGGAAACATGCGCCACTTTACATGCATATCATACACACCCCCCAGGTACGAAATTTAAAGGAATATTTCACTTTTATTTTTTCATTTTAAGCATTATTAAAATCACTGCTCCCGAAAAAACGGCCGTTTTTAAAACTTCTTTTTGCATTGATACATGTCCCCTGGGGCAGGACCCGGGTCCCCAAACACTTTTTAGGACAATAACTTGCATATAAGCCTTTATAATTAACACTTTAGATTTCTCCCATAGATTTTTCGAATTTGCCGCGAACACCCCTATTTGTTCGCTGTTCGGCGAACGGGCGAACAGGCAATGTTCGAGTCGAACATGAGTTCGACTCGAACTCGAAGCTCATCCCTAGTCAGGAGCAGCAGCAGATGATGTTTATGTCCCGATTTTGTGGTACTACAACAGGATGTCCTTCCTGGATGACCACATTGACACAAGGCCATCACTCTCCACTCTTCCCCCCAGACTTCCCTGCAGCCAACCTGAGCCTTCTCTGGAGCAAGAGGAGGCAGCCATCCTGGATGATCCTGATTTGGCCATCTGGAGCCAGGTATAGTATTAACTGAAAATGTATTGGGATAAAATTAATGTTTGACAAATATGTCAGGATGAGAAACATATATTATTTTGGATTCCACAAGTGAAATCAAGATCTGTAGACATTATTCTGCACTTAATTGGGTGCTAAATAGTCAATCTGATGTAGTGGTAAATTTAAAGCAAGGATTTACATTCTAATTGCTTCAATCAGGATTACAAAGTTTGATGCAAAGATTAAACCAACATATTAAACTATGTTCCTTTTTCATACACAGGATGAAATCAGCCAGGAGGAGGGTCTGGAAACTGTCAGGCAGGAGGAGGAAGGGCCCAGTGGCAGCCAGGAGGTGGCAGGGCCCAGTGCCAGCCAGGAGGTGGCAGGGCCCAGTGGCAGACAGGAGGTGGCAGGGCCCAGTGGCAGACAGGAGGTGGCAGGGCAAAGGAGAAGCACCAGATCCCAGGTGCCTCCCATCCGGCTTCACAAAAGAGGCAGGAGGGACAGGACCACCAGTGAGGCAGCAATAGCCCTTATTAAAGAGGCCCATGCCAGCCTCAAGGAGCCCACATCCCCTGAAGAGGCCATTGCCGGCCTAGTGGAGGCTAAGTTCAAGGTGATGAGCATGGAGCAACGCCTCCTATGCGAGCCCCTGCTCATCACCTTGCTCAACAAGGGGGTGATGGAGAAAATTACACCCAATACCGCCATATGTGAGGTGGCCCAACTGACCCAACCTCAACCTCCACCTCCACCTTCTTCTTCTGCCCCACCCCCTTCTGCTACACCTCCACCTTCTTCTTCTGCCCCACCCCCTTCTGCTACACCTCCACCTTCTTCTTCTGCCCCACCCCCTTCTGCTACACCTCCACCTTCTTCTTCTGCCCCACCCCCTTCTGCTACACCTCCACCTTCTGCCCCACCCCCTTCTGCTACACCTCCACCTTCTGCCCCACCCCCTTCTGCTACACCTCCACCTTCTGCCCCACCCCCTTCTGCTACACCTCCACCTTCTTCTTCTGCCCCACCCCCTTCTGCTACACCTCCACCTTCTGCCCCACCCCCTTCTGCTACACCTCCACCTTCTTATTCTGCCCCACCCCCTTCTGCTACACCTCCACCTTCTTCTTCTGCCCCACCCCCTTCTGCTACACCTCGACCTCCTCCTCCTGACAGGAGTACCCCTCCAGTGGGCCAGCCTCCAGCCAAACGAAGAAGGAAGGCTGCAGGGAAGGCTTCAGGAAAGGCTGCAGGGAAGGCTTCAGGAAAGGCTGCAGGGAAGGTTGCCAGGAAGAAGAGGAAGTGATGGCCTTGCTTCATTGTGGTCGGACAGAAGGCAGCCTGTTGTAGTACCACACACTTGGGACATATATATCACCTGCTGCTGTTCCTGACCTCTGGGAGGCCAGCATCAGATTGTGTTCACAAATGTTGGCCTTCTCAAGCTCCCAATTTTAGTGTCCACACAGGGTTGCTGTGTGCTCTGGGGTCCCTGGGATGCACAAATGGCAGCAGCTTCTCCAGCGCTGCCTTCTCTTTATTTAATTTATAAACATGAATAAATGTGATTTTTGTTTAAGTTCATACTTGACTATGTGTATTTTTAAATAAACAAAATCAAGCTTTGGAGTAAGCAGATACATTTGACTGACAATAAAAGGCACAGATATCACCCCCCCAAAAGAATAACTAAATCTGATTAGCACAAAAACATGGTGGGAAATTTAAATAATATAGATTCCAAAATTAAATGGGAGATCACTATCAAAACATTGTGAAATTATAATTAACATCATTTTGAAAAATCTAACCATTTAAATTATTCCTAAAAACTTGCACGATATAATACACATAAATCTTATAAAGAGCAGCATGAAAAAGGTTAAAAATAAGGCATAACTCTGTGTGAATATCAGCAGCAAAAGAAGGTCACTCGTTTTGATTAATGTAACATTCTAACGAAGATTTCAATGCAGAACATTTAAACGATGAAATATTTTTGAGCGTGACGAATATGCTCTCTCCATTATGAAGGCTTGTTTTACCAGAAGATGCGCTCCCGTCTCATAGTTGCTTGTGAGCATGCGCGCTTTTGGAAGAGTCGTAAAAGCATACACACGAACCATTTTCTCGTCACAAAACAGGCCGACGAGAAACACGACGAGGAAATCTGGAATCCTGACGAGAAAATAGAGAGCAGGTTCTCTATTTTCTCGTCGAGATTCTCGGCAATTTTCTCGTCGTAAAACCATACACACGAACGTTTTTCTAGACAAAAAAACTCTCGCGGCACTTTTCTTGACTGTTTTGGACGAGAAACTCGGTCGTGTGTACGAGGCCTGACTCGGGCACAGGGAGGCTGCAATGGACACAGTGAGGTTGGGCACAGTGAGGTGGCAATGGGCACAGTAATCAGGCAATGGGCACAGTAAGGTTGGGCACAGTGAGGTGGCAATGGGCACAGTAAGCTGGCAATGGGCACAGTAAGGTTGGGCACAGTGAGGAGGCAATAGGCACAGTAAGCTGGCAATGGGCACAGTAAGGTTGGGCACAGTGAGGTGGCAATGGGCACAGTAAGCTGGCAATGGGCACAGTAAAGTTGGGCACAGTGAGGTGGCAATGGGCCCAGTAAGCTGTCAATGGGTACAGTAAGGTTGGGCACAGTGAGGTGGCAATGGGCACAGTAAGCTGGCAATGGGCAAAGTAAGGTTGGGCACAGTGAGGTTACAATGGGCACAGTGAGGTGGGTACAGTGAGGTGGCAATGGGCACAGTAAGCTGGCAATGGGCACAGTGAGGTTGCAATGGGCACAGTGAGGTTGGGCACAGTGAAGCGTGCAAATGGGCATTGATGACCCTTTTTTCCGCTTACAGTAGCTGCTGCATTTCCCCCCTTAGGCTTATACTCGAGTCAATACGTTTTCCCAGTTTATTGGGGTAATATTAGGTACCTCGGCTTATACTCAGGTCGGCTTATGCTCGAGTATATACGGTACACCCCAAAACATTCTGCTACTCCTGAGTATGAAGATATCATGTATGTAAGACCTTTTTGCAATCTAGCTGCACAGAGGGGCCCAAAATCCATGGATCTTCAAGTTTTCAAGGGACAAAAAATTAATCATCTGACTTCATGACTATCTATTTTTAGAGGCCCTGAAGTGCCATGACAGTAGAAACACTCACAAAATTACCACTTTTTTGAAAGCAAGCAATACAAGATATTTGCTAAAAGACATGGTGAGTTTTTTTTAAGCTCTAATTTTTTGACCAAATTTTTGGGGAAATTGTATGAAAAAAGAAAAAGGTGTTGCCATATCTGGCACATTTTTCTGAGGACATGCTGTTAATATAAAGTATGCTTGTAAAGCCAATGAGGAGCTCATTGATAGTAGGATTTTTAAAACAGCTTACCTGTAAAATCCTTTTCTTGGAGTACATCACGGGACACAGAGCAGCATAGTCATTACTATGTGGGTTATATAGAATTACCTTCAGGTGCTGGCACTGGCAACTTCCAAAACAGGAAGTACCCTCCCCTATATAAGCCCCTCCCATCCGGGAGTACCTCAGTTTTGTAGCAAAGCAATACGTGTCCCCAAAAGAGGGGTGGGAGCTCTGTGTCCCGTGATGTACTCCAAGAAAAGGATTTTACAGGTAAGCTGTTTTAAAAATCCTACTTTCTTGTTCATACATCACGGGACACAGAGCAGCATAGTCATTACTATGTGGGACGTCCCAAAGCAATGCCACATGAGGGGGGGGATACACCATACATAAGCTGGGCGCCATCAGGCATGAGGATCTTTTGCGGCCTGCAACACACTGCGCCCAAAGGCGACATCCTCCTGACTTCTCACGTCCACCTGGTAGAACCTAGTAAACGTGTGTACTGAAGACCATGTTGCGGCCTTACAAATTTGCGCCAGGGAGGCCTGGTGATGCACTGCCCATGAAGTTCCAACTGCTCTCGTGGAGTGCGCCCTAACTTTGAACGGAGGCGGTCTACTTTTCAAGCCATAGGCTTGTATTATGACCTGTCGAATCCACTTGGCTAAAGTAGATTTTGATGCTGCCTGACCCTTTCTGGGGCCTTCCGGCAGAACAAACAGAGAATCCGTTCTACGAATCTGAGCAGTGGCTTTTAGATAAGCTTTAACTGCTCTTACTACATCCAAAGAATGCAATAACTTTTCCTCTACCGAGCTTGGTTTGGGGAAAAAAGAAGGAAGAACCACATCCTGGTTCAAGTGAAACCTCGATACCACCTTAGGAAGAAAGGCTGGGTGAGGACGTAATACTACTCTGTCCTTATGGATAACCAGATATGGCTCTTTACAGGACATGGCGGCTAATTCCGACACTCTTCTAGCCGAGCATATGGCTACTAAAAATATAAATTTCCTGGTGAGTAGAACCAAGGAAATGTGCCGCAAAGGTTCAAATGGCTGCTTCTGCAGAACCGACAGAACCAAATTTAGATCCCATGGGCATATGGGAGCCTTAATCGGTGGAATAATACGAGTCACACCTTGCATAAAGGATTTGACAAGTGAATGCATAGCCAGGGGCCTTTGAAATAGTATTGACAAGGCCGAAACCTGGCCCTTGATAGTACTTAAGGCAAACTTCCTGTCTACAGCCCACTGCAGGAAGTCCAGAATTCTGCCTATAACGTACTTACGTGGATGCCATTTTCTGGCCTCGCACCAAGTGATGTACGCCTTCCAAACTCTATAGTAGATCTGCCTGGATACAGGCTTCCTGGCATTGATTATAGTTGATACCACAGAGTTAGAGAGACCTCTCTTCTTTAGGATGTGGGACTCAATAGCCAGGCCGTTAAACTTAGAGTTAGTAAGGAAGGGTGGTATATCGGTCCTTGCGAAAGCAGGTCCGGACGACGTGGAAGGGTCCAAGGACTCCCCACAGACATTTTGATGATCTCCGCGTACCAGGCCCTTCGGGGCCACGCTGGAGCCACCAGGATCACCGGCTTCTTCTCCAACCTGACTCTGCGAAGGAGTCGAGGCAACAATTGTAGCGGAGGGAATGCATATATCAGTCTGAACTGATCCCAAGGGAACACCAGAGCATCCGAGCCGCAAGCGAGGGGATCCCTTGTCCGGGAGACAAACCTGTCCACCTTTGCGTTGAATCTGGATGCTAGCAGATCTACATCAGGTGTTCCCCACCGCTGACATATTGCTCGGAAGACCTCGGGATGAAGGGACCATTCCCCTGGGCATAACTGTTGGCGACTCAGAAAGTCCGCCTTCCAATTCTCCACCCCTGGAATGAAGACAGCTGATATACATGGGACATGCTTTTCTGCCCATTCCAGGATGTGACTTACTTCCCTCTGGGCTGTACGACTCCTGGTGCCTCCCTGATGATTGATATATGCCACTGCTGTGGCATTGTCTGATTGAATTCTGACAGGGGACCCTTGGAGTCTGGATGTCCAGGCTACTAGGGCGTACCGGGCTGCTCGTATCTCTAAGAGATTGATGGGCAGGGTTTTTACTACATTTGACCATCTGCCCTGGAGAGACCATTGCTCCAGTACTGCCCCCCAGCCTGTAAGGCTGGCATCTGTAGTGACCACCTTCCAAGATATCGGGCTGAAGGGTTTTCCCTTCTGGAGATTCTGGGGGATCAACCACCAGCAGAGACTCTTCCGAACGGAAGGGGACAAAGCCATCGGGAAGTCTAGAGCCTGAACTTTTCCGTTCCAGGCTGACAATATGGCCCTTTGTAAATTCCTTGAGTGGAATTGGGCGTATGGCACAGCTTCGAATGATGCTACCATCTTTCCTAGCAGCCTCATGCACAGGCGTAT
Source organism: Rana muscosa (assembly GCA_029206835.1). Taxonomy (NCBI): domain Eukaryota; kingdom Metazoa; phylum Chordata; class Amphibia; order Anura; family Ranidae; genus Rana; species Rana muscosa. The sequence goes on along the minus strand of CM055122.1, from coordinate 85,918,411 downwards.
GGACGGCTGTCTTTTTGCACAAAGCAGACGGACCAAGCCCCTCAAAGAGGATACCTTGTCTAGAGGTAAGAAAATCTTCCTCTGGTCTGAATCTAGCCGTAGCCCTAGATATACCAGGTTTTTCACTGGCTGTAGGGCTGACTTGTCCAGGTTGATGACCCAACCGTGAGATTCTAGATACTTGATTGTATCGATCATTACCACTTCTAGCTTGGCAACTGAGTGGTCCATCAACAACAGGTCGTCTAGGTATGCCATTATCGTTACACCCCGTGTTCTTAGATCGGCCAACAGTGGGGCCAGAATTTTTGTGAACACTCGTGGTGCTGTGGCCAGACCGAATGGTAAGGCTCTGAACTGAAAATGGCGCCCTTCTACTGCAAAGTGTAGGAATTTTTGATGACCTGGAAAGATGGGAACATGCAAATAAGCATCTTTGATGTCGATCGAGGCTAACCATTCCTCCCCTTGTAGGGCAGCGGTGACCGATCGGATCGACTCCATCCGGAAAGACCGGACGTTTAGAAATTTGTTTAGACTCTTTAGGTCCAATATGGGTCTTATGTCCCCGTTTGGCTTCGGGACTGTGAAAAGGTTTGAGTAGAAACCCAACCCCCACTCTTCCATAGGAACCTCCATAATTACTCCTTGGAGCAATAGTTGTTCTAACGCCAATAGGAGAGACCGTCTTTTCAGAGGGTCTCTTGGCATGCCTGACCACATAAAATGGGACGGAGGAGACTCTTTTAACTCCAACTTGTATCCCAGAGTTACCGCGGAGAGCACCCATCTGTCTTTGATCGTCTCCCGCCAGGTCTCTGCGAACAACTGAAGTCTTCCCCCCACCCGTTTGAGTGGGGGCAGCCCTTCATAGGCTTGACTTGGAGGCTGGTTTAGTACCTCTTCGGATCCAGGGCTTTTTATTACCCTGTGGCTGTCCCTGATTTTTACCTCCTGAGTTTGACCGAGGAGGCCGTCGGAACTGCTTAGTAGCAGACGTCGCAGGGATAGGAGAGGTAGTCCTCTTAAAAGATGGACCCCTAGACCTCTTCTTACTCGGTAAGAGAGTACTTTTACCACTGGAAATCTTCTGGATATACTTATCCAGGTCTTCGCCAAAAAGGCGTTCCCCATGAAATGGGAAGCTAACTAAGAGCTTCTTACAGGGAGCTTCAGCAGACCAGTTTTTAAGCCACAGAAGCCTACGCATATGTACCAAAGACAGCGTGAGGCGGGAGGCCTGATGGATAGAATCCTTGATGGCGTCAACCGCAAAGCATAATGCTCTAGGCAGATCAGCCAGAGCCTGGGCCTGTTGGTCTGGCAAATCCCTCAGGACCATTTTCATTTGATCCTTTAAAGCTTGGCAGACCCCAATAGCTGCCACTGCTGGCTGTGTAACAGCCCCTGCTGTGGAAAAAGCAGATTTTAATAAAGATTCCAATTTTTTATCCACTGGATCTTTGAACATTTGAACATTATCTACTGGACATGTCAGTGATTTGTTCACAGAAGAGATGGCTGCATCCACCGTAGGAACATTCCATCTCTGGGTGAACTTTTCCTCCATGGGATAGATCACCGGAAACCTTTTAGGCGGAACAAATAGTTTATCAGGATGTTCCCAGTCCTGGTATATAAGTCCTTCCAATAATGGATGTATTGGAAAGGAGCAATTAACCTGGGGAGCTTTTAGCGACCCCAATGAGGAGACAGCAGTAGTTGATGGTTCAACAAGAGGCATTTTAAATGCAGATCGAACCATGTCAGTTAGGGTCTGGACCCACAATCTTTCAGTCTGTGATGCTGAAAATGGTTCATCTACTGTCGATTCCTCAAAAACAGAGCTAACCTCCTCCTGATCCCCTTCAGGTAGGTCGGTCCCTTCCTGGGACTGTTGCTCTGCCAACAGGCACTCTAATGGAGGTGATGGAGATCTGGCGCGCTTTCTTTCCTGTAGAGAAGAAGCGATCAATGCAGCCAATCTCTGCTCCAATCCCTCCAGAGTTGAGGAAAAAACCTCCTCTGTTATATATGCAGGAGCAGGTGGACTGAGGACAGCCGCAGTACCTGGCACTCCCGGGGGTTCCTTATGGGTATTAACCTCTGATTTCTCAGGGGAGGAGGGTGCAGATGACTGCTCCAGATCCTCAAAGCCCGATGGAGACCCCCTACACTTCCTGAGAGGTATATCTCGGAGTTTTTTAGGCGGCATATTCCTTAGTTCAAAGCTGAGGTATTCCAGCCGCAATACACCCCTTACTGAAATAGTCTAATGCAATTTGCTGCTATGTACATCAGTGGGTGTCTACTAATGCGTCTTTCTGGGGATGCCTGTATCAACCGCCCGCTGTAAGCCCCTATACCATGCTACCAGCTCCTTTTCATGCTCTGTGTCCATAGCAAGCAGCGTGGACTGAGTCCTTTTATCTTGCTGGGACGCCCGCACATGCGCAGAAGCGCTGGGCGCACAGAGCGCGTCATCCGCCAGGCTCCGCCCCCTTTTTTGAAGCTAAACCTTATAAAAAGAAAGCATGTGTGCGCACGCGCGCGCGTGCACGTGTGCGCTCTTGGCGCCATGTAGGGAGAGGAGCCAGGGTCCCTGTTTTACCAGGACTCGGGGATGGAAGGAAACTACTTGGCAGCATGACAGAGGAATGCAGCTTCCCTGATAGAGAGCTCACTCATCTGCCTGGACTTTCACCATGGAAGGAATAGTCCCAAGAAAAAAGACGTTCCACAGCGGCCTCTAGTGGACAAACACAGGTACCGCACTTTTGTCTTTTTTTTTTTTTTTTTAAAACCTCCTTTATGAAAAACATTTCCAGGTTTACAGTTTTTTTAAAACTTCCCTTATGAAAAAACATTTCTAGGATTTCTTAGGCATATACAGCTATTAGCGGGAATACCCTTTAGGTAACAGGCAGAAAGACATATTAGGCTTGGGGGTCCCCTCAATAGAACCAAGTTCCTGAGGGGCCCCCACTTACCTTTTCCCCGCCGCAGGACTTTGTTTGGTCCACAGAAGCCCAAACTTCACCTCTCACGGCAGGCATTGTACTAGACCTTCAGGGACCGGGTTCCCAAGGATTCCACTCCCCTGGACCTGTATAGCACCCTGCACAGATAGCCTCTTGGTTTTGGGTATGACCAGAGCTCTGGATCCCAGGGTCCAGCCCTCCTAAGAGAGGCATTACAGGCAAAACCCTGCTCTTCTCTGCAAGGCCCGGGTACCGACCGTTTAGCTATGAAGCTTTTTTGGTCGGATCCGGAATAGCTTGCTAAGGCCCAGAGAACCTGTACACAAGCCCAGATGAATACATGTTAACCTTGGCCAACACCTTAGACACTGGCAAAAAACTGAGGTACTCCCGGATGGGAGGGGCTTATATAGGGGAGGGTACTTCCTGTTTTGGAAGTTGCCAGTGCCAGCACCTGAAGGTAATTCTATATAACCCACATAGTAATGACTATGCTGCTCTGTGTCCCGTGATGTATGAACAAGAAACAGACATTTTTGTGGGATGTATACATTTATGATTTTTTGGTGGATTATCTTAAATTTGTGGATTATATGTGGGGTCAGCCCTGAAGGGCACAGAGAATTGTCAATAAGATGCAAAAATCTGATTATTATTTGATATTGTGTCCTGGGCATAGGCGTGCTTATGGGGTGTGCCGGATGTGCCTGGGCACTTCCTAATCAACTCATGCACATTAGCATTAATGCTCTGTTTGCCAGTGGGAAAACAGGAAAGATCTCCTGTTTACATCGTGATCAGCTGTGATTGGACACAGCTGATCACGTGGTAAAGAGTCTCTGTCAGAGACTCTTTACTGAGATCGGTGTTGCGGTGTGTCAGACTGACAAGCTGCACCACCGATCGCCACGCTGCCAGCTGTTATCATGAAAGATGTCATATGATGTCCAGCCAGGATAACGGAACCACCACCCTCCCGTCATTTTGCTATAACCCGGGCGAGAAGTGGTTAAAAGGATAACACAAGGTCAAATGTGCATGTATTGTAGAGACATTCTGCATATGTTTTTTTTTTTTGCCCTGGCATATACAGTACTCCAATAGTAACTGCAGGGGTGGCAAGGGCAGGGGAAATCTTAGTATGAATTTGGATGGGCAACATCTAGTTTAGTCATTGCTTGATCTGTTCTTGTATATAATGAATGGCACAGCCATGGCATTTGTTGGACATTTCTCCAATTGTAATGTGTACCTTTCAACTTGCAACTATGTCTTTGAAACCTAAAACATTGCTTTCTTTGTGAACTTAGCAGATTTATTTGAACATTTCCAGGCTTTTCTTTCAAGATTCACTTTTCTATTGAAAGAACATGTTTCCTTAGACAGTGCAACGTTTTTGTTTCCTAGTCCTTTATTTCCTCTGAGCTAATAAGTTACCAACTGTTACTTAAAAAGAGTGGTGTGCTCAAGGGCTTCAGATACAAAGGCCTCTTGTACACAAAGTCATTTTCTCCTTCAGAAATATAAATAAACGTGAAGCCCTCCAAGTACTTCCATGACAAGTAAGCAGTCATAAACAGCAAAGACTGATTTCCTAAACCTAACATTGCTTGTGATTTACATAGGTTTTTTTGTGTGATGAAACGTGTTTGTAATTGAGCTGTCATAAGCCATATCAAATTGATCTCTGAGTCACAGGTCAAAGCTGAGGTCATAAAGGAATATAGGCAGACAGTTTTGGGGCATGGGGTAGGTGATCGAGACTGCCACACATTATGAAATATATTAGAATTTTAGGCATTTGGAGCCAAAGACTAACTAATAAAGCAGCTTTTGTCATAGTCTCTTCATAAATAGTAACATTGTTGCCCTTAATTCATTGACGATTACCCACAGTTGCTTGGCCCCCGACTTCCTTCAAACACTCAATTCATCAATTACATTTTCCACTCACTATTTATTAAATCATTAAGAAAGTAATTGCCATTTCTGAAATGGCCATGTTCCATGTAACATGATGGTAAGCTACTTAAGTACCTCACTATTTCCACCAAAATGTAATATTTGTCTGTTTAAATATGGCATTGAACATACTGACTAACTCATTGGCACTGAGTGCTGAGGTCTTTTTTGTTTGAACACTGTAATGGCTTCATTGTTTTGGACTGAGAAATATGAGATATGAGCTCTTTCAAGTATGGAGCAGACATAAGATTGTTTCATTCATACAAGTTATTTGGGGATGGAAATACTCCAGCATCCATCTGACAGGAACATAACACAAACATTTGTAGAATATACATACGATGCATTAAAAAGGTAAAACAATTAGTAGATTTTGTATATGGTTTCATAGTTATTTGTGAAAATGAATGTGTAAATGAACTGTGAGGAAATATATGCTGAAGGTGACGTAGTGATTAGCTGACATGAAATGGATGTAAATTGCAAATGCTCGCTCTCTTATAATGACCATGGTTTAGAAAGCAGGATGTATTCTTAACCATGGTCCTGCAGCAGAAATATTACTATATTATCTATTTTCATTGCTCAGTTCCCAGCAGTGATGTTTTCCTATAATTGTTTGTCCTTGTGTCCTGACTCATGTAATATCTGAGAGGGCAGTCAGGATAATGAATCTCCAGGAAACATAGTTACCTATTATCTAGGGGGAAAACCACTTATATAGTGCAAAAAAATAAAAATAAATAAAGCTGTAAACACAAATAGAAGATATACCTTCTAATATTAAGCTATGCAAAACAAAGTGTTGCACTAAAAATGAAATCACAGGTGTCAAATATAGAAGTGAGAAACAAATATAAAGAACACTATAAGTGATAAAAGTCTGAGAAAATATTCTAAATCAAGTTAAGTCTGATGTTGAATAAGGTGGTTCAATCCAAAATCTGGGGCACAGAAGATGTCCTCTTGCTGACAAAACGCATCTGGCTAAGCCTTCCTTTGACGTCATCACGTACCTGAAATTATTGTACAATGTGTATTGTGATTTTACATTTGTAAGTGTATTTTTTTTAGCAAATAAATCCGTATTTATTTTATTACACCATGAGGAGGAGTTTTTACCCTTTCTGTCCCTATATCGACACTGTTGCTGTTCTAACTCCGGAGGAAGTTATCCTTTGTTGGGTTCAGGCATTCATCTTGGCATTCCATGAGGGAGACATGTCACTGCTGCTGATCTATTGGTTGGAGCTCTTTCTGACCATTCTGAGTAAGGGGGTTACGGTGGGCTGGTAAACCCTCATTTTATCTACTGCACAGGTGTTGGTGCTGAATTTCACATACATATGAAAATATGAAGATTTTGGATTTAAGCACTTTATTCAGCAACTGACTTTACTTGACTTGAACTTTGTTCACTTACAGTATAGTGTTCTTTATATTTGTTTCTCGTTTCTATATTTGACACTTATGATTTAAGTTTTAGCGCAATACTCCGCTTCGCATAATTTAGTTACTTAGGTTTGTGACACAGAAGTCACACAGATTTCTAGAAATATTTTATATCCTGCCACAGTTTGGTGGTGTCCAAAGGTGACCATAGATGGATTGCAAGGGACCGACCAAATTACGATCAGTGTGGCTGTCCCTGTTTAACAGAAGTCAATTGTTAGATCAACTTCTGTCAAATTAACAAGTTGGTAAACGTTTGTAGACCCACAGCTGCAGCTGCAGATCACTGTGTATTCTGACAGTGGCGGGCCCCACTGTCACAAAACAATGTCCCTTGTTTGTGTGGATGGAGGACTCTGTCAGCTTGCTGGCTGAACAAAAAATAATTATCTTGGGGGAGCTTAAGAGAAGATTGTTGTATGTAATAGATCATTTGAGGTTTGACTGATGGGCCAAAATTGCTAAAAGGGATTGATTATAAGTGGCAGGTGGTTCACACTGTAGTAGAACACTCAGAGGAGAGGGAAGGGAAGGTCGTACATGAAAATATATAGAATGCACCTTCCCTTCCCTCTATGGACCTTCCCTTTACATGTCATCATTATTTTGGCTGTAAGCACATCTTTCTTTCTCTCTATAGCTGAAAACCTTGGCACAATATGAAACATTTGCAGAATACAGTGTCAAGTAATCCTGCAGTTTGTATACTTTGTGAGACAGCTATTTACTGGATTACGAGAAAGTGCTAGTTGCATAGCAAAAAAGTCAAATAGCATAGGCTGAAGCGACCCTGTCACTATAGTATACTCTTTAGATAGAGGCATACCTGCCATATAAGTCAGTAGATACTTATCTTTTCTAATGACCGTTCCACTGAATGCTGCAATAATTCTCAGATATCTTCTTTTGAAGTCCACGCTGAAACAACATTTGTGGGAGTGTATATCTCATGGATCTCCTGCAGCTCCCACTGGTTCCACCTTTGACCTCCACTTATTACAGGATGCAGTAGTGACATTTATATCATAAACTTGCCAAAAAATGCAATGCATTGTTTTCTGGTTCACACCCATCCAATGTAAGTAGCTGGTTTGGGTGGTTTCTAGGGTACTTAAGTTCAGAAGAGATAGTGTTAAGGGTTAATGAAGCTGGTAGTGAAGGTCCAGCTCCACTTCAAAACAAATTGTTATAAGCAATATCATCTTTATGTAACCACAGACTATACCTCTCAGAGTGAGGAGTGTTGGAGTGAATGGTCTTTGAAGACACTTGGCTATTGAAAGTTACAAATTAGTTTGAATTGGATGTGAACCAGCAAATGATGCATGGTGCATGTTTTTGATATCTGTCAGTAATGATTACGTTGACTTTAAACAAGTTTTTAAACAATTCATTTTTACTCACTTGACTACTTAAAGCTTGCTTACACTGCATGGCAGAGATATTTGGCTTTGTTACACTGTCCATATAATTGTTTCAAGCTTTGCCCAAAATTGAGTAGAAAACCTTAATTTTCAATCATCTTGGCAAACTAAATTATACCCTTACGCCCTTATTCATGGACTATAACATTTTTATGATTACCACTTGTTTACAAAGTGACAGTCATAAAAACAAGTTATCAAGCTACTACATAAAGCAAACACATAGCTTCAAAGATAATGGCTGGTTATGCTCATTTCATAATTTTAATGACTTTATACTTTAGCCAGAGACTGTTTTAAAACAACCAAATTTCCCAAATGTTGTGCCCAGCTGTATTCATAAACTAGCAATCTGTTGAAGAAAAAGTAATTTGAAAGGGCTAGTGGATGATGTAGTCTTAATAAGTTAATAAGAAAGGGGATATGGAATAGCTTTTTATTATGGTCAATGTGTTGACTCTCTCATTGGCTGAATATTAATACAGAAAAAGTCTGCCAGGAAAGGGAGGCAGAGCTCTTTAAATTGCTAAATGACAAGTTCACTGCCTGGTAGCTACATAAAACACAGTAAGGTTCCAGGTTCAGTTACAAAGGAATGCACTTCACTTTTACTGGTGTAGTGCTACCCCCGCAGGTGCCGTTTAAGTATGTTTGGTTCTGTACTCTGCCTCACAACCCCAATAACAGTCGCAGCCCCCTCTGGCACACCTGGCAATAGTGTAAGTGCAAGGACCAATGAGAAACACACACGTTATGATACAACACAGAAATTGTCTTTACTGCAATATTTCTGTGGAAAAGTAACAGACAGTAACAATATATATATATATTCAAGTAATCAACTGGAGAGCAATAACTGAGATTAGGAGCAATATAGCTCAATACTACATTCAGGTTGTTTTCAGGGGATTCCAAACCTGAGAATGTCCCCAAGAGCAGAGGCACACCTAAATGGCAAATAAATCACAATATGACACTTTATATATCAGATTGGTCACCTCAACTCAAATTTCTCTCTATGAGTCCCACCTCTACTCAAATTTGTCTCTATGAGTCCAGGCAGGAGGAGAGCAGAAGACTGACCCTCTTTATGTCAGACATCTCTCTTCTGTCTCCTGACACCACAGGCCCAAGGACAAACACTGCATTCAAATCAATATTTAATGGTTTAGCTTCCCAGATAAACTGTCCCGCACACCCACTGCGTATACAGAGCCCTGAGTATGTGTGTGCGCACTTGTAGCTTCAGTCCCTTTGAAGAAAGATGAGGCTTTGTATCTTCAGCTAGCCACTCTCATTGGTACACTTAAACTCCTGAATAGCAGGGCTAAACAACACAACTGGCCCAGATTATCAAGTAAAGAATGCAGGATCTTCCTCAGCAAGGTGAAATAACAATGGTGTCTATATACAGTTTCTCTGTATCTGAATGGCCTTGTGGCCTGCGGCACTACAGGTGTCAGCAAGGTGACTAACAGCAATGATGTCTGTATACAGTGTCCATATAACTCTATCTGTATGCAGTGTCCTTATTTCCTGCAAATGTGCAAAAGCCCTCTCACCCAATCCTGTGGTCAAGGCCCAAACGAACATCCTTGAAACAGGCAGGCTCTTCTAGTGACCCGACTGGTCACCTCACACTGGCCAAATGAAGGGCAATCTTAGAAGAAAACCTGTTAAAGTCTGCAAAAGACTTGAGACTGGGGCAGAAGTACACCTTCCAGCAGGATAACAACCCTAAACATACAGCCAGAGCTACAATGGAATGGTTTAGATCAAAGCATATTCATGTGTTAGAATGGCCCAGTCAAAGCCCAGACCTAAATCCAATTGAGAATCTGTGGCAAGACTTGAAAATTGCTGTTCACAGACGCTCTCCATCCCATTTGTCAGAGTTTGAGCTATTTTGCAAAGAAGAATGGGCAGAAATTTCACGCTCTAGATGTGCAAAGCTGGTGGAGACATCCCCAAAAACACTTGCAGCTGTAATTGCAGCGAAAGGTGGTTCTACAAAGTATTGATTTGGGGGGCTCAATACAAATACATGCCACATTTTTCAGATATTTATTTTTAAGAAATTTTGAACACCGTTTATCATTTTCCTTCCACGTCTGAAGGCTTCACAGAACAGCTGTATTTATACTGAGATTAAATTACACACAGGTGGACTCTATTTACTAATTAGGTGACTTCTGAAGGCAATTAGTTCCACTAGGTTTTAGTTAGGGGTATCAGAGTAAAGGTGGCTGAATACAAATGCACTCCACACTTTTCAGATATTTATTTGTAAAAAAAATTGAAAACCATTTATCATTTTCCTTTCACTTCACAATTATGTGCCACTTTGTGTTGGTCTATCACATAAAATCCCAATAAAATACATTAATGTTTTTGGTTGTAACATGACAAAATGTGGAAAATTTCAAGGGGTATGAATACTTTTTCAAGACACTGTAGGTTAGTCTTAGTTTTGTGGCTGCGATTAGATTTATAGCCTAGTTTTAGGCTGAACTTCCACTTTAACCTAAATATTGTTTTTCTAGCAGTGATTTTCTCAGCTAGACAGGTCTCTGACTTGAGTTTTTTTTACATGAAGATAGTCCTACTGTATATAACGGCACCCCAAATACGAAGGGGTTAACGCCGTATAAGATGTTCACTCTCCTGGACACCCATTCAAGAACCAATCTTCCACAGCCAGGCGACCCTTTCCCATAGGAATTAATCCTTCTGGAAGAACGAGACACACGCTCTGTATCTTCCCAAGATCAAATGCCTTTTATTGAGAAACATTGCAACTTTTATATACATCTAATACACAGTAGTTTAACATGAACAATGGCCCAGCTCCACCCACACATTACAAGACTCCACACATTATTTTGACGTCTGCTAGGAGACAACAGGTTCTAATAATCCCCTTTATGTTTGAATGACTATGCATGACCTTTATAGTCACCAGACTGTCTGATACTTTACAATACACACAAGGACAGACTTAATTTCCCCAATCCACATCACCACAAACAATGAACAGGTCTTCTAGAAGCTGGAATTCATTAGCATTACACTAGACAGGTGATTGAGGCTGAACACCTCAGTATCTCTCAATTAACCTGTTGAGTTCAGAAACAGTAAATAGTCCTTTACAGATATCCTTGGGGATATGGTGGATAAATATTACAGACCCATTTTAGGTAGCTCAAGATATATTTCTTAATGTCCATTATTTCCTGGCTCACCCTGTGTCCAAAGTGACTCTCCTGTCACACATCTCCCCTTTCGGCAGGAGACTAACAGAGGAGGCGACCCCAGACGGGTTGACTCCGAAGTTAGTCCATAGGTCCATTCCTCTAATGCCGGTATCCACACAGTACCCCAAATAAATTGCTCCAAACAGAGCATTACTTACCCAGCCAACCTCTGCCTCTCTCAGAGAACATACCCGCCGCTGGGGAGAGGCCTGGACTGGCTCTTCTCCCTGGAGTCCTTTCAGCCGCTGGAGAGAAGACAGGGTGACTGGGCTCAGTCCGTCATGCTGTTGAGGATCTGGGTCGACTGCCCGGCATCCCTGGGGTATACAAGTGGAGGCTGAAGTCCCATCCCCTTGTGGCAGGTGAAAATCCCCCAGTGCTTGCAAAGCAAGGCTGACATCCTCCTGTCCCAGTGTCACACCATTTTCTGGGGTTGTGTCAGTGAGGACCGAAGTCCCATCCAGTACCACCGGAACTCCCTCTTCTGTTAGTTGAGAGCAGAGGCCCGCGGCACTCTGCTCTGTTGCCAGCTCTTGTGCTGGGTTGCTGTGAGTGGAGACCGCAGTCCCATCCACCGATATCCGCTCAAGTGGCAGTTGTGTGCAGAGGCCAGTAGCATTCTGCCCTGCTGCCAGTGATTCAGCTGGGGGTAAAAGCTTTACCACCCCAGCTTGTTGCTGGAGAGAGGGGCCAACTGCCCCGGCTCCCTGAAACTCCACAGTTGTTTCCGGTGCTGGGCAGAGGTTGCTATCACTCTGCCCTGTTGCCAGCACTTCTGCTGGGAACTTCACACCATCTGCTCTGGCTAACTGTTGGGGAGGGAAAAGGGCTGCTTCTCCTCCCTGCATCTCTGAAATCCCCTGGGAAAGAGGAACCATCACCTTCTCACCTCAGGCCTCCAAAACTGCCACGGGTGTAGAGCAGGGGTCTGCAGTACTCTGTCCTGCTGCCAGTACTTGAGGGGGCGATGCATAATCCATAACATCCTCTGAACAGCCCATTAAATCCATACCTTCTGTAATCTGTGGCTGGGGGGATGAGCCAACTGCCCTAGCTCCCTGGAGCTCCACCTCATCCACTTCGGCTTTAGGGATGGCAATCTCCAGATTTTCCACTGCCGATTCTTCAGCCAGGCTAGCTCCCTGGAACTCCATATCATCCACTTCAGCTTTAAGGGTGGCAATCTTCAGATTTTCCACTGCCGATTCTTCAGCCAGGATTTCATAGTTGTCAACTGGTATTTCCTGATAGTCCCAGGCAAATGTAGCACCACCCTGCTGCTGAGCAGATTCTAGCAGCTGTCTGTAGGCGATCTCAAGCTCCCTTTCCTGAATGGCCAGAAATTCCAAATCTTACTCTGCCCAGTGCCCTTCCGAGACATTCAGTTTTCGCTCTCTGTGCTCCATTATTTCCTCCAAACGCCACTCCCGATCACTCCCAAAGTCAGGGTCACTGGACAGCCCCCAATACAACAATCCCAGGCCATCATAGTCAAAGCCTTCTGTGGGGCTGTCATCCGCTGATCATGGGCACTCTTGGGCTACATACCACCGGAGGGCTCTGTAGCTCTCATCCAACTGCATCTCTGCCCGGATCAGCCTGCTTAACTCAGCTGTCCACTCCTGCTTTGGTTGTTCCCCCAATAACGGCATTCGTACTTCATACTGCGACCAGTACCTTACATAGATGGAGGGGAGAATCTTTCCCTGGTGTTGCTGCTCGAGAGCTAGCACTTTCTTCCAGAGTTCGCAGCGGATCGAATCCGACCATCCCAGCAGGACCTCCTCTGATACTGGTCCTCTATGCTGTATCTGCATCTCTCGCAACCTCCCTCCGAATTCCTCTTCCATTGCGGCTGGTTCTTTAGGCGTTGTCTCCGATTGCCGTATTTCCGCCATTCTCTGCTCATGTTGCCGCTCTAGTTCTCTCTTTTGTCGCTCTCGTTCTCTCTCTTGTCGCTCTAGTTCTCTCTTTTGTCGCGCATCCTGCAGCTGGATGCCTCTAATGGCTTCCTGTATGGCGGTCTCTGATGGGTTAGCACCATATAATGCCAAGCGCCGTTGAACTCGTTGCTGAAACAAATCTTCAACTGACCGGGGTCCTGCATCACCCTTCTTCTGGTCCATCTTGGCTCTCAAGTAGGTCTTTCAGCGTGACTTTCCTGCAGGCTGCATAGCTGGTCATTCACTGTGGTGGTTTGGAGTGTCCCAGGAACTGGAGGGAAAATCCCACTGCTGCCACCAATGTAACAGCACCCCAAATACGAAAGGGGGTAACGCCGTTTAAGATGTTCCCTCTCCTGGACACCCATTCAAGAACCAATCTTCCACAGCCAGGCGACCCTTTCCCATAGGAATTAATCCTTCTGGAAGAACGAGACACACGCTCTGTATCTTCCCAAGATCGAATGCCTTTTATTGAGAAACATTGTAACTTTTATATACATCTAATACACAGTAGTTTAACATGAACAATGGCCCAGCTCCACCCACACATTACAAGACTCCACACATTATTTTGACGTCTGCTAGGAGACAACAGGTTCTAATAATCCCCTTTATGTTTGAATGACTATGCATGACCTTTATAGTCACCAGACTGTCTGATACTTTACAATACACACAAGGACAGACTTAATTTCCCCAATCCACATCACCACAAACAATGAACAGGTCTTCTAGAAGCTGGAATTCATTAGCATTACACTAGACAGGTGATTGAGGCTGAACACCTCAGTATCTCTCAATTAACCTGTTGAGTTCAGAAACAGTAAATAGTCCTTTACAGATATCCTTGGGGATATGGTGGATAAATATTACAGACCCATTTTAGGTAGCTCAAGATATATTTCTTAATGTCCATTATTTCCTGGCTCACCCTGTGTCCAAAGTGACTCTCCTGTCACACATCTCCCCTTTCAGCAGGAGACTAACAGAGGAGGCGACCCCAGACGGGTTGACTCCGAAGTTAGTCCATAGGTCCATTCCTCTAACGCCGGTATCCACACAGTACCCCAAATAAATTGCTCCAAACAGAGCATTACTTACCCAGCCAACCTCTGCCTCTCTCAGAGAACATACCCGCCGCTGGGGAGAGGCCTGGACTGGCTCTTCTCCCTGGAGTCCTTTCAGCCGCTGGAGAGAAGACAGGGTGACTGGGCTCAGTCCGTCATGCTGTTGAGGATCTGGGTCGACTGCCCGGCATCCCTGGGGTATACAAGTGGAGGCTGAAGTCCCATCCCCTTGTGGCAGGTGAAAATCCCCCAGTGCTTGCAAAGCAAGGCTGACATCCTCCTGTCCCAGTGTCACACCATTTTCTGGGGTTGTGTCAGTGAGGACCGAAGTCCCATCCAGTACCACCGGAACTCCCTCTTCTGTTAGTTGAGAGCAGAGGCCCGCGGCACTCTGCTCTGTTGCCAGCTCTTGTGCTGGGTTGCTGTGAGTGGAGACCGCAGTCCCATCCACCGATATCCGCTCAAGTGGCAGTTGTGTGCAGAGGCCAGTAGCATTCTGCCCTGCTGCCAGTGATTCAGCTGGGGGTAAAAGCTTTACCACCCCAGCTTGTTGCTGGAGAGAGGGGCCAACTGCCCCGGCTCCCTGAAACTCCACAGTTGTTTCCGGTGCTGGGCAGAGGTTGCTATCACTCTGCCCTGTTGCCAGCACTTCTGCTGGGAACTTCACACCATCTGCTCTGGCTAACTGTTGGGGAGGGAAAAGGGCTGCTTCTCCTCCCTGCATCTCTGAAATCCCCTGGGAAAGAGGAACCATCACCTTCTCACCTCAGGCCTCCAAAACTGCCACGGGTGTAGAGCAGGGGTCTGCAGTACTCTGTCCTGCTGCCAGTACTTGAGGGGGCGATGCATAATCCATAACATCCTCTGAACAGCCCATTAAATCCATACCTTCTGTAATCTGTGGCTGGGGGGATGAGCCAACTGCCCTAGCTCCCTGGAGCTCCACCTCATCCACTTCGGCTTTAGGGATGGCAATCTCCAGATTTTCCACTGCCGATTCTTCAGCCAGGCTAGCTCCCTGGAACTCCATATCATCCACTTCAGCTTTAAGGGTGGCAATCTTCAGATTTTCCACTGCCGATTCTTCAGCCAGGATTTCATAGTTGTCAACTGGTATTTCCTGATAGTCCCAGGCAAAGGTAGCACCACCCTGCTGCTGAGCAGATTCTAGCAGCTGTCTGTAGGCGATCTCAAGCTCCCTTTCCTGAATGGCCAGAAATTCCAAATCTTACTCTGCCCAGTGCCCTTCCGAGACATTCAGTTTTCGCTCTCTGTGCTCCATTATTTCCTCCAAACGCCACTCCCGATCACTCCCAAAGTCAGGGTCACTGGACAGCCCCCAATACAACAATCCCAGGCCATCATAGTCAAAGCCTTCTGTGGGGCTGTCATCCGCTGACCATGGGCACTCTTGGCCTACATACCACCGGAGGGCTCTGTAGCTCTCATCCAACTGCATCTCTGCCCGGATCAGCCTGCTTAACTCAGCTGTCCACTCCTGCTTTGGTTGTTCCCCCAATAACGGCATTCGTACTTCATACTGCGACCAGTACCTTACATAGATGGAGGGGAGAATCTTTCCCTGGTGTTGCTGCTCGAGAGCTAGCACTTTCTTCCAGAGTTCGCAGCGGATCGAATCCGACCATCCCAGCAGGACCTCCTCTGATACTGGTCCTCTATGCTGTATCTGCATCTCTCGCAACCTCCCTCCGAATTCCTCTTCCATGGCGGCTGGTTCTTTAGGCGTTGTCTCCGATTGCCGTATTTCCGCCATTCTCTGCTCATGTTGCCGCTCTAGTTCTCTCTTTTGTCGCTCTCGTTCTCTCTCTTGTCGCTCTAGTTCTCTCTTTTGTCGCGCATCCTGCAGCTGGATGCCTCTAATGGCTTCCTGTATGGCGGTCTCTGATGGGTTAGCACCATATAATGCCAAGCGCTGTTGAACTCGTTGCTGAAACAAATCTTCAACTGACCGGGGTCCTGCATCACCCTTCTTCTGGTCCATCTTGGCTCTCAAGTAGGTCTTTCAGCGTGACTTTCCTGCAGGCTGCATAGCTGGTCATTCACTGTGGTGGTTTGGAGTGTCCCAGGAACTGGAGGGAAAATCCCACTGCTGCCACCAATGTAACAGCACCCCAAATACGAAAGGGGGTAACGCCGTTTAAGATGTTCCCTTTCATGGACACCCATTCAAGAACCAATCTTCCACAGCCAGGCGACCCTTTCCCATAGGAATTAATCCTTCTGGAAGAACGAGACACACGCTCTGTATCTTCCCAAGATCGAATGCCTTTTATTGAGAAACATTGTAACTTTTATATACATCTAATACACAGTAGTTTAACATGAACAATGGCCCAGCTCCACCCACACATTACAAGACTCCACACATTATTTTGACGTCTGCTAGGAGACAACAGGTTCTAATAATCCCCTTTATGTTTGAATGACTATGCATGACCTTTATAGTCACCAGACTGTCTGATACTTTACAATACACACAAGGACAGACTTAATTTCCCCAATCCACATCACCACAAACAATGAACAGGTCTTCTAGAAGCTGGAATTCATTAGCATTACACTAGACAGGTGATTGAGGCTGAACACCTCAGTATCTCAATTAACCTGTTGAGTTCAGAAACAGTAAATAGTCCTTTACAGATATCCTTGGGGATATGGTGGATAAATATTACAGACCCATTTTAGGTAGCCCAAGATATATTTCTTAATGTCCATTATTTCCTGGCTCACCCTGTGTCCAAAGTGACCCTCCTGTCACACTGTAATTTTTAACAGATAGAGAGGTGTTGTGGCCTTCTCCTAGTTTCTTGCTCAAGGTAGGATTTTTACTTTAAATGGGAGAACTTGGTTGTTGTCGGGTGAAGCTATCAGGCTCCATCCAGAATCCCCCAAAGGGCAAAATCTTATTTGACATAGGTCAGATTTAATTACCATTAGGCATGTCTTCTGGCTCAGCTGGTCTGCTAGGACCCGGTAAATAAGAGGCAAAAGTCTCCTCTAGATTTGGCTTGATTCAGTCCCTGCCCTTTGCACACACCAACTGTCACTAATAATGATTGGGTAGTTTAGTAAGGCCTTTGAATTGACCCCACCAAGGCTGGGTGAATCCTGTATGGGTGGGATGGATGCTGAACTGAGAGAGCAAGGGGCCCCTTTGTACAGTATATCCCTGTATGTTGTGGTCGTTCAGGTGCTTATCTAATAGTTTCTTGAAACCATCCATGCCCCCCGCTGAGACCACCGCCTGTGGAAGGGGATTCCACATCCTTGCCGCTCTTACAGTAAAGAACCCTCTACGTAGTTTAAGGTGGCCACGAGTCTTGTTAAACTCCCTTTCACAAAAAAGTTTTATCCCTATTGTGGGGTCACCAGTACGGTATTTGTAAATTGAAATCATATTCCCTCTCAAGCGTCTCTTCTCCAGAGAGAATAAGTTCAGTGCTCTCAACCTTTCCTCATAACTAATATCCTCCAGACCCTTTATTAGCTTTGTTTCCCTTCTTTGTACTCGCTCCATTTCCAGTACATCCTTCCTGAGAACTGGTTCCCAGAACTGGACAGCATACTCTAGGTGCGGCCGGACCAGAGTCTTGTAGAGCGGGAGAATTATCGTTTTATCTCTGGAGTTAATCCCCTTTTTAATGCATGCCAATATTCTGTTTTCTTTGTTAGCAGCAGCTTGGCATTGCATCATCTACTAGGACCCCCAGATCCTTTTCTATCCTAGATTCCCCAGAGGTTCTCCCCACAGTGTATAAATTGCATTCGTATTTTAGCCACCCAGATGCATTATTTAATTTTTTTTTTTACATTGAACCTCATTTGCCATGTAGTTGCCCATCCCATTAATTTAACATGCGACCGGAGCTGTATGGGCATGCAACCGAAACTGAAGAAATATTCCCTCCGCTCCAACCAGCACATGATCATCAGAAAGGGGCACAGATAATGGAAAAAAATACACTCCCCTAAGCTAGTAGCTACGGTGGAGCAGGGGTGTGTAATTCAGATTGCTTTTTTTTTTACTCTGCACTGACTGTCCTTGAAATTGCCCCAGCCCCTGTTCAAATCCAATCTGGGGACAAAACCTGGGACAGACTTGGTCTGGGGACAGTGTCCTCAATCCGGGGACTGTCCCCGGAAACCGGGGATGTCTGGTCACCCTACCCTATGTTTTCCAGCCTTTGACCTCCTGAAAATGTGGGATATGTAGCACTGTCAAATGCAATAGCAGCTGGTTGGCCTGCATTGCATGAGCTACTGCTATTTGCTACTGCTATTTGCTGACATAAGATGCACAGAGATAATAGGAAATTAAAAATAAAATAGATTTCAAGCTGTTTTACATTTTAAAAATGCAGGTTCCAGTGATGTATCAGACATCAAAAATAGGCATTTACAATAGGCCTAGGCTAAATGCTTTGCGTGTAATCCATAAACACACATCAGAAATAGACCTCTTGATATGTGTGAATATACTGGGTCAACATTCTGATTCAAACATATCTTGATCTCTTTGTTTAAAGACAGTGTTTTGAAAGGAAGATGGATGCTTTCCAATCCTTATAAGTACCTCTAAACTATAGAAAAGTTAAATATTCCTCTATGTGCATTTTAGTTAAACAGGCAGGAAAAAATACTAATATGATTTACTGTGACAGATACAATATAGAGCAGGTCTCTAAAAACTGCTCATAAGCTTAGTACAAGCATGCTTAGTATGCTTAGTATAAGCATAAGCTGCAATCCACAGTACAACACACATAGAATGGCTTATCAGCAGGAAGGGCTGACTTGTCTCTTAGATAAGTCCATCTTGGTCAAACAGGAATTGTTCAGCTAATATTTGCAAACTCTATAACTATAGCTATTGTACTAATTTATAGCTTTAAGTGATTACTGTATAAACCCCTCAATGTGTAATAATTTAAAGCCTAAAGCTGGCCATACACTTCTCGAATCTAAGCCGTTACAGCAGGAACTGGCCGATATTCGAACCAATAATGGGCAGGCTGAATGTACTAAGTTGATTAATCGAGCAGGCTGGTGCAACCAGCTTGCTGGATTTGCTTCCGATTATTATTGTCTTCTCCCGGCAGGAATGGCTTCTCCAATGTCTCGGCAGGAGGGATTCCCCTGTCAGCACTGTCTGTGCTGATGGGGGAATCATGTGAATTTCCTTCCTGCAACCCATGGCTGCAGGACAAAAAATCCCACCGTCTATGGTAGGTCTAAATTTTGTCAAAAACGTTAAAATAATCAGCACACGGAACATGACTTACAGTTATTGTGATGGGTTCCTTGCACTGTTGGCTGCAAATTTCGTTCAAATCTTCCATACTCCAATCCACCACATACCTCCATCAATGTAATCACATGGGTGTTAATAGAGTCCTATAGCTTCTATGAATGAAAAATCTTTTATTCATTCGCCCAATATCCATTATATATTAGATCACTTTTCATTCTCTCATAGAAGCTATAGTACAACTTCTATGAATGAAGGAGGTGGACCGAAAGGGCAGGCAAATTTGGGCACTCTTGATGAGTACATATGACCAGTACCTTGATTTCACCACACCGGAAGTTAATGGCTGTGGAGGTAGAGTGGGGGTTGGAGGATGGAAGATTTCAACTAAAGCAGTAGCCAGCATCTCAAGGGACACATTTTACAGGTTGTAAGTAATGTCCCTTGTGCTAACTACACCTAGATTTAAAAAAAAAAGACACTCCAGCTAATCCACTGCAAACCAAAACAGTGACACCACTACTTAGCACTGCAGCTTATTGTGGTTTTTCATTGACGTTATGAAAGATCATTCCACTGCTTCTGCAAGGTTTCTAGACATTTACAGCTAGCACCAACATGGGCATAGCTATAGGGGTCTCAATTGTGACCCAGCCCCATGCTCTAGGGGGCCCATGCGGCTCCCTTGTTCTGAAATCCATAGTACCAAGTATGGTGCGAGGGAGCATCGAAGGGGGTGGGGTGAGAGGTGGAGAGTGGGATATAATGGTGTGGTAGTGCGGGAGAGGAGCAGACAGCAGCCCCCTGTCCGCCCTGTACAGTGACAGCATGACGGGAGCACACATGAGCCAGACTGGTATGTTAATTGTAACCCATTCACCATTTTCCTGAACCTGCTTTACCCTGCTGTCCCTAAACCATATACCAGTCAGAGGGAGGGGTAAAGAGGACCTGGTGGGGATTAGGGACTGGTAACCCTGCCCCTATCACTGAGCCTGATCTGCACTCCTGTCCCTGAACCTTTCACTGGGCAGTGGGCGGACCTGTCATTGGAGAAGGGATTAGAGAAAGATAAGCCCACCCCATCACTGAGCCAGCCCTGCCTTCCTGTTCCTGAGCCATACATCAGTCAGTGGGAGGGGGCAGAGGACAGAGGACCTGTCATGGGTGAAGGGGATCCAGAGAAGGCTGAACTACAAGTCCCAGAAGAGGGGGGAGGGGCAGAGGAGCCCATGAGGGTCAACAAAGTATTAATTACACCTGACCACCTACTATGACTGACTTAGGTCCTGCTGCCCCTAAAATAACAAAAATAAAAACTACTGGCACCACTGGGTGCATTTGCCTGTATGGGATAATGTGTTATTGAGTACCAAGTGATTTGGTGCAGTGCATTTTTGAAAAGCACTTTTTTGCAATCCACTGTGATTTCAGCCTATTCAAATTAATAGGCTGCAAATTGCACTGCACTGCATTGGAAATAAACAGGAACGTGGAATTCAGGTGTGAACTAACCCTTACACCCCTTTCACACTGGGGCGTTTTCCGCTTTTAAAGCGCCTGAAAAACGGCTCCCCCTGCAGTCTTAGTGTGAAAGCCATAGGGCTTTCACACTGAGGCGATGGCAGGATGTTAAAAAAACTCCTGCAAGCAGCATCTTTGGAGCGGTGAAGGTGTATACACCGCTCCTCCACCGCTCCTGGCCTGAAATGAATGGGCACCACTGCCGAAGCGCCTGCAAAGCGCTTCGGCAGCGGCGCTACATGGGCGGTTCTAACCCCTTCATCGGGGTTAAAACCGCCCCGCTAGCGGCCGAATAGCGCTGCTAAAATTACGGTAAAGCATTGCTAAAACTAGCAGCGTTTTACCGTCAACACCTGCCTGTTCCAGTGTGAAAGCAGCCTAACTGAAGAACATGATACCAGGGAAAATTGAAAGAGTATTTTAGAAGAAAGTCCACGAAAATAGTTGTAGCCGAAAATAGTTCTCCATCTTCAATTTCAATATTCAAGTCACTTATATGCAGCTCAGTATATAGGATTGACCCCCAAAGGGTAGGCCAAAAAAACATCTGCCTTATTATCAGGCCAGGATTTATCATTAGGCATAGTAGGCCTTTGTAATCCTCCATAAACTAAGCAGCAAACATTTACTAGTGACACAGTAGAACAATAAGCACTATGTTCATATTGACCCCACAGCTCATGGTCAAAAATAAGGGAAAAAGTGGAGGGAAAAGCGAAGCAGTTGTCCATAGCAACCAATTAAATTTTCTGGTTAATTTAAAAGCGTAAACATGATTAGTGACCACATGTAAAAAGTACATATATATTTCCTTTTTTTCATGAGAGATGTTTAACCACTTCAAAACCAGGCACTTTCACCCCTTCCTGACCAGGACATTTTTGAGCTTTCAGCGCTGTCGCACTTTGAATGACAATTGCGCGGTCATGCAACACTGTACCCAAACTAATATTTTATCATTTTCTTTCCACAAATAGAGATTTCTTTTAGTGGTATTTGATCACCTCTGGGTTTTTTTTTTCTTGCTAAACAAACTAAAAAAGGCAGACATTTAAAAAAAAAAACGTTTTTCTTT
Organism: Rana muscosa; assembly: GCA_029206835.1. Lineage (NCBI taxonomy): Eukaryota > Metazoa > Chordata > Amphibia > Anura > Ranidae > Rana > Rana muscosa. Next base: position 85,896,454 of record CM055122.1, on the reverse strand, counting down.
GTTTCTGTTATAAAATGTAGCTTTCTCCTTCGCTGACGGACACTGATGAGGCGGCACTGATGGACACTGATGAGTTGGCACTGATAAGGTGGCACTGATGGGCACTGATGAGGAGGCAATGATATGTAAATTTGATGGGCACTGATAGGCGGCACTGATATGCAGCACTGACAGGCACCGATAGGTATCACTGATATGCAGCACTGATGGGCACTGACAGGCGGCATTGATGGTCACTGACAGGCGGCACTGATGGGCACTGATAGGCACTGACCGGTGGGTTGCACTGATGGGCAATGATAGGCGGCACTGATTGGCACTGATAGACGGCACTGATTGGCACTGACAGGTGGCATTCATGGACACTAATAGATGGCATTGATGGGCAGCACTGATTGGGCAGGTACTGACAGGTGTTAATGCTGGGCACTGATTGGCACTGTGCTGGGCACTGATTGGCACTATGATGGGCACTGATTTGCACTGTGGTGGGCACTGCTTGGCACTTTATTGGGCACTAACAGGAGGTTATGATGGCAGCTGATAGGTACATTTGATGGGGGCTGTGCTGATAATCAATGTGCTGATTATCAGCACAGACCCCCCCCCCCTCTGACAGGGAGAGCCGCGATCGCGATCGCCTCTCCCTGTCAGCGCGAACCAAAGAATGCCGTTTACCGGCACTTCCTGGTTCACGCGATGATCAGCTGTGATTGGTCACAGCCTATCACGTGTAAGAAGCCTCTGTCAGAGGCTTCTTACCATGATCGGAGATGTGGCGTGTCAGACTGACACGCCACACTTGCGATCGCCGCGCTGCGCACCCCCACGGGCGCACACCGGCATGTTATCCAGCTATGAGTAAGCATCTCACGATGTGAAACGCGTTAGTCTTGTCCCTGTCTTCATTTCAAGTTTGACTGTATGCTGTGATTTGGATTTTATCTTCAATAAAGAACGTCTTATACAGAGTGCGGAAGTCCAGGACAATTTCCTTCCTTGCAAACTTGTGCAGAGCCAGCACCTGTGTGTTCACAGAAGGGCGGGAGCATTCAACAGACTCAGAGGCTTGGAGAGCGGTAATCCGTTCTTCCGGCATGTTATCCTGCTGGACGCCATATGACGCCCAGTCAGGATAACAGAACCACTTCCTGGCCGTCCTTCTGCTTTAGGATGGGTTAATCACCTCAACACAGGGCACTTTCACCCCCTTCCTGCCCAGGCCATTTTTCAGCTTTTAGCGCTGTCACACTTTGAATGAAAATTACGCGGTCATGCTACACTGTAACCATGTGACATTTTTATAATTTTCTTCACACAAATAGAGCTTTCTTTTGGTGGTATTTAATCACTGCTGGGTTTTTTATAAAAATAAAAAAAAGACCGAAAATGTTGAAATTTTTTCTTTGTTTCTGTCAGTAAAATTTGTAAATAAATAATTTTTCTCCTTAACTGATCTCCGCTGATGAGGCTGCACTAATGGGTACTGATAGGCTGCACTGTTGGGCACCGATGAGGTGGCACTTATGGACACTGTTGAGCCGACACTTATGGGCGCTGACTAGATGGTAATGATGGGGAGGCACTAATATGCCTCACTTATGGAAAATGATAGGTGGCACTGATATGTGGCAATGATATGTGGCACTGATGAGCACTGATAGGTGGCATTGATGGGTGGCACTGGTGGGCACTAATAGGTGGCACTGGGGGGCACTGATAGGTGGCACTGGTGGGCACTGATAGGCGGCACGGATAGGCGGTACTGATGGGCCCATCAGTGCTGGGCATTGATGGGTGGCACTGATAGGTGGCACTAATGGGCATTGATGGGCATTGATGGGCAGCACTGATTGGTGGAAATAATGGGCACTGAAAGCCAGCACTGACTGGCATCATTAATGGGCACTGATTGGTGGCACTGGTATGCACTGATTGCTGGCACTGGTGGGCACTGATTGCTACCACTGGTTGGCTCTGATTGCTGGCACTGGTGGTGCTTTAGTGTGATCAGGGCACTGGTGATCAGTGCCCTGATTACATGTCTTGTTGTCCTCTGCGAGGAAATGTGGCTGATCGGCTCTCCTCGCCACACACACCGATTACCGGAATGTCCTGTATTTACATATGACCAGCTGTGATTGGACACAGCTTTTTACAGCGATTGGGATTGCCGTGCTGCGCGTCCCCACGGCTGCATAGGAGCGGACAATTGGGTGTGCCATCATATGACAGCCACCCAGGACGAGAGCCGCACCGTCCCTACTTCATTTGACGGTGGGCGAGCGGCAACTGGTTAAGAGGGGATTGCTCGTAGTTTGCAAAGCTCACTTACTGCTGCGTCTATAAAGCAGGAGCTATAGGTAATTCTCCCAAATGGGACATAGATATATAAAAAACTGTCAAGGGTTTTATCCATTCCCTACTCACTTCAAATAAAAAAGTGTATTACACACATAAGATACATACAAGGTAGCTATTTTACCTGCCAAATGTATTTTATATTTGTCCATGTGTTTCTGAGGTGCTCCCAGCTCTGTTATACCACACAACTATGTCTGGCAAAAAAGAAGACAGTTTTTTCGTCTGCTTCAATTCAGCAACACTGACAGGTCTCCCCCTCAGTCCCAGACAGTTATTGGACTGGAGAAGTAGCAGACTAATAAGTCTTGCTCCTCACACTGCAGTGCAAGTGATTGTCTCCTTGTGCTGCTTTGCCACCACTCTCTTCCCCAAGCTGAGCTCTTCTGTCAAGGCCTGCAAGAGGCTGATACCAAGCCAAATTCATGTACAGTATTTACATTGCTTACATGAAAAAAAAAAAAAAATCAGGATTTATTAAAGTGGCAGTAAAGGTATCTTTTTTATTTATACGTACAGGTAAGTCTATAATAAGGCTTACCTGTAGGTACAGTAAATATCTCCTAAATCTCCCTGGTGCATGCACACTGCGCTCTCAATGGACGGCATGCTATTAATAGAGTGAGCCGTGCCACGGCCATAACTCCCATGCACATGCACAGGTCAAAAGGCTGCAGCCCTCGAACCCAGAGGGAAGAGCGAGAGAAGATGGAAGTCCTGTCAGAGGTGACAGCGCGCCTCTGGAGGGCTTCGTTTTCAGGTAAGTCGTTCATAATGTGCTAGCATGCGATGCATGCTAGCACATTATGACATTCATTTGCAGGGAGAAGATCTTGCGGTTTACTACTGCTTTACTAGATACATTCATTTGTATATTTTATATTGGTGTTATCAAGTGGTAGGCCTGCTTTACCCTGTGCCTGGGATAGAGGAAACCACATTGGCGGTCACAGGGTACTGCCCAGTTGTATGTTGCCCAGGGCATTCAGTTACAACTACCAAAACTCTCTTAACACAGGCTCCAGTTACTGGAGATGAGCTCCTGCTTCCAGGACAACCTACACAGTACATAGGTTTACAAAAAACAGTCACTTGCAGCGCTAATAGGTCTTCCAAGATGTTATGTAACAGATATCAGATAAAATGGTGGTGTGAAAGGTATATATGGTATCCCAAAGCTAGGTGGATGCTGCCTTCCTCAGATGGAGGTATCCGAAAGGAACTACAAGAAAAACAGAAATGGAAGGCGCGCACCTAGTGCATTACCAGAGATAATTTAATAATAAAAATTTTAGTATAAAAGTGGGTACTCACAAAATGCAACTGACGTTCCGGTTCCGGCGCTGTATGGAGTAGCTGCCCTCCTCACTAGCTCCGCAGCTCGATCCGTTAAAACGGCATATAAAAACAAAAGACACCTACCCTGATCATCCGCTCACCCCCCTGGACATCCACGGTCACGCCATGGACCGTTTTGTTGAAAAAAACTGCGTCCGTTCGTACGCGACCGCGGCGGCTCCACTGATACAGCCGCAAATCGAGGCCGCGGCTTCAGCCTACACGGCTCCCTCCTCAGATGCGGCGCCTGCAATGGAGGTAAGCGGCGATTCGCCCACCTCCCCACTGCAGCCTTCTCCTCCTCCACCTCACAATGGGGACAACACTACTGACAGAATCGCCCAGGCTGTAGCAGCTCTCCTCACCCCCATGATAGCTGCCTCTGTGGAGAAGGCGATCAGTGCAGGCATGCAGCAGCTCAAGGCCCAACTAGGGGAACACTCCACTAGGCTGAATGAGGCAGAACATCGCATATCAAACTTAGAAGACAAATTGTACCAAACCCAGACCCTGGAACATGTCCAGGACAAAACTAATAAGTACATTTTGGACAAGCTGGACGATTTGGAAAATAGGTCCAGAAGGTGCAATCTGCGCTTCATCGGCATCCCAGAATCCCTACAACCATCAGCCCTCACGGACCTCTGTGCGAGACGTATCCCAGAGTCCTCAGGCCTCCCCGGCCCATGTACCATGGAAAGGGCACACCACATGGGACTCTTTAACTCAGATCGCAAGTCGCCACGACCGATTATCGCCAAATATCTGAATTATGCAGACAAAGCCTCCATTCTGCAAAAATTCAGGCAATCCAGATCCCTCCAGATAGACGGTATGAAGATCTTGGTCTTTGCGGACTACTCCATAAAAGTATCCAAAAAAAGGAAGGCTTTCCAGCAGGTGTGCACAGAATTGCATCAACAACAAATCAAATTCACTCTGGCCTTCCCAGCCACCCTGCGGCTTAAAGCACCCAATGGAGACCAGCTCTCCTTTCAAGACCCATCTGAAGCAGAAGCCTTCCTATGCTCTCTCCACCCGGGACCTCACCTCAGCCCCTCATCCAGGACAACTCCAATCAACCGAGGTCTCGACCAAAGAAGCCCACGCAAAGACTCTCCAAAAAGATTCAGGCCCTCAAAACCAGACCAGCGCCAATCCATGCTCAGCTGAGTCAGCTATTACTCCACATCCATTTTCTCGGCTATAATCACACCTGTTCCGGCCAGACAGCCCTACCCTGGAGGCAGGATGCTTCACCGGTCTCTCCTTCCGACTTCAACAACCAGACTTTCACTTTGGTGGTAGGCCAGTCCTTTCCTTTCTCCTTGTATTTTTGTATATGTTCATGACAGTTATGATGTTTTTACCTTGCTGTAATTAATGTTTGTTCCCTCTGGCCTCCCTGCGTAGAGCCTCTTTTCTTTCTCTCTCCCCATGCACAAACCGAATAGGCAGTATTGACCACCCCTTAATATGTGGGTTTCTTTGTTAAGACTGCATCATTCGGGTTTTGCACTGGGAGCTGGACTACACAGCGACTCCATGCGGAAAAAAGTGAAGTCTATACGATATGTTTTTTTGTTCTTACCCACTGACCCCCTCCCACACCACCTTTCTTTTCTCTTATTTCACCCACGCCAAGGTATACTTCCAACACCTGACACTACGTCACCACCTTCCAGTAACGTAGACAACTCATTGCTCCATACTACACCTACAGGTAATTTCCATGACCTACTTCGAATTAACCATATAACACCAGCCCAGTTCCTCTTGATTGCCCCCCTAATATGAAAATAGTCTCCTGGAATGTAAAAGGGCTCCGTTCCCCTAATAAGAGGCTGAAAATTCTCTGCCACCTAAAAAGACTCAAAACAGACATTGCCCTCTTACAGGAAACCCACCTCTCCGCTTTAGACTTCCCACGCATGAAAAAGCTATGGGTGGGTACAGTCCTAGGTTCCGAATCCCTGGAACGCAGAGCAGGGGTCCTAATACTCATCCATAAAAATCTTCCCTGCACGATTATCTCCACCCACTCAGATTCACAAGGACGACTCCTTTCAACTCATGTTCAGATAGGGGCCGGAGACTTCATTATCTCCAACATTTACGCACCCAATAACCCCCCCAAACAATTCTTTAGCGAATTGTCTACTTGGCTCCTTCGGGACCCACATCTCCCACATATCATCGGCGGAGACTTTAATACTAGCCTTCACCCAATAGACGACAGATCTTTCACCAGGAGCCCCCGCTCTCTATCTGTTCCCAGAGACCCGACCCTCCTCGCCTCCACGATTGACTCCCTTCACCTTCATGACGTTTGGCGTCTCAGACACCCAGCTGACAGAGAGTTCACCTTTTACTCCAACCCCCACAACGTCTTCACCAGGATTGACTACCTTTTCTGCTCTGACGACATTGTCCCAATGATATCGGATTCTGACATTCATGACATTGCTATTTCGGATCATGCTCCTGTCTCGGTATCACTCGACATCCCCGACCTTCATCCAAACCCCAAAATGTGGCGATTCCCCTCTTTCCTACATAATAACTCTGACTTCCTCCAGTACATAGAGAAATCATGGTCCAAATACTCCTCGGCCAATGCCTCGCACCTAGACAACCCTAACTTGTATTGGGAAGCTGGCAAATCCTTCCTTAGAGGCCGGATCATATCCTATGCCGCCTCTTTCAAAAGAAACGCTTTAACAAATTACAAATTGGCTAGCTCCCGGCTACACCAAACTCAACGTTCCCTATACACGACTGGCTCCCCTGAAAATAGGAAAGCTTGGCAAGTAGCTAAACAAGCCTTTGAAGCGTGGGCAGACACCCTTGAACTGACTAACAAGGCGCACATAGACGCCTCTCTACACAAATTTGGGAACAAAGCAGGGAAACTGCTATCCAGACTTTGTAAGGGTCCCCATCACCCGACCTGTATATCCTCCCTCTGAGACGTCACGGGCACCATCAAGACCTCACAGCAAGACATTAACGAGGCTATGCTCCACTACTACTCTTCCCTATACGCGGCCGATCCCATAGATTAACCGACAGCACTATACTTCCTTGAGAAAATATCCCTCACCAAAATCACCCCCTCACAACTAGAAAGCCTAAACTTGCCCATATCCCTCCCCGAGATATCACTAGCCATCCGGAATCTAGCCCCTTCTAAAGCCCGTGGCCCGATGGCTTCACAGGCGAATTTTTTCAAGTCCCTAAAAACACTTTTGGAACCCACCCTACATAAGGTATACCAACACATATGGTCTGGTGGCCCGTACTTACCCACGGGGAACCAAACCACCATAAAATTACTATCCAAAAAAGGCAAAGACCCCCAAGAACCAGGTTCCTATCGTCCTATCTCACTTTTAAACCTCATAGTCAAGATTCTCTCAAAAAACGTTGCCACTAGATTAGCCTCCATCATTCCTTCTTTGATCCACTCAGCTCAATCGGGTTTTGTAAAAGGCAGAACTGCCACCCTAAACATCAGAAAAGTGATGCTGGCCCTAGAACATGCCAAAAACAACGTGAGGGGTGACTATGCAATCATCACCCTAGATGCGGAGAAAGCCTTCGACAACGTTAGTTTCAAATGGCTTTCATTAGTCATGTCCACAATGGGCTTCAACGGCCCCTTTGCCCACCTTATAGAATCCATGTATACCGCCCCAGCAGCTAGGCAAGTGGCAGCAGGCCTTCTATCGGCCGAATTTCATCTCCATAAAGGCACTAGACAGGGCTGCCCTTTGTCTCCGCTCCTCTTTAACATAGCATTAGAACCATTATCGCGGTTTCTATACCAAACGGCCCCGCTCCATGGCATTCAAATTGGTGATCACGAGTTGCGCACTTCCCTCTTTGCTGACGACGTTCTTATTTTCTCTTCCAACCCATCCTCGGATATGCCCCTAATCAAATCCATATTCAATGATTTCAGACTGTGCTCAGGCCTTCGTATAAATTATAGCAAAAGCGAAATCCTCCCCATAGGCTCGCGCCCCGACCCTCCCTGGATCCGTCACTCTATTTTCAAGGTAGCGAATTCCCACATCACCTACCTAGGGATCAACATAGGGAAAACACCTTCCTCTCTCTATCATCTCAACTATCCCCCTCAACTCACAAAAATATATCAAGAACTTGATAATTGGATGGATCTGCCTCTTTCGCTCCTGGGAAGATGCCACCTGGTGAAAATGGTCAGTTTTGCCTGTTTACTCTACCCACTCCAAACCATCCCACTGCTTCTGCATCATAAACATACTAAAGTTCTTAATGCAGCCATCTCTAAATTCCTTTGGAAAGGCAAGCGACCGCGCATAGCCCTCCGGAAATTATATCTTCCCAGGCGCGAAGGGGGTATTAGTCTCCCGAATGTTAGAACCTATAACCTAGCTTGCCTACTATGGACAGGTCTAGACTGGATAGCCCAAGCATCCCGCTACTCCAATTATGCCTTAGAAACCCAAATGGTGCACCCATACTCCCTAGTAGCCCTCCTCCACTGCAAGTGGAAATCTGTTCCAATGCTACTCCAACATAACCTTCTACTAGAAGACACGGCCATTGCATGGAGGGAAGTCAGAAAAAGCCTGAATCTTTCACCCTTCATATCCGGCCACCTTCCAATTCAAGGTCACCCGAGTTTCATCCCAGGTCTGGAACATCGACCCTATGACACCTGGCAACAGAAAGGACTTACAAAATTTTCACAACTGTGTGACCCGGAGACTGGTCGTCCCATTAAATTCCAAACCTAAGCCGACACGTTCTCACTTCCACAATCCCACGCTTTTCACTATGGACAATGCGTCAGTTTTCTGAAAGATGCATGTAGAGACGATAACAAAAACTCTGTCACAGAGGTACTCCTTTCGGAAGGTTCATACAAGATCTCGGATATATATCGACCTCTTCTACTAAAAACAACATCCTCCCTAGCATCCTCATCAGTGGCCAATTGGGCCAAAGACTTCCCAGACACGGAGCTGGTCAACAAACTCTTACAGGGCCTAAATACTATACATAAACTGATCCCTAACGAAATATGGAGGGAAACTCAGCTGAAAATTATTAATTGGGCTCACATTCCCTTTCTCTACGCCAACCAATCGCAAACCTCTTCTATATGTCCTCTCTGTCGTCAACTCAAACCCTCCCTGACACATCGCTTCTGATCGTGCCCCCCACATATCCATTTTTTGGGATCAAGTCCCAGCTTACATCCTCAAAGTGACCCTGTTGAAACTACCTAAAGACCCCTTCCTCCTCATTTTCGGCTACTGGGACCCTCTGTTGCTGCCTTGGTCCCCCAATGCCCCCCTTCTCATAAAAACTGGTCTTTGATATGTCTACTACTCGCCAGGAGAGCCATCTTAAAAAATTGGATATCCAACAGCTCCCCGAAAATTTCACAAGTCAAAAAGGACCTTCTGCTGCTTCTTTTCAAAGACAGGCTCAACACAGACTTCTCGCATGAAACTGCAAAAAAACTTTTTTACCACAGGTGGCAAGCCTACATTGGTTCACGCGCTCTCCCCGGAAGACTGGGGCGAAACTCGAACTGTTTTCATTCTCCTATTACAGACCCCCCCCCCATCACCTCCAGTGATTCTACTCGCTCCCTCTGTGAATCCTCTATTTGATGGGACTCAATCTCCAACACCTCAAAAGGATGAAATCCACATTTTCTCTCTACCATTGGTCTCCGTCCATCCACCCGATGCTTGAACGAGAGATACACTCTAGATTCCACCGGTGCAACTTGATGTCTACCTCCTTGCTACCCCGCATAACAAGACCTTGGTGACTACCTCCATCTCCCCCCTCCTCACCCCCCCTTTTTTTTTCTTTTTTCTCTAGGTTTTCTTTTTTGTTTTGTTTGTTTACTTCCTTCCAGTAATCCTAGGATTCTCCCCAGTTTCAGATCCATCCAGTTACCCCCCCCCCCCCACATAGAGATGTTTAGTCTCGAAAGCTCTTACCTCCTATTTGTTGTTTGTCCCTTGCAGGGGACCCTTTCATGTATCCCCTAGGATGCTGATTGTTATCTGCTCATTGTTATCTCCTATTATTTAACTCACTGAGTTGCCACAACTATTGATATGTGAAAATACAACTACTTCTATTGTTGTTATATTCTGTATGACTTTTACCTTTCAATAAAATCTATTTGAGAAAAAAAAATGCAACTGACAAAAGGCCATAAACACAGTGCATAGACATGCAGAGAACACGGGGTACCGCTAACGCATTTCGGGGGCGCACCCCCTTCCTCAGATAATTATTAAATTATCTCTGGTAATGCACTAGGTGTGCGCGCCTTCCATTTCTGTTTTTCTTACAGTACATAGGTTGGCTTTCACTGGTCCAATCTGCAAATATCATGTGGATAACTTGTCCTATTAGCCCAAGTCCATGGGTGTAATACTCAGCATTCAACCCATAACTCTCTAGACCAGAGAGAACACTTGATCTTTCAAGTTTTTACTACACAAACAGTCCGCACACCTCTGTTGAACACGTCTCAATCGGTCTTTTTCATCCCAGCGCATGATAAAGAATGTCCAATCAGGTTCAGATAAAAATAAGTCAGGCTTTACTCCAAAGTGTGGCCTTTAACAGAAAAATAATTTAACAAATGTCTTCTTTTCTTTGATAAAGTGACAAAACATGCAGTTTTAAGGTGGCATAAGGCATCAGTCTTAAACCATAGCCTGGTGCTTAATAAGTCCCATTAATAGGATGATCTTTCTTCCTTCTGTCTATTTCTCCCATACTCAGAGGGTAAGTCCTTTGAATGTGGAATACACTGCTCCTGATGCAGCATGATTAAATTCCATTGCGACAGGGGAAACCTACCTGAATTCTTCAGGGTTTACATCCAGACTCCCTCTCCCTTGACTAGCCCCACCCACTTGTCCCTAAATGACACATTACCAGGGACAATGACTGATAGGCCAGTTGCCTAGAACCCAGGGGGCAAGGCTTAGACTGGCCATACCCTAATTGAAACTGGGCAGGAACCAGGCAGGTTTTGATCAGTGTGTGGCCATTCCTGCTTGACAGAAGTCAAATATTTGACTCTCAAAAAGACATGTTGGATCAGCAGCTGCCACCAATCAGCTAAAACCATTTATCAATGTATTCTGACAGTGGTGGGTGCCACTGTCAATATACAATATCCCAGCATGGGGGATTCCTCAATCCAACTGCATCCACTGGTGGCTCAACGGAAAGAAAACGAACTGTGTATGGTCAGCTTTAGCCATAAGAGGCCCCTTTACCATCTGCCCAGGGTTCTTCTTTAACACATATAAGATTTTTTAGATTAGGCTGATTTCTTCTACATTTATATCTCAAAAATGAATTTGATTAGAGTTCTTCTTTAGTCTACTCTGGTGATTTTTGGTTTTTAAAAAAAAAACTACTATCAACTCTGAAAGAGCCACAACAGTTCTTCTACAAGGGGATCAATATGGTACAAGCTACATGGTTTTCATTTGACCTACGGCAATTTACTTTGACATAACAAAGGCCTTTTGACTACAGCGGATATGTCATTTCATGAAATAAGGTGATGTTATCAGAGTGAGTTTGTCTTTAGCTGTTAGCCATGCATTTATAACTGTCCATGACTCTGAATGTGAAAAGTATTTACAGAATTCATGTGGGGTGAGGCTACATGGCTATCTTTCTTTTTATCCTGCCTGAAAAATACATATATAAAAGGCCTCACTCATGCAGAACAAATGAAGGTTAAGAAAAGAGGATAGACGCCAAGGAGACACTAAATATAGCTTTTCTTTGACTGGTCAGGAAGATAAGTAAGGAAAAAGAGTTAGGTTAGTCTATAAATCGTGTGCCAGCAAGTTTATCACTGAATACTACAGATTATGTTGAGTAAAGCAATCAAGAGGAAGAAAGGGAGGCTAAAATAACAAAGTGAGAAGGATATTTTGACTTTACAATCAAACTTTCCTTGACTTCTGTCCTTTGAGCAGAGAGTGCTTTTGTTAGAAAACATGGCATAGTTGTGTCTCTTTTTTATTTATCTGAATACAAAGGGCAGCACAATTATGTCTATGTGTACTATGTGCATATCCACGCCCTGCCTGTAATAAACAACTGTATGACTTTTGAGGGTCATTTGAGAAAGACTTTTATGTAATTGGAAGGACCAGCATAGTTTTAGGCATGTTACAGTCACAGGACTAAAGCCTTGTACACACGGCCGGTTTTCTCGGCAAGAAATCTGCAGGGAGAGCTTTTTGCAGAGAAAACCGGCTGTGTTTATGATTTCTCGTCGGGAAAACTGCCGGGAATCTCAACGAGAAAAATAGAGAACCTGCTCTCTATTTTTCTCGTCGGGATTCTCGGCAGAGTTTTCCTGCCGAGAAAACCGTGAGTGTGTATGCTTACCTGTCCCAGGTAAGCCCGCGCATGCTCGATGAGACTTTGACGCATGTGCGGTAGCATACAAGGGTAGTGTAGGGTGTAGCAAGATGGCGGCGACGGCATCGAATGTGACGAGCGCCGGCTCGTCATAGTCGATGACGTCACTGCATTCTTGCCATTCAAAAGAACGGCGGTTCTTTTGAATGGCCGTGTGTACACAGGGCTTGGCAAGGCAAGCTTGCCAGGAATCCCGTCAGGAAAACTGACGGGTTTCTAATAGACGGGATTCTCGCCCGTGTGTACGAGGCTTAAGGAATTTTACAGATTTGTGCTGTGTGATTATTATAAACATGTGTATTTATACGTTTTACTAGTATAAATCATGACAAAGAGATTTTACTGAACAGCTTTGTGAAATATAGACCAAGCAAGTAGCTGATATGTTCAAAAGATAAAAGAGGCATAGTTGGCATGTTCAGTAGGACTTTTTTTATTTACACATTCAAGTTGAGCACGAAAGTAGAAAATTTAAACATACTGAAAAAAAAAAAGGAAAATAATCAAAATGTATTGTTTAAAGCCTAGTACACATAAGCTGAATGTTGGGCGGTATCAGACGGTTCAATATAAACCAGCCGTCAATCGCTCTGTGTGTGCTGCAGCTTGTCCAACATTCGGCCAGCTTCTGTCAAAGGGGCATGTCGACCTGCTGATTGGCATCCATTTAGCACTCTCAGCCAACTGGAGTGTTCTGGCAGGGGGGCCGCCCCCTCTGTCAGAACACAATAACACAGCAGGGGAGATTGCTGTACTAACATCGGATTGTTAGTACATTGGCTCCTCCGAAGCTGTCAGTTTTCTTCCGTTCTGCCCGCTGGGTTGAACAGACTAATAGTGTGTACCAGGCTTAACTCCTTCCCATCCCCTCCCAGTGACCCTGTAATTGGGTCATAACACTAGGTAGAGGGATGGACTTCCTGGTCCCATGATAAATGTGATTGGCTGTCAACCTGGAAAATGTTCCGGCACCCATACATCCATCTCCTGATCATAATCAGAGACTGGGAGCTGTCTGTGATAACTCAGTCACTCTGCTGGTGGTGCACAGTGAGCACGCTTTCAGCACAGAAACCTTACCCCCATGGATACATATGTGTGGCATGTCGATGTTAAGGCCTACCATCCCCTGCCAAGACATATATGCGTTATGTGGTCAGCAAGTGGTTAAATGAAGTAGCATAAATGTTAGGTATATGAGAAAGAAAGTAGTTTCTCTGATTAAATTATCTTTTAGATTGATTGACTGAATATCTTCTTGATTGATAGTGGGTTTGAGTACCCATAAACAATAGATGACAGGCACTCAGTATGGCTATATATGGCCAGATCAAATTACTTTCCTATTTCTAAAGGGTGCCTGTAGTTTATGTTCACCAACCACTGACAGGGAAAGAAGAATCAGATAGGCTAGAAAACTTGACCTGATAAAGGTGGCAGTCTTTTCTAGACTGTTCAGCTCAGTTTACAGGGTTTGTGGAGCAACCTGCAACCTTCTAAGGAATTACTATCCTGAGGGTGGTTGGTTAATGTCATGATCAAGTCATGTCCATGCTTCAAATAACTTTTTAAAGTTTAAAGCTGGCCATAGACCTTGCAATCTGATTCAACAATCTTTTATAGATTTACCAACAAATATGTAATACGAAAGTCTGTCCGACTAAATAAAAATTGAATGGATGCTTAGGTAAAACAGTATTAACAATGCATATGTGAATGTATCACAGTTATTATAATGATATCTAAGCTATGTATCAAAACCACTAAAACAATCACTGGCACTTTTTCTTTTTATAATTCAAAAATTAAAGCTCGGTATACACGGATATATATATATATTTTTTTTTCAGTTGGTGGTCTGAACAAAAAAAACAAACAAACAAGCAGATTCCCCCTTCCACACTAGCGAGGTGAATGTAGGAATCCTCTCTGCTGTGCCATGGTATTCTGACAACAGGACTCCTCTGCTGTCAGAATACACTGATCAGCAGCTTCAGCCGCTGACCGAATAAAAGTTTTCCAGTGTGGCCATTTGACAGAAGTCGATCTATCAATCGACTTCTGTCGAACAAGAGGGGCCACATAGAGATCAAAATTCATCCGGTCCCAGCTGAAACTGACAAAATTTGATGCATCTGTACGCACATTAAAGTGATTGTAAAGTCTAATTTTTTTTCTATAAAAATAACAAACATGTTATACTCACCATGTCCTGCATGGGAGGGACTGGGAGGGACTGGTTTATTATTATCATCTGGGCAACTCTCAGTGTTCTGAAGAGAAAAGTTGCAGTGTCTTCATCCCTTTAGAAATAATTAACCCTTATGCCGTGTACACACGGCCGTTTTTAATGTCATTGAAAAAAAACAAGTTTTTCTCGCCGTGATTCTTCTCAAGCCTGCCTTGCCTACACACTATCGTGAAAAAAAATACTTGAGCAAAGCGCGGTGACGTACAACATGTACGACAACACGTACGACGGCACTATAAAGGGGAAGTTCCATTCGGATGGCACCACCCTCGTGTTAGTAAAGTTTGGTGAGAGACGATTCGCGCTTTTCAGCCTCGTGCTCTTCAGTCCGTTACAGCGTGACAAATGTGCTATCTGCATTCTGAATGCTAGTTTTACCAGAACGAGCGCTCCCGTCTCATAACTTGCTTCTGAGCATGCGCGTTTTTTCCCGTCATTAAAGCGTACACACGGCTGTTTTTCACGACGAGAAAGATGACAACGTGAAAAACGATGAGAAAAAATAGAGCACGTTCTAAATTTTTAATGCCCATTTTTCTCGTCGAGAAAAATGCTCTGGAGCCTACACACGATCATTTTTAATGACCAATTTTAAAAATTGCATTTTTCTCGTCATGAAAAACGGTCGTGTGTACGCGGCATTAGGTTACAAAAAATGAAACAAAAACAAAAATGAAATATCTGGTGCAGAGGATGCCTAAATTCTGACTTTCGGGAGAACGTCTCCAGGTTGCCATATTGCATACATTTTTACAGAAAATTATAGTGCTGCAGAGTGAAAAGGAAAGGTGATTTTTAATACTATTAAATTACAGCATGGCTTGCGTTGCAATTGTATACTATATGCTATATTCTTTTTTTATTTGCTATATTCTTTTTCTGCAAAAATGGAGTTACCCTTTAATGTTTTGTTCTTGGGTTTTTATGAATGACCTTTCCTTAGAAATTAAGAAGGCACTGAGCAATAGGGTAATCACAGCAATCATAATTTATTATTTTAAACTTAGTACTTCTGTGGCTTTTCAGTAATGTATTTCAATTACCATTCTTGTGCATTATGATCCCCATTGTATCCTACATGATATATATTGACATATAGACACTGTAAAACTTCAGTTTATGTAAATAGATAAGCCAGTAATTCTTTTCACCTAAGTTTTATCTCTTCTTGTTGATAACAGAATGGCTAGTTAAGATTGTGTTTTTCAAGAGCTTAGTCAGACAAAAGTCAGGCATGTACTAGAAACGCACCTCTTATTTCTAGCGCTCTCACAAATAATGTAAAGGTTAAATGTTTTTTCATTAAAGTTGCAAGTTGATAGACAATGGAAATGATGTTTCTCTTTTATACCTATTCCGCTTAAATCTTTTGATCCCATTCTACACAAGAGTTATCTTATGTAAACATACCACAAATAGAACTGCTCAGATGGATTATGATTAAAAAGCTTGGGCTGTTGCATGAAAGTCAAAGTTCAGAAAGTAGCGTGAACCAGTTGTGCAAAGTTAGCAATGGGTATTTTTTTCTATTTAGCAGAAATAACCTTTCAGTAGACATAGGCACTGAAGTAATAAAATGTTTCTGATAACATTTTAATGTTTTAGGGAACAAATGTGTGTACAAGAGTAGCACAGCAAGGTTGATCCTTCTGGAAGCTCCTTATGATATGCATACTGTATTTACAATGTAGGCCACCCTAGGCCCACTGTTTTCCTCCCCCTTAGTTGACTGACCCTGCCCAGCTGAAAAATGTTCATTACAACATATTTCCCAATAGCCACAAAGGATATAAAACCTGTTAATCAGTTAACTTGTAAAAAATAGTGGTAAGATTATAAAAAAAAAATGCTGTACATAGTCTGTGCAGAGAGCAGAGCTGTGGGTAGAATCCAACAAGTCCTTCAATGATTGGCCACCTGCAAGAATTTATTGGGGTGGATACAGCAGCAGTCACTCTTTACTAGGAAAGAGAGTAGCAATGTTTTTTTGGGGTCATTCAGATGGACATCATGTGTGCTTGCAGACAGCATGCACTCAAATCTGTGTACCTCCTCCTGCTTGCAAGTTAAATACATTTTGATGTACAGCTATATCGGTATATCCACTTCTATAGGATGTCTGCATGCAGCTTCAAGGCGGATGCAGAAAAAAAGCAGCTCAGCACACCGGACGAGTGCCAGCACACAGGACGAGTGCCAGCACACTGGACGGGTGCAAGCACACTGGATGGGTGCCAGCACCCATCTGAATAGACCCTTACTGGAAACTTCTGTACAGAGGCAATGGAGTTTCCTGGCAAAAGAGAAATACACAAAGAGCACCAAAATTCAAGTAAAACAGGAGGAACATGTAACATGTTCCCAAAGGTGAACTTGCCCTTTGAGACTGGATTTCAGGTTCATGGGCAACTGCAGGTATGTCCACCCATTGCTTCATGTTAATTTAAAATGATCATGTGTGTTTATAACACTATTGCTCTGCTAAATGATAATTCAGTAAAGTTAAATCTTACAGTCACCAACTTTGTATATGTCAAATACCTAAGATGTCTATGGCCTAATGCCTCATATTCACAATACTAAGATAAGGGTCATACTGTATATAGCGCTCACATCACTGCTGTTTTAAAAAAGCCATACCATATAAATTGGCATAAAAAAGGAAATAGATTAACAGAGTTAAATGGGAACTATGTTCTAAGTGAGATGAGTACGTAGCTTGGAATTAAACAACTTCCAACTCAACTGCATAGACAATGTAATAATGTGCAGACAGATAGGTCATTACCTTTAAGGCCTTACAATCTGTTGGCTTCTTCAGAACTGCCCTTTTTTTTTTCTTTTTCTTTCTCCCTTTACTCCCTCTTTCCCCTCTCCCCACTTCTCCTCCAGTTCGACTCCTGTGGCCCCATACACATTTGGCAAGTGTCCGGGATAACCCCGGAACTACCTTTGAAAGATCAGGGTTTAGCTCTAGAACGCACGAAGAGACTGATTTTACAAACTGAAAAAGATAAAACTTCAGGATGACTAGAATAACGTTCACATCCTACAATGTGAAGGGACTGAACTCCCCAGAGAAACGTAATATGCTGCTGGCGGAATTGTGGAGACTGAAATCTCATTTTACATTTCTCCATTTTAAAAAAGATAAAATTCCAAGACTGGGGAATTATAGATTCCCGACGATATATCACAGTGCATCACAGACATCAAAAGCAAAGGGTGTCTTGATTATTATATCGAAACAGATACCGTGGAAATAAATAAATACAATTAAAGATGAGGAAGGTCGTCTCCTGATCGTAAAAGGGTTCATATATGATCAAAAAGTAACCTTGGTGAATCTCTATTTGCACAATGAGGGTCAGGTGGCGGCCTTGGAAACATATATGACCCTAATACATCAAAACAAAGAGGGGATTTTGATGATGGGAGCAGATCTAAATATGGCACTGGACCCGACTTTGGATGTGTCAAAGGGTACCTCTCACTATGCAAAATTACGGAAAGCAAAAAGACTGCTCCGGGAACTGCAAATTAGGGATAGCTGGAGAACTCTACACGTACACGACAGGGACTATACTTTTTTCTCTCCAAAATATAAAACGTACTCTAGAATAGACTACGTATTTATATCTCAAAATGCCCTGCAGTGCATAGTGGAGACTACTATTGGGACACGTACGTTATCAGATCATGCGCCAACTAATGTAGAATGGGGAGAAGTTACAACGCGAGAATGGCAATGGAAGCTAAATGAGACTCTGTTGAAAGAGACAGAGTGTGAGACACAGATAGCACAGGAATTGGACTTCTTCTTTACATCAAATGAGACAGGAGAGGTGACCCCAACATGTCTGTGGGAAACACATAAATGCTATATTAGAGGCATCTTGATATCATTAGGGACACATAGAAAATGTCGAATGAGTGCTAGGCTAGAGTCCTTGCTCGGGGAGATCCGTAGTCTGGAAATGACACATAAGAAATCACAAGTGTTACAGACAGAGGAAAAGTTAAATCGTCTGCGCGAGGAATTAAATTTAATACTAATGGATAAAGCAAAAGCCACAATGACTCGAAGCAGACGGGCTTTCTATGAATACGGTAAACAACCGAGCAGGATGCTAGCGAATGCACTCAGAGAAACGAGAACACTAAATTACATTGAACTATCAAAATACAGGGAGACGCATTAGTGAATTCATCTCAGGCAATCGCAAGGGCATTTAGAGACTACTATGTAAGCCTTTACCAATTAGGGGACCAACACTGGACCCAAAGGATATTTAGTGCAGTGGAAGCTAAAGAATACATAGAGGACTCGGGAATGCCAAGACTGCCAGATGAAGGAGCAGAAGACATAGATGGCCCAATTACGTTGAAAGAATTTATGGATGCCCTTAAAACATTAAAACCAGGGAAGGCCCCTGGCCCAGATGGGTATACCCTACTCTATTATAAAACTTTTGCGGATAAATTGGCACCAAGATTCTTGGAGGCCTTTAACTCGATACGAGAAGGGCAAGCGATGCTTGCAGAAACATTGATGGCGCATGTAACTGTAATACCCAAGGAAGGGAAAGACCCATCACAATGTGCAAGTTACCGCCCAATTTCCCTACTAAATGTAGATCTAAAGATTCTCACGAAAATACTGTCAAATAGATTATTGCTGTATATTTCAGCTCTGATCCACCCGGATCAAGCTGGGTTTACACCTGAGAGAGAAGGAAGGGAAAACACGCAACGGGTTATAAGTGCGATACAGTTTGCGCAACTCCACCAAAAACCACTAGTACTTCTATCTACGGATGCAGAAAAAGCATTCGACCGAGTGGATTGGAACTTTCTGAAAGCCACTATGCAACATATAGGATTGAGGAGAGGGATGCAGAACTGGGTCATGAGTTTATATTCCTCTCCAAAAGCTAGAGTTAGGGTAAATGATATATTATCTGAACCCTTTTCGATACATAATGGAACACGGCAGGGCTGCCCATTATCACCCATTATTTTTATTTTAACCCTGGAACCATTCTTAAGAATAATAAGGGCTAATCCAGATATCAGGGGTATTGTAGCTAAAGGAGAGGAACATAAGCTGTGTGCTTTTGCAGATGATCTTTTGTTTTTTATAACCTCCCCAGAAATATCAATGCCTTCACTACTGGTCGAGATTGGTAAATATGGGAGACTGTCGAACTTCAAGGTTAACTACAACAAATCAGAAGCAATGGGAGTTGAGCTAAACATTACGATGCAACAGCAGTTAGGTACGTCTTTCCCGTTTAGATGGACAGACTCCCATATAGGATACCTAGGGACAAAAATACCAAAGAGATTAAGTAAGATACTCGAACTTAACTTTATCCCTCTGGTACGACAGATAAAATTGGACCTACAGCGGTGGGATAAGGAAGTATTTACGTGGTTTGGCAGAATTAATATCATAAAAATGATTGTAATGCCGAGACTACTATACCTATTACAGACACTACCTAACAGGATCCCTATAGGATTCCTGAGGG
The DNA here is from genome assembly GCA_029206835.1 of Rana muscosa. Lineage (NCBI taxonomy): Eukaryota > Metazoa > Chordata > Amphibia > Anura > Ranidae > Rana > Rana muscosa. Next base: position 85,876,489 of record CM055122.1, on the reverse strand, counting down.
AATTAAGAGCAAAGTTTGGGAGCTTTATTTGGGCTGGGAAACCAGCCAGAATTCGGAGAGATATTCTGACCCTAGCAAAGGAACAAGGTGGGGTGAGATTTCCCGACCCAGTGGGATACTATGAGGCAATACACCTAACAAGAGTACTGGATTGGTGCACATCTCAAAAAAAAAACTTGGGTGCAGATGGAACAGGCAATGTCCGAGATACCCCTAGAGGGATTGGCGTGGCTTCCGAATACGATCATACCGAAGGCAGTAAAGCACCACCCAACGGTGGGGGCCACGCTGAACTCGGTTAAAAAGACATTTAAGAAAATCAAAATGGATAGGCCCCTGAGCCCAATGACCCCGATTGTGGGTAACCCAGGATTCTTGCCGGGCTTAAAGGATAAAAAATTCACAAAATTAAAGCAACAGGGTAGAAGTAGACTAATACATTTCTCAAAAAATAACCAAGTGATGTCTAGAGAGGAGATCGATCGAGAACTCTCAGAGGAATTAGATCTATTTGGGCGGATGCAGTTGAATGCCTTTCTGCAATCAATATCTAAGCAAACGAGGGAAATAACTACATTATTTAAGTTCGAGAAGCTATGTCTTGAAGGGAAAGTAGTGAGACATGCGCTATCGATGATGTACGCAATGGTGAACGAGTTGAAGGCCCCACAAGAACTGGGTTTCATACAGGCATGGGAAACAGATTTGGGGGTCACCTTCTCAGAGACCCAGAAAAACAAGATATTCAGATACACACATAAGTCCTCATTATCAACTCGATATCAAGAAGGGGGCTATAAGATCCTGAGTAGGTGGTATAGAACCCCAGTAGTGTTGAATCGAATTTATCCACAGGTATCCAACCTCTGCTGGAGATGCCAAGGAGCTGAGGGCACATTGATGCACATTTTTTGGGATTGCCCTGGAATAAAAGAGTTCTGGAAGATGGTTGCTGAAACAATAAAAGAAATCACTAATGTGTCTCTTGGAGAGATGCCGGCCACCTTCCTTCTGTTTGACATTCCGCTTTCAATAGAAAAGTACAAAAAATCTTTGCGCACCAACAAGAGCACAATGGATTGCTAAAATAACAGAAATCCAACAAATGGAGAGTCTCACCATGAGTATGAAGGAGCAGGAGGATAAATACCGTCAAATTTGGGCTCCCTATACCATCTTTAGAGAACGGGGGGGGGGATAGGAGGAGACGTGGGGGAGAGGTGGAGGAGAGGGGGGGTCTGAGGTGTTTTTTTTTTCTCTTTCTTCTTCTCTCTTGAAGATTTTTAGTTTTCTAATTAAAGGATCTATATCTGTAAGATGTGATGCATAACCCGGAGTCCTAGGGCCCCGGATACAGGGGGAGGGAGAGGGTCGGGGGAGGGGTGGAGGAGAAAATAATGGAGATTTACAGCAATATGATTAATGAGAAAGAAAAAGGAAAGAGAAGGTAAAAATTTTGAGGTCATAGATCGGAAAGCGCGATAAACGACAATATACATGACGTGGGGAAGGAGAGAGAAGTTAGGATTGTTATACAAGATGTATTGTATGAAATGCTGTATCTCTGTATATGTGAAAGAAAAATTAAAATAAAGAATTTATAAGAACTGCCCAGAAAAATGAAATCCAAATATGCCCAAAAGCAATAATAGTGGACTTTTATGGTATCAGATTTTTAAACAATAACTCAGAAATATATGTCTAAACTATAAGATCAATACATTGAGGAAGCCAATCTTGCGTGATGCTAAAAATATACCATGTAAAAACATGACTTCCTACCAAAACACATAAACCTTAAAAACCCTTAAAACTGCTTCAAAGTGCCCATTTTGTGGTACTCCACAGTAATCAATACAATAAAATACAACACAGAACATTTTCCTTTAAAACATGTATCTTTTCTATTTTTCAATATTCATAGTGCTTGTCCTCTGTCAACAAAGATGTTTACACTAGATGACCACCAAAAATTTTAATACATTTACTAAGGAAACATTTTTTTTATATTATTATTAACGTCTCACTTAGTTTGGTAACAAAGTAGGTCAAAGCATCCAACATATATTGTTGTATCAAATGTGCTGTTTTAGTATCAATCTATCAATCTCAGACGTGTCCACTAACTCACTTATATAAATTATAAATACTAAATAGAATACATTTTTAAAACATGTCTAAATCTCTAATGATTACAAAATGTGATCTAAAATCCATAAAAAGCATGAAATGCATAATACGTACTGTGAAATATAAATTCACAAGTCGGATTCAAAACCATTGGAAGAATAAGGGTTCATGCACACGGGGCTTTCAAAAGCTTTTTAGATGTTTGGTGTAATTTACCAGCACTTTCCCACCCCCGGGGAGCCACATGTGCCAAGTACACCCTGCCATACTAGTGAATAGCTTTATTTGGCCTTGCTCTTGTAAACATCAATGATAGGAACAGCAGAAAGGAAGGGATGGACAGCCTCACTCCAAAAAAAACCTTAAAGGTTTCTTTAATTGTAAAAAAGATAAAACACATGCACCACAGGTCACAGCAAGGCAGGGATCACCTGACGCATTTCACACTACAAATGTTAGTGCTTACTCATAGCTGATCAATGATACTATGCAACAGCATTTACCCACGCTTGCATGTCCGAGGTATTTTCTAAATGTCGGACCTGCATGTTCAGGTGTGCAGGTGTACACCTATCCAAAGAAGCATCTATATTTTCATGACCACAGCCATGTACAGCTATTCACTTCTATGGCAGGCTGTACACGACATGTGGGGCTCCCCAGGTGAGGGAAAGTACCAAGAAATTACACAAGGAATCTAAAATGCTTGTGTAAGCCCCATGTTCATGAATTATAATTGGTCCTTACACATTTTGTGAATAGTGTTCAAGGTTTTAGATCATGTGTCCTAAATGTTCTCATTTGTTGTAAAATCTGATACACCACAACTTTGTAGAAGTGATGGTTAGTTGTGAATCCTGTCATTGATGTTATCTAAATAAAATATCCTTGCTACAGAAAGAAACTACCCATATATTATAATCCCTATAAGTACATTTTTCAAATCGATCTAACAGATGCTTCTGCTACACAAGAAATGTCTGGGCGGGTTCCAACTAGTACCAAATTAATTTGAGGGGCATGTGTTCCATCCAGTCTAATGCTTACTGAAAAATGTCTGTTTACACACACAGATAACGGTTCTCCCTCTGTCACTCTCCCGCGCGTGCCTCCTACAGCGTCTTAAAGGGCCAACGTATAGCTACGGTGGCTCGCCCAGGGGAGCCATTCTGCTGCAGTATAACTGCGGCGGCCGGTCAGGAACCGGTTAACCGCTTAACGTCCGCCAACTGTATATATACGTCGGCAGAATGGCACGGACAGGCATAATCACGTACCTGTACATGGCACTTTAAATGCCTGCTGTGTGGTTGTGACCCTGCCGCCTTCCCCGTGAGTCAGACTCGAACGCCGCGGGGATCCCCACGATCATCTCACGGAGGTATAGAGCGGGGAGATGCGTGTGTAAACAAGCATCTCCCCGCTCTGACTAGTGACAATGACACTGATCTCGGCTCCGTGTACTGGGAGCGAAGATCAGTGTCATGTGACACAGAGCCCATCCCCCCTACAGTAAGAAACATTATGCAGGAAACACTTAACCCCTACAGCGCCACCTAGTGGTTAACCCCTTCACTGCCAGTGACATTTTCACAGTAACCAGTGCATTTTTATAGCACTGATCGCTGTGAAAATGACAATGGTCTCAAAAATGTGTCCAAAGTGTCCGATGTGTCCGGCATAATGTCGCAGTCACAAAAAAAATCACTGATCGCCGCCATTACTAGTAAAAAAAAAAAATAATAAAAATGCCATAAAACTATCCCCTATTTTGTAAACGCTATAACTTTTGCGCAAACCAATCAATAAACGCTGATTGCGTTTTTTTTTTACCAAAAATATGTAAAAGAATACGTATTGGCCGTAACTGAGGAAAACATTTTTTTTTTATATATTTTTTGGGGATATTTATTATAGCAAAATGTAAAAAATATTGCATTTTTTTCAAATTTTCTCTCTATTTTCATTTATAGCCCAAAAAATATAAACCGCAGAGGTGATCAAATACCACCAAAAGAAAGCTCTATTTGTGGAAAAAAAAGGATGTCAATTTTGTTTGGGAGCCACATCGCACGACCGCGCAATTTTCAGTTAAAGCGACACAGTGCCGAATCGCAAAAAGGGGCCTGGTCTTTAACCAGCCAAAATGGTCCGTGGCTTAAGTGGTTAAAGGGGAATTCTTAGTTAGCTATACAGATAACTAATTTTAAAATTGTCTCCACCCCCTCCTAACACCTATGCTAACTAATCTATGTAAGAAAGATGTGTATCTATTTTTAGGCTGCTCGAGTCCATTCATGTGATCTGGCTCCCCTGTTTCAGCTATCATGGCTTCAGGGGAGAGGAGGTAGTGTCGACAGCAGATGGGCCATTGAAACCTATGGATGATGTCCCTGCTCCAGGCTTTTTCTAGCTGTTGTCAGAGCGCTATTTCCTCTCTCCTGAGGTCATCACTGGCTGACATGGGGAGGTCACATGACTGGACTGGAGCGACCTGAAAATAGGTAAGTATAGTAATCTTTCTTACACAGGTTAGTTAGCATAGGTGTTATGAGGGGGGAAGAGGACAATCTTAAGGCTAGTTAGGTGTATAGCTAGAATTCAACTTTAATATCTGAATAAGAATATTTGACACCAACTTTGGCTCTGGTTGTTAAACAACATCAGGCATACCTCTCTAAAATAAATGTAGTATATATAGTTCACCTTATATTAGAGCCACTTATACCTTATTATACTATGATTTGTGTAGCACCCTCTAGTGTGCTAGATTTGGTGTACATAGTAAATTGTTAGTGTAGGAAAATTTGGCCTGGCTGAAAGGCAGGCCTGGGTTGAATCTGGGTCAGGGTTGAGTGACTCAGGGAGGCTAGAAGACTCAGCAATCAACATCTCTGGTGACTCCCCCTGCTTTCTGAAACCTTGAAGAAGCTTCCAGAAGTAGAGGGTGGTGTCTAGGAGGAGCTGCTTGAAGTATTGATGAGGGCCCCAGCCAATCCCCAGCAAAATGGGCTGGCAGGGGGCAGGCCACCTCATAAATACTCATGAGTCATGCCAACAGGGGCAGTTGGGTGGAAGATGGAGAAAGAGCGCTGAGGAGGCTGTTGGTGGCTCTTGAGTGTGCCCTCTAGTCTGGGTGGGTGACCTCTGGTTTGGGGCTCAGGTGCTGGAGGGACTTCCTGGAGGCACAGGAGCAAGGAGAGAACAGCAGGAGGAGGTCTGCATGTCCAGGAGTTCTCCTGATGGGCTGGTGAGTGAGCAGTCTGGGAGGACTGTGGAGAGAGAGTATCTGTCTGGGAGGACTATGGAGAAGTAGGCAGGAGCGCTAGTGAATGGGGTGGCTGCAGCCAGGCGGGCTAGCAGTGCCTGAAGAGGTGGTGCTAGGATCAGTAGCCACAGAGATGAAGGCTGGACACTGACTTTTTCTTTGCTACACATTTAAAGGGGCCTCGGGTTCCTGCCTACAACAGGCGGTTGCTATAATCTGAGTGCTTTGTCAGATTCACAAACAGTGTGCCAGTTTGAGTTCTGCAAGCAAGTGTTTTGGAGGAACCGAGGAGTGTATATAGACTGTATATAGGAGAAGTTTTCCCTGAAGTTGTTTAAAGTCAAGTGGGCATCCCATAATACCCCTATCCCCCCAGCCAAGTTCTAATCCCTCAGTAAAATAACAAGACAAAGTACTGGACTGTTTTCTGACTCTGGGAGACTATGGAAATTCAGTGTGCCTGGCTGTGCAGGGTGCAGGATCCCATTCTACTTGTGGTTCCTTAGGGGGTGCGTTACATTTAATTTTTGCACTAGCTATGCTTTAACGCCTATGTCTAGTGTTAAATCATAAACTCCACACTAGAAACATAGAAGCTTGACAGCAGAAAAAAGACCAAGTGGTCCATCATGGATCTGTGCATATTTTTTTACAGGAAAAGTGTAGCAAAAATACAACCCAGAAACACCAGCATAATGGACATAAATGTACAGTCAGTAAGATGTGTCCCTTGTGCTCGTTCCTCTTCTGTTAGTAGAAATGCTCCTCTGTCTATGCCTCCCTGCCTCCACCCTGTAATCTTCCAGTGTGGCAAGGGTTAAAACAACTAAGGAGCTGTCACAAGCTCTCATCAAGAAAGTCTGTCTATTACCAAACGTTTTATTTTATTTTAGCTAGACTTAAAGGGTAACTACACTTTCGTGGGGGAAAAAAACTAGCAAATAAAGAAAAAATAATATAGCGCATATAATTGCGACACTAATCATATTATAATTGAATGTTATTAATATTACATTTCCTTTTCAATCTGCAGCCACTGTAATTTTCTGAGAATGCATTGCAATATGACTACCTGGAGTTGTTCTGTACACAGATTGTGTACTGACCACCCCCCAGAAGCATAATTTCCTGCTTGTGTGATTGGCTCACCGATTTCCCCAGTCTGCCTAAGATACAAGTCAGATTTCAGGCATCCCCTGCAACAATAATTTCATTTTTGGAGAGATACTTTCAATAGGAACACATCTAAAGGCCCAGCAGATTTCCTCATTAGTGCTCTGCATCAGCACACCTGGCAGTTAATTATGAAATCACTCCCATTAGACCCACTCAGAACAGAGGGACAGAGAAACACAGAGGGATTTCTTCAGAATAACAAAAGGTAGGAATCTGCAACACAGTTTGTTGGAATCCTTGCAATGTACATAGATCACCCAGAGGAGAATGTTTTTTCTTGACAAAAGTAGAGTTACGCTTTAAGCTTAAATGTTTAACTTTTTTGCCCTAGTATATGCAGTAAGGTCTCCGGCCTCCTTCAGTCTAATGAGAACCTTCAGGGCCAGAGATATCTGACATCCTTCTGTATGTGATGGGTTGTGAGGCATAGTGGGTGCAAGGTGGATAAAGTTATTGGGCATGTACAAAAAAACAAGCGCGCAATCACCATAAATTAAAACATCAATCCAACAGAGTAAATTAGTAAAAAAATGAAAAATGTATATATATTGATATATATAAAAAAATGTGTAGAAAGGAGTTAATATAGAGAACCTTCTATTACAAGGAATCTTCAACCAATGTCCATTTAACGAGTGTGTGTAAAAGTGTCCACCAAAAAATTGATTATAGATGATCAGCTCCACTAATTTTCGTATGGGTAGGAAAATATCCAAGGGTAGCTCTTATTCCATATAATTCCGATGATAGGGGATAATCATAAAGCCGGTTACCAGATCGATGGGACCTCGGATTACAGAGGTCTCAGAAGCGTGTGCATCTGCCTGCCGGCACCGAAGGTATCCACCTGCTCCTTATCCCAAGGGATCTCTCCTCGCTCCACCAGCCGATCAGATGTCCAGCACACAGGATCCAAGGTAAGCGAAGATAGAGATTGCTCCAGGTGTACTCCTAGGAGTTTATTCAACTCAGCAGGAAGGGATTGAATGAAAAAGACTTCATGGTGCAGTATTTCAAAAGAAATTCCAATTGATTTATTAAAAAAATCACTACAAAACCAAGACAAGTCCACTTCCAATCCACAATTCATAAAAAATGTATACCCCAGAGCACTGACAGGTTCACTGGCCGTCAAAACCCACGCTGCTCTCTTGCTTCTAGATAGGCCCTCAGACAGCCTAGCAGCCAGATTCCCTGGGGATAAGCCCAATCTCCAGCTTAGCAGCCTGGGGCAGCACGACACACGTCCACCCAGACAGTCGTACAGGTGGCACAGAACATAGATCACCTGACTCCACCCGAATATATAGGCTCTTCCAGCAGGCCAAGGGATTTAAAAAAAAAACCTGCCCATTGACTGAGATAACCCATATACCCATAACCTGACCTTGAGTTTCCCTTCTCATATCTAATACCACCAAATATCCGGCCACCTAGTGGTAGAAGAGAAAAGTGCAACAAGGCCAAACTTAGGGAGAAATCAATAGATCTCTAACAATCAACCAGGATAACTACTCCTGGCAAGTAAATTTGTGAGGAGCATCCCTGCCTAAACTCCAGGGTGCTACACATAGATGCATGCATGTTTGAATCCACTTACTGTTGACTGACTTACTATTCCAAGCATGAACTACCTTTAAGTAAAAAAATACTTTTTAAGGTTAGTTTAGAACTTTCATACTCATCGTTTAAAGTCATGTCCCTGTGTTCTGGATCTTAAATATGTCCTTAGCTTTCAAGATATACTAAATTAGGGTTGTCTCATTTAGCACATATATGAGAAAAGGGAGTTATGCAATAGTTGGTTTATAAGACAACAGATTTATGCCCTGAGTGTATTGTGCAAAATATTTAGGTGGTTTATTCTTAATAAAGCACTTAACTATAAGATTACATTGTTATTTATGTCAGTTTAAACTGCTCATAAAACTGACCATATTTGTTTTAAGATTATGTTGTGATAAAATCACATGGAAAAAGCAGCACTGATGTGATTTATAGTGTAACTCATGCTAAAACATATAAGGACAGCAGAAAAAAAAAATTTTCAGAGGAAAAAATGTAAGCTGATTTATTATTAATTAATTTGTTTCACAAAAGTAAAAAAATTTAAAATGTTTAAAAAGGATTATTATAAACAATACTTAGTTAAGTATTTATTTTTCAAGTAATTAAATAGGAAGTAAACCCTGATGGGGTTTACTTTCTCTATGTCTCCCTGCAAAGGTAAAGCATAATGGGCTACTATGCATCGCATAGTAGCCCATTATGTAACACTTACCTGCAGGAGAAGCCCGCAATGTCACAGTCTTCCTCCATGGCAGCGACCATCCATTCTTCACCCCTCTTCTTCCGGGGGCTGCAAACTCCGGCTCTCTGACTGGCCGGCGTCGCGTGAGCGGCATGACCCCGGTTAACGGCACAGCGTGCCCTTTCAAGACGGCGCATGCGCCGTTGAAGGCGTCGCTCGGGGAAATTACAAATATCTCCGAGACTGTGTAGGTCTCGGAGATATTGGAAGCACCTACAGGTAAGCCTTAATCTAGGCTTACGTGTAGGTGTAAGTTCTCCCACAACCACTTAAATGGTAGGACAGTCACAGGAACAATTGTATTTTATTTTTTTACTTGCTAAGTACTATACAACAATGTTTCTGGTAAGAATCAATAATAATAAACCGTAGTATAAAGATGGTTAATGGGATACACATTTGATACACAGATACAGTTTGAAAATGTTTTGTCTCATCAATACTGAAAATATTTAATATCTTTGTATTGTGGGAAGCTGTGTACATCTCAAATTGTGTAATAAAATTTGTGTTCGGTAATCCTACAGAAGAATATTATAAAATACATCATCTGTTTCAGTAAAGTTACTTAAAGTGATACTAAACACACACTGTTTAATTTACATTGTCCCTTCTATTTCTGTATGTGGATGACGGCACTGCAATTATTTTAATGAAAAAAACAAACATCTAAGTACCTTTTTCCTAATCGATATACAGCTGTCACATGACCCAGCTTTTTCCCAGCCTGTCTGCAGGGAAGGAGCTTCTAGTCATCTGCTGCTGGTCAAATGTTCAAAAAAGAAACAGCCTTTGGAATACAGAGTGAAAATAAATAGATAATATTAATAAACTGTTTTAGATTGTCATACAAATATATATTTAAATTCAAATCATTATTTTTTGACAATAATGTGGTGTGAGTGGATTTCTGCCCGTCACATACTATGTCACCCTCCTCCAACATGTGTCTAAAGGCCCATACACACGATCCAACTTTATGGCCATAATTGTCTGATTTATGGGATGGTTTGTTTAATCCGACCATGTGTACGCTCCATCAGACAAATATTGGCTGAAATTATCTACATCAAAAGTTGGCTATTCATGCTCACCAATTGTTGGGCCATAAGTCTTTTACATCGGTTTATCCGATCGTGTGTACGCAAGTTGGTCCAACTAAAATCTGATGTATCCAAACAAGCATGCTCAGAACTGTTAAACATCAGAAAACAATAGCAGAAGTTGCCCAAAGGGTGTCAGTAAAAAGCTGAAAAACCACATGGTTTGGTGAAAGTTGGCTGAAAAAGTTGTGCCATGTGTATGCACAAGTTCACGGGCAACGCCCTTCGTAACAAAATCCACGGAAAAGTTGGTTGGCAGTTTGATCGTGTTTATGAGGCTTTAGAATAACAGGAAGGTAAAGCCTCCATCAATAAAGATGTAATATCCCACCCCCATTGTGTTTAGCTGACTAGTGGGCATGGAGGAGGAGAGAGGGAGTGGGCTGTCATTTTCATTGTGTAATTTGTGACTCTATAGTCACATGGGCTGCTCAGATGTGATAGAAAGGAAATTGCACAGCATAGAAACTCACTGAACACTGACCATGTGCAGAGTTGCCACCACAGCTGCAAAATCCCTAGCTGAATTGGCCACATGAACAGAAGGTGGAGATATAGAATGAGTATGAACAGCATGTAATACATCATGTATTGATAGTTTTTTATGTTTGGGTGTGGGTTTAGTGACACTTTAAATCGTAATAACAAAGTATCTACTTACTTACATTTTAGTAAATGCAATTGGTTCCACTTAATTAAAATTTCAGTTATAATGTGTCTGTCATGTCTTTGTTTATTTTGGTGGTATTTAATCACCACTGTTTTTTGTTCGCTGAATAAATGAAAAAAGACAGAACATTTCGAAAAAAAAAATAGTTTTTATTTGTTTCTGTTATTATTTTTTATAAATTTAGCCTAAAATGTATATTGTTACATTTCTTTGGTGAAGTACTGACAGGCCAACTCAATTCTTGGGGCCCTAAAATGCCAGGACAGTAGAAATAACCACCAAATGACTCCGTTTTGGAAAGTAGACAGTCAAAGGTATTTAGTAAGAGGCATGGTGGATTTTTTGACGTTGTAATTTCTTGTCATAATTTTTTGAAAAATTAGGAAATTGAAAAAAAGATTTTTCACAATTTTACATACTGTCACCAGTGCAGTACAGCATCATCATATAACTGGTGTGGCAGTGATCAGGCACACTGACTGGTGACAGTATGAAAAGAAAAGCTATAATACATTTTTTTTATTTTTATTTTTTTTATTTATTACATTGTTTTCCTTTTTTACAATTTTATTTTTAACACACTGCGACCAGAGTAATATAATGTTGCCATAGAAATATTGTACTACTCTGGGGAAGTGATCAGGATTTTTTTTAATGTTTGTTTATATCAGTGAATTACATTGCTATAAGCAAGTAATTTACTGAATAAAACTGAATCATTCAGTTTGTTTTGTTGTGATTAATTGGTCAAAGGTAATCACATGGTCAGATGGGCTGTGATTGGCCCTGTCTGTACCATATGATCAAATTGACCAATCACAGCTAGCAACACAATTGTACACAATGGATGGCATGAAAGGAAGCCATCCATTGTGTACAGCTGTCATCTAACCTGCTGTGATTGGTCACGGCGATCACATGGTACCGGCAGTGAGCTTACTCTGATCAGTCAACGGCTGACATCCAGTAAAGATGGAAAGGCACCCGCCTGGCCGCCAATTCACTATAGGCTGGGCGGGAAGTGGTTAATAGAAGAGCATAGTGCTGGACTTATTATACTAATACTATTTGACATTAAAACTCAATTTAATAATTTGTTATAGAAAAAAAATTATTGCCTTAATTGATGTTGTTTTAGCTTTAAATAAAACAGATTGAGAAAGGTAAATATAACAGCTTGAGAATGAGTAATTGCAAGAGCTTTTTACAGCCAGGGAATTTGATTTTCTTTATATTGTTGTTATCTAAATCCTACAAAAACAATCTTAAGCACAATTCAGTCACTGCATTTTGTCTATAAAACTACAAATATCTAAATGATAATTAAAACTATTTATTTCTAAGACATGCCTACCATTAAGCAGAAATAATATACAATAGGGAATTATTTCATCTCAGCAAATAACTCATTTCTAAAACAACATACTCTTTCATGAATTGTAGTACCATGATTTATTTATCATTAAAAAATGATGTCCACTTAGTTATAATGACTTTCTCATCAGTGCAGTAACATTTAACTGGCCTGTTCACAAAAAAGGAATGACCAGTGATCTATGAACTCCTACAATATGTGCTCCTGAATACATTTGCCAGGCTCCTTGCTTTTCGTCCAACTCTAGGGAAAAAGTTGAGGCCAGACGTGATTCATCACATGTAGGGCAGCCAATTCACATTTTAAACTTTATAAGCTCAAGGAATGGAACAGCTGTGTAACACTGACCATTTAAATGATGATGTAGGCAAAAGACACACTCGTAGTTCATATTAAAGGTGAAGTATATTTGTAGTAGCAGAGTAAGCCATGAATAATTGCAGATGTCTAGGATGTAAGTATAATTATAACAAACAATGCAAATCCTAAAAAAATGAGTGTTATGCCTCATACACACAACCGGTTTTCTCATCGGAAAAACTGCGATGAGAGATTTTGGCCGGGAATCCCGGCCGTGTGTATGCTCCATCTGAGTTTTTCCGACGGGAAAACTGGCGGAAAAAAAAAGAGAGCAGGATCTCTTTTTTCCCGTCAGGAAAAAATAATAGCGGGAAAACCGTTTGTCTGTATGCTTTTCCGACGGGAAAAAAACACGCATGCTCGGAAACAATTCAACGCATGCTCGGAAGCATAGAACTTAATTTTGTCGGCTCGTCATAGTCTTTTACATCACTGCATTCTTGGCAGTCAAAAGTTCACCGGACTTTTGTGTGATCGTGTGTATGCAAGGCAGGCTTGAGAGGAATTCTGTCGGGAAAACCGTCGTTTTTTTATCCGGCGGGAAAACCGGTCGTGTGAACGAGGCATAAGAGTTATTTTAGGTGCTCTTGAAACATTGGCAAATTTAGGTGTTCAGTAGTGATGCTTGTAGTATCTATCGGTACTGGCAATATAACCAATAATAATAGGAATGTTTAGCAAAATATATTTGTGATCTTGATATCTTTTATTAGCTAAGATTGCTTTAAATTCCCAATAATTAGGCACCCGTCAATTATCACTGTTCCTCCTGCTGCTGGCCAGGTTTTCTGTTACTGACACGATGGTGGGTTGGGTTGGGGGCAGCGTTGGTATTAGGGTTAAGATTAGAGATAGATATAGCTTAGGCTTTGGCAAAGTTTGGGACTAGTGTTGAATGAATAGGAACCGGCGCCAATGTAAAATAGTTGTAAATATATTTAACAAGTGCTGCTCCAAAATTAGTGTTACTAATACAAAATAAATAAAAGTGAAAGGGCGCAACAAGTTAAAACAATTCAGTACGTGTCAAAAATTATATATAATCAAAAGTCCATAATGTGGACAGATAAATAAGCAGTCCGAATTAATATTGAGTGAAAAAAAGTGCTGAATTCGGATCTTCTAACATCCAACACCGTGCTTCCTATAAAGTGCAGCATGCATATTCAAAAGTGCTTCACCCGAAGTGCCAAATAAATGTGCTCACCAGATTTCCAAAGCCATAAATGACTATCAGGCATGTAAGAGAAACTATGCTCTGGATCCTTTCCTCTCAACAAGCCTTTCACAGGCTATGATCAATCCTTCACCGAACACCCCATCAATCCAAAAGATCATAAATAATGCTCTTCACAAGCTTGAATGCAAACTGTCTAAAGCCCCTTTAGTGTTGCTGCAATCTGCAAAGTTTAAGGCTCCAGCATATTGAGCCACAAGGAAGCAAAGATAGTGTAATAACGTCTTATTTATTGTAAAAACACTTACAGGGTTAAAATCATGTGCCAGGCACAGCAGGGTGAAGATGCAGCTTGAGGGAAGGCAGGGACCGCTCCTGTGACTAGCGAGTGATACAAGGCTGACGGCATGCGTCTCGGCTGGTTCACTGGGACAGAAAGCTCCTGTATCAGGCGTGCTGCGAACCAGTCTCTCTATGCATTTCACGCTCGTGCGCGCGTCATCAGGAAAATGTAAAGTCAAAGACCATGCTATTGGCTAACAGCATCAACAGAAAAAAGGCGTTGCCGCCATAATATCGAAGTCCATGCTGTAACCAATGCCGTTTTGTTCAATCAGGGATAAAGGGGATAACAAAAGTAGACAGGAAATGTACTCTGCCTTCCCCCACATGGGGATTGGACTTTCCCTATGTTCCACAGGATGATCATTGAGGTCTCCCGCACCAACTGGCAAGAGGGACTTATCTGGGACTACTTGCATATTCCTAAACCCCAAAAGGGGCCTCACAACAAAGACGCTTGATCCAAGTTCAAGGGTGTCCAGAGGGAGTGGAGCCTGGGGCTAGCCATCTACAGGGACCAAGTGGTTGTGGTGAAGGCTAGACAGCCCAGTCAAAGCTACTCTATTGCCAAGAGGGGTCCCAATAGAGAAGTTCATATATGTACCGGTGAGCAAAGGGGCTGACACAGTGTTCCAGCCTGAAGAAAGGCAGCTGATGTGTTAGGGGAACTTTTCTCCTGCTGAACAGACTAGGCCGGTCCCTACCACCACCCTTTCCAGATGTGGACCTTAGAGAAGACAGAGGTGGTAAGGCCTAGTGTGATGCTGTAAAGAGACTGATGCTGTGGAGGTGCTTCTCCTTTCAGAAATTCTTTGAAAAAGTTTTGCTTCTGCCAGCAGGCTCATAACCCCCTGCTGACAGAATGTAGAGTTAGATAGGTTGTCAGTGTGACGACTGTTTTCCTTTGTTTTCCTATGTTGCAGGTATCTTCAAGGACGGCTGTCCTTCTGCTCAAGTGAATGGACTTCATGGACATTTCTGTCTGCTTTAAATTGCTGAGAGGGCTTCCCTTTAGGGGGAGGGGCTCTGGCAAACATATGCCTTTGATTACACATGTAAATATGTTGTGTTTGCTAGCTGCAGAGATCTGTATCTGGATGTATATTTGCTGTATATAAGAAATTTTGTATATTTATATTTTTGATGCACTTAATTTATTTTTACTTAACACTGTCCAAGATTTTTCCCTTTCCCCCTTCCCCTTTTACTTTTGGGATGCCCTTGCTCCTGGGTGCAGAAGTCAGTTTTATTTCTAGCCAATGGGGACATGGCTGATATTTAGAGGGAGGTGAGTGTAGCACCCTCTAGTGTGTGTGCTACTAGTAATGACAGTAGGTAAACTATACTCTGGCTAATGTTACATGGTAAGTCTGTAATTGAGTCAGGGTTACAAGAGTTCAGGCAGAGAGTAAATCAGCACAGTGCAGGGATAGACAAGGGGAGAGACTGCCATCTGTAACAGGTCTCTCTTGAAGACAGTGGTGTGCAAAGTCTTCATCCAACCTTGCCCTGGGGAATCTCCACATGTGTGTGTCAGTTGGGCAAGGCTGGGGCAGAGAGCAAGCCAGGAGTACTGGGAAGAAAAGCAGCCAGGTGCAGCTGGTGGCAGCCAGGTGGGCTAGCATTTTGCATGCAAGTGGAACTGGGATCACTGGCCACAGGAAGGCAAAAGGAGATGCTGTTCACTCTGTTTGTGCTACTTTGTCAAAAGGGACTGCGAGTTCCTGCCTGTAATGGGCCTTTGCTAAACTAGCAATATAATGTTAGTTCCCTCAAGAGTGAACCAGCAGGAGCTATACATAGAGGAATAAAGTGTGTGCAGGAGGAAGTGTCCCTGAAGTTATGTTTGTTTTCACACTGGGCATCCCATAATTCCCTACCCCATCCAAGATATCATCCCCTAATAAAACAACAAAACAAGCCATGGACTGTTTTCTGCTTTGAGTGAATGAAGGAAATGCTGTGTGACTGGCTGTGCAGAAGTGGGGAACCCTAACTTCAGCAACTCCTCCGGGGGTAGTGCTACAATAAGATTAAAGCTGATCTCACACTCTAACTTCCCCATCACTATTTTCTCCCCACCTCCTCCTACTAATTGTTAGGAATAATTAAAAATAAATGAAATCAAAATCCCATTTTACTTACCTAATTCTAAAGTTTCAAGGCATGTTGGATCCAGAACTTCTATGTGCTGGACTTCAAAGCAGGGTTGTTAACTTTCAGTAAATATACAAACAGTTTGTAAAATCCATACTTTTTGCATCTGTTCATGAATGTCCATTACAGACATGTAGGCTGCATGTCCGTAACTGACATTTATGGACAGATGCAACAATTATGGATTTTACAAACTGTTTGTAAATTTACTGAAAGTTGGCAACCCTGCTGCAAAGAGTGAGAGTCCCTCTTGGGGTGCCCATGTCACTGTGGGGGTAACTAAAACACTTCCCATTGGCTGTCTTCTGGTGGGGTACTTTCAGGCTGCAGAAGATTGCAGATGTATGATAACGTCACAATAAGGGGTGGAAACAAGGCTACTTCCTGGCATGCCCAGTCTTTTATGCTATGGCACAGGTCTCCCATTCATGAAAGTGCTGATATAGATGATTACATGACATGTATTAGAGGGTATTTTTGTAAAAAAAACAGTTGCATGACAGGGAGAAAGGTGGGTAGGGGGACAATGCCATATCTGGTAAGGTAGGCTTTAAGGTACTGTAAATTAAGCAGACTTTCTGAGTTGCTAGATAGCATTAGTACAAATACAGTTATCTATCTCTTTAAGAATGTTTCTGTGGTGATCTGTGTCAAATTATTTCTTACTTGAATAGCAACTGTAAAGCAATCTTGCAAATGAGCAAATGAGCTATTCAAGTGCAAGACCTTCTAGAAATTAATTTTTCTATTTTTTTTTTCTTTTCTTTATCTTGATTGATTGTGTCTGCATTGAGGCTCCATACACACTAGCGTTTTTTATAGTTTACAAAAGTTTTTATTTGGAAGACAAAAGAAAAATTTCAATACAGTGAGGGTGATATCGTTCAGTAATACCATGTTGTACATTGGTTATACAATTAGTGGTATTGATTCTTTGGTTTTCAAATTGTGTTATAGACATAACATATATGATAATAAAACATTGTTGTGACATAAGATGATATGTAGCAGATAGTGAAATAGAAGTTGGGTAAACTGGTATGACTGCAAATTATTCTATATTAGAAATGCATCACATGTTTACAGGTATTTATGGTAAATTCCAATAGATCAATTTTTTGTTGAAAATTTGCATACTGTCATATAAGGTATGATGAATTCTTTCAGACAGTCTGAACATTTCCATCCTGGACAAAATCTGAGACCATAGAAGGTTGTTTTATCTCCAATTAAGAGCAATCATCCATTGAACAGAGCTGAATAATGAGTGGAACAATCTATTGCAGGATGCGGATATATTTGGTATAGTAGCATATAGAATGAATATTTGTGGTGAAAGGGCAATATTTTGTTTTGAAGCTACCTCAATTCTACTAGCTGCTGCCTGCCATATTGGTTCAAGATATTTACAGCTCCAAAAGATGTGTAAATAAGTTCCTCATTCAGGACATCCCCTGAAACAATTGGGAGAGGCTGCAGGGTAGGAGTGAATTTTTGTAGGCGTCATATACCATCTGGAAAATAGCTTCACTGGGGTTTCTCTGAATGAAATTGCTCAGTTACTCTTGCAAAGGTTATCTGTCATTGTATTCCATGTCTCCATGGTAATAGAGCATTCTAAATCAGCTTCCCAGTGCAGCATTGGTCCGGACATTTCAGGCGCATAGTTAAGGTTATTGAGGTATCCATAAAGTTGAGAAATCAGTCCTCTGTTCAAATAATGTGTCAGGGGATTGGATAGATAATGAATAATGTTCTGCATAGAAGTTTTTAATTTGGAGGTAGTGAGAAAACTCAGAGGAAGGAAGTTTGTATTTAGATTGGAGAGAGGTAAAGGAGGGGAATTTCATATTGATAACTAAGGATCTTAGTGTGGTCAGGTTGTTGTTTAGCCATAGTGAAAATTAGCTATTATCTTTGTAGACCTGTGCAAAAATCTGAAGACCCCTAGGAAAGAGGCCAGAGGTGGGATTTCCAAAGAAAGCTTAAAGGTATCTCTCAAGCCCTGTACGCACGATCGGTTTTACAGATGAAAACCGTCCGATGGACTGTTTTCATCAGACAAACCGATCGTGTGTGGGCCCCATCGGACTTATTTCCATTGGTGAAAAAAAATAGAACATGTTTTAAATTTTTCCGATGGAAAAGAAAACGATTCATTCAATCGTCTGTGTGGAACTCCATCGGAGAAAAAACCCCACGCATGCTCAGACTAAATTAGGAGACGGGAGCGCTCGTTCTGGTAAAACTAGCGTTCGTAATGGAGATAGCACATTCGTCATGCTGTAACGGACTGAAAAGCACGGAGACTGAAAAGCGCGAATCGGCTCTCACCAAACTTTTAATAACACGCGGTAACACAAAATCAGCAAAAGCAGCCCAAAGGGTGGCGCCATTGGATTTGAACTTCCCATTTATAGTGCCGTCAAAAGTGTTGTACGTCACAGCGTTTGGGACGGTCGGAATTTTGTCTGATGGTGTGTAGGCAGAAGAGGAAAAAGAAGGCGCACATAGCGGGTCAAGGTGTATTCAACAAAAGTACCAAGGTATTTACATCAGATGAATTGTCGGTTTTGGATAAGGGCCTCAAGTTTGCCCCTCCAAAAAGACTGGACAAATTTGGTACTTTTATCGACATACACAAATATATACGTAAGATTAACATACAGAGTTATCTCATTACTAACCCCATTAGGAATGAGTGTAGGGTGGCTACATCTGGGACAGTACATTCAGGTTTGTCTAACCCTTCGTTATTCAACCCGCCTGTCCCAGCAGAACCTGCTGTTAATATTTTTAGGGACCTAGTTCTTAAAGATCTAGCAGAGATCCCTGACAACTATAAACACCACCAGACATTGTCCAAAACGGGTCTCATGTCTTTGTGCTCAGACAGGGACCTGGTGATCCGCCCAGCGGACAAAGGTGGCGGCATAGTTGTCTTATGAGAAAGAAATGTTCAGAATTTTGCAGGAGCCAAACACTTATCAAATATTACTCACCAATCCTACTTCTCGCTTCAAAGCGGAACTTCAAAAGTTGGTTGATAATGGATATGATAGAAATATATTGAATAAAAAAGAGCAAGCGTTTTTAATACCCACAGTCCCTAGGATACCTACCATATACTATTTTCCCAAGGTCCACAAGGACCTTGTGAATCCTCCTGGACGACCCATTGTTAGCGGCATTAATTCGGTCACATCCCAAATCGGTCGATATATCGACCATTACCTACAGCCCTTGGTCAGACGTATACCGTCTTATTTGGGCGAAAGAGGTGCGACCATCAGGAAACTTGAGAGCTTAGATATACGCAGCGATTACATCATGGTAACAGCTGATGTTGCCTCGTTATACACCTGTATACCACACCAACTAGGCCTGGAGGCTGTACAGCACTTTCTGAATAAAGAAGAGTCTCTAGCTTCCTTTCAGAAAGAATTTATTATGGAGCTGCTTGAGTTTGCTACTAGGAGCAGTTACTTTTGGTTCAACAACCAATTTTACTTACAGTTGAGGGGTGTGGCCATGGGGGCTAAATATGCCCCCAGTCTGGCCAACCTTTTTATGGCCAAGTGGGAGGAGGATGTCGTCTATGCCCAGGACGCCACGTCGTTGGTGTTGTGGGCTAGATATATAGACGACATCCTCCTCCTCTGGGATGGCAGCATGGCGTCTTTAGAGATTTTTATGAACCATCTTAATTCTAATGATAGAGGGATTTCTCTTTCTTACACAGCCAGCCAAGACAGGATTCAGTTCCTAGATCTTGAAATCAACACCATCAATCGGCAGTTTCAATTCCAAACTTTTTTTAAAAAGACTGACTGTAATGGCTTCATCCCTCATGATAGCTGCCATCACCGATCTTGGCTCAGTTCAGTTCCCCGCAGTCAATTCATTAGGCTGCGGAGAAACTGCACTGATGCGGATACATTTATTTTTCAGGCTAAAATTCTCAAAAATAGATTCATCGATAAGGGTTACGATCCCGCTGTTATTGACAGAGACCTCATGTTGACTCTAGAAACTGAAAGAAGTTCTTTGCTGGAGATAAAACCTAAGCGGGAAGTGGATGAGAGCTATAAATGGTCCATGGTTACCGCCTTTTCCACCCAACATAAACGGGTGAAAGCCATCATGGCTAAACATTGGGGGATTTTGAAGAATGACAGTGTTTTGAACACGGTATTACCAGATCAGGCTAAAGTAGTGTTCAGAGGGGCACCAACTCTTCAGAGCAAAATAGCTCCCAACATCATTAACCCCCCTGTACGCCCATCTTTTTTTCACCAACTAGTAGGTTATCATCCCTGTAAAAGGTGTAATGTGTGCAAATACAACATTTCGGGGAGAGGAAAATCATTGACATTCAGGTCAACCGTGACTGGTAGGACCTACCCCATCAAGCAATTTTGCACTTGTGCTACCACACATATTGTATATTTAATCACGTGCCCATGTGGCAAACAGTATGTGGGCCGCACCATCCGAACGTTTTCAGTAAGGGTGGGCGAACACGTTGCTCTAATTCTGGGTGGTGATGTTCACCATACAGTACCCAGACATTACAAGCTATGTCACAACAGAAATCCGGCAGGTACCCAGTTTCTTATTATTGACCATTACACACCACCATGGAGGGGTGGGGCTAAAACTAGGGGTGTTTCACAACTTGAAACATATTGGATTTATGAACTTCAGACACACAGGCCTCTTGGCCTGAATGTCGAGTGGGATATAAATTCCTTTATTAATAAATCTTAATGGCATATCTTTCACTCAGTTTGTCCTTCAATGTGGGTCTTTTCTACGTTTTTTATCTTTCTCTTTTTTCAGTTTTTTTCTACATATATTACGAATTGGATACGCTTAGGGAATAATCTGCATGAGGGCTGTTACATATACATTTGCTCTAGACCTATAGGAATACAATTTTATTTTAATTTAATGGATTTCTTCATTTTAGTATGTGAAGGGTTTCCTCGTCTGTGGATTCATTTAGTGAGCGACAGGTTTGTCAGGTTTTTACCTGCAATACTTGTTGCCCTTCATCTTTCCAATTCGTGAAACTTCCCCATTAATTTAATTTATTACAATTTATTAGATGGATTTTATAATTCATTTTCTGCTTTATATATATGTGAATCTATGACCTATCATCAAGTCCAGTTACCCTTAATCGCTGTGGAGATTATTGTCTCTTGTGTTTGTTTGTAATTTATTTTCATACATACCTAATATTTTTATATAAGATTTTTTACATAAGATTTGTTATATTATTTATTTAGGGGTCATGGCAATTCATTATTGTTTATTGACTAATTATTTCCCATGGAGATTTAGTATATACACTCAGTCTGTGTCTTTTTGAGACCTTGACTGCATATCTCTTCTACGGTGGAACGCATTATCGTTCCCTGCTTGTCATTACATTGTGCATGGAACGCATCACGTGATCACGCCTGGAGCGCATCACGTGATGTTGCGCAAGTCACATGCGGGATGTGACGTGACTGGTGCGGATGGCCAGCCCTCACGATATCACGTTGGTGGAGGGCGGACGTGTCACGCCATCTCTCTCTTGGAACGCATCACGTGACTGCGCCTGGAGTGCATCACGTGACGTTGCGTGAATCACATGACGGTGTGTTGCGGGACGTGACGCGATTAGCGCGGACGTTCTGACTCTTACACACCAGTCTGTGTACGGTCCCCCCGTGGATCACATTTGGTCCATTTCCTGTGCCTGACCTTTGTGCTCGGGCACATACTATATTATTCTGGCTATATATTTACCCCATAAGCCATGTGTGGTGGCCAGATTTTGGTCTGGCCACCCCCTGCCATTTATGTATTATTTTTTAATTTTTATACATATTCATTATTTTATAAGACCACATACCCCTGAAACATTTATCAATTATTGAGCGTCATTCATGACCCCATGCGGAGGTATGAAGCACATGTTGATGAGCCATCTTGGATGACCCAGGAACTGATTGCTCATGTGATGAATTCACAGGTGAGGTCACTCTTACCCCATTAGGGGGTTATGTTGTCTATATAATGTGTGGAGGCAGCAGTGGATGCATACCCCAGATGATGCAAATTTCTTGCGAAACGCGTCGGGATTTTCCACTGTTGCCACTGATTTCTACAAAGCGCTTTTTAACCATTTGAATGTAAGTGTAACTACCTACATTAAACATACTGTTTTTAGCAGTATTACGCTATGTGCCCCCTTTTTTTCCTTTTATACTTTTGGTTATCGATCTGGTTCAACACCATTGAGCCATCACCTTTCAAGTTTGCACCAACCTCTTCATTGTAAGCTGCTGTGAGAGACATTCCTTGGGTAAATCATCAGCTGTTGACCCTTCAGGAACATACATCCTAAGCCTATGTTGATCCTCTGGACATATGTTCAGTAGGGTCCACTCAGTCTGGTAAGCCTCCTTTATATTGGTGGTGGTCCCTTTCCTTTTCACTATTGATTCAGAAGTGTTTGATGCTGTTCAATCATCACAAATTTATTTCGGATTGTTGTGGAACACTATTGGACTTTATTTCTATAATAATTTTAATGTATTTTTGAGGATCACCCATCAAGGACTTTTTCATTCATTCATTCACATTCATTCAAATTTTTTTCAATTTATTTTTCATTTTACATTTTTTGTTGTTTCAGTAACTGCATTGTTATTCACACAGGGAATTATTTAGTTTTTCCTTGCACATTAGGGTTTTCTTCATTTATTTGTTGACACACACCCACTTAGCGCTGCAATTTTGTTGGTTTTTTGTTCTATGCACCTTTTTGTCCACAGGTTTTGCAGCCGCTTTTTTTGTATTTAGTAGCAGCGCAGAAACGTTTGTGTTTGTTTTGGTGTGTAGGCAAGACTGATGGAAGTCAGCTTCATCGGAATACAGATGGAAAAATCTATCGGATTTGATTACATCGGAAATCCGATCGTGTGTACAGGGCTTAAGTCTGAGCCTTAATTGAAGAGAATGAGCTACTATTGTGTTTAGTTTGAGGATTGTGTGGTGAGATTTTAAACCAGACCATAAAATGCCTTGTAAATGTAATGGGGAAATTGAAGTAGACTCAAATGTTTTCCAGGGAATATTGTAAGTAGGGGCGAACCATTGGGCAAGCTGTGTGAGTCTGGCGGCAAGGAAGTAGTGCCAAATATTTGGAAGGCCAAGTCCACCTTTAATTTGTGGTCTATGCATGAGAGAATAGCTACATCTAGGTTTTTTATCAGACCAAATAAATCTATTAATCTCTCTTTTAAGAGATTCTATTCTGGTTTTGGGAATATTAATAGGGAGAGCTCGAAAATAATAAAGGCGTTTGGGCAGAATTGTAATTTTGAATGCACAGATTCCGCCAAGGAAGGAGATGTGGTAAGAAGTAGACATGTTCATTTGTTTTCGTCCGAATGCATTTTTGTCCAAATATCAGGGATTTTCGCGTTCGTTTTAACAAACAATAACAAACGTGCAGAATCCGAAATCTGAAAGATCCGACATAAAAAATGCTTTATTTCCATTTCGTTGCAACAACAGTTCGATATAGATAGAAGATTCGACATGACGGTGACAATAGTGATCTGTGTCTGTTCTGCCCATATCATCATAATAATATGTGCTATGTGCTGTTACAGATTATATTGCAATGTTGGTTTGACATTGTTGCCATCTAGTGGAAAAGGAATTCCTTCACAGTTAAGGCAGTAACCTTTAACCTGGAACTGCATTTCCTTCATTTCGTGTCTGCTCTCTGATCCAAGCAGACTGCATGTAGAAGAGCTCCTGTCTATTCTTGGACTAATGGTGGAATTGTCTGTGAGTACTTAACTGGTAGAGTGAGGCTGCTGTATAATGTTTTAATGTACTGACACATATGTTTGTTTATGCTTATGTTGTAGTTTTACAAAGTTATTCGGAAAAAGAATACATACAGATTTGATGTCTCCCGTTTCTTGACTTCTGAATTATTGTTAAGCTGTCTGACTAGTGTTATACAACAGTTCAATAACGCGAAGCAGAACAGTAAAAAGACAACCACGTGGCAGTCTGGAATAAACTGAGACGCCATCAGTACAGCATGAGTCTAAGATCAGGAACAAAGTACCAGGCTGATGACACGCTATTGCCAACACAGCAAGACAGGGAGAACATTCCCAGTGCCCAGCAAGAGGATGCACAATCGCATGTGTCCAGATCTTCACGAGCTAGCAAGATGTCCTCAGCAAGTTCCTTAGCAGTTAAAGCTCGTGCCAAGGCAGAAGCTGCCCGCATCCAGCTACAGTACGCAGAAAAAGAAGCCATGATGATGCGGGAGTTAGCAGAAAAGAAAGCTACCATAGCACAAAAAGAAGCCATGATGATGCAGGAGTTAGCACAAGAAGAAGCAAAATTGCTCATCCTGAAGCGACAGACCGCTGCTGCAGCTGCTGAAGCTGAGGCCGCTGCCTACATGGGAACTAGTCGGTCAGGAAGCGAAAAATCGTATAAAGACCCAGAGGTTCCAGAAAAACCTCTATCCTCTACAGATCGTACAAGTAAGTACATCCAGAACCTTACTGATGCGCATGCGAAAGAACAGCCTCTTAAACCTGAAGCAAAGGAATTCAGACCGAGATCCACATGCCCCCTGAGCAGGCCCAATCAACCACATGAGGTCAGCGGCTGCCAGCAAATCAAGAGGGAAGCACCAGAAACCCCTAAGAACAAAAAACAAGTGTTCCCATCACCTCAACATATAGATTACATGGGCGAACAACAATGTGCAGTGGATGTCACCAAATATCTCATCCGCAAAGAAATGATTAGCTCAGGCTTTCTCCAATTTGATGACTGTCCTGAAAACTATTGGGCATGGAAATCCTCCTTTCTGAATGCAACTGAAGGTCTGAACTTTTCATCAGCAGACATACTTAATTTGATGATAAAATGGCTTGGTACCGAGTCAGCAGAGCATGCTAAGAGGATGAGAAGAGCAAACCTGTTTAACCATGCAGCAGGACTCAATATGACCTGGAAAAGACTAAAAGAAACGTATGGATCCCCTGAGGTAATAGAAGGAGCACTGTTGAAAAAACTTGAAGTCTTTCCCAAGGTGGGCTACAGAGACAATGTGCGTCTACAAGAACTAAGTGATCTTCTATTAGAGATAGAATATGCCAAAGAGGATGGCTACTTGCCAGGACTTTCATATATAGATGCAGCTAGAGGCACCAATCCCATAGTAGAGAAACTACCCTCAAATCTGCAAGA
The DNA here is from genome assembly GCA_029206835.1 of Rana muscosa. NCBI lineage: Eukaryota > Metazoa > Chordata > Amphibia > Anura > Ranidae > Rana > Rana muscosa. The sequence continues at coordinate 85,851,129 of CM055122.1, read as the reverse complement.
CAAGTGGATGTCTGTGGGAGGTAAATTCAAAGAAGATTATGGTGTTGCTTTCCCCCCTTTCTCTGTGTTTTCTAGATTTGTCCGACAGCAAGCGAAAATCCGGAGTGATCCTAGTTTCGCCTTCAGCAATCAATCGCACAGACCTGAGAAACCTCACAGACCTCACGGTAGGACTTCTGTATCCACACACAAAACAACTGTACCTTCAGAAGTCACAGACTATCAAAGCATCCACAAGGTACACACCATAGAAAACCCTGATAGACATTGCCCGATACACAAAAAACACATACACTAAAGAAATGCAAAGGCTTTAGAAGCAAACCCATTGCAGAGCGGATGTCCTTCCTTAAACAGAACGGCATCTGTTTCAAGTGTTGCGGATCCACTTATCACATTGCCAAAGACTGCAAAATACAAGTAGAATGTACAGAATGTGGCAGTGAGAGACATATAGCAGCTCTACACCCAGGTCCTGCTCACGTCTCACTAGAGACTGTAGAACCCGGGAAAGATCAGGGCAGGGAGCAACAAGAGACCCCACTCTCCTCAGTGATGTCTAATTGCACTAAAGTATGTGGACAAGGCAAGAGTGCACGTTCATGCTCGAAAATCTGTTTAGTGACTGTGTATCCCACTGGCAAGAGAGAAAGGGCAGTGAAAATGTATGCAGTGCTAGATGAACAGAGCAACAGATCCCTTGCAAAACCAGAATTCTTTGATATCTTTAATCTTAAAGCAAGTGCGGTTCCATACACTCTAAGGACATGTGCGGGGACAATTGATACCACAGGGAGAAGAGCTTCCGACTTTACCATTGAATCCTTCAATAAGAAAGTACAGCTCCCACTTCCTACCCTAATAGAGTGTGGCATGATACCTGATGACAAAACTGAGATTCCCTCTCCAGAAGTAGCCCAACACCACCCTCACCTCCGCTCAATTGCTCACCTTATCCCAGCTGTTGAGCCAGATGTTTCAACTCTACTACTTCTTGGGAGAGACATCCTTCAGGTACACAAGGTGCACCAGAAAATCAATGGACCTTATAATGCCCCCATGCACAGAGACTGGACCTGGGGTGGGTCATTGTAGGAGAAGTTTGCCTGGGAACAGTGCACCAGCCTGACAATATCAGCACTTTGAAGACGTCTGTGTTAACAAATGGACGCACATCTCTTCTCAGTCCCTGTCACAACAGCTTTGTTGTCAAGGAAAGCTTTGATAGGTCAACACAACTCTTTGACTCTCCTACACTATGTGGTGAAGAAGAAGTCAATTCCAACATTGAGACAGACAATCTAGGGATTACAGTGTTCCAGAAAACTAAAGATGACGATAAACAGGCCCTCTCTATAGAGGATCAGACCTTCTTGCAGATTATGGATAAAGAGGCTTACCAAGATGACAATCACAGTTGGGTAGCCCCTCTTCCCTTTCGCACACCAAGACGTGTTTTGCCTAGTAACAGGGAGCAAGCCATGAAGCGTCTGCATTCACTCAGCAAAACTCTGCAGAGAAGGCCAGAAGTGAAAAGAGATTTCACTGAATTCATTAAAGGGATGCTAGACAACAATCACGCTGAAGTTGCAGGACCACTTGAAGCAGACAGGGAACACTGGTATCTACCAATGTTTGGTGTTTACCATCCACACAAACTCAACCAAATAAGAATAGTTTTTGATTTCAGCGCAGAGTATAAAGGAGTCTCTTTAAATGATGTACTGTTGACTGGCCCTGACCTAAACAATACTTTGCTAGGTGTCCTCATGCGTTTCAGAAAAGAGCCCGTTGCCTTCACAGCAGATGTGCAACAAATGTTTTACTGCTTTCTTGTAAGAGAAGATCTCAGAGACTTTCTACGTTTTCTCTGGTACAAAGACCATGACATAGGCCTCGTACACACGGCCGAGATTCTCGTTGAACAAAACATGTCGTTTTTTTCGACGAGATTCTTGGACAAGAAACTTGTCCCGGCCGAGTGTACACACGCTCGATTCAAAGAACCCGCGGTTCTTTGAATCGAGCGAATGTGGTGGCGTCATCGACTACGACGAGCATGCGCTCGTCACATTCGATGCCGTCGCCGCCATCTTGGTATACCCTACCTATGCCTAGGAAGCTACCGCGCATGCGTCGAATTCATTTCGAACATGCGCAGGCTTCCGGGAGGACAGGTAAGTGTACACACACTCACTTTTCTCGTCGAGAAACATGCCGACGAGAATCTCGACGAGAAAATAGAGAGCAGGTTCTCTATTTTCTCGTCGAGGTTACTTGTTGGTTTTCTCGAAGAGAAACCCGATAGCCGCGTACACACGACCGATTTACTCGGCAAGACATCTCTGCCAGCAAGTTTCTTGCTGGTTCTTGCCGAGAAAATCGGTCGTGTGTACGAGGCCATAGACAAAGAAATTGTCGAGTACAGAATGAAAGTACACGTATTTGGTAATAGCCCTTCTCCTGCTGTCGCTATATACCGCATGCAAAAGGCTGCTCAGAAAAATGCAGAGTGCTATGGACAAGTCAATCTAGTAGAGCTGGCTCAGGCAAAGTCTGTTCTAATTTCTTCTGTTCAAAACAAACATTTCCAGAAGGAAATTGACAACATCAAAAAACAAAAGACGTTCCCAAAACAAAGCCGTCTTAGGAAGCTTAGTCCTTTTCTAGACAAAAATGGGTTGTTGAGAGTAGGTGGACGTTTGTCTCTTGCTGAAATTTCAGAGGAAGAGAAACAGCCTGTCATCATACCTTATGATCACCACATTGCGGCACTGCTTGTTAGGTACTATCACGAACAAGTAGTTCACCAAGGGCGACACATCACAGAAGGTGCAATTAGATCCGCAGGTTTCTGGATTCTTGGTGGCAAACGCTTGGTATCAGCTGCTATACACAAATGTGTCATCTGTTGCAAGCTGCGGGGAAGATTACAAAATCAAAGGATGGCAGAGCTACCAGAGGACAGAGTAATTACTCAACCACCTTTCACCAATGTGGGCTTAGATGTATTTGGTCCATGGCCTGTTTTAACCCATCGCACTAGAGGAGGCAGTGCGGACAGTAAACGATGGGCAGTCCTTTTTACTTGTTTGTCCACCCGAGCTGTACACATAGAGCTACTTGAAGCCATGTCAACATCAAGCTTTATTAATGCTTTGAGGAGATTCTTCTCAATTCGTGGCCCAGCAAAACTGCTCCGTTCTGACAGAGGAACAAACTTTGTGGGAGCCTGCAAAGAACTTAACATTTGTGACAGTGAATCACAATTACAAGACTTTCTACAAGACAGAGGATGTACATGGGTTTTTAATCCTCCACACTCCTCACATATGGGTGGTGTCTGGGAGAGACTTATAGGTATTGCTAGACGAATCTTGGATGCTATGTTGCTACAAACCAAACCTGCTCACTTGACCCATGAGACGTTAAGCACCTTTATGGCAGAGGTTTCAGCTATTATGAATGCCAGGCCTATAGTTCCTGTGTCTTCAGACTCAGATACTCCTATGGTCCTTACCCCAGCAATGTTGTTGACTCAAAAGGTGAACTCTTTGTCTGCTCCATCTGGAACCATAAGTACAACAGAAGTTCATGCAAAACAATGGAAGCAAGTACAATGCTTGGCAGACACCTTTTGGAAAAGATGGAAGAGGGAGTATCTGTCAAATTTGCAACGCCGCAGGAAATGGACTGAGGATCGCCCAAATGTAAAAGTGGGTGATGTTGTTCTGTTAAAGGACAACCAAGAGAGCAGAAATGAGTGGCCTGTAGGACTTATTGTCAATGCTCTACCAAGCAGAGATGGCAAGGTCAGAAAGGTGGAGGTCAAGATTGTGAAAAATGAGACCACCAGAATTTATCTCAGACCTGTAACTGACATTATAGTTTTGATCTCGGACTAGCTAGGATTTCATTTTCTTGTTTATATGTTTTTCTGCATAGCAGTGGTATTTATGTAATGACATAATAAATTATGCCAGGCAGGGAGTGTTCTGCCCATATCATCATAATAATATGTGCTATGTGCTGTTACAGATTATATTGCAATGTTGGTTTGACATTGTTGCCATCTAGTGGCCAGAGTTAGTTATTATTTTGTCACAGGAAAAGGAATTCCTTCACAGTTAAGGCAGTAACCTTTAACCTGGAACTGCATTTCCTTCATTTCGTGTCTGCTCTCTGATCCAAGCAGACTGCATGTAGAAGAGCTCCTGTCTATTCTTGGACTAATGGTGGAATTGTCTGTGAGTACTTTCACTGGTAGAGTGAGACTGCTGTATAATGTTTTAATGTACTGACACATATGTTTGTTTATGCTTATGTTGTAGTTTTACAAAGTTATTCGGAAAAAGAATACATACAGATTTGATGTCTCCCGTTTCTTGACTTCTGAATTATTGTTAAGCTGTCTGACTAGTGTTATACAACAGTTCAATAACGCGAAGCAGAACAGTGTCTATCGAACCTGCGGTCGAATGTGCCTAACCTAACTCTATTAGTCCAAGATTATTCCACAGAGAGAAAAGATTCGACATTATAGAGACATGAAGATTCGACGAAGCAGCTAAAAACATACGATCGCCACAAACGGACATTTATGGTCAAATGCTCCGCCCATAGGCTATAGAAGAATTCTAATGTTGGTTGGCTAGTAATAATAATTAATAAATATAATTATTACTAGTCATACAAGATTATAATTCTACTGTAGCTTGTGGGCATAGCATTCGACCGGAAATGTACGATTGCGGCGTCGCACAGTTTAACTGCTTCGTCGAATCTTCTTAGAAGATTCGACGGACACCATAAGCCTTCAATGACAGATTCGACCTTAATTACTTTGGATTTTCAGACAAATGCATTTTTTAACTAAACAAAATAAATAAAAACGAATTTCGGGAGTAACAAAATAAATGTATTTTTCGGACGAAAACTAAATTCCGAAACAAAATATTTCAGTGTGCACATGTCTAGTAAGAAGACTATAGTTTAAGTAGGGAGCTTATATGAGTGAAACATGGGGGGTAGTTGGTTTTATATAGTAAGTTATGAAAGGATGTGATGTGGATGCCAAGATATATGAATGAGTGTATATTAAAAACATCACAGCTGGGTTCTGGAATCTAAGAATCCAGCTGTGATGTTTTTATATACACTCTGGTTATGAATATTTGGTGTTCCAATTAAGGTAAGATCTTATTTTATACCCTGTACAGACAGGTGTCTATGAAATGTAAAAAATAACTAAACAATATTGAAAGCTAATGATACCTTGAATGTACTACAGATGTTCACACAAGACCCCCTGAAGAAGATCGTTTACACTAATAGAGATTGAAACGCGTCGGTAATACCCTATATGGCAACCCATAGTGGTGAACTGTATATGGATATTAATATAAACAAAAAAAAGAAAATTCAAAAACTGCTGCAACTATTTTTCTTTTATCCCAGCGCTATGGTGTTCAATTTTGGTAAAACAAGAGTCTAGATCTTATCAAAGTAGAAATGCTGATAAACCTCACTCTTTACAACATATTCTACATCAGCAGCCACATTCACAAATAAACTTATATTCAAAAAAATGACAAAATAGAAAATGACACCATGCGGTATTATTCAAATTATCATATGCGGCGCTCCTATCAATATTTAAATTGATACGGTATATGGATATTGTGTCATTGTGTTATGTGGATACCATACATTATATTTTACACCAGAGCTCTTATTGTTGTCCTCTTTATATGTAATTGGATCCATTTTCTTCAATCCTTTTTTTTGATTTTGTAAATCTGATACTTGCTTATTAATAAAATAAATTATTACTTTTATCTACGAGCAAACATTTTTTCAAGCTGCGCATAAGCCCATGGGAGTAAAATTTTCCTTTTCTTCTGAATTCAGAGTTGTTACCTGGGATTTTAATTCTTGTTTGAGGGGAATGGTAGAGAGCATAGAATCCATCTATAAATTTATCTGGGATGCCAAATTTGGGGAGTAAGTGATCAAGGTAAGACCAGTTTACACTGTCAAATGCCTTGTGGATGTCGAAGCTGAGTAGACAGACTGGGCGAGAGTGAAGATTAGCATCTTGGACGATGTTTGTGATCAATCTGATATTATCTACTATCTGTCTGCCTGGGATGAATCCAGTTTGGTCTGTGTGAATTAAGGTTGTGATGACTATCAGCCAATAATCTACCAAAAATGTTACGATAATTATTGAGGACTGAAATGGGGCGAAAATTTTGTGGGAGGGTATGATCTTTGAGTGGTTTTGGTATTAGAGATAAGTTAACTAAGAGCATATCATCAGGGAAGTGGCCACCTAGTAAGATATGATTAAATAATTTGGTTAGTTTGGGTACTAATAGGGGTGCAAATTTTTTATAATAGGAAGTCGTGAAACCATCAGGACCCGGGGCGGTGGCTGTTTTAAGAGATTTAATTATATTAATTATTTCTAGGTCAGTACAGGGTTCATTAAGGGAGGCAATTTGTTGACTAATTTTGTTGTCCAGAGAGGAGATTTTTATAGAAGGATGAGAATATTCCCAAGACCTCTTGAGGGTGAGTAACCAGGTTCCCTCTTTGATCACGTAATTTATAAACATGGGGTGGTTTATGTTCTTGATTTAGTTTCCTTGCGAATATGGCAGAAGTAGAATTGCCATGTAGCATAAATTTAGCTTTAGAGAATCTAAGAGATTTTTCAGTGTCTGCTGATAAAATTGTGTCTAAAGCTTGGAGCTTAGATTGTAATTGGTTCATGGGAAGGTGATTGATTCAGTTTGTTGTATAAATTGTCAAGGTCTCTGGTGAGGCATTTGATTTGAGTGAGTCTGGCTTTGTTTTTGGCTGCTGCAATACTGATTAAATGTCCTCTCAATACTACTTTGTGTGTTGACTAAAGTGAGGTGGGGAGTATAACATCAGTTGTGTTATTCATGAAGTATTCCTCAATGTGTGTAGTTATTTTTTGAAGGTTGAATGGATCTGTTAGAAGAGAATAGTTTAACCTCCCTGGCGGTATGATTCTGTCAGATTTTAGGTGCTGAAAGCGGTACCATTATTCTGCATGGAAATTTGGCGTTTTATATTGTAGGCCTGTAATTCTTAGGAATAACTCACTTAAATCTGTCCAAACCAGAGTCTAGTAGACATCCCGGGTATGATAAAGTTCAAAAAACAAAATTATACATTATAATAAAATAAATAACTATAAAATAATTATAACAAATAATAATATAATAATAATAAAAGTGTTTTTCAGTGTTTGATGACGAATTTCCCCACAAATCGCTATCGCTTAATTCTGCGAGTGATTCTAATTTATTATCGCTGTTTTTTAGCTGGTCTAAAACCACTTTTGACATAAAGGGACACTTTTTGGTTGCTATGGACAATCTCCAGTTTCTAGGCAGAAAGAAAAGTTTTTATTATATAAAAGTGCATGCAGGACACTGGGCAGACCACTAGGGACAACGGGGGTGTGTAATTATTACATACAGTACTGTAATCTGTAAGATTACAGTATACTGTGTGTATACTGTGTTTTAACTTTTTTGAATTTGGCGCCGATCTCCGTCCCCGTAGGGAACGGAGCTCGGCGGCACTCGGAAGTGTGTGAATCGAGCGAGGAGACACGGCTCGATCACACAGCGGGGAGGCATCGCAGGATCCAGGGGACAAGGTAAGTAACTCTGCCTGATCACTGCGATGCAGCCCGAGTCTGGCTCGGGGTTACCGCTTTTGGTGCTGAAATTTAACCCCGAGCCAGACTCGGGAATACCGCTAGGAAGGTTAAACGCCAATTAAAAGGTGTAGGGGCTAAACCAATATGAGAGGTATCAAATGAGACTATGTTGTGGTCAGACCACGGACAAGGGTGAATATGAGCCTTGGAGGAGTTGGCTAGTAGTATTGGAGTGCGAAATATATAATCCAACCGGGCATAACAGTCGCGTGGAAGAGAGTATTGAGTGTAAACTTTCACACCTGTGTTATGAGCTCTCCAAGAATCTATCAATTGAAATTTGCTAGGAGAGCGATTAATTGATTTAGAAAAGGCTTTTGAAGAAGGTGCTACTCTGCTTCTGTCCAGGGCTGGGTGTGCAGCCAGGTTGAAATCACCTCCCAATACTATGTGTGGGGAGCTGTAGTAGTCTTATGCCGCGTACACACGATCGGAAAATCCGTCAAGAAAACCGTGGATTTTTTTCCGACGGAATCTTGGCTCGAACTTATCTTGCATACACACGGTCACACCAAATTCCGACCGTCAAGAACGCGGTGACGTACAACACTACGACAAGCCGAGAAAAATTAAGTTCAATGATTCCGAGCATGTGTCAACTTGATTCCGAGCATGCGTGGTTTTTGGTGCGTCGGAATTGCATACAGACGATCGGAATTTCCTCCAAGAACTTTTCTTGTCGGAAAATTTGAGAACCAGCTCTCAAATTTATCTTGGCGGATGGAGCCTACACACGGTCGGAATTTCTGACCAAAAGCTCACATCGGACTTTTCTTGTCAGAATTTCCGAACGTGTGTACGCGGCATAAGGTTTCAAAGAACTATAAAAAATTAGGATTGTGAGTCATTTGGGGCATATACTGATGCGATTATCAGTTAGCACTTATTTATAGTCCCCTTCAAAATAATAAAGCGTCTGTTAACATCTTTATAGATATTTTGGAGTTCAAAGATAGTAGCGTTGTGAATAAAGATAGCTACACTACGAGATTTTTTAGGAAAGGTAGTATAATGGAACTGGTTGTAGGTTATATCAAAGTATTGTGGGTGGTTTGCAGATGAAAAATGTGTTTCTTGTAGGAGAATTATATCTGCACTTAGCCTTTTATAGTGTCGGAATTCTTTTTTATGTTTATGCGGGGAATTAAAACCTTGTACATTGTGTGAAAAAATGTTAAGACCCATTTTCAAGGGGGAAATATAAGCTAGGTATAATATATAAACTAGGAGTTAACCAATGTATATAAAGTAGAGCTTGATTGTTTAGTATACTATTGGATGAATTTACAGACAGTGCCACCACGAGAAGAGTTTAGAAGCATGAAAAATTGTTTCAGTAAATGACACTGTATGAATGAATAAAAGTATCTCAACACCATGACCATCATCATGTGTAGACATGATTGAGAAGATGGTGAGAGTCTTCCAATGAGCATTTTATATTTTAACCATGCCATAAGGGTCGAAAACAAAAACAATAATGAAAATCGAGGGGGTCAGGTGACTCAATGGGGTTGATTTACTAAAGGGAAAAGACTGTGCACTTTGCAAAGTGCAATTGCACTCTGCAAGTGCACTTGCTCCAGAGCTTAGTAAATGAGCATAAACTCTGCTGACTTCCATCATCCAATCATGTGCAAGCAAAAATGCTGTTTCTTTTATTTTCCTTGCACATGATTGGGTATTCTTTGCAAAGTGAAGCCTTACCTCATTTACTAAGCTCTGGAGCAAATGCACTTGCAGAGGGCAACTGCACTTTGCATAGTGCACTGTCTTTTTGCCTTTAGTAAATCAACCCCTGTGTCACCTAACCTTGCAATATCAACAAGAAGACAAAAATGTCCTAGCCTACCAACGAAGCCTGCTGCAACATCCCAAGTAATGAGGATGCAGTACCAGGCCGCGAGAGTAAGATGTAGTACCAGGCCGCGAGAGTAAGTAGGGGGTCAAACCAACAATGGCGGATGTGCCAAGCTAAAGTAGGTATATCAAAAACTAAATGTGCATGGTTTTAACCACTTAAGCTCCGGACCATTTGGTAGCTAAAGGACCAGAGGTGAATTCAGAATTTTGCACTGCGCTGCTTTAACTGTAAATTGTGCGGACATGCAATGTTGTACCCAAACGAAATTTGCATCCTTTTCTTCCCACAAATAGAGCTTTCTTTTAATGGTATTTGATTGCCTCTGCGATTTTTTATTTTTTGCGAAATAAACGGAAATAGACCGAAAATGTAGAAAAAAAATGATATTTTCTACTTTTTGTTATAAGAAAAATCGAATAAACTCAATTTTAGTCATACATTTAGGCCAAAATGTATTCAGCCACATGTCTTTAGTAAAAAAAAATGTCAATAAGCGTATATTTATTGGTTTGCGCAAAAGTTATAGCGTCTACAAACTAGGGTACATTTTCTGGAATTTACACAGCTTTTAGTTTATGACTGCCTATCTCATTTCTTGAGGTGCTAAAATGGCAGGGCAGTACAAAACCCCCCCAAATGACCCCATTTTGGAAAGTAGACATCCCAAGGAAATTGCTGAGAGGCACGTTGAGCCCATTTAATATTTTTTTTTTGTCTCAAGTGATTGAATAATGACTAAAAAAAAAAAAAAAAATTACAAAAAGTTGTCACTAAATGATATATTGCTCACACATGCCATGGTTATATGTGGAATTGCACCCCAAAATAAATTTTGCTGCTTCTCCTGAGTACGGGGATACCACATGTGTGGGACTTTTTAGGAGCCTAGCCGCGTACGGGCCCCCGGAAACCAAGCACCGCCTTCAGGATTTCTAAGGGCGCAAATTTTTGATTTCACTCCTCACTACTTATCACAGTTTCGAAGGCCATAAAATGCCAAAATAGCACAAAACCCCCGCAAATGACCCCATTTTGGAAAGTAGACACCCCAAGCTATTTGCTGAGAGGCATGGTGAGTATTTTACAGCTCTCATTTGTTTTTGAAAATTAAGAAAGAATTTTTTTATTTTTTTTCAATTTTCAAAACTTTGTGACAAAAAGCGAGATCTGCAAAATACTCACAATACCTCTCAGCAAATAGCTTGGGGTGTATACTTTCCAAAATGGGGTCATTTGGGGGGGTTTTGTATCATCTGGGCATTCCATGCCCTCCAAAACTGTGATAGGCAGTGAGAAGTGAAATCAAAAATTTACACCCTTAGAAAGCCTGAAGGCGGTCCTTGGTTTTTGGGGTCCCGTACGCGGCTAGGCTCCCAAAAAGTCTCACACATGTGGTATCCCCGTACTCAGGAGAAGCAGCAGAATGTATTTTGGGGTGTAATTCCACATATACCCATGGCATGTTTGAGCAATATATCATTTAGTGACAACTTTGTGCAAAAACAAAAAAAACAAACAAAAAAATTGTCTTTTTTCCGCAACTTGTGTCAACATATAAAATATTCGATGGACTCGACATGCCTCTCAGTATATAGCTTGGGGTGTCTACTTTCCAAAATTGGGTCATTTGGGGGGGTTTTGAACTGTTCTGGCATTTTATACACAACATTAGGAAGCTTACATCCACTCTTCTAACCACTTGAAGACAAAGCCCTTTTTGACACTTTTTGTTTACATGAAAACATTTTTTTTTTTTGCAAGAAAATTATGTTGAACCCCCAAACATTATATATATGTATATATATATTTTCTACACAGTATTTACGCAGCGATTTTTCAACCGCATTTTTTGGGGAAAAAATACACTTTTTTAAATTTTAATGCACTAAAACACACTATATTGCCCAAATGTTTGATGAAATAAAAAAGATGATCTTAGGCCGAGTACATAGATACCAAACACGACATGCTTTAAAATTTCGCACAAACGCGCATTGGCGACAAACTACATACATTTTTAAAAGCCTTTACAGGTTACCCCGTTAGATTTACAGAGGAGGTCTACTGCTAAAATTACTGCCCTCGATCTGACCTTCGCGGTGATACCTCACATGCATGGTGCAATTGCTGTTTACATATGACGCCAGACCGACGCTTGCGTTCGCCATTGGGCAAGAGCAGGGCAGGACAAGGGTGCTTCTTTTTTTTTTTTTTTTTTTTTATTATTATTAATTTTGCTTTTTTATTTTATTTTTAAATTGTTCCTTCCATATTTTTTTTTTTTTATCATTTTTATTGTTATCTCAGGGAATGTAAATATCCCCTATGATAGCAATAGGTAGTGACAGGTACTCTTTTTTGAAAAAACTGGGGTCTTCTAGACCCTAGATCTTTCCTCTGCCCTCAAAGCATCTGACCACACCAAGATCGGTGTGATAAAATGCTTTCCCAATTTCCCAATGGCGCTTTTTATATCCGGGGGGGGGGCATTCCCTCCCACTGCTTGTAAAAGCAGTCCAGAGGCTAATTAGCCACTAGGATTGCTTTTACATGAAAGCCGGCCGCTGGCTGAAAAGAATGATACCAAGATGATACCTAAACCCACAGGCATCATTCTGGTATAAACATTCACAGTCCAGCAACATACCAGTACATTGCTGGTCCTTGTTGGACATGTATTGTAATCTTTTTTTTTCATGCAGCCAGTTGGCTGAACGAAAAAAGAGATTGATCGGTGGGTATGCCCACCATTAGAATACCGCCCTTCATCCACCCACTTCTAATGATGGGCATACATGCACCATTTATATATGCCGAAGCATGGGGGCATCCTCCCGCAAAAAAGTTATGCCGCACACACATGGTCGGACTTTTCCACGGGCAAGCCTCCGTCGGAATTTCGACCGTATGTACGCGGCATTAGGAGCAAAATCGCTCCTCTGCCCCTGCTGCCCCAATGCTTCGGCATATATGCTTTTTTTTTTAACTGTGGTGGTGAAATCACCTCCTACAGCACTGGAGTCTCTGCGAACGCTGCAGTTATGTGTGTTGTGTTTTGCAAGTGACAGTGATCGATCGATACTGCACTTGGGTGGCCTGGGCTGGACGGAGGGGCAAAACGCAGGTGCTAGCAGGTATCTGGGCTGATCCCGCTAACACTGCGTTTTTGGGAACCCTAAACTGCTGGGGACGCTAGTATAGATCTGATCAGATCAGATATTGATCTGATCAGATATTATACCACTAAGGGGGTGTATGCTTCACGCGTGGGTGTTAGCGTTACTGGCACTAACCTGACGCTGCCTGGGGTGTGACGCAGACCCTCTCTGACGCTAAAACCTAATTGATATCACCCGCCGGGCGATCAGGGGGTTAAACCTTTATTGGGTTATATATACGGCGGGTGCCCTGACACTATAAAAAGCAAACTAACTAACCAGCGTCACCCGTAACACTTATATGGTGATCACTGGTGAAAGGGTTAACTAGGGGCAATTAGGGGGTTAAAACCTTTATTAGATAATATATGGGGGTACCTGACGCTATAAAAACCTGCGGCGAACCTAAAAAAAATTACTGGCTACCGATCTGCATCACCGACGCTAAGACAGTGATCAGAAAAATGATCGCTTAGCGACAGTGGTGATAGGGGGTGAAAGGGTTACCTGGGGGGCGATCAAGGGGGTTAAACCTTTATTAGATAATTTATGGGGGTACCTGACGCTATAAAAACCTGCGGCGAACCTAAAAAAAATTACTGGCTACCGATCTGCATCACCGACACTAAGACAGCGATCAGAAAAACGATCGCTTAGCGACAGTGGTGATAGGGGGTTAAAGGGTTACCTGGGGGCGATCAAGGGGGTTAAACCTTTATTAGGTAATATATAGGGGTACCTGACGCTATAAAAACCTGCGGCGAACCTAAAAAAAATAACTGGCTACCTATCGGCATCACCGACAATAAGACAGCGATCAGAAAAATGATCGCTTAGCGACAGTGGTGATAGGGGGTGAAAGGGTTACCTGGGGGGCGATCAAGGGGTTAAACCTTTATTAGGTAATATATTGGGGTACCTGACGCTATAAAAACCTGCGGCGAACCTAAAAAAAATAACTGGCTACCGATCAGCATCACCGACAATAAGACAGCGATCAGAAAAACGATCGCTTAGCGACAGTGGTGATAGGGGGTGAAAGGGTTACCTGGGGGGCGATCAAGGGGGTTAAACCTTTATTAGGTAATATATGAGGGTACCTGACGCTATGAAAACCTGCGGCAAACCTAAAAAAACCTGGCTACCGATCGGCATCACCGACAATAAAACAGCGATCAGAAAAACGATCGCTTAGTGACAGCGGTGCTAGGGGGTGAAAGGGTTACCTGGGGGGGCGATCAAGGGGGTTAAGCCTTTATTAGGTAATATATGGGGGTACTCAACGCTATAAAAACCTGCGGCGAACCTAAAAAAAAATACTGGCTACCGATCGGCATCACCGACGCTAAGACGGCGATCAGAAAAATGATCGCTTAGCGACAGTGGTGATAGGGGGTGAAAGGGTTATCTGGGGGGCGATCAGGGGGTTAAACCTTTATTAGGGGGGGTTAGGGGGCTACCCTGGACCTAAAACTAAACTTTGGTGACACTTTTACAGTCACAAATGTCACTGATTGCAGTGATCAGTAAATAAATGGTCACTGCAATCAGTGACACTGTGGCTGGGGGCTGGGGGGTGATCTGGGGGTGTCTGGGGGGGCCTGGGGGGCGATTTATGTACCTATGTGTCCTGGTGTCAGTGTAGTGTTTTGTGCACTAACCTGGCATCTTCTCCTGTATGGCGCTCGGTATATGTGAGCGCCGCAGGAGAGATGACATCACTTCCTCTGCCTGTGTAAACATTACACAGGCAGGGGAGGCTCTCTCATTCGCCGGGAGCGATCGAGAGGGGGTGGCCGGAATCGAACGGCCGTCCCCTCATGCCTGATCGCTCCCGATCAGTTAATCACTGCTCACTGTAAAGAAGGGGGGTCCAATCGGACCCCCCAACTATACAAAGGCAATCACGTATATATACGTGATTCTGCCTGTCTGTGCCATTCTGCTGACGTATATTTACAGTGGGCGGTCGTTAAGTGGTTAAAGGATAACAGAACTCAGCACTGAGAACTTAAGCCTCGTACACACGGTCGGACTTCCATCGGACTTTTCAGTGGATTTTTGTCCGAACGGAGTTTGCCGGGCACACCCATAGCATACACACCACAGGACTTTTCTGCAAACTTTCCCAAAACTTTTTGCAACATCACATGGTTTTTCTGCTCTTTACCGCCACCCTTTGGTCAACTTCTGCTATTATTGGTTGATTTTAAAATTTGTTGTTTTGTCCATCGGACAAAAGTCCTATGGTTTTCTGTACACACGGTAGGACTTTGCTCCATCGGACTTTTGTTGGGCAAAAGTTTGTCCGTTTGCAGACCCAACTTTTGTCCGATGAAAACAAAACCAAACGAAAAAAAGTTTGTCCGATGGAGCGTACACACGGTCGGATTGTTGGTCCAACTTGCTTAAAACAAAGTTTGTTGGGCAAAAGTCTGACCGTGTGTACGGGGCTTAAGACACACTCAAATTTCTAGACAGGTTACTGACATGTATAAACCAACCAATGTTGAGGGCCTGAGTAATTTTTTTTTTAAAGGACAGTCGTCATCAGTGTCCAAAGAAACTGTGATTTAGGTTATGGTGTGAATGTGGCTCAAGTTTCAGTCCATAAGTTGCAATATGCTCCCATGCATATTAAAGTAAAGACAGATGTCCTGCATGGGGATGCATTCAAGAAAATGGGTTCATAGTCAATCGTAAACCACATAATAGATCAGGTGACTAGAAACCGTTAGAGGGATCTCATTGTACTTGTCATATTAAATCACAGTTTTAGATGTAGTGAGAGTATGTATGCTTAAGTGATCAAGTTCTTACTTGTTGAGGCAAAAATTGCTGTAAAGCTAGAAGGCAGAGAGTTAGTCTTCCAAAAAAGGATCCAGCTTGCTGTTGGAGGAGATTATAACGTGAAAACTGGTAAAAATGTCAAACAAACCAAAAAAGAAAAAAAAACTAAATTTTTGAACATATACCTGTAACTGGTAAACTTGAGACTGGTTACGATGCTTGATCCTGGAAAGATTGGCACCATCTTCTTTGGTCCCTTTGGTTGTGACGCGATGAAGGAGTGGACCAAATGGGTGATGATCAGGGGGTTGCAGGAGGTCGGTTTGAAGGTTCCGGTTCCAGCAGTCCCAGCTTGACTAGAAGATCTTTCCCTTCTATTATTTTGTAAACTGTGTATGTAGAGCCATTGTACATCACAGAGAGCTTGAATTCTTGCTGTCTGCAGTATAGTAGTAACTTCATTCATTCTGCATCTTCTATCTAGTGTAGCGGGGGATATGTCAGGGTAAATTTGCACCCTGATGCCATCTAATTCTATGCTAGCTATATTCCTGGATGCCCGCATGATATCTTGCTTGGTAAAAAAGGTCTTTCATGCACATGATTATATCACAAGGAGGTTTATCTGGTGTTGGTTTTGGGCAAGGCGCTCTGTGAATCCTGTCACAGGTGAAGGCAGACAGGGGTTTATCAGGCAGAAGTTTATGGAAGAGTTTAGATATAGCTAGTGAGAGATCAGTAACAGACTCTGGGATACCATGTACCCTTATATTACAACGATTTATATTGTCCAAATCGTCCACATGAGCTTGCATGAATGAGAATCTATCTACTAATGTTTCATCATCCTTCCTGAGATCGTTGTGGGCGAGAGAATGTTCATCATGTTTAGTCTCAAGTATGTCAGTGCAACTTCCTATATTTGTTATCTCGTGTGTTAAAGCATTTGTGGATTTATGAAGTTCAAGATGTATTTTGTCTACCAGCTTCTTATATATAGCTGATAGGCTGGCATTAAAATCGGCTTTAGAAAGCGGTGATTGTACTCACAGTCCTTCGGTGATAAGGTAAGTTCCAGCGTGGAGCTACTTGAGGCCGCATGTGAGCCGGCGCCATTTTGGGTCATCTTTGCCTCTGACTTCCCAACGCTGAGTAGGTAGTTGGTTAGCAAGTGCTGGGAGCGGCGATTGCGCCCCTTTTTGCCCATCGGCATGCACGAGGATGTCCCGCAGGGGTGATGGAAGAAATCATGAGGATTTGGTGAGGAATAGCCCTGGGAATTGTGCCTGGCAGTCCGGGTCAGACGGAGCTGTGATCAGACACGTCCATCCCGCATCGCGCCGCGCATGCTCCCCCCACCAACGTTTTTTATAAACTCAAAAAACGCTGGACAAAACACTGTCTGAAAAGCACTGACAATAGCATTTTAATAGCATTTTGACAGTACTTAAAGGAAAAATTGCTTGAAAAAAAATGTTATGAGTGTTTTAGTAGCGTTTTCTGCTGGGAAAATGCTCCCAAAAACTACAAAAATAGGTTTTAGAATTTGCAATATAGTTTGCTCAAATCCTTGCAATATATGGGAATGGGTCAACAAAGCTTCAAAACCCTTTCTGTGCATAGGGGTGTGTGTGTGTAATGGCAAATGATGTCCTCTTGTCTGAGTTTGCAGTATACTACCTGCTGCACAACCCTGTGAATAAAGAAAGCAAATAAATTTAATATTTAAACCTGCAATCTAATAACAAACCAAAAAACAAGCAAAATACCAGGACTTTTTTCCATGTCTGTTGAACATTAGTTTTTGCATATGAACGTTTCCAGAGTTCCATAAGCACACTGTTTTTTGTTTTATTTCAGCCTGGCATTTCAGGTTTAAATGATCTTACATGTTTAAGATTGGCATTGAGTATGGGAATAATGTCCTAATACATCAAACCCATGTTTTTTCTAAGAGTCAGACCAGGCCTTCTTTATTAGTCCTCGTTTGTTTTGAAATTTGTTAATATAATACATTTAGATGAGGTTGTAATTTAGCAGAGCAGCAACATGAAAACTAGTTATGCCAGCATTATTTTTTAAATTCATACCAGCCAATGTTAGACTGTTTTTAATAATGGTTATACGATCTAGAATCTGCTCTAAAAACATGCTTTTGCACAATTTTGAAAACTAGAATGTGCAACATCAAACTGCTGTAAATGGTCCTTGAAAAGGAGTGAACCTATTTTTCTTTACATCGCCCAGTGCTCTAAAATTGTGCATACAGTCTTCATTTCCCCACATGGTAAACCAGTCTGAGCACAGTAGTGCATCTCAGCATGCATCACATTAAAGCCCTGTACACACGATCGGATTTCCTATGGATTCTAATCCGATGGATTTTTCCATCGGAAATCCGATGAAGCTGACTTCCATCAGTCTTGCCTACACACCATCAGTCAAAAATCCGACCGTCCAAAACGCTGTGACGTAAAACACTCCGACAAGCCGAGAAAAATTAAGTTCAATGCTTCTGAGCATGTGTCGACTAGATTCTGAGCATGCGTGGGTTTTTGGTCTGATGGAGTTCCACACAGACGATCGGAATTTGCTATCGTTTTTTTTTCCATCGGATAAATTTAAAACATGTTCTATTTTTTCTCACCGATGGAAGAAAGACAGATGGGGCCCATACACGATCGGTTTGTCCGATGAAAAAAGTCCAACGGACTGTTTTCATCGGTAAAACCAATCGTGTGTACAGGGCTTTAGAGTTGCATTGGATTGTGCATTCTAACATATGATAACTGTGCTGGCATATACTCATTACAACCTGCATATACCTTAGAGGTAAATTAAAGTGTAACTGCTTCCTTGGCAAGCTACCTGCTCATTGGATAGAGGTGATGAAGTTGATCCACTGCTCAATAAGTAGGCCGGAGATGTGATAGTGATATATAATGTTACAATTCTGAATCTGAATAAGTATTTTACCTGCCTTGCTGTGCAGTGTGGCATGTGTGTGCAAATTTGTGTACCAAACAGAATCATTTACCAACTACAGAAGTAAGTATACTGAGATGTGAGTTCCAGGTGATGTCCTTCTAAGCTGTATTAAACTGCTTTTGCATTTGCATTAATTTGTATGGACAGAAAAGCCTTTCTGGAGTGAACAGAAGTTAATCTACACCAGTGGTTCTCAACCTTTCTAGTGCCGTGACCCCTTGAAAACATTTCCCAAGTTGTGGGGACCCCTAACAGTAAAATTATTTTTGTAGCGTGGGTTGTCAGCACCCAAGGCAAGACAAGTAATTTGCACCCCTAACCCACGGACATTTAGCGCTCCCTGAGTCATTTCCACTTGTACAGTATTAAAACCCCTTATGGTACATTTTAGGATGTACCACTCTTTCTCTTTGTTCTCCTTTCTTTCCCTTTTATCTCTCGTTATCCTAATTTCTTGTTTTTTTTTTCCCCCATCCCTCTCTCTAGCCGTCTTTTTTGTTCTTTCTCTTATTCTTTCTCTCATTTTTCTTTGTTCCACTACCTCTTTTCCTCTCACTTCCATGTATTCTCTATTTTTATTCCTTCTCTTACTCCTTGGTGGGGGGGAATGGGTTGAGTGGCAGTGCTGTTGGGGGTGGGATCAGCCAACTTTGGTGTTCTTGATCAAGGTCATCTGCTGATCTCAGAACTGTAGTGGGGACTTATAATGGCAACTATAATCACAGGTAGTATTACTCACTGTGTCTCCGGCATTTTGGTGTCTCATAGCATTGACACCTATGCCGAAATCAGGAGATAGTGTCTCCTCCAGCCTTTCTCACTTCACATTCCTCACCAGTCAGCTGACCTCTAGTCTCTGCCCCCCAGCCATGCCGTGAACTAAATGGGCGGCTGCGGGCTTCAGGAAAAGCCCTGCTGGGTGGCTGCGAAAAGGCTGGGAGAGCAGCGCAGGCTTCAGGAACAGCCCAGTATTTGGTGACCCCTGGCAAATTGTCATTTGAGCCCCCGAGGGGGTTCCGACCCCAGGTTGAGAACCACTGATCTACAAAGACCCTTGGACTGTATGCTCACATGTGAAACATCAGGTAGTACAATGCATCTGTAAAACTGCATCCATTTGATGCTGTACTAGGGACTATACTACTGGAATTTTTATAGATCACTTATTATAATTGTACCGGGGTGCTAAATTTAGGGGAAGTGTTTGGGTAGTAGTTGTGCCCAAACACCCTAATTGATAGAGTTCTAGAAACCATTTTGTCCACAGGTGGAGTATTGGTGTGCAGTTCCCTGTGGCCTGCAGGTGGCGCTGCCATAGTAGGCCAGGGTTGAACCGCTGATACAGTGCTGTGCTGTGTGTGTCCCCTCTCGGCGGCCGTGCAGTGGGTGTGGTCTGCCTGCTGGGCATGCTGGGATAGGATATAAAAGGGGCAGGCGCTGCCTGTTCAGGGTTCTCGTTCATGTCCGCCCTGGGCACCTTTAGCCCAGGGGCGGGTCTGCGGTTCGTTGTCAATGTTCCCAGGCACCTTTAGTCCTGGGACTGCAGCAAAGGCCTGGGCCCAGCACCTTCGGCTGGAGCCCATCTGGGATCGAGGAATCTCAGGGTGCCGCCTTGCGAGGGGACCCGTATCCTTAATGAGGAGGCCGGGGGAGGAACCGTTCCGAAGGACTAGTGCGGAAGTCACAGTGAAGGAAGGGTCTCGGTAACTCTCTGGAGGGATGTCTTCTCCTTAATAGAGGCCAAGTTCACCAGGTCTGTGGCAGAGACCAAGTTCATCAGGTCTGTGGCAGAGACCAAGTTCACCGGGTCTGTGGCAGAGACTTTGGGTAAAGTTCGAGCATCATTTCGGCTGCTAGTCCCAAGCTAGGGAGACTATCCGAATGGGCAGAGTCTGCTTGAGAATCGGAGCAGTGAATTGTGTTACGTTTGTGCCGGGACCTCATACACATCTTAAGCTGTCCTGTTCTCCCTCCAACCTATTCTGTCAGAGACTGTGTTTTATAAGAAATAAACCTCTACGTTGTAGTGCAGCTGGTGTGAACATTCAAGTTACTGTGGGGACACAAGGACTTGTCTTTATTGAAAATAGAGGTGAGAGACATTCTCTGGTTGTCTAACTGTGGAAAACCCATCAACAACACCGCTGAACCTCTTCACACAGGAGGGTACGGGCTTGTGGTGTGGTGTGCCTCTCTCTTCCTGCGAGGAGTCAAAGTTAATGCAGGTAAAGAAAGGGGTCTGTGCGCTACATAATTTACTGCAATTTTTACTTACTTTTGGCAAACTCTAATGGAGAGACCATGCGAATATACCTATACCTTAAAGACAGTTTAGATTAACCAAAAACTACAACTGCTCATTTCAACAAAAGGTGAACTGTGTTCAATCTATAACACCTGTACAGGACGCCAAGGTTGGGTCCTGGACGGGTGCTATATAGCACCAATATTTGGGTTATGGTCCCTTCAATGAGTAGTAATGGTGCTCAGGAGGTCACCCAGAATGGGTGAGGAGTTCCGGGCAAAATAAATAGTCCAGAGAGGACTGGCTCGCAGTCCTCTTTGTATTAATAGAGAGGTATTTGGGGCCCGGAATTTCGGAGGCTCTAAAGTGACATTCGGGTGGGATAGAGCCTCCACTCCTGACCACTGGGAGTCAGCACACAGGGGGTTAAGGGCTTCCAGGAAAACAGCTCATATAACAGGAAGTAGTGCTAGAGGTGTGTGAAAGGAGTATGAGGATTGCACCTGAGATGAGCTGTGTGTCTGCTAGGAGCTGGTAAAGTTCAGCAAGAGCCCTGGAAGTTCCCCTACAAAACTGTATGTGCCTTTTTCTTTGATTTATACTTGTGCTGAAGACAAGCAGGACTTTGATTTATGCTGGAAGATAAGTGGACTTTTGTTTTGATATTTTTCTGTGTGCTGAATCAAGCTTGTTTCTTTTGGTTTGTTCACGAATAAAAGCCTTTCTGCTCAAAGTACAACGGTTTATGCACTTAGTCCCGTGGAGCTATAACCCCCAAAGTTTACACACCACATACATGATGTAGGCTTCCCATATCAGTAAAGCCGGCTATAGAAGGTGTCACTTTCCTTTCTCCCACCGAGCTATTGTGCTTTCATGGTGGGGAGCCAGGTGGAGCCGTCCCTGCCAGGAGAACACACTGTGAATATTGCTGGCAATAGTCGCCTGCAAAATCTGACAGCCTACTGTAGTTGTACCCAAGTTGATTGATCAATCAACTTGGGTACAATTAGCCTGCCCATACATGGTTTTAATCTCAGCTGGTCCCTGCTGAACCAACCGAGAATCAAACCATTTATGGCCAGCTTAAAAGTGGGCTTTCTGTTTTTTTAAGTACCTCATGGAACATTTTGTAAACACCTATTGATCCTACCAGGAGAACAATTGAATAGGCACTTCCTTTGATGTGAAAACATTCTTCCTTCAGCAGTAAAATCACTGCAGTATTGTCTACATTGTTGCTTCTGTAGCTGCCTAGATGCTGGCACTGTTGATAGCCCTATCAGTGAATAACTCTGCCTAGCCTACCCACAGCCTGATAAATTGACAACACATTGGAGGTGATTTACTAATAACAGTGCGCTGTGCCGGTTGATACCTTAATTGGTGCACCGGATAACTCCTTCACTGGGCGCAGGAACCAGCGGCGCACTGTTATAGTAAATAAAAATGTCAGCGGCGCTCTATTGAAAATGAATGGTTCCCTATGGGAGCCCATTGATTTGAATAGAGGTCGCCCGGGAAGTCGGATAAAGCCGATCCGACTCGCGGGGCGACTCGTGTGCCGGCTGACACAGGGACAGCGCAACTTGGACACGACCTGAGCGTGAAGCAGCCGCTCAAGTCGTGTCCTACCTGACCGATAATGTCTCCAGCGCGATGCCATCGCGCTGGTTCTCGGCAGCCTTGCTGTCCCGTGTTTGGGATGAATCATGAAGGGGAACTCCACGCCAAATTTTTATGAAAAAACGGCATGGGTTCCCCTTTAGGAGCATACCAGGCCCTTAGGTCTGGTATGGATTTGAAGGGGAACCCCCTACGCCGAAAAAAACGGCGTGGAGGTCCCCCCAAAATCCAAACCGGACCCTTATCCGAGCACGCAACCTGGCAGGCCGCAGGGGAAGAGGGGGGGACGAGAGCGCCCCCTCCCTCCTGAACCGTACCAGGCCGCATGCCCTCAACATGGGGGGTTTGGTGCTTTGGGGCAGGGGGGCGACGTGCGGCTCCCCCACCCCAAAGCACCCTGCCCCCATGTTGATGGGGACAAGGGCCTCTTCCCGACAACCCTGGCCGTTGGTTGTTGGGGTCTACGGGCGGGGGGCTTATCGGAATCCGGGAGCCCCCTTTAATAAGGAGGCCCCCAGATGCCGGCCCCCCCACCCTATGTGAATGAGTATGGGGTACATCGTACCCCTACCCATTCACCTGGTGGCAAAAAAAGTCAATAAAAAACACAACACAGATTTTCAAAGTTAATTATTAGGCAGCTCCGGGGGTCTTTCTGCCGCTCCGCTATCTTCCAGCTCTTTTGCTAGCGGGGTCCCGGCTTCCTCGTCGTCTTCGGGGGTCTTTCTGCCGGGCGCCCCGCTATCTTCTTCCAGCTCTTTTGCTAGCGGGGTCCGGGGCTTCCTCGTCGTCTTTGGGGTCTTTCTGCCGGGCGCCCGCTATCTTCTTCCAGCTCTTTTGCTAGCGGGGTCCCGGTCTTCCTCGTCGTCTTCTTCCGACTTCGGGGGTCTCTTGTTCTGTTCTCCGGTGTCGTCTCCGCGCTCTACGGTTCTTCTCCCACTCTCCGGTGCCTTCTCCACGATCTCCGGTTCTTTCTGCCTTTTGCCGGGCGCCCGCTATCTTCTTCCAGCTCTTTTGCTAGCGGGGTCCCGGTCTTCATTGTTGTCTTCTTCCCTCTTCTCTCCGTCCGATGTTGCCTTGTCGCTGTCCGCCGCTACAATGCTCTGCCCGCGGAGCGCACCCACTTATATTGGCATGGGGCGTGGTCACTGGGTGATGCCACCCGCTGACCCTGCCCCCGTATGATGTCACAGTCCCGGGGAATGATGGGACTGTGACGTGATACGGGGGCGGGGTCAGCGAGTGGCATCACCCGGTGACCACGCCCCATGCCAATATAAGTGGGTGCGCTCTGCGGGCAGAGCATTGTAGCGGCGGACAGCGACGTGGCAACATCGGACGGAGAGAAGAGGGAAGAAGACGACGATGAAGACCGGGACCCGCTAGCAAAAGAGCTGGAAGAAGATAGCGGGGCGCCCGGCAGAAAGACCCCTGAAGACGATGAGGAAGCCTGGGACCCCGCTAGCAAAAGAGCTGGAAGAAGATAGCGGGGCGCCCGGCAGAAAGAACCCCGAAGACGACGAGGAAGCCTGGGACCCCGCTAGCAAAAGAGCTGGAAGAAGATAGCGGGGCGCCCGGCAGAAAGACCCCTGGAGCTGCCTAATAATTAATTTTGAAAACCTATGTTGTGTTTTTTATTGACTTTTTTTGCCACCAGGTGAATGGGTAGGGGTACGATGTACCCCATACTCATTCACATAGGGTGGGGGGCGGTATCTGGGGTCCCCTTTATTAAATTCCCTCTGCCCGCAGACCCCGACAACCAATGGCCAGGGTTGTCGGGTAGAGGCCCTTGTCCCCATCAACATGGGGACATCCTCCCCATGTTGAGGGCATGTGGCCTGGTACGGTTCAGGAGGGAGGGGGGGTCGCTCTCTCGACCCCCCTCTTTTCCTGCGGCCTGCCAGGTTGCATGCTCGGATAAGGGTCTGGTGTGGATTTTTGGGGGTACTCCACGCCATTTTTTTTTCATTTGGGGTGGAGTTCCCCTTAAAATCCATGCCAGATCTGAAGGGCCTGGTATGGATATTTGGGGGAACCGCACGCATTTTTTTTTTTTATTTGCGGCGGAGTTCCCCTTAATATCCATTCCAGACCTGAAGGGCCTGGTAATTGAATTTGGGGGAACCCCCACGATTTTTTTTTTTTTTTAACAATGACTTTCAATGACTTTTCTCTATATTGCCGGGAGCTGACAATTCATTACAGCCGCGGGTGCTTTTAAATGCTTTTTTTTTCCTTTAGAAATGTCATTTTGCAGGCGCACTGGCAAGTTCAGAGCTGCGCCTGTTCAACTTATGCAAATTGAGTTATGTGACTTGACATTTACTAAGATTTTGCCGGCGCAGTGTCTTGGCGCGTTTGAACAAGTAAAATTCCCGCGCTGAGCTAAAAAAAAACCCTTGCAGTTCTAAATGTACTTGCCGGCGCAGCGGGCTGGTTCTGAAAAAGTTACTTTCTCACACTATTTTGGGCATGTTTGTTACTTGGGCAGGTGTCACTACACTTTCTCACATCACCCCACATCACCCCCATTATATTCGCACTTACAGCTTCTTTATATTTAGATTTTAAGATGCCGTGCGCCAGGTCCATAGTGGCGCACTGAGCGCCTCCTCCCGTCCACCGAGAACACTATAGTAAATGGGAAATAGGGCTGCGCTACCGGCGCTAATGTTTTGTAAATTCCAAAACAGCCATTGCGAGCGCAGATGCGCCCATACTCATGGCGCAAACGTTTCATAACTCAGCCCCAGTGCGTTTATATAAAAGTCTTAGTCACACCTAATCCCTCTAAGACTGTCTACTAGGGTGCATAAGAAATACAACTTCACAACTACATTTACCATTAATAAAGAAGCCAGGTACTCTCTTTTAAGGCATTTAAGAAATGTCCTAAAACATTTGAGGTGCTCAATGGAATTGAATGGTTTTCAAATGAGAAACAACACATTTGTAGGCATTGGCTTTTTTTTTCATCTTGAATACCTGACACTTCTCTAAAGATTTTGAAATAAATTACACATTTTTCCATAATGTTGGTGCCAATATATAAAGTATATACCTTTGGGACAGCTTGTTGTAGTTAGTCACATTCAATTGGACTTCAATTGGGGGATCAAGATGGAAGATTGTAGAGAACTAAGTAGATCTTTACATATAACTTCAGCACCTATATCTATTTATTTACTGACTGTTTTTACTTGAAATTTTTGCTAAAAGTATAAATTGTTTATGTAGCGTACCCCACGTAAGAGATGCAGATGAAAAGGGACCCCCCCATCCTGTACAGCTAGGCACACAGAATTTTCACAGTCTCCCAGAATCGGAAAACTGTGCAGCATTTTTTTTTTGTATTTCATTGAGGGGATACAACTTGGATGTGGAATACGGGTGTTATGGGATGCCCACATGATTCCACACAACTTCAGGGACAACTTTCATATATATAGCCTATGTACACTCCTTCTCTTCCTCCAGCACTAGCTTTCTTCCATAACTCCACTGGAACACTGTTCTGTGGATCTGACAAAAGGCAATTAGTCAGATTTTAAAAGCAATAGCCCTTTGCAGGCAGGAACCCGAGGCCCCTTTTTAAATGTGTAGCAAAAAGTCAGAGTCCAGCTTTACATCCCTGTGGCTACTGATCCCAGCACCACCCCGCCTGGCTGCAGCTGCCCCTTTCACTAGCCCTCCTGGGTACTTCTCCACAGTCCTCCCAGACTGATACTACAGTCTTCCCAGACTGCTTACTCACCAGCCCACCCGGCTGACTCTCCTGGAGAACTCCTGGACATGCTGACCTGCTCCTGCTGTCCTCTCCTTGCTCCGTGAAGTATATCCTCTGTGTGTTATAGAGAGTCCCTCCATCACCTAAGCCCCAGGCCCAGGTCACCCCCTTAGACTATGGTGCACACTCAAGGGCCACCGACGGCCTCCTCTGCACTCTTTCTGCATCTTCCACCTGACTGCCCCTGCTTGCATGACCCATGAGTATTTATGAGGTACCTGCCCCCTGCCAACCCACTTTGCTAGGGATTGGCTGTGGCCCTCATCAATTCTCCAAGCAGCCCCTCCTAGACTCCACACTCTACTTCTGGAAGCTCTTCCAAGGTCTCAGAGAGCAGGGGGAGTTACCATAGGTGCTTCTTGCTGAGTCATCGAGCCTCCCTTAGTCACTCAGCCCTGACTCAGATAATTCTACCCAGGCTTGGCTGCCAACCAAGGTAAATATACCTACACTAAAAACTATGTACAGTAGAACCTAGCTAGAGGGTGCTACATTTAATTGTTTATAATTCTTTAAATTGCGTAGGTTTGTGACATTACTTTAACATAGAGCAGTAAAATTCACCATCACTGTAAGGCTGCATTCACACCTGAGCGTTTTGTAGCCTGAAGCCTGAAGCTACAAAACGCTAGAGGGGGAAAAAAACATTATTCTCTATGGAGATGGTTCACATCTCCACTCCAAACTGCCTGAAGCCGAACGCCTGAAGCTCAAACAAATTCCGGACCCTTTTTTGTCGCGCGAATCGGGCAGATTTGGGCGTTTTAGGAGTCATAGAATGTAATGGAAACGCTCGATTCAAGCGTTTAGCGCGACAACGAGCGTTTCGACGGGCGCAAATTCGCGCGACAAAACACCAGTAAAAACGTTGGTAAAAACGCTCGAAGCGCTACGCTCAGGTGTGAATGCAGCCTAACAGTTTCAGACATTTCTGATAAGCGTAAGAACAGTTTATGCTATTTGTGAATATCTTTAAGATAAATAAGTTACCTTAATTAAGTCCTAAAATGTTCAATGTCAATAACATGTTTAGGATTGTTTTATGCCTTGCAATCCTGGTAATAGGTGTGACCTTGAAATTGGTACATATATTATTTCTGCAAATCAAAATATGGCATGAAATGCCATAAATACATGAAACAAATTTCTGCTCTGATTATCATTCTGCCAATAGTAAATGTCATGTGCAAACACTAATGTATTAAAAGAACATAAAACATCAATATGACTTCTTTATAATGTTACTCAATCCATTGTAATATACTGTGATGGGAGGGCCCGTGGAACCCATAATCCCTTGGAAAGTATGGGGTACCCTTGTTTCAGCTCCCCTGCACCTCTTATGTCTAAGTTACCCTGTGTCGGGATGGCAAAAAAATATGTCCTGGATTACTTAAAATAGGACAGTAATATTTATCCACAATATCTCCCAGGATATGTAAAGACTATTCTTGGTTTGTTTGATTCTGAACTCAACATGTTAATTGAAAGAGCTGATCACATTGGCCTCTGACAATGTAGGAGACAAGCCGACTCTTAGGCTGCATTCACACCTGAGCGTAGCGATTCGGGCGTTTTTACAGTCGTTTTTACCATTGTTTTGTCACGCGAATTTGCGCCCGTCGAGACGCTCGTTGTCGCGCTAGACGCTTGAATCGGGCGTTTCCATTACATTATATGAATCCTAAAACGCCCAATCTGCCCGATTCGCGCGACAAAAAAGGGTCTGGAACTTGTTTGAGCTTCAGGCGTTCGGCTTCAGACGTTTTGGAGTGGAGATGTGAACCATCTCCATAGAGAATAATATATTTTTTCCCCTCTAGCGTTTTGTAGCTTCAGGCTTAGGGCTACAAAACGCTCAGGTGTGAATGCAGCCTAACTAGAAGCTCCTGCTATTGTGTGAAGATGTCCTATGTTTAACTCTATCTTTAACTGTATATAAGACTGTATTTTGGTTCTAATAAACACTCCATGTTCAGCAGACAAACAAGTATCGTCTCGTTGTGTGCTTGTGAGCAGCTGGAATATCTGATATCTATATCCAGACTGATAGGAAGTGGTATATGACAAAAGCACTCAAGCGGAGTGTGGGACGTTTCGTTACATATACCTCAGTGTATTTTATGATACTCTGCTGTATATTTAGATTGGGGGTCAGCAACCTGTCAATCATGATCTACCCATTGATCACAGGCAGCTGATGGTAAATTTGGTTCCTTGGTTGCTGACAGGGCAGGGGTGGCATTTAGAGGCATTTGTTGGAATCGGTGGCTGCATTTTCCTCCCTGCAGTAACTGAATGCCTGCTTCTCCTCCTCTCTCTCCCACTGGCATTCAGCCAATAAATAACTACTGACACTGTCCACTGCCACACTGACACCAACCTTTTCCCTACTGACACCGTCCACTGCCATACTGACACTGTCCACTGCTTTACTGACCTCTAAAACACACCTCTAAAACACACGGATGATCTTTCCTGGAGGCATGGGAGCAAGTAGAGGACAGCAGGAGCAGGTCAGCATGCCCAGTAGTTCTCCAGGAGAGTCAGCTGGGTGGGCTGGTAAGTGAGTAGTCTGGGAAGACTGTGAAGAAGTAGTCAGGAGGGCTATTGAAAGGGCAGCTGCAGCCAGGCATCCACTGTGCTACCAACACAATCCACACACCATCCACTCTCTCTCCTACTGACACTGACACATAAGGCTTGCTAGTTAATTTCTTTAAAAAAAAAAAGTGCTAAACCTCAGTGATCTTTAAACTATTTCATGTTGTTGAGGTAGGTCTCACCTCTCAGAGGTGGCCTACCCCTGATTTAGATCATATTCAATGTCATTGCTTAGCCTGATCTGGATCCTTTCCTCAATTGAAAGTGTATCAGTATTACTGTCCTGTTCCTCTTCTGTTTAGATACACGCTATATTTTAGCACAAGCCTTTGAGCCGTCAATTCCCTTTCATCATGTCTGGCAGCCTAGAGTTGATAAAACACTGACAGAGGGAAGATCTGTTGAAAGCTAGCTTGTGCTGAAAATGTGGTGTTATACCAAGTACAAAATCATCAATAAATACTCCAGTGCTCAATATTTGTATTTATATGATTAGACCAATATGACTGCACTCAGTGGAGAAACAAAAAATTATGACCCATAGCAAAAATGTTATGGTCCATTCTGGCCCAGACAAATATGTTTATGGTGCTGTGGAAGCTGTGTGTGAAGTACACATTGGTGAATAAATGGGGGAAAAATAACAGCATGCTTCCCTACATACAGGTCCTTCTCAAAAAATTAGCATATTGTGATAAAGTTCATTATTTTCTGTAATGTACTGATAAACATTAGACTTTCATATATTTTAGATTCATTACACACAACTGAAGTAGTTCAAGCCTTTTCTTGTTTTAATATTGATGATTTTGGCATACAGCTCATGAAAACCCAAAAATCCTATCTCAAAAAATTAGCATATTTCATCCGACCAATAAAAGAAAAGTGTTTTTAATACAAAAAAAGTCAACCTTCAAATAATTATGTTCAGTTATGCACTCAATACTTGGTCGGGAATCCTTTTGCAGAAATGACTGCTTCAATGCGG
This sequence comes from Rana muscosa, assembly GCA_029206835.1. Classification (NCBI taxonomy): domain Eukaryota; kingdom Metazoa; phylum Chordata; class Amphibia; order Anura; family Ranidae; genus Rana; species Rana muscosa. The sequence continues at coordinate 85,821,314 of CM055122.1, read as the reverse complement.
CGTGGCATGGAGGCAACCAGCCTGTGGCACTACTGAGGTGTTATGGAGGCCCAGGATGCTTCGATAGCGGCCTTAAGCTCATCCAGAGTGTTGGGTCTTGCGTCTCTCAACTTTCTCTTCCCAATATCCCACAGATTCTCTATGGGGTTTAGGTCAGGAGAGTTGGCAGGCCAATTGAGCACAGTAATACCATGGTCAGTAACCATTTACCAGTGTTTTTGGCACTGTGAGCAGGTGCCAGGTCGTGCTGAAAAATTAAATCTTCATCTCCATAAAGCTTTTCAGCAGATGGAAGCATGAAGTGCTCCAAAATCTCCTGATAGCTAGCTGCATTGACCATGCCCTTGATAAAACACAGTGGACCAACACCAGCAACTGACATGGCACCCCAGACCATCACTGACTGTGGGTACTTGACACTGGACTTCAGGCATTTTGGCATTTCCCTCTCCCCAGTCTTCCTCCAGACTCTGGCACCTTGATTTCCGAATGACATGCAAAATTTGCTTTCATCCGAAAAAAGTACTTTGGACCACTGAGCAACAGTCCAGTGCTGCTTCTCTGTAGCCCAGGTCAGGCGCTTCTGCCGCTGTTTCTGGTTCAAAAGTGGCTTGACCTGGGGAATGCGGCACCTGTAGCCCATTTCCTGCACACGCCTGTGGCTCTGGATGTTTCTACTCCAGACTCAGTCCACTGCTTCCGCAGGTCCTCCAAGGTCTGGAATCGGTCCTTCTCCACAATCTTCTTCAGGGTCCGGTCACCTCTTCTCGTTGTGCAGCGTTTTCTGCCACACTTTTTCCTTCCCACAGACTTCCCACTGAGGTGCCTTGATACAGCACTCTGGGAACAGCCTATTCGTTCAGAAATTTCTTTCTGTGTCTTACCCTCTTGCTTGAGGGTGTCAATGATGGCCTTCTGGACAGCAGTCAGGTCGGCAGTCTTACCCATGATTGCGGTTTTGAGTAATGAACCAGGCTGGGAGTTTTTAAAAGCCTCAGGAATCTTTTGCAGGTGTTTAGAGTTAATTAGTTGATTCAGATGATTAGGTTAATAGCTCGTTTAGAGAACCTTTTCATGATATGCTAATTTTTTGAGATAGGATTTTTGGGTTTTCCTGAGCTGTATGCCAAAATCATCAATATTAAAACAAGAAAAGGCTTGAACTACTTCAGTTGTGTGTAATGAATCTAAAATATATGAAAGTCTAATGTTTATCAGTACATTACAGAAAATAATTAACTTTATCACAATATGCTAATTTTTTGAGAAGGACCTGTAGTTCTGCAGGCCAATAATATCCACTTTGCTACTGATTGGCAGCCAGCGTCTCCCATCCCACACACCTGGCTTTGCCAGGCCTTGAGATACTCTGGCTGTAGTTATGCCCTAGGCTGCAGATCATTTTCTAAAACTGCCAAGAAACCTATTAAAAGATCATGATGTTATTAAAGAAAATCTATCATTAGAGAAATACAATGACTGCCTTTGTTGACTGTCCTGAAAATGTTAAGCTGGTCATAGTTGGATCGATCCCTGCTGAACAAGCCGAGATTGGATACATGTATGGGCAGGCTGATTGTACCCAAGATGATCCATTGATTGACTTGGCTACAACCAGCATGTCGGATTTTTAGCATGAGATTATTGCCAGCGGCCATAGCTGCTAGAAGTAATCACTGTGTTGCCATATTTATAGTAAAGAACATTGTATAATCTATTGCTTGCCTTAGTTCCATGAATTGTCTACCCTTTACTAGTGATGTTTTCTTTGGGGGAGATTTATTTAAACTTGTGCACACAGAATCTGGTGCAGCTGTGCATTGTAACCAATCAGCTTTTGGGTTTTAATGTCAAAGCCTAATTGAACAAGCTTAACCTAGAAACTGATTGCTTTTTCTGTGTGCACCGATTTTAGTATATCTCCCCCTTTGTGCCTTTTTTTTTTTATTGGAAGGTCCACTTTACTCAGGCCATTTATAAAATGTATTAAGTTTAGCTATAAGAAAACCTTATACGTTAATGGACCCTGACTAAGGCCATTTCTATCCCTATCCTATAGTATCACATAATGAACATCATGCAACTTTCTTAAAGTCCAAAAGGTAAAATCATGGAAGCTTTATACACAAGTGTCAAAATGGAGCATTTCAGCACTTGTGACATTATAATTACCGGTATATGTGATTTTAGGTTTAGTGGTGGTCCATTTGCAGCATAATCTTTCATAGAGTGTTTGCAGTTGTTTAATGTAAACTACAACATGGAACATATACTGGTCAGAGGATAGGGGAACATGGTGGACCAAAACCTAACCCCTAAAGATGCCCAAACATTTGCAATATGTCCAACATATGATAGAAGTACTATATAAGATGGGAGTTGACATAAGTCATATGTTATACCAGACTTGAGAAATGCACACGGCATGATTACCTTCATTATTTCTTTATGATTCCATTATTTTTGTTGATGTTATGTCTTGCTGATGAAGATCTTGTTGCCCTGTACTTGGAATACTTGACAGTCAGAGAAGAGGTCATCTATTACAACTTTACCAAGAGTCACATGGAGCCTTATTTTGGCACTGCCACCAGTTTAAACTTATATTCAAGTGCACTGATATGTTTGCAGGCCTCTAGGGAAAGCTGTGCTACAAGTAAGATGTTTATGTCATTTGTACAGTTTTAGAAATTATCTAAAGAAGAGGGGATTTGGAGGAGAAACAAATTGCAAAAAATAAAAAGTTTTATGTATTCCCAAACTTGTGCCAATTTCAGTCTCATAAATTCAAATATTAATCTTACAGTTACATTCTATTTCTTGCATATTGTTGGAATATGCTCGGAATTACATCATTCTGCAGACAGTGCATGAACATGCGGTTAATATATCAGATAGATTTTTTTGTCCTTCCTGAACTATTGAGCGAATGGTTTGCGTTATTAATTTTCATAGAAGGTATAATCACCAAAAAGATCAATAATACATTTTATTACATCCTGGTATGCTTAATAAACTTGGCACAAAAGCTGAAAATTACTGTAGAAGTTTAGTGTGGAGGATATGTTTTTCTGTGATAAATCATTCATTTTGGAATGACACCATATATATACTGTTTAACTGTGCTTGAATATCATAGTTAATGATAAACAAAAAATAAGTAGTATTTAACCATTTCAATGCTTGACACTTTCACCTCCTTCCTGCCCAGGCCAATTTTCAGCTTTCAGCGCTCTCACACTTTAAATGCCAATTACTCTGTCATGCAACTCTGTACCCAAATTAATTTTATAATTTTTCTGAGTCAGATAGATACTGAAAATTTTTACTTTTTGTCTTAATTTCTGTTATAAACATTTTGCAAATAAATAATCTTTCGTCATACATTTAGGACAAAATGTATGTTGCTACATTTCTTTAGTAAAAATAACCCAAACCAGTGCATATTATTTAGGGCGATAGTTTTTTTTTTCTTTTTTTTCTTTAATTTTTTTTTGTTTCATACTGCGATCAGAGCAGTGTAGTGTTAGTGTTACCATAGTGACACTGTACTACTGTGGGGAGTTGATCAGGATTTTTTTTACGTTTAACAATATGATTACTTAGAACAGTGATGATCACTGGTATAAGCAATATTTTTTATGAATGGCATCCATTCATAGCCATTATGCACTATTGGGATAGCTGTGATTGGCCACTGCTATCACATGGTACAGTTTGCTGTGATTGGCCTTGTCTGTACCATGTGATCACTGTGACCAATCACATAGATCACAATACTACACAATGAATTGTTATGAATGAAAGCCATTCATTCTTTCATGTGGTCACAGCGATCACCTGATACTGGGGCTGGCCCTGGATGACACAGATCTGTCATCCACTTTGTCCAGTGACAGATCAAGCTACAGTACGGCTACCAGAGCACGCAGGAGGTGCACGGCTGGGAGTATGACAGTGATGGCGAACCTTGTCACCCCAGATGTTTAGGAATGACATTTCCCATGATGCTCATGCTCTCTGCAGTATAGTGGAGCATCATGGGAAATGTAGTTCCAAAACATCTGGGGTTCCAAGGTTCACCATCCCTGTCATATGATGTCCTCCTGGAACCAGGGAGCTCCCTCCCAGCTGTCATATTACAATAGCCTTGGTGGGAAGAGGCTAAATCACACAAAATTAAGAAATTTGAGAAACACTGTAGGAATGACAGGATAGTCAATCAAGATATTGAGAAAGCAAGAAAATATAAGCAGTTTTTACAAGTGGATATCTTTGTAGTACAATTCTGACAGAGTGACAGCAACAGCGCATGCGTTTTTTTGTGACACTATCACAGCTTGATGTTTCCTAAAGGCCAAACAACTAATGTTAATTAGCACAAGTGTGACAGGCCTCATTCATCTATAGGGTGATCAGCATCCACGAGAGTTGGGTAGTGGAGTAAATTTAGAAATTCCCATAATGTTAGATTTGAAAATAATTTTATTATTATCCCTCATAGACTTGTATGGGAAGTGGCTTAGACTGTTTTCTTTAGCCCCACCATCAAATTATAAGATCATATAAATATACACTGCCGAAATTGCAAAGAACTAACCATATATGACATTTTGAGGTTACTCTGGTATGTATACAAAATACACCACAATTCTTTAAAACATTAAAAATACATTACATTTCAGCCATAGTAACTCATTTGCAAATATACAATGGGGTTAATTTACTAAAACTGGATAGTGCAAGATCTGGTGCAGTTCGGCAAAGAAACCAATCAGCTTCCAATTTTTTTGGGCAAAGCTAATTGGGCTACTGTGTACAGCTGCATCAGGTTTTTCACTCTCCATTTTTTTAAAATCAACTCCAGTGTGTTCCACAGTAAAAGATTATTTGTTTCACAGTACACTATTGACTCCCCACCTTTCAATAACGTTCTTATGCCCTTTGTTATTTCCAAGCCAGATGATTTTTAAAGTTTTGAGAGGTAATAACAGGGGGGGGGGGATGTCAATGGTCATTATACGACACGTTTGGTGGGTCCCATGCATTCCACTTCCTCAAGCTCTGTGAAACTACATTAATAAACACACCATAGGTCTACATTCAATAAAGTAAATATATAAAAACAATGTAGTTTACCATATAATGTCCACAATACAAATATATAATTTTTTCATTTTAACAATGGAATCAAGAACTTTGGGCCCACCACTGCAAGTCAGAAATTTTGGAGGATAGCAAATTTTAGAAAATGTCAGTTGAGCCACAACTGATGGAACATTCCACTAATGGGAACTATTATCAGCAAAAATGCACAAAGCTGTCCTGAGCTGCACTTGCATTACCCGCTACATTCACCACGGAGGTATAGAGATACTGTTATATACAGTATGTGTCAATTCACATCAGAGCTGTGATTTTTAGAAGGCATCTAGCTGTTTCTCTGAAGGTCCAGCAAAACTGTCTATGCACATTAGCTCTAGTAGAAAGTTATAGTACTTAAAATATTGGCATTAGTAATGATCAAATTGGCCTAGTTCCATTCACAAACTGTTTACTTAACCCAGCCTGAAATCCACGAACCCTGAACATAGCAACGGAACCCAATTAAAGTCTATGTGAGTCAAATCGTGCAATTGGTTCTGACCCTTTTCAAGGCAGATTTGCAAGCTTTTGGGCATACTATATGTAGCTGGACACTGCCATGGGAAACATGTACCAATGCCATTTTTGTTTAAGGTACTGCAGGTCTTTTAAAAGGGTTAAAGGGCAAAATTAAAAAATATACAGTTAATTTAAATGTGCCTTAGAGTTACCTTAAAACTGCACGTGAAGTGGCACCGTTGTAGGATGTACTGCAAGAAAAGTGACATTTAGAGAAAAAAAAAACTGTTGCCACTTGATGATATTTCACAACTGGCTTTGTGCCATTTGCAGACATAACTCCTGGGATATTGCCCTCAAAATCTATGCCAGACCCTTTTCCAGGATTAGAGTCCATGATGGGTTTTGAGGGGGATCCCACACAAAAGGTAAATAAAAAAATTGCAATGGGGTCCCCCCAAAAACTGTTAATGTGTACCAGGCTTAAGCTTTGTGTTTTCTACATCGTGTGCTGTGCATTCTGTGTGTCCCCTGTGTTGTGTACACAGAATGCACAGCATAGTGTTTTGTGCTGTGTATGTTTTGTGTGCCCTGTAAAAAAAAAAACAATTTTGGGGGTGCTGTGTGTGCACTGTGTATATTGTGCTTGCTTCTGTGCTACATGTGCTTTACGCTGCTATGCTGTATGCTGTGTGTATTCCATGGTGTGTGTTCTATATGATGCTTATGCTATATGTTGTGCATGTCCCGTTATGAAATAACGGGACATGCACAAACTTGCTCATCCATGTCTTTATGGACCTTGCTTTGTGCACTGGTGCGCAGTTGGAACAGAAAGGAGCAATCCCCAAACTGTTCCCACAAAGTTGGGAGCATGAAATTATCCAAAATGTCTTGGTATGCTGATGCCTTAAGAGTTCCCTTCAATGGAACTAAGTGACCAAGCCCAACCCCTGAAAAACAACACCACACCATAATCCCCCCTCCAACAAATGATTTGGACAACTGAACAAACAAGGTCCATAAAGACATGAATGAGCGAGTTTGGGGTAGAGGAACTTGACTGGCCTGCACAGAGTCCTGACCTCAACCCGATAGAACACCTTTGGGATGAATTAGAGCGGAGACTGTGAACCAGACCTTCTCGTCCATCAGTGCCTGACCTCACAAATACGCTTCTGCAAGAATGATCGAACATTCCCATAGACACACTGCTAAACCTTGTGGACAGCCTTCCTAGAAGAGTTGAAGCTGTTATAGACTGGGATGCAATTAAAGTTCATGTGCGTGTAAAGAGAGGTGTCCCAATACTTTTGGTAATATTGTGTATCCGTGTATTAAGCCTGAAATTTTACTTTAAATTAAGATTTCAAAAACACTTACAATGTGCATCACTGACCTGAAAATTCAATGTTTTCATAGCAAAAAAAGTTTCCTTTTAAATTTTTAGAATGTAAACTGTTTTAGAAAATCTTGAAACTCTGGAGAGTACACTATGCACAGATTGTAAGTGCATAGGACTGTAATGCATCTCTAATTACCTGCTGAAGAGCAGTTTCAAGCCGTGTGCACACGATCGGTTTTACCGATGAAAACAGTCCGATGGGCCCCATTGGTCTTTTTTCCATCGGTGTGAAAAAATAGAGCATGTTTTAAATTTATCTGATGGGAAAAAAAACGATAGCAAAATCCGATCGTCTATGTGGAAATCCATCGGATAAAAAACCCACGCATGCTCAGAATCAAGTCGACGCATGCTCAGAAGCATTGAACTTAATTTTTCTCGGCTCATCGGAGTGTTTTACGTCACCACGTTTGAAACGGTCGGTTTTTTGACTGATGGTGTGTGGGCAAGACTGATGGAAGACAGTTTCATTGGATTTCCAATGGAAAAAAACATCGGATTAGAATCCATAGGATATCCGATCGTGTGTACAGGGCTTTAGTCTGAGCGCAATACGTTTTCTGAGCCTTGACTACTTGTCTCTTAGCCTGGCAATACATGTGCACAACTGGACACCCAGAACAACAGGACACTGGATTTTTAACAGATTTTCCTTTTCCTTCTCATTGTTTGGTTTTTAGTAGGTGGTAAGCTGTAGCTTGGAAGCCTGCTAAAATAATTCAGTGTCGCTGATACTTACACACCCTAAACTTTGCATGCTGAAAAAACTGTTAAACCATTTAATCTTTCTGCTTTTTACTGCCTATACTGGGATCATTTTTATAAAGATAAAGCTATTTTCTCTCAAAAATTAGTGCATCTGGAAGCCAAAACTTTTTTTTTATTTCGTTTTGAATAGAACAATGAGAGGTTAGAACTACTGTTTAGCTTCAATTACTGTCTGTGTCCCCACTAGGTTAATCCACTTTCTGTATTTGCCCCGATGACCACAGTCCCTGGGAAAGAACTCCAAACTTGAGAATAAACAAATGTAATGCTACAACCTTGATGGTTAATGTGGTTTCTGGATAACCATATACTCGTGCCTGGACCACAGCTTCACACACACCGTCAGGTAATGTAGAAGATAAATGAAGGTCCAAAAACACGGTATGATATATGTATAAAATCTGCATAATCTTTATTACAGATCTATCAAGAGAAGGGTAGATTCAATATACATCAAAGGTTGATGCGTTTCAGACCACAGGTGTTAAACCTCAGGTGGGACCGGGATCTGCACCTTTGGTAATCTCTCCTTGCCTTCTCTATTATTACAGATTGTATTATTTTTTATATTATTACAGATTGTTTTTTTCTTTTTTCTCCATGTATCGGGTATGGTGTTTTTTTTAACCTTTTTTCATGTGTGCATTTTTTTGGCCTTATTTTGTGTTTTTGCTGTATGGGTGTGGGGCCAGTCTATGGGGTTAATACTCCTGTTTGCTCCTTCTCCAGATTGGGATGCTAATTATTTATTGAGCTGTTCTGTGTGCACAATTTGTTACGACTGAAGCCACGTACACACGACCGAGTTTCTCGTTGTAAAAAATCCGTCGATTTTCTCGACGAGATTCTTGTCAAGCTTGACGAGCTTCTTGTCAAGCTTTCCCTGCATACACACTGTCAATTCCAAATCTCGTTGTTGTTCTGCGCAGTCACGTACAGCATGTACGACGGCAGTATAAAGGGCAAGTTCGATTTCAATGGCGCCACCCCTTGGGCTGCTTTTGCTGATCTCGTGTTACCGCGTGTAAAGTAAAAGTTTGGGAAGAGACGATTCGCGCTTTCAGTCTTCATGCTTTCAGTTCGTTACAGCGTGATGAATGTGCTATCTCATTTACGAAGGCTTGTTTTACCAGAAGAAGCGCTCCCGTCTCATACTTGATTCTGAGCATGTGCGATTTTTTAAGACTCGGAAAAGCATACACACAACCGGTTTTCTCGTTGCAAAACAGGCCAACGAGAAACCCGACGAGAAAAACGAGAATCCTGACGAGAAAATAGAGAGCAGGTTCTCTATTTTTCTCGTCGAGATTCCCGGTAGTTTTCTCGACGAGAAACCGTACACACGAACGTTTTTCTCGGCAAGAAAGCTCTCTCTGCAGTTTTCTTGTCATTTTTTGACAAGAAACTCGTCGTGTGTACGAGGCTTAAGGCCCAGTAAGGGGCTGAAATGTGTCAACCTTTGCTGTATTTTTTTGTCTTGTCTTGATGGATCTGCAATAAAGATTATAAGGATTTTACGCATATGTCATACCGTGTTGCCGGACCTTCATATATCTTCTACTGGGAAAAAAGTATAGGAAAATCGAAATACTGAGACTGCCTAACATTCTTTGTTTCTAGAACGCAGGTGGCTTCTGCTACCTAGCATCCTAGGTTGCTAGGGTGCAGACATCTCCTTCTGCCTAGCATGTTAGGTTGATAAGATGTAGAGGGCTCCTGCTGCCTAGCTTCCTGTGTTGCTCAAACACAGGCAACCCCAGCAGCCAGGGCCAGTGCTACCACTAGGCAAATTAGGCAGTCACCTAGGGTGTCACCTAGGGTTTTCGCCTAGGGTGTCAAAAATCCTTGCACTAGCCCTGCCAGCAGCCAGTGTTTTTTTTTACATTTATTGACACTTTCTTTGTGAAATGGTAGGGGTACAATGTACCCCTTACCAATTCACATGGGGGGGCGGGATCTGGGGGTCCCCTTTTCTTAATGGGGTCTTCCAGGTTCCGATAAGCCCCCCGCCCGCAGACCCCCACAACCACCGGGCAAGGGTTGTGGGGATGAGGCCCTTGTCCCCATCATCATGGGGACATCCTCCCCATGTTGAGGGCATGTGGCCTGGTACGGTTCAGGAGGGGGGGGCGCTCTCTCATCCCCCCTCTTTTCCTGCGGCCTGCCATTTGCGGCGGGGTTCCCCTTAATATCTATACCAGACCTGAAGGGCCTGGTAATTGAATTCTGGGGGACCCCCATGCTTTTTTTTTTTTCTTCATCAATGACTTTTGTATGTATTGCCGGGAGCCGACAATTCATTAATAGCCGCGAGTGAGTTTTAAATGACTTTTTTTCCTTCAAAAATGACATGCGCCACTTTACATGCATATCATACACACCCCCCAGGTACGAAATTTAAAGGAATATTTCACTTTTATTTTTTAATTTTAAGCATTATTAAAATCACTGCTCCTGAAAAAACGGCAGTTTTTATAACTTCTTTTTGCATTGATACATGTCCCCTGGGGCAGGACCCGGGTCCCCAAACACTTTTTAGGACAATAACTTGCATATAAGCCTTTATAATTAGCACTTTAGATTTTGAATGTTCGAGTCCATTGTATTTAATAGGGTTCTAAAGTTCACACAAACATTCTGTCTGTTCGCAGGTTCTGGTGCGAACCGAACAGGGGGGTGTTCGGCTCATCCCTGGTCACCAGAAATTATTTTCTGGAAGTTCTACTTTGTGGTCTGTGGAAAAGTGTCATCTCTCCAGTCTTCAACTTGTCAAAAACTGATTACCAAGCACTGACCATATGAGGAATAATCCTAGACTCAGTATTTATGTGTAGAAGTAAAAAAAAATGAGTTTTTACATTTTATTTTTTTATTACACCAATTTTACTTGCCATCGTTTTATGTAATTTCAGTGAATAGGTGAAAAATTGCTTGCATATGATATAATGACAAAAAATTTCTGTTCAAAAGGGAATTTTAAGTACACATTACATAATGTAAATAATAGTGTGCACTTAACTATGCCATTACACAGTTAGGTTTTTAACTATGGTGCAATTATTTAGAGCTATTGGAGAAAAATTAACAGTGCTTATTTTATCTCTAGTCTTTTCTTCTCAATCATTTCTGTGTGCACAGCCTGTGTGGGCCAGCATTAAACCGTCCACAATTACCTACAAAGCATGTGTAAAACACTGGGTGTATGTTTCAATGTTTTTGAAAATGGGGGTATCAAGCTTGTCAATTTTAACAGAGAATATTTATTAGTCTGTCTAAAAACTCATAGAATTCTATTTGGAATATGTGTGACAGATAAAATGAGGTGGTATAATTTATAGTAATTTTTAGTAGGTGTAGAGAGTCTCAGCATGCACTATTTTGGATAGATCTGGTTATAAATATTTTCTAAACTATGTAGTATGTTTTTAAATAAAAATGAGGATGTAGAGTCAGGCAATTGATGGACATTAGTTGTGCTGAATGTCGTTAATGCATATAGTTTATGCCTGCTTTTTATTATTGGCTTTAACTTTCTTTTTTTTTTTTTTCTCTTTAAATATTTTATTATATTATATTTTGTAAGATACAACAAGTTACAATAATATTCATCGTAATAAACAAGTTTCAAGCATAAAATTAAACATAAACAGGAGAGCTTCTCATGAAAATTTAAGTTAATCGATTATAGTATTGATTTTTAAACATTCTACTGCATAAAACAAAATGTCAGAAATTTTACATATTAGAGTATTTCTAAATAGCGTAAAGTAAAATAAGACATTCAGAGTAATAAATGAAGTGAATAATAAACATTGAGTAAATCAGCCAAAATAGAATATGAAAGTTATGAACCATATATAAAACGAGAAAAGATAGGGGGTTGAGATAGAATAGCATTTTAGAATTTGATGGAGTTAAGGGGTATATCAGTCCTTAATCAGGGCCAGGGTCCGGCTGTGTGGCCTGGCGTATCCTGAATAGGGATGAGCTTCGTGTTCGAGTCGAACATACATTCGACTCGAACATCGGCTGTTCGATCGTTCGACGAAGATCGAACGATTTGGGCCGTTCGCGCCTAATTCGAGTGATGCGAACGGCCCACAATGCACTACGCCATCGCAGTGTCATCCAGGCGCTGTGATTGGCCAAGCATGCACTGTGACCCCGCATGCTTGGCCAATCACAGCGCCGGCAGCGAGGAGAGCAATGATTGGCCACAGGCAGGATGCCTATGGCCAATTATTGCTGAGGGGGTTTAGTACACGCCCCACACTATAAAAGGCCGCCAGCGCGGCGGCCTTGTGTAGTGTGTTTCGGAGCAGGGAAAGAGAAGCATAGGCAGGGACAGTGTCATTTTTTTCCTTTACTAATCCTGGATTCCTTGTGTTTAGGGACAAATAAGGATAGGTAGGGAGAGTGTCAGTGTGTTATTCTGTGCTAAACCTTGTTTATAGGGACAGAGAGGTACAGTGAGGGAAAGTGTCAGTGAGCTATTCTGTTCTAAACCAATCTTGCTGTACCATATTTGAAATCCTTGAGTTTAGGGACAGAGAGGTACAGTGAGGGAAAGTGTCAGTGAGCTATTCTGTTCTAAACCAATCTTGCTGTACCATATTTGAAATCCTTGAGTTTAGGGACAGAGAGGTACAGTGAGGGAAAGTGTCAGTGAGCTATTCAGTTCTAAACCAATCTTGCTGTACCATATTTGAAATCCTTGAGTTTAGGGACAGAGAGGTACAGTGAGGGAAAGTGTCAGTGAGCTATTCTGTTCTAAACCAATCTTGCTGTACCATATTTGAAATCCTTGAGTTTAGGGACAGAGAGGTACAGTGAGGGAAAGTGTCAGTGAGCTATTCAGTTCTAAACCAATCTTGCTGTACCATGTTTGAAATCCTTGAGTTTAGGGACAGAGAGGTACAGTGAGCGAAAGTGTCAGTGAGCTATTCTGTTCTAAACCAATCTTGCTGTACCATATTTGAAATCCTTGAGTTTAGGGACAGAGAGGTACAGTGAGGGAAAGTGTCAGTGAGCTATTCTGTTCTAAACCAATCTTGCTGTACCATATTTGAAATCCTTGAGTTTAGGGACAGAGAAGGACACTCGTGGAAACTATCAGTGTGCTATTCTGTGCTAAATCTTGTTTGTAGGGACAGAGAAGGACAGTGAGTGAAACTGACAGTGTGCTATTCTGTTCTAAACCAATCTTGCTGAACCATATTTGAAATCCTTGAGTTTAGGGACAGAGAAGGACACTCGTGGAAACTATCAGTGTGCTATTCTGTGCTAAATCTTGTTTGTAGGGACAGAGAAGGACAGTGAAGGAAACTGTCAGTGTGCTATTCTGTGCTAAATCAATCTTGCTGAAGCATATTGCAAATCCTTGTGTTTAGGGACAGAGAAGGATAGGCAGGGGACAGTGTCAGTGTCATTGTTGCTAAGCCTCCTGCACAGTATACACCTGAAGTTAGCCCTTATTGCTGTTTTTCCCATCTCCCTGCAGGCCATCCATTAAAATGTCTGGAAGGCAAACAAGGAGAGGCAGACAGTCAGGAGGCAAAAAAAGAGGGCAAGCAGGCTCTGTGTCTGGGGGCAACAGTGCTGGTCGTGTACGCGGTGCATTGTCATCAGCACATGGCCATGGGACACGCTTGTCCTTCTTTTCGGCAGCTGGACATGTTGAGCCACATCATGCCGAAGACTTGGTAGAGTGGATGACCAAGCCCACCTCATCCTCCTCATCCTCTCTCACCCAGGCTCAGGGTACTGGCAAAGCAGCTGCCAAAGCGTCCTCTTCTCTGGTATCATTATCTTCATTAGTCAATCCTTCCCTAGACCCACCATGTCCTCCTCCTGAGGAGTCCCCCGAACTGTTTGAGCACAGTGTTGGGTACATGCTCCAGGAGGATGCCCAGCATTTAGAAGGATCTGATGATGATACCCAGATAGAGGAAGGCAGTAGCGTGAGAGCAGAGAGAGGGGATGCTCAAGAAGGACACCAATCTGGCAGTCATGCTCCAGCAGCTGCAGCATACTGCCAGATTGGCTCCAGTGATGAGGAGGGAGGGGATGATGAGGTCACTGACTCCACGTGGGTGCCTAATAGGAGAGAGAAGGAGGAGGAGGATGAGGAGGAGGCACATCTCTAACGAGGCAGGATGCCCTTGGGTGGCCAGCGTATGGGCAGCACACCGACGGAATCACACCGCAGAGCTCCGCCTGTGCAGGGCGCTGCCTCTGCCCGTCATTCAAAAAGTTCTTTGGTGTGGGACTTTTTTGAGGCGAGTGCATCAGATCGCACAGCTGCTGTTTGCAACATATGTCTCAAGCGTATATCGCGTGGCCAAAACATCAGCCGCTTGGGCACCACATGCTTGATCAGACATATGTTGACCTGCCATGCAGCTCGTTGGCAAGCCTACCTTAAAAACCCACACCAAAGAACAAAGCTGACCTCTTCTTGCACCGCATCAGCTGGGATCTCCAACCCCACTATACCTTCAGTCCTCTCTGAAACCTGCTCTGAGAGGAATGAAGGTGTAGAATTAGGTGTGTCACAGCCAAGTACTTGCGGGCACTCTGCTAGTAGTACACCGACGTCCGATTCTAGCAGGCAAATTTCCCTGCCCCAGCTGCTGGACCGTCGAAAGAAGTTCACTCCCAGCCATCCATATGCCCAGCGGTTGAATGCTAGCTTGGCTAAATTGCTAGCGCTTCAACTGCTGCCTTTTCAGTTGGTAGACTCGGCCCCCTTCCGTGAGTTTGTGCAATGTGCGGTTCCTCAGTGGCAGGTTCCCAAACGCCACTTTTTCTCACGGAAGGCGATTCCGGCTCTCTACCGGCATGTGGAAGGCAATGTCTTGGCCTCGCTGGACAGGGCGGTCAACGGTAAGGTGCATATTACCGCTGACTCATGGTCCAGCAGGCATGGACAGGGACGTTACCTTTCTTTCACGGCCCATTGGGTCACTCTTTTGGCAGCTGGGAAGGATGCAGGACAAGGTGCAGTAGTGTTGGAGGTTGTTCCACCGCCACGCCTCCAAAATGCTACTACTGGTTGTGACACACCTCTCTCCTCCACCCCCTCCTCTTCTTCTTCCTCCATGGCCTCTTCCTGTGGTTTGTCCTCGGAACCAGCGGTGCTCCGTAGGCGTTCAAGGGGCTACGCAAGTACGCAGGCAAAAAGATGCCATGCCGTGCTTGCGCTGGTGTGTTTGGGGGACAGGAGCCACACTGGGGCAGAGGTCCTGTCTGCTCTGCAGGGGCAGGCCGAGAGGTGGTTGACGCCTCGCCAGCTTAAGCCAGGAATGGTGGTTTGCGACAATGGCACCAACCTCCTCTCCGCCCTCCGACAGGGACAACTGACCCATGTGCCCTGTATGGCTCACGTCCTTAACCTGGTGGTGCAGCGGTTCTTGGGCAGGTACCCGGGCTTACAGGATGTCCTGAGGCAGGCCAGGAAAGTCTGTGTGCATTTCCGCAGATCTTATAATGCCAGTGCTCACCTGGCTGAGCTGCAAAAGGAGTTGAACCTGCCCAAGAACCGCCTTATATGTGACATGCCCACCAGGTGGAACTCAACGTTGGCCATGCTGCAGCGGCTGCACATGCAGCAGAGGGCCATCAATGAGTACCTGTGCGACTACGGCACCAGGAAAGGGTCAGGGGAGCTCGGGTTTTTTTCACCACGCCAGTGGGGCATGATCAGGGATGCATGCACTGTCCTGGCACCTTTTGAGGAGGCCACGAGGATGGTGAGCAGTGACAGTGCATGCATCAGTGACACTGTACCTCTTGTCCACCTGTTGGAGCACACGCTGCGTGGAATAATGGACAGGGCACTTGAGGCAGAACAGAGGCAGGAAGAGGAGGACTTCCTTGCCTCTCAAGGCCCCCTTTACCCAGACAGTGTTCCTTCTGTCCCACCCATCGCACAGGAAGAGGAGGAGGAGGAGGAGGAGGATTGTGTCAGCATGGAGGTGGTGGCTGGCACTCAGCATCATCAGCAGCAGTCTTTTAGGGATGATTTACAGTCCCAAGAAACCAGTGGACTTGTACGTGGCTGGGAGGAGGTGGCTGCGGATCATGTCGTCCTTAGTGACCCAGAGGACTCCGGACTGAATGCCTCAGCTAACCTACGCTGCATGGCCTCCCTGATCCTGCAAAGTCTGCAGAAGGATCCTCGTATTCTTCGGATCAAGGAGAGGGACCATTACTGGCTGGCCACTCTCCTTGATCCACGGTACAAGGGTAAGGTTGCGGACCTTATGTTACCGTCGCAGAGGGAGCAGAGGATGAGACAACTCCGGGAGGCCTTGCAGAAAGGTCTGTGCAATGCGTTCCCAGAGACTGGGAGGTTACAAACTCCTGGTCCTGGACAACGAGTTGCTGAGGCTTCGGCCAGTCAAAGAAGGAGCGGTGGGGAAGGTGGCCGTCTGACCGATGCGTTCAGACAATTCTTTAGTCCGCAGCCCCAAAGTATGATCGGTTCCAGCAACCATCGCCAGCGTCTGATATACATGGTGCAGGAATACCTAGGGGCAAGGTCAGACTTGGACACCTTCCCCACCGAAAATCCTCTGGCTTACTGGGTCTTGAGGATGGATCACTGGCCAGAGCTTGCACAGTATGCAATTGAGCTACTGGCCTGTCCTGCATCCAGCGTTCTTTCAGAACGCACATTCAGTGCTGCTGGAGGATTTGTCACGGATCACAGGGTGCGCCTGTCCACCGACTCGGTTGATCGACTGACTTTCATCAAGATGAACCAGTCTTGGATCACCACCAGCTACCACACACCTGATGCTGATATAACAGACTAATTGATTTTAAAATGTCACATCCCTTTCAAGACTGATGCTGATGCTGAGTGCCTGTGCTGTTATGTTGACTGGCTATCCTCCTCCTCCTCCTCAATGATACGATTAATGATGATAGCTTGGAAGATCATTTTGGTTTATGGGTGACGCCACCAGTGGCTAAGGCCCAATTTTTCAGCCCCTGTTTAACAGGGGCGTGTAATTACAATTTTTGATGCAATACTTTGCAACAGGCCTCATTGCTGTGCTCCAAGTACAGTATCTGTGAGGGGTTGCAGTGTTGTGCCACCAGTGCCTAAGGCCCAATTTTTCAGCCCCTGATCAATAATTATTGATCTAATAATTCACAGCAGGGCCCATTGCTGCGCCCACCAAGAGTAACTGTCAGGCCTTACAGTGTTGTGGCACCAGCACCACCATCACCACCACCACCACCACCAAAGGCCCAATTTTTCAGCCCCTGTTCAACAGGGGCATGCAATCATAATTATTGATCTCATAATTCACAGCAGGGCCCATTGCTGCGCCCACCAAGAGTAACTGTCAGGCCTTACAGTGTTGTGGCACCAGCACCACCATCACCACCACCACCACCACCAAAGGCCCAATTTTTCAGCCCCTATTCAACAGGGGCATGCAATTATAATTATTGATCTAATAATTCACAGCAGGGCCCATTGCTGCACCCACCAAGAGTAACTGTCAGGCCTTACAGTGTTGTGGCACCAGCACCACCATCAAAGGCCCAATTTTTACTACCACTGATCAACAATTATATGTTATTACAATTCCTGATATAATAGTTGACAGCAGGGCGTTCCAGCACCCACCAAGAATAACTGTGAGTGCTTTCAGTGTTGTGCCAACACCAACACCTAAGGGGCCAATTTCTGCAGAGTATATACGGCAGGTCCCTACTTTCAAACATCCAACTTACAAACGACTACTACTTGCAAACGGAAGAAGACAACAGGAAGTGAGAGGAAATCTACCCCTTGGAAGGAAAATTCTCTCCTGTAAGAATTAATATGGGAGAAAGGTGTCTCCTCTCTACTGATGCTTTATCACCAATCCTTGTTTCAATAAAAACACCACATTTCAAAAACAGTTGTCATTGGGACGCAAAGTGAGGTGAAATGTTCTGAACAGGGGCACAGACAGCAAAAAAAATGTTACAGGGGTGATAACCCTTCCCTATGTTTTCCAAAAAGCTTAAAAAAAGGAATTTGGCATGGAGCTACACTTAAACAATGTAGCTGTTCAAAATTACAAACAGATTCTACATAAGAACAAACCTACAGTCCCTGTCTTGTATGCACCGCCTGTATACGGCTGTTCAGAGTATATAGGGCCTTTTTTATTTTGTGTGCGGGGTTCCCCTTAATATCCATACAAGACCCAAAGGGGCTGGTAATGGGCTGGGGTAGGGGGGGGGGGGTTGATGGGGTAGCTATGCCATTTTTCTTAAATATTTTCATCCATATTACCGGGACCAGACATTACATTAAAGCCGCAAGCAGTTTTAAATGGCTTTTTTTCCTTTAGAAATGTTATTTTGTGCAGGGACAGTTCTAAACACGGGAAACACGTGGCACTTCACAGGCATACTTTAGACACCCCCCAGGTACAATATTTAAAGGGATATTTGACTTTTTTTTTCACTTTATGCATCATTAAAATGACTGCTCCCGGAAAACGTCCGTTTTTAAAACTTCTTTTTGCATTGATACATGTCCCCTGGTGCAGAACCCGGGTTCCCAAACTCTGTTTAGGACAATAACATGGATAATAGTCGTTATAATTAGCACTTTAGAATCCGAACGTTCGCATCCATTGTATTTAATAGGGTTCTAATGTTCGTGCGAACTTTCGGTCCGTTCGCGGGTTCTGGTGCGAACCGAACCCGGGGGTGTTCGGCTCATCACTAATCCTGAAAGAGTAAATTAATAATTTTCCTATCCCTATCTCGTATTCTAACTTTTGTGGGGAGGGAAAAGAAAAGGGAGAGTTGTAAGGAGAGGGGGAAAAGGAAGCAGCATTCAGAGAATTATATTATATATTTTAAGTTTATATCAATGATATATTTGTATCTGGTGGAAGATAGTGGTCAATCCATGGTTGCCATACAGATTCAAATTTATGGATTTTGTCCAAGTAAATTGCTTCAGTTTTAGCATGTACCATGGCTTGCGTCACTCTCTGTTTAACAGTTTGTATGCAGAGGGAATTGGTTTTCCATGCTTTGGCTATGGATTGTTTAGCCGCTGTTGTAACAAATAAGGATAGTTTGAATTGGCAAAGGGTCAAGCATTGGGGTTTGTAGTTTAATAAAGCAATCTTTGGGTCAGGCAGTAAGGTTGTTTTAAAAATTGTTGAGAGAATTTTAAAAACTTCCTTCCAGAATGAGTTAGCTATAGGACACTCCCACCATGTGTGTATGTATGTGCCTTGGTCTGTACAGTCTCTAAAACAATTGGCAGGGTATTGATGGTTAAATTTAGATAGATGGGAAGGTACTAAGTACCATCTAGTAAGAACTTTGTAATTAGTCTCAAGAGCTACAATGTTGGGACTGGCTGATTTAGTTGCTTGCCATATTTGGGCCCAGTCGTGTTCATCTAGTTGGAGGTGAAGGTCATTTTTCCATTTTTCTATGTATGACGGAAGAGAGGAAGTTGTATGAGAAGTCAATTGGGCATAAAGATCTGAGATTAACCCCTTCCTGTGTGGATTTGATTTACAACTTTGCTCAAAAATGTAGAATTTGTGAGGTGTAGTGTCTGTAGGTTCGTAGGAGGACAGAATTTTTTTTATTTCTAGGTACCTTAAGGATTTTGTTTGTGGTAAATTGTATTGTTCGCAAAAAGTCAAAAAAGGTAATATTTTTGAAGCTTGGAAAAATTGGTGGTTCCTCAGGAGACCTGCAGTGGTCCATGTCGAGAACGATTTAGGGAATGACCAGGCCGGATAGAAGGAAGGGTTATGAAGGAAGGAGAGAAGAGGGTTTAGTTTAGATTGCAGACCAAAACGAGTTTTTAATCTATCCCATAAGGAAAGGCCATGTTTAGTATAAGGATTTGTGATTGATTTCCGTTGGGCTGGGGAGAGCCAGAGGAGATTGGCGGTGGAGAGGGGATCACAGTCTACCGATTCTAATACAACCCATAGTGGTATTTCTTTAGTAGCATGATATTTCGTTAACTGAGCTAATTGTGCCGCATAAAAATATTTTGTAAAATCAGGTACTCCAAGGCCACCTTTAATTTTAGGGGTATATAATGTATGTTTAGGAAGGCGAGGTCTGAGTTTATTCCAGATATTCTGGTTGGTCCTGCATTGGAGGATACGCAGGAAGTGTGAAGGGACTGAAATGGGGAGTACTCTAAATAGGTATAGGATTTTAGGGAGAATAGACATTTTTATGACAGTGATACGACCTAACCAAGCTAGAGGTATGGATGACCATGTGGAAAGTAATTTGGATAAATGTCTTAACATTGGTGGATAATTAGACTTATAAAGATCACTTGGGTTGGCTGTGAAATTAATACCTAGATAAGTAATGTGAGACATTGACCAAGTGAAAGGAAGCGAACATTGTAATTGTGATTGAAGTTCAGGAGATAATGATATATTCAATGCTTTAGATTTTTGTATATTAACTGCTAGACCAGAAATATGTCCGAATTTGTTGAGGGTTTTAAGGAGAATTGGTGCTGATAGCAAGGGATTAGTGAGAAAAATTAGGACATCATCTGCAAATAAACTGATTTTGTGATGATAGCCACCTAGTTCTAGTCCCTTGATATCAGTGTTGGATCGGATGAGTTGGGCCAGGGGTTCTATCGCTAAAGCGAAGAGAAGTGGGGATAGGGGACATCCCTGACGAGTTCCTCTCTCAATATCAAAGGAATTTGAGCGGAATCCAGAATAGGATATAAAGGCTTTAGGATCTTGATATAAAGCAGATATCCATCTCATGAAGTGGGTACCGAATCCCCATTTATGTAGAATTGAGTTTAGATAGGGCCAAGATAAGGAGTCAAATGCCTTTCTTATATCCAGCGAGAGGAAACAGGTAGGGATGTTCCTGGTACGAGCTGTGTGGGCCAAAATCGCCGCCCGACGTATGTTATCTCCCACTTGTCTACAAGGAATAAATCCTGTTTGGTCTCTGTGTATTAGAGTACCTATTATAGGGTTGAGTCTATTTGAGAGAAGTTTAGCTAATAATTTTATATCAATGTTAAGTATTGATATAGGTCTGTAGTTAGACCAAGATGTATCATCCGTATTTGGTTTTGGTATCATAAAAATGGAGGCCAGGAGGGATTCTGGACGGAATGAGTGGTCAGTGAGAAGGGAATTAAAGGCATCAACCATGAGGGGTGATAGTAGGTTAGCAAATTTTTTATAATATGTGGCTGAAAAAACATCAATACCTGGGCGTTTACATGGTTTTAGGGACTTGATCGCGTTTTGTATTTCTAAAACTGTGATCGGTTTGTCTAGGTTTTCTTGTTGTGAGATGGAGAGTGATGGTAAAGTGATTGTAGATAGGAGATTATTTAGTCTATTTTGGTCAAAATTATGAGGATCTTTATATAGTTCTGACAATCTTTTTTGAAATTCTTGTAGTATTTTAAGTGGGTTACTAGTAAAGTTATCTTTGGTTAATTTTAGTCTTATTGGTTTTGGAGTATAAACTTTCTTTCTTAGAGCAAGTGCTAAGAAAGTGTCAGGTTTATTAGCCTTCATATAAAAGGTGTGCTTGGATTTTCGGAGAATCTTTTCCGCTGATTCCGTCAAAAGCAAATCTAGTTCCAAACGTGCTTTATCATATTGTATTTTTGTAGATGGGTTTGGATCAGTTTGGAATTTCTCCGAAGCATCATAGAAAGCTTTTTCTAACTCATTGTGAAGCTGCCGTTTTTGCTTATGATAGTGAGACGCCTGGCTTATACAGACACCTCTGATACAAGGTTTAAGGACTTCCCAGTAAGTTAAAGGATTTGTATCAGTAATTTTATTATTTGCAATATAATCTGTGATAGCTTTCTCAATGACCTTTCCATAGGAAGGCTGTGCTAATAAACCATCAATTATATACCAAGTTTTATGATTCGGTCATGGTATAAGTGAGGAAAGTGTTGTCAGAACTATGTTATGGTATAATGTTTGAGTCTAAGATATAAGCTGAGATGTTGATATTAATGAGAAGATGGTCAATGCGGGAAAATTGTTTATGTGGATGGGAATAATGGGTATATTGTCGTCTAGCTGGATGTTGCTCTCTCCATGTGTCTATTAACCACTTAAGCCCCCGACCATTTGGTAGCTAAAGGACCAGAGGTGAATTCAGAATTTTGCACTGCGCTGCTTTAACTGTAAATTGTGCGGACATGCAATGTTGTACCCAAACGAAATTTGCGTCCTTTTCTTCCCACAAATAGAGCTTTCTTTTAATGGTATTTGATTGCCTCTGCGATTTTTATTTTTTGCGATATAAACGGAAAAAGACCAAAAATGTTGAAAAAAAATGATATTTCTACTTTTTGTTATAAGAAAAATCGAATAAACTCAATTTTAGTCATACATTTAGGCCAAAATGTATTCAGCCACATGTCTTTAGTAAAAAAAATGTCAATAAGCGTATATTTATTGGTTTGCGTAAAAGTTATAGCGTTTACAAACTAGGGTACATTTTCTGGAATTTACACAGCTTTTAATTTATGACTGCCTATCTCATTTCTTGAGGTGCTAAAATGACAGGGCAGTACAAAACCCCCCAAAATGACCCCATTTTAGAAAGTAGACACCCCAAGGAAATTGCTGAGAGGCATGTTGGGCCCATTGAATATTTTTTTTTTTGTCCCAAGTGATTGAATAATGACAAAAAAAAAAAAAATACAAAAAGTTGTCACTAAATGATATATTGCTCACACATGCCATGGTTATATGTGTAATTGCACCCCAAAATACATTCTGCTGCTTCTCCTGAGTACGGGGATACCACATGTGTGGGACTTTTTAGGAGCCTAGCCACGTACGGGACCCTGGAAACCAAGCACCGCCTTCAGGATTTCTAAGGGCGCAAATTTTTGATTTCACTCCTCACTACCTATCACAGTTTTGAAGGCCATAAAATGCCAAAATAGCACAAAACCCCCCCAAATGACCCCATTTTAGAAAGTAGACACCCCAAGGAAATTGCTGAGAGGCCTGTTGAGCCCATTGAATATTTTTTTTTTGTCCCAAGTGATTAAATAATGACAAAAAAAAATAAATAAAAAAAAATTACAAAAAGTTGTCACTAAATGATATATTGCTCACACATGCCATGGTTATATGTGAAATTGCACCCCAAAATACATTCTGCTGCTTCTCCTGAGTACGGGGATACCACATGTGTGGGACTTTTTAGGAGCCTAGCCACGTACGGGACCCCGGAAACCAAGCACCGCCTCCAGGATTTCTAAGGGCGCAAATTTTTGATTTCACTCCTCACTACCTATCACAGTTTTGAAGGCCATAAAATGCCAAAATAGCACAAAACCCCCCCAAATGACCCCATTTTGGAAAGTAGACACCCCAAGCTGTTTGCTGAGAGGCATGGTGAGTATTTTACAGCTCTCATTTGTTTTTGAAAATGAAGAAAGAACTTTTTTTTTTTTTCTTTTTTTTTTTCAATTTTCAAAACTTTGTGACAAAAAGCGAGATCTGCAAAATACTCACAATACCTCTCAGCAAATAGCTTGGGGTGTCTACTTTCCAAAATGGGGTCATTTGGGGGGGTTTGTGCCATCTGGGCATTCCATGGCCTCCGAAACTGTGATAGGCAGTGAGAAGTGAAATCCAAAAATTGACACCCTTAGAAAGCCTGAAGGCTGTGATTGGTTTTTGGGGTCCCGTACGCGGCTAGGCTCCCAAAAAGTCTCACACATGTGGTATCCCCGTACTCAGGAGAAGCAACAGAATGTATTTTGGGGTGTAATTCCACATATGCCCATGGCATGTTTGAGCAATATATCATTTAGTGACAACTTTGTGCAAAAAAAAAAAAATTATTTTTTCCGCATCTTGTGTCAACATATAAAATATTCCATGGACTCGACATGCCTCTCAGTATATAGCTTGGGGTGTCTACTTTCCAAAATGGGGTCATTTGGGGGGGTTTTGAACTGTTCTGGCATTTTATACACAACATTAGGAAGCTTACATCCACTCTTCTAACCACTTGAAGACAAAGCCCTTTTTGACACTTTTTGTTTACATGAAAACATATTTTTTTTTGCAAGAAAATTATGTTGAACCCCCAAACATTATATATATTTTTAAAGCAAAGGCCCTACAGAATAAAATGGTGGGTGTTGCATTTTTTTTTCTACACAGTATTTGCGCAGCGATTTTTCAAACGCATTTTTTGGGGAAAAAATACACTTTTTTTAATTTTAATGCACTAAAACACACTATATTGCCCAAATGTTTGATGAAAAAAAAAGATGATCTTAGGCCAAGGAGATAGATACCAAACACAACATGCTTTAAAATTTCGCACAAACGCGCATTGGCGACAAACTACATACATTTTTAAAAGCCTTTAAAAGCATTTACAGGTTACCCCGTTAGATTTACAGAGGAGGTCTACTGCTAAAATTACTGCCCTCGATCTGACCTTCGCGGTGATACCTCACATGCATGGTGCAATTGCTGTTTACATATGACGCCAGACCGACGCTTGCGTTCGCCATTGGGCAAAAGCAGAGCAGGACAGGGGTGCTTTTTTTTTTTTTTCTTTTTTATTATTAATTTTGCTTTTTTATTTTATTTTTAAACTGTTGCTTCCATATTTATTTATTTTTATCACTTTTATTGTTATCTCAGGGAATGTAAATATCACCTATGATAGCAATAGGTAATGACAGGTACTCTTTTTTGAAAAAACTGGGGTCTATTGGACCCTAGATCTTTCCTCTGCCCTCAAAGCATCTGACCACACCAAGATCGGTGTGATAAAATGCTTTCCCAATTTCCCAATGGCGCTTTTTATATCCGGGGGGGGACAATCCCTCCCACTGCTTGTAAAAGCAGTCAAGAGACTAATTAGCCACTAGGATTGCTTTTACATCAAAGCCGGCCGCTGGCTGAAAAGAATGATACCAAGATGATACCTAAACCCGCAGGCATCATTCTGGTATGAACATTCAAAGTCCAGCAACATACCAGTACGTTGCTGGTCCTTGTTGGACATGTATTGTAATCTTTTTTTTCATGCAGCCTGTTGGCTGAACGAAAAAAAAAGATTGATCGGTGGGTATGCCCACCATTAGAATACCGCCCTTCATCCATCCACTTCTAATGATGGGCATACATGCACCATTTATATATGCCGAAGCATGGGGGCATCTTCTCGCAAAAGTTATGCCGCGTACACATGGTCAGACTTTTCCACGGGCAAGCCTCCGTCGGAATTTCGACCGTATGTACGCGGCATTAGGAGCAAAATCGCTCCTCTGCCCCTCCGCCCCTGCTGCCCCAATGCTTCGGCATATATGTTTTATTTTTTTAACTGTGGTGGCGAAATCACCTCCTACAGCACTGGAGTCGCAGGGATCAGGCCTGTCTCTGCGAACGCTGCAGTTATGTGTGTTGTGTTTTGTAAGTGACAGTGATCGATCGATACTGCACTTGGGTGGCCTGGGCTGAACGGAGGGGCAAAACGCAGGTGCTAGCAGGTATCTGGGCTGATCCCGCTAACACTGCGTTTTTGGGAACCCTAAACTGCTGGGGACGCTAGTATAGATCTGATCAGATCAGATATTGAGCTGATCAGATACTATACCACTAAGGGGGGTGTACGCTTCATGCGTGGGTGTTAGTGCTACTGGCACTAACCTGACGCTGCCTGGGGTGTGACGCAGACCCTCTCTGACGCTAAAACCTAATTGATATCACCCGCCGGGCGATCAGGGGGTTAAACCTTTATTGGGTTATATACGGCGGGTGCCCTGACACTATAAAAAGCAAACTAACTAACCAGCGTCACCCGTAACACTTATATGATGATCACTGGTGAAAGGGTTAACTAGGGGCAATTAGGGGGTTAAAACCTTTATTAGGTAATATATGGGGGTACCTGACGCTATATAAAAACCTGACGGCGAACCTAAAAAAAAATTACTGGCTACCTATCGGCATCACCGACACTAAGACAACGATCATAAAAACGATCGCTTAGTGACAGTGGTGATAGGGGGTGAAAGGGTTACCTGGGGGGCGATCAGGGGGTTAAACCTTTATTAGATAATATATGGGGGTACCCGACGCTATAAAAACCTGCGGCGAACCTAAAAAAAAATACTGGCTACCGATCAGCATCGCCGACGCTAAGACATCGATCAGAAAAATTATCGCTTAGTGACAGTGGTGATAGGGGGTGAAAGGGTTACCTGGGGGGCGATCAAGGGGGTTAAACCTTTATTAGGTAATATATGGGGGTACCCGACGCTATAAAAACCTGCGGCGAACCTAAAAAAAATTACTGGCTACCGATCAGCATCACCGACGCTAAGACATCGATCAGAAAAATGATCGCATAGCGACGGCGGTGCTAGGGGGTGAAAGGGTTACCTGGGGGTGATCAAGGGGGTTAAACCTTTATTAGGTAATATATGGGGGTACCCGACGCTATAAAAACCTGCGGCGAACCTAAAAAAAATTACTGGCTACCGATCAGCATCGCCGACGCTAAGACATCGATCAGAAAAATTATCGCTTAGTGACAGTGGTGATAGGGGGTGAAAGGGTTACCTGGGGGGTGATCAAGGGGGTTAAACCTTTATTAGGTAATATATGGGGGTACCCGACGCTATAAAAACCTGCGGCGAACCTAAAAAAAATTACTGGCTACCGATCAGCATCACCGACGCTAAGACATCGATCAGAAAAAAGATTGCTTAGCGACGGCGGTGATAGGGGGTGAAAGGGTTATCTGGGGGGTGATCAGGGGGTTAAACCTTTATTAGGGGGGGTTAGGGGGCTACATTGGACCTAAAACTAAATGTAGTGACACTTTTACAGTCACAAATGTCACTGATTGCAGTGATCACTAAATAAATGGTCACTGCAATCAGTGACACTGTGACTGGGGGCTGGGGGGGCTGGGGGGTGATCGGGGGGTGTCTGGGGGGGCCTGGGGGGCGATTTATGTGCCTATGTGTCCTGGTGTCAGTGTG
Organism: Rana muscosa; assembly: GCA_029206835.1. Lineage (NCBI taxonomy): Eukaryota > Metazoa > Chordata > Amphibia > Anura > Ranidae > Rana > Rana muscosa. Next base: position 85,794,486 of record CM055122.1, on the reverse strand, counting down.
CTGTTTTGTGTACTAACCTGGCATCTTCTCCTGTACGGCGCACGGTATATGTGAGCGCCGCAGGAGAGATGACATCACTTCCTCCTTCCTGGCAGGCAGGGGAAGCTCTCTCATTCGCCGGGAGCGATCGAGAGGGGGTGGCCGGAATCGAACGGCTGTCCCCTCATGCCGGATCGCTCCCGAAGGTAAAACGACCACCCACTGTAAAGAAGGGGGGTCCGATCGGACCCCCCAACTATACAAAGGCAATCACGTACATATACGTGATTCTGCCTGTCGGTGCCATTCTGCTGACGTATATTTACAGTGGGCGGTCGTTAAGTGGTTAAAGAATATTGATTAAGAAGTTGTTGGTATGAGCAGCGTTGGGTTTGTATCGGGGTCGGAGATTTATCTAAAAATGGATATATTACCTGATTAGAATCTCCACCAAGTATAAGTGTACCTCGTTTATGATTTTCTATAACAGAATAAGTGAGATAAGAAGGACAATGGGTTTTTATTTGGGGCATAGCATGAAACTATGGTGACTTCGGTGTCTTGTAAAAGGCCAGTCAATGTTATGTAGCGACCTTCAGGGTCTTTAAGTTCAGTTTGTAGTGTAAATGATGCTGTATGGTGAAATGCGACATACCTCTTTGTATGGTAGCTGCTGATGCGGTATAAACTTGAGGGAATTTACGGCTAAAGAATTTAGGACAAGAATGGGAGGCAAAATGCGTCTCTTGAAGGCAGACCACATGTGCCTTTAGTTTAGGAAAGGAACGAAATGCTTTTGTTCTTTTAGGTGGTGAATTTAGACCCTGTACATTCAGCGTTATTATATTTAGAGGTGCCATTATATGTGAATAGGAAAGGGGAGGAGCGTTAAGAATTAACTATAGCAACATTTCTCTGGAGGATATTGTAATAGGGACTATGTTTGGAGGTATGGGGGAAAGAAAAAGGGGGAAAAGGGGAGAAAAAGGGCCTGAAAAAATAAGATCCGTTAATGGGTTAGTTATTACTCTGTAAATAGTATATAAACAATAAATCAAGAAGCTTTCTTTTGTGTTCAAAAAATAAAATGTAAAAAGAGCAATTAGCCCCTAAAAGGAGCAAGTATCCAAAGATTGGTATAAAATACCGATCTATGGGTACTCTGTATCCAAAGAGTGTCCAAACTATTTGGCGGGCACTCGAGGATATGTTGGAGACGCAGTGGCTATCTCCGGGACTACAAAGACCATCAAGAAAAAATGCAATAAGAATATAAACTCCAAGTCTAAGCCGACGAATAGTGTATTTTAAATCGGTAACTATGTATATCAAAATTCAACAGAGTTACAGTCATACCAGAATTTGAGACAAAATCAACATTCTAGATATGGTAAAGATGCTGAAAATAAGTTTATATCATAGGAAATAGAGCGGGGATAAACTACTGTACTTTCTATTATGAGATGTATTGCATTATAAAGGCTAGTTAGAGTATGAATAAAAATAGTAAATTAAATAGAAGAAATACAAATAAAAGGTGAATAAACTACATTAGTTCAATATTATGTCCACGCCATAGAGATCTAGATCTTCTAGAGCCTAAATGAAAAAATAAGCTAAGATATATCGTTTTATAGAAATATAAGCAAAATGAGTACAGTAATATGTATAAAAGGATAAATATAAGATTAAAAATAAAACTAAAATAAATAAATAAATATAGACCAGTAAGGTCTACTATATTTTGGGGTGTACATTGCAAGACAGTATTATTTGTATTCATACCGCCTTGTGAGCATGCCACCTATTATAGCATATAAGTATGTGAATACATATTTTGATTCAATATTATGCTAAAAACCATTTCTTTTCTTTAGTGTATATAGAGTTGCTTATGTTAAACTTTTTAATTTTGGATCAGAATCAATAGTTAAAAATAAATAATAATTAGTTATTAATTCATACCACAGTAGAAGAGAGGGGAATAAACCATTCTTTTCCTCATGAAGAAATAAAAAAGGGGGGAAAATGGTGTGTTTTTCTTATAAATAAAAGTATAATATTAACTAAGTTCCTGCAATAGTCATATTTCATCTAAGCAAGATTGGGATCTTAATCATTTGGTGAAAAGATGAAATATAAAAACAGAGTAAAGCAACAATATCAGTTTTGACTCATAACATTAATCTAAGTATTCTATATATATATATACTGTCTCATCTAAGGGGTGTGTTTTCTAGGATCAGTATAACCACTTCCCTACTGTGCACGAAAACCCCCTTCCTGCCCAAGCCATTTTTCAGCTTTCAGCGCTGTCACACTTTGAATGACAATTGCGCGGTCGTGCGACGTGGCTCACAATCGAAATTTGCATCCTTTTTTTCCCACAAATAGAGTTTTCGTTTGGTGGTATTTGATCACCTCTGCGGTTTTTATTTTTTGCGCTATAAACAAAAGAAGAGCGTCCAGTTTGGAAAAAACACTATTTTTTACTTTTTGCTATAATAAATACCCATTTTTTTTTTCAAATAAAATTTTCCTCAGTTTAGGCCGATACGTATTCTTCTACATATTTTTGGTAAAAAAAAAACAAAACGCAATAAGCGCGTATTGATTGGTTTACACAAAAGCGTCTACAAAATAGGGAATAGATTTATAGCATTTTTATATTTTTTTATTTTTTATTAGTAATGGCGGCGATCTGCGATTTTTATTGTGACTGCGATATTGCGGCGGACACATCGGACACCTTTGACACATTTTTGGTACCATGCACATTTATACAGCGATCCGTGCTATAAAAATGCATTGATTACTGTATAAATGTGATTGGCAGGGAAGGGGTTAACCACTAGGGGGCGGGAAGGGGTTAAATATGTTCCCTCAATGTGTTCTAACTGTGGGGGGAGGGGACTGACTGGGGGAGGTGACCGATGGTTGTCCCTATGTACAAGGGACACACCATCGGTCCCCTCTCCCTGACAAGACGTGGATCTCTGTGTTTACACACAGAGATCCACTTTCCTGCTCATTTCCCGGGCAATCGCGGGTGCCCGGCGGCAATCGCGACCGCCGGGCACGTGCATCGGGGCCTTGGGAGCGCGGCGGGTGCGTGCGTGTTCCGCCGGCAGCGCGCGCCCCCTAGCTCGTTTTAAAGGGAGGACGTCATATGACGTCCTCCCAGAACAAGAGTGTCCTCCGCCCGCCGTCAATTGACAGTGGGCGGGGGACAAGTGGATAATATATGTGTTAATAAGTATTGGCCTATATATTGAATCAAATCACTTCATGTCATTGGTGCAGTGTCTGGAATAGGTGAAGCAAAACGACTTCTGTTATGGGTACTAGAAGAGGCAGGTTGATCTGAAATGTCTTGTTCGCGTTGTGAGGGGAAACCAGAGTGTGTCCGCCTTTTGGTTCCTTCTGTTGTGGTTTCTGGAGTTGACAGGCGAAGATCTAGAATAGTAGAAAGCAAATCATCTGCAGATTTACAGATATAGGTAGTTCCTTTGTATGTAAAGCGGATGGCAAAGGGGAAAGTCCAGCGGTATGTAATGTGATTATATTGGAGGACCTGTAGATGGGGTTTCATTTCCTTCCTTTTCATCAGTGTCTGTTGAGAGAGGTCTTGGTATATTTGGTATTGATGACCTTGGAATGATAGTGAGCCTTTGTTGCGAGCTGCTTCTAATAGTTGTTCCTTTGTACGGAAATAATGAAATTTGATTATTATATCCCTGGGAGGACCCTTGTCCTTTTTTGGTGTTAATGATCTGTGAATTCTGTCCATTTCAAGTCTTTCCAGGGGGATAGAGGGTGCCAGTTCTTGAAATAGTGCTGTGGCTGTAGAATGGAGATCCTCTATACTCTCAGGGAGTCCTCTGATGCAGAGATTAGATCTCCTATTCCTGTTCTCAAAATCTTCAAGTCTATTTTGGAGGGAATGTTAATCTTCTTTAAGGCAGTCTAATTCATCAGCATGGTGATAGATTGCAGCATCAAGCTCATCTGTTCTCTGTTCTAGAACTGAGGTGCGTCTACCCACCTCACAAATTTCTCTAGTCAGCTTTTCTGTAATGCTATCAGATGTATTCTGAAGAGCTTTACGTAGGACCTTTTCAAATTGATTAATTAAGTCAATATTAGGTGATGTTTGTTGTAGGGAGTTTGTAAATATCCCTATGTCATATTCTGTCTCTGAGTGCTGTGAGGAGGCTAGAGACTGCAGCTGCTTCTGTGAGAGGATTTGTGAGGGAAGTGGCACAGCCATTTTAGATGTAGATTTAGTCAGCGCTTCTTGTGCTTTCCCTGCCTTAGGTTTAGTTTTCCTCCCGCTATACATCATTTCAAAAGGTGCCCAAGAGTATTAGTAGTATACCTGTCACCAATTTATGTATATTACCAGCTTAGACCCGGATTATTGGCCGTTTGTGTCCCGGTCGGTGCGGAGCGCTCAGGCAGACATGACTACCTCAGGCGGCTTCGCGCATGCGTCTCGCCAGTTCTAATTTTCAAAACTTGACAAGTATTAAAATGTACTTCCATGTAACCATGATAACTATGGTGTATGTTTCTACAATGTTTGCATAGAGAACAGCTCTGAAAAGGTTACTTCCTGTTTTCGCTTTAACTTTCTTAATCAAGGTAATGGGGAATGTTAGGAGAGATCTGGCTTTAGTAAACTGTTGCAGAAACTGAAGTCAAGGTCATTTCATGGCATGATCAGGGACACCTCACTGTGCAGTGACAGTATACAGTACCTTGAAAAAGTATTCATACCCCTTGACATTTTCCACATTTTGTCATGTTACAACCAAAAACATAAATGTATTTTATTGAGATTTTATGTGATAGACCAGTGTTTCTCAACTCCAGTCCTCAAGGCGCCCCAACAGGTCATGTTTTCAGGATTTCCCTCAGATGAAACGGCTGTGGTAATTACTAAGGCATTGAAACTGATCAAATCACTTGTGCAAAATAATGGAAAGCCTGAAAACATGACCTGTTGGTGCGCCTTGAGGACTGGAGTTGAGAAACACTGTGATAGACTAACACAAAGGGGCACATCATTGTGAAGTGGAAGGAAAATGATAAATGGTTTTCAACTTTTTTTACAAATAAATATCTGAAAAGTGTGGTGTGCATTTGTGTTCAGCCCCCCGGAGACAATACTTTGTAGAACCAACTTTCACTGCAATTACAGCTACAAGTCTTTTTGGGCATGTCTCTACCAGCTTTGCACATCTAGAGAGTGACATTTTTGCCCATTTTTCTTTCCAAAATAGCTCAAGCTCTGTCAGATTGGACGGAGAGCATCCTTGCCATAGATTCTCAATTAGATTAAGGTCTGGACTTTGACTGGGCCATTCTAACACATGAATATGCTTTGATCTAAACCATTTCATTGTAGCTCTGGCTGTATGTTTAGGGTCATTGTTCTGCTGGAAAGTGAACCTTCGCCCCAGCCTCAAGTCTTTTGCAGACTCTAACAGGTTTTCTTCTAAGATTGCCCTGTATTTGACTCCATCCATCTTCCCATCAACTCTGACCAGCTTCCCTGTCCCTGCTGAAGAAAAGCATCCCCACAACATGATGCTGCCACCACCATGTTTCATGGTGGGGATGGTGTGTTCAGGGTGATGTGCAGTGTTAGTTTTCCACCACACATAACCTTTTGCTTTTAAGCCAAAAAGTTCAATTTTTGGTCTCATCTGACCAGAGCACCTTCTTTTACACGTTTGCTATGTCCCCTACGTGGGTTCTCGCAAACTTCAAACAGGACTTCTTATGGCTTTCTTTCAACAATGGCTTTCTTCTCCAGAGTTACCATGGGCCTCTTGGCTGCTTCTCTGATTAATGCTCTCCTTGCCCGACCTGTCAGTTTAGGTGGATGGCCATGTCTTGGTAGGTTTGCAGTGGTGCCATACTCTTTCCATTTTTGGATGGATTGAACAGTGCTCCGTGAGATGTTCAAAGCTTGGGATATGTTTTTATAACCTGACCCTGCTTTAAACTTCTACACAACTCTATCCCTGACCTATCTGGTGTGTTAATTGGCCTTCATGATGCTGTTTGTTCACTAAGGTTCTCTAACAAACCTCTGAGGGCTTCACAGAACAGCAGTATGTATACTGATATTAAATCACACACAGGTGAATACTATTTACTAACTAGATGACTTCTGAAGGCAATTGGTTCCACTAGATTTTAGTTAGGGGTATCAGAGTAAAGGGGGCTGAATACAAATGCATCCCATACTTTTCACGTTTTTAAAAAACATTTATCATTTTCCTTCTACTTCATAATTATGTGACACTTTGTATTGGACTATCACATAAAACCCCAATAAAATACATTTACATTTTTGTTTGTAACATGACAACATTTGGAAAATTTCAAGTGGTAAGAATACTTTTTCAAGGCACTGTACATAAATGGATTGAATTAAGAATTGATCCATCTATGGTTGGCTTTACAAACACAATTCACTGAGTCAGAGGAGTCTCATCCTTTATCAGATGTATGCCTTTGAAGTTTTATTCAAACAAAATAAACCCAAAAGGAGACAACTTTTGCTGTGATGTCTCTTTAGATGTTAGTGTTCTGTGAATACTTGGTCAAAAAGACTGTATAGTAAAAACAGATATAAACAATTTAAAGTGTAAGTAAACCCCCCTATTGTTTTCAACCAAGAAAGCTGCCAATGACATCTTGGACTCTGTTTAATCTACAAATGCCATGGTGCTGCACATGTGATCAGTTATGACACCAGCCATCAGATGGGTTGACAGTTTGGTTGAGAGCAAAACCAATGGAAGTGTTACATTTTGGCAAGTCCCGGAAATGAAACTGTTTTATAAATGGGTTTACTTCCGCTTTAAAAAAATGTTTGCCTAAAATAAAATTGCCCCAAAAACATTATAATTTACCTTTAGACAGTGATTTTAGGGAGAAGTAAAACCAAGCATTGAATTCTTAATATTTGACAGCAAACTCTGCAATTGTGGTAAAGTTCAAGAGTCCTTTAAAAGTTTTTTTTTAATTTTTTTATCTGAAGTATCTATGAACCATTGTACACAGAATACAGAGATATCTTTATATGTGGGATTAGTGTGGCTGTTTCCTGACTCCTCTGTTGTGTCATTTCCTACGTCTCTGCTGGATGTATTGCCAATCAAATTCAACATTCAGAGGTGGGTTTAATTATAATTGGTGGCTGTGAGATACTTTGTAGTACTAACACTTTGTTTATGTCACCTTTCTGTACATAGGACACTAGAAGAATCTTGCAGTAGGTGGGTTTTGGACTACAAAAGTTAAAGTTACAAAAGTTTAGGACTACCTCTCTCCTATTGGTTGAACTAGATGAACTTGTGCCATTATTTAACCTGACCAAATATGTAACTATGAAACTCTCTTGCATTAAAAATAGGCAAAAGGAGTTCCTGGATCGATAAAACCCAGAAAAAATGTCACCAGAAAAAACTTTATTGCTGGGGCATAGGTCTACTTTCACCTAAAACAATATACTGACTTCTGTGTAAAGCTTGAAGTCAATCATAGAAGCAGAATTGTAAATGTCTTGATGAGCCCTGTTCAAAACAGTGTATCAATATTGCTTTTTCAAATATTTGTGAAAGCTACTCACTAGGTAGAGATGATTTTTTATGTTGTATACTATGAAAGGAAAAAAAGCATAATTTATAGCTTACAGACTTTTGCAAGGACTTGAGTCTACAGTAAGAATAAGCTAAAGACCAAAGAAAAAACATACTGTTTAAAGATACGCTATAAATCAACCCTAAGTAAATCAACCATACCATATATAATAAAATGTGACCCAGATGCAACCTGCAACAAATAAACCAAATGTGCAAATAGTGCTAGAAAATATAATGTGCTGAAACATATACAGTGTACGGAGACCCCCGATGGGATCAATCTGGTGCAACAAACAAAAACAAAAACAACAAAAAACAGCCTGGAAGGCGACTCCTGATTTTGCCGATTCGCACCAAACACTGTGGATTATATGCATAAACTGTTTTTTCAGTCCTTTTGTGTAGACCAATCAGAGCACTCCTTCACTAAATCCCACTCTTCCAGTTAATCACAGATCAGCACGGTTGTCAGATTTGATACCTTGAGCAGTCTCGGTTATACCTCATACAGGTGAATCATGGAAGCCAAAAGGAAAAACAAACCTCATTGCGCAGTGCTCTCACACACAAGGGTAATGTTAAGCACACAGCGCTTTCACTCACGTGACCAAAATAAGTGTATCGCATAGACAGCCACAGTTCAGCTCAGTAGAGCGCTTCTCCTTCACAGCTCCGGCTTGCAACACATCCGAGTGCCGCTGGTAGCGTGATTAGGCTCCTCCCCCTACGCGTTACGTCACGTGACTTAGTCATGATACCCATGACTAAGTCACGTACGTGTGACGTAACACGAACACCATTAAGCCCTGTACACACGATCGGTTTGACTGATGAAAACCGTCCGATGGATGGTTTTCATCAGACCAACCGATCGTGTATGGGACCCATCGGTCTTTTTTCCATCGGTTTTAAAAAATAGAACATGTTTTAAATTTTTCCGATGGATAAAAAACCGACCGAAAACTCTGATCGTCTATGGGCAAGTCCATCGGATCCAAAACCCACGCATGCTCAGAATCAAGTCGACGCATGCTCAGAAGCATTAAACTTAATTTTTCTCGGCTCATCGGAGTGTTTTACGTCACCGCGTTTGGAACGGTCGGTTTTTTGACTGATGGTGTGTGGGCAAGACTGATGAAAAACAGTTTCATCGGATTTCCGATGGACAAATCCATCGGACGAAAATCCATAGGTTATCCGATCGTGTGTACAGGGCTTTAAAGTCTATGGGACACGAACATGAAAAATCAAAAGTGATAATTTTAAAGACTTATATGCATGGTATTGTCATAAAAAGTGCTTGGGGACCCGGGTCCTGCCCCAGGGGACATGTATCAATGCAAAAAACAAAGTTTTAAAAACGCCCGCTTTTTCAGGAGCAGTGATTTTAATAATGCTTAAAGTGAAACAATAAAAGTGAAATATTCCTGTTTATTTTCCCGTGTTTAGAACAGTCCCTGCACAAAATGAAATTTCTAAAGGAAAAAAAGGAATTTAAAACTACTCGCGGCTATAATGAATTGTCGGGTCCCGGCAATACAGATAAAAGTCATTGAAAAAAACGGCATGGGTTCCCCCCCAGTCCATTACCTGGCCCTTCAGGTCTAGTATGGATATTAAGGGGAACCCTTCACCAATTGTTTTAAAAAAAATGGCGTATGGGTTCCCTTCAAAATCCATACCAGACCCTTCAGGTCTGGTATGAATTTTAAGGGAAACCCCCCGCCAAAATTAAAAGAAAAGGTTGTGGGGGTCCCCCCAAAAATCCATACCAGACCCTTATCCGAGCACGCAACCTGGCAGGCCGCAGGAAAAGAGGGGGGTACGAGAGTGCCCCCCCTCCTGAACCGTACCAGGCCACATGCCCTCAACATGGGGAGGATGTCCCCATGTTGATGGGGACAAGGGCCTCATCCCCACAACCCTTGCCCTGGTGGTTGTGGGGGTCTGCGGGCGGGGGGCTTATCGGAATCTGGAAGCCCCCTTTAACAAAGGGGACCCTCAGATCCCGGCCCCCCTATGTGAATTGGTAACGGGGTATATTGTACCTCTACCATTTCACAAAAAAGTGTCAAAAATTGTAAAAAACACAGTAGACAGCTTGGGACAAGTCCTTTATTAAAAAAAAAAAAGGAAAAAAAATTCCAGCGATGTACATCCATTCTCGAGCGGAGGATACGGAGAAAGAAAAAACCTGCCGACACGATCCGCCTCCATGGGTGCTTCCCGTCGAATGACACTACACCCGCCGCGACAGCTCCTAAATAGCTGAGGGCGGGGCCACCAGTGACATCTACGGGTGACCCCGCCCCCCACAACGGGGGTTTCTCTTTTATCTGTATTGCCGGGACCCGACAATTCATTATAGCTGCGAGTAGTTTTAAATTACATTAGAAATGTCATTTTGTGCAGGGACTGTTCTAAACACGGGAAAAATGTGCCACTTTACAGGCGTACTATAGTAACCCCCCAGGTACGAAATTTAAAGGAATATTTCACTTTTATTGTTTCACTTTAAGCATTATTAAAATCACTGCTCCCCAAAAAAACGTTAGTTTTAAAAAAAAAAATTCATTGATACATGTCCCCTGGGGCAGGACCCAGGTCCCCAAACACTTTCTCTGACAATACCATGCATATAAGCCTTTAAAATTAGCAATTTTGATTTCTCCCATAGACTTTTAAAGGGTGTTCCGCGGCTTTCGAATTTGCCGTGAACACCCCAAATTGTTCGCTATTCGGCGAAGAGGCGAACACCCGATGTTCGACTCGAACATCGGGCTCATCCCTACTTGTTTTTCTTAGCAAAAGAAGCTTTTCTCTTGAAAAAAAAAATGTCTTACAAATATAATGGTCACATAAATTATAAATATATTTTGTCTGCTGATAAAAATTACCATAATATCTTGCTGATCAATGAACCTCGGATTTCTTAGCAACCAGCAAATTTTTATTTTTATAAATATGTAAAAAAAAATGTACATGAAATTGTAAAAACATATGTTAATACTCTATCATCTCTAGTTTCAATATTTTTATTGATTTTTGCCCAAAAATATGAGTAAGTGTTACATAAAGAAAAATTATATTAGATGTCATAGGTACAATAAAATGACAAATTTAGTGAACATAACAGCAAGGATTGATCTGAGGAAGAGAATTTTTTTAAATAAAAGTGGGAAAACAGCGAAAATACAATACAGAGGTTGATGGGTGTGAAATATGTTCAAAAGCATTGTATATATAACCCAACAAATTCAAATGCGAACGGGAAGAGGTTCTCATTTTTAAGAACTGTCAGTAGGCAACAGGTCATCTTAATCATAATAGATGATGAAAAAAATAAAAAGAATAACCTAATGTAACAACAGATTGAACGTCTTCAACTGTAGGCAAGTACTTAAAGGATAAGTATCTATGGATATTGAAATAATATTGCTCTGTATGGCTGAATCGTCTAATTCCATTAAATGCAGGAAATTCTTCCCCTAGATAGAGTTAAGTGGCCCTATAAGGTCACATTATCTACTCTATCATCTCTAAAATAATATGAATTAAAACAGAACTCTGCTAGCTAACCATAGCCGAATGTGCAGAAATGTGTTATTTGCTATGAATCAGCTTTTGTAAAAAACATTTTTATTAAAGTTTTAACCTATAATACTTAAGTGACATTCCAGAATGCAGCACACATTTACGGAAATAATTCATACGGTCTTATGGAAGCCAGATAGTAACCTGGGGGTAAGAAAAGACACTGTCAAGGTGAACCATATGAGGGTTCTGTATCATGAGCTGACATAATTATGTTGGAACATGGTCTCTGTGTTGTGCTGTCATCTGCAAAAAAAAAAGGTCTCTATTTTAATTTATATATTACACAGCCTGAAAGTTTAAAACTGAACACCATAATTTTTCTGAGCCCTTAAATACTTTCTAATTGTTAGTCGTACATTCAAAAATTCACCAGCAATGTTTCATATTTACTAAATACAGTATTGTAACATTAAATTTAGAAGAGAGAAATTTACAAATTTTCGTGAAGCTGGACAAATATCCAAATAGCTCAAAACATTTCCCTTTGACCAACAGAGAAAAAGCAATCATTAACTCTTTTTCATTAGCAAAATATTGTGAACATAGAATTAAAAAGTCATTATTCTAGTAAAATCGAAGAGCTAAATGAGAATTGTACAATGTAATCTTTAAAAAACTCAAAAATTTATATTTACTGCCATTGAAAATAATTATGTATTTAATCACAATAAAATAGAAGTTCAGGATTTAAAAAACAAACAAACAATTATACTCACCTAGGTGGATGCAGCATCGATCCGATGCTTCATCTGTCTCCCGCCGGCTCTGCAGTGAGAAATGAGTGATCAAATACCATTGATCACTCAGTTCTCCCCCTCCACTCTGAGTATAGAGCAGTGATTGTCAGTCAGCAGCTCAATGCTCTTCCCTCCAGTGCCATAGGAGCGCTGGGCTGTGAAGGGGGCAGAAGAGTCTGGCAATGTCTCTCAGCAAATCGCTGAGAGGCTGAGCCAGGTGCCAGTGTAAGCATCTGGGTGGATCCTGACAATAGTGAGTGAAGGCTTTTGCCCACCTTTGGCTAAAAAAGGGTCACAGGAGTGCAGAACTGAATTCTTGTGATCCATACAAGCATGGGAAAAAAAAGCGTTGCCCATACTTCTCCTTTAAAGCAGAACTTCACTCTTTCAGTTAACATTGACTATCTTTAACCAATTCCTGCCCGGCCTATAGACAAATGATGGCTGATCACATGCTACAGACAGGGCCAATCACAGCCTATCTGTACCATGTGATTAGCTGTGGGCAATTTACAGCTATCTACAATAGTAAACGCTGAATAAATCCATTTCATTCAGTAAAAATGGTTACTTATAACAGTGAAGTTCACTGGTAAAAGCAATCATAATGTGTGGGTCACTTCCCCAGTAGGGATGAGCTTGGAGTTCGAGTCAAACTCATGTTCGACTCGAACATTGCCTGTTCGCCCGTTCGCCGAACAGCGAACAAATTGGGGTGCTCGCGGCAAATTTGAAAAATCTATGGGAGAAATCTAAAGTGTTAATTATAAAGGCTAATATGCAAGTTATTGTCCTAAAAAGTGTTTGGGGACCGGGGTCCTGCCCCAGGGGACATGTATCAATGCAAAAAGAAGTTTTAAAAACTGCCGTTTTTTCGGGAGCAGTGATTTTAATAATGCTTAAAATGGAAAAATAAAAGTGAAATATTCCTTTAAATTTCGTACCTGGGGGGTGTGTATGATATGCATGTGAAGTGGCACATGTTTCCCGTGCTTAGAACTGTCCCTGCAAAAAATGTCATTTTTGAAAGAAAAAAAGTATTTTAAAACTGACTCGCGGCTATTAATGAATTGTCGGCTCCCGGCAATACATACAAAAGTCATTGATAAAAAAAAAAAAAAAGCGTGGGGGTTCCCCAGAATTCAATTACCAGGCCCTTCAGGTCTGGAATGGATATTAAGGGGAACCCCGCCACAAATTTTAAAAAAATTGACGTGGGGTTCCCCCAAATATCCATTCCAGGCCCTTCAGATCTGGCATGGATTTTAAGGGGAACTCCACCCCAAATTTTAAAAAAAAATGGCGTGGAGTCCCCCTAAAAATCCATACCAGACCCCTTATCCGAGCACGCAACCTGGCCGGCCGCAGGGGAAAAGGGGGGGACGAGAGAGCGGCCCCCCCTCCCTCCTGAACCGTACCAAGCCACATGCCCTCAACATGGGGAGGATGTCCCCATGTTGATGGGGACAAGGGCCTCATCCCCACAACCCTTGCCCGGTGGTTGTGGGGGTCTGCGGGCGGGGGGCTTATCGGAATCTGGAAGACCCCTTTAACAAAGGGGACCCCCAGATCCCGCCCCCCTATGTGAATTGGTAAGGGGTACGTTGTACCCCTACCATTTCACGAAGAAAGCGTAAAAAAATGTTTAAAAAAACACACAAACACCTTGAAAAAGTCCTTTATTAAAAAAAAAACATTCCAGCGGTGAAATCCAGTGTCCCGCGGCGATCCCGATGTCCAGCGCTGTCCTTCATTGGTTGTGCCTGAGCAGACCTGATGGGGAACTCCCTCTCAGTATTTTAAATGTATAGACCCGCCCCTTCTAAAGTTCCCCATCAGGTCCGCTCCCTCGGTATGTCGGACCCGCCTACGTCATTGGCTTGAGCGGGGAACTTCCTTCACTGTGTAATTTAAATTTACATAGTGAAGGAAGTTCCCCGCTCAAGCCAATGACGTAGGCGGGTCTGACATACCGAGGGGGCGGACCTGATGGGGGACTGCTCTCACTTTGGTAATACATGTATAGACCCGCCCCTTCTCATGTTCCGCATCTGGTCCGCTGAGCGGACCTGATGGGGAACTTTAGAAGGGGCGGGTCTATACATTTAAAATACTGAGAGGGAGTTCCCCATCAGGTCCGCTCAGGCACAACCAATGAAGGACAGCGCTGGACATCGCAATCGCCGCGGGACACTGGATTTCACCGCTGGAATGTTTTTGTTTTTTTTTAAATAAAGGACTTTTTCAAGGTGTTTGTGTGTTTTTTTAAACATTTTTTTACGCTTTCTTCGTGAAATGGTAGGGGTACAATGTACCCCTTACCAATTCACATAGGGGGGGGCCGGGATCTGGGGGTCCCCTTTGTTAAAGGGGTCTTCCAGATTCCGATAAGCCCCCCGCCTGCAGACCCCCACAACCACCGGGCAAGGGTTGTGGGGATGAGGCCCTTGTCCCCATCAACATGGGGACATCCTCCCCATGTTGAGGGCATGTGGCCTGGTACGGTTCAGGAGGGAGGGGGGGCCGCTCTCTCGTCCCCCCCTTTTCCCCTGCGGCCGGCCAGGTTGCGTGCTCGGATAAGGGGTCTGGTATGGATTTTTAGGGGGACTCCACGCCATTTTTTTAAAAAATTTGGGGTGGAGTTCCCCTTAAAATCCATGCCAGATCTGAAGGGCCTGGAATGGATATTTGGGGGAACCCCACGTCAATTTTTTTTTTATTTGCGGCAGGGTTCCCCTTAATATCCATTCCAGACCTGAAGGGCCTGGTAATTGAATTCTGGGGAACACCCACGCTTTTTTTTTTTTTTTTATCAATGACTTTTGTATGTATTGCCGGGAGCCGACAATTCATTAATAGCCGCGAGTCAGTTTTAAATGACTTTTTTTCTTTCAAAAATGACATTTTTTGCAGGGACAGTTCTAAGCACGGGAAACATGCGCCACTTCACATGCATATCATACACACCCCCCAGGTACGAAATTTAAAGGAATATTTCACTTTTATTTTTTCATTTTAAGCATTATTAAAATCACTGCTCCCCAAAAAACGGCCGTTTTTAAAACTTCTTTTTGCATTGATACATGTCCCCTGGGGCAGGACCCGGGTCCCCAAACACTTTTTAGGACAATAACTTGCATATTAGCCTTTATAATTAACACTTTAGATTTCGAACGTTCGAGTCCATTGTATTTAATAGGGTTCTAAAGTTTACACAAACATTTTGTCTGTTCGCAGGTTCTGGTGCGAACCGAACAGGGGGGTGTTCGGCTCATCCCTGTTCCCCAGTGTAGTAGAGTGTTACTATGGTATGGTAACACTGTTCTGCTCTGGTCATGGTGTGTTAAAAAAAAATCATATAAAAAAAAAAAAACATGTAATAAAAAAATGAAAAAAATGTTAACAAATTCAAATAAATTATAATGATTATTATTATTATTATTATTATTATTTTTTACATACTGCCACCAGTCAGTGTCCCTGATTACCACCACACAAGTTATATGTATGGAGACCCCGATTTATGGGGATATGCGTGGGACTTTAACGGTGCTTGATAGTGTTGCTTTGAGTTTTGAACAGAAAAAAATTTGTTGGAGAAATTGCATAAAAATATATAAAAGATTTATTCATGATTACATGGCATTAAAAAACAGGGAAAGAGAATACAACGC
Source organism: Rana muscosa (assembly GCA_029206835.1). Taxonomy (NCBI): domain Eukaryota; kingdom Metazoa; phylum Chordata; class Amphibia; order Anura; family Ranidae; genus Rana; species Rana muscosa. The sequence goes on along the minus strand of CM055122.1, from coordinate 85,778,838 downwards.
AGTGCACTCTTTCCTTATAAATCACCAACTGTCAGTCCTACATGTTTCGCCTAACTGAGGCTTCTTCAGGGACGAGTGGCGACTTTATTTTATCTAAGAAAAAGTGTAAATAATTTATAAATACATATTTTACACAAAAGAAAAAAAAGAAAAACAAAAATAATACTTTTCATAGATTTTTATCAAAGATACATTTCTGAAGTAGCATGAACTAATACCTCTAGACTCATGGGAGCCCTCCAAACAGTAAGTGTGCCCCAGTAATATATCGAATAAACTGGGAGCACGTTATGGAGCAACAGGCATCTATGCTGACATGCGTCCAAATTCAACCCTGCCCGAGTGGAGCATCCAGGGAATCTAAATGGGGATAACAAGTTTTTGCACTCTAGTTAATCCAGCCTTAAAAAAGTTAAACAAAATAAATTTTGAGCTATTGTAAGCGATCAAAATGAGAGACTAGTAACAAGTCGCTCACAGATATATTGTATGTAGTATAGATATATTGGCTTTCATGCAGATAAAGCGCAAAATGCGTGGTCTGGGAGCCTTGGAATCACAAAACAGCAAACGTTCAGTGCATGGGAGTACCATTTAAGTATTCTCTGTCAATGACATAGAACACAGGATTAACTTTTTTAATGAATGAGACGCTGCAGGGTCCAACAAAATAAAAAGGACACCGCAGCTCATTCAAACAAGAAAGTACCTTCAAGCTGGAATGGAAAGCCTTTGATTGTTCTCAGTTGAAGTGATCTGGAGGGCTTGAGGAAGCAGCCAAACCAGTGCAATTAATACAAGCAAAAAGGCAACATCAGTGATATGAAAAAAGAAAGAAAAAGAACCATCCGGTTCATAGCTTGAAGCTGGTTTGGCAGCACGTACCTGTTTGCTGTATGTGAAATGGCGTCATATTTGTATCCCCACTGTGCAATGTATTGGCGGCGCCGCATATGACGTGATTATGTCAGCGGCGCACGGCGGGCACTAGGGGGTGATGTATATGGTGGGGTGGACGCCAAGAAGGAGAGTAAGGGCATGTGCGGTGGACGCCGGAGGACGGAGACTGGTGCACGCGGCAACTCAAGTTATATGGTCATTTATTTGTCCTGGCATTTTCAGGCCTTATGCCGCATACACACGTTCGTTTTTCACGTCGTTAAAAATGCCATTTTTTTAATTGGGCATTAAAAACGATCGTGTGTAGCCTCCAGAGCATTTTTAACGACGTGAAAAATGGCCTAAAAAAATGAGAACCTGCTCCATTTTTTCACGTCGTTTTTCACGTCGTTTTTTTTGACGACGTGAAAAACGGTAGTTTGTATGCTTTTACGAGGGGAAAAAAAACGCGCACGCTCAGAATCAAGTATGAGACGGGAGTGCTCGTTCTGGTAAAACTAGCGTTCGTAATGGAGATAGCACATTCGTCACGCTGTAACGGACTGAAAAGCACGAGGCTGAAAAGCGCGAATCGTCGCTCAACAGACTTTACTAACATGAAGGGTGGCGCCATTCGAACGGAACTTCCCCTTTATAGTGCCGTCGTACGTGTTGTACGTCACTGCGCTTTGCTCGAGCGTTTTTTTAAATGAACGTGTGTATGCAAGACAGGCTTGAGAGGAAACAAGAAAAATCACGTTGAGAAAAACGTTGTTTTTGAAAATGACATTAAAAACGATCGTGTGTACGCGGCATCAAAAAAAGGGTTTGTGGACTCTAAAACTTTCCTACAGACTAAATAATAAACAATGATTTGGGTTATTTTCACCAAAGAAATGTAACAGAATACAGTTTGGCCTAAATTTATGAAGAAAGATGATTTATTTGCAAAATGTTATAACAAAAATTAAGAAACATTTTTCTAAATTTCCGGTCTTTTTTCATTTATTTAGCAAAAAATTAAAAAACCCAGTGGTGATTAAATACCACAGAAAAAAAACTATATTTGTGTGTAATTGTCATTCAAAGTGCGACAGTGCTGAAAGCTGAAATTTGGCCTGGACAGGAAGTGGGTAAAAGTGTCGGGTATTGAAGTGGTTAATCCTTATGCAGATAGCATTAGTAAATAGGTAGGAAAATATATCCTATTTACTTGTTTTAAACCATTTTTTTTTTACATTACTTCAGTAACTTCCTGATCTCTGGGCAAAATTATGTCATGTATTCCAGAAGTCTTCAGAAGGGGAGAAACACCCTCCTGCCTGCCTGAGTGAAGGGCAGATGAATTCCAGAAATGTAATGCTACATGAATCGTCCGCCCTTACTCAAGATAGCCATGGTCAAAAATCCATGTAGACATGGATGGAGTTAACTTTGAATATTTTAGTCAATAATCTAAAATAACAGATGGGCTTATCTCCCTTTTTCTTTATTTTTTTTTCCTTTTTTTGGTTTTTAATTCTTACACTTTTGTTCTTTTATCCCAGATTATCTTACTATTTTTATTTTGAAAAATAAAGTAATGTTCATAGCTTGTTGCTTATTTTAACCTTTTGGTTTGCTGAAATATTTATGACAAATTTGTTTTCGTACATGCATGTTATATTTTGTTTGATCCTCTCACTTTGACTAAATTTAAGGTCACTGTTTCAGTAATATTCTGTTAATAATGTTTTGAAACTTCATAAAAAATGTGTTTATACCTGAAATGTATTCCCACTACATTTCCAGCAACAGCTAGGTATTTTTTTAAATTAGATTTTTTATTAATCTACAAATAGTGGAGCGGTGATAACTCACAGGCTGGCCTCTCACAAGCCTTTCTGGAAGTCAACAGTGAGATCCCATACCAGGAGAACTGCCCTTTCATTGTTATCATTTTATCAGAATCCATTAGGTTCATATTTATAATTGCACTGGTTTCAAGTAATGAAAGTAGATGAATCTTATTATTGGGACTTCAGGAATAAAGGCAAAAATGTATATCTATATACAATAAAAAGATTACAAATGTGGCGCTCACTCAATGCTGAAAAAAAAGCGCTATAAAGTGATGATTAGTGCAGAAAGAACATATTCATAGTGTCCAATCAGAGCATCAAAATTCGTAGAGTAATGTGCATGTGCATAAAGATATGAGATCCAGACCATCCAAGTAGTTCCACCACAGTGCACAAATCATTTGCCCCATCCTCTTACCTCATTCAAAGACCTATTACAGGTCAAGCCAAGCCTCCAGAACACTCAATATGTATCCACGAATATCCAAGATCAGAGCACGTTGACCCAAAGGACAGTAATCAAATTCATCAGAATGTAGTTTACATGTAATGAGAAGATAGGGGCTCCATAGTGTAGTAGTCAAAAAAGATTTATTACGGAAAACATAATAGTAACTCACAGTTAAAAATCCAGGAAAAGGGCAGCAAACACAAGAATACTTCCGGTTTCGGCCGCGACCGGAAGTGATGAGACCTGGCTCCTCACTGACGCGTTGCGTCACTAAACACGTGACTTCTTTAATGAATATGTTCTTTCTGCACTAATCATCACTTTATAGTGCTTATTTGCACAATTTTTTGCGATTTGTTGCACTTTACAACTACTGTTTTTTGCAAGTTTTTTGCTATTTGCACTATTGATCAGCTTATTTGCACTTATTTATATTTATTCAAAGATATATGAAGCACTGATTGTTTTACATGTATATTAAAGATTTTATATGCACTTTAGTCTATGCTAGATTATTTATTCAGTATTGAGTGAGCGCCACATCTGTAATCTTTTTATTCTTCTTTAGTGTGAGAAAACCCCCTTTTTGTTGGCAGCTACTCTGTAGTATTTAATTTCTGTCACGCGGGTTTGCGCATTAGTATTCTTGACTTTTTATATCTTTATACAGTATTTTATTTTTGTTATCTGGGGCTACAGAATTGGGATCGTTGGTAGGGACCCCTTGCCTCTAAGAAACTTACATATGGAATGAGATATAAGTAACACTTGAAATAAGACTGACCACTTGGAAGCAGGATAAATTAGGGTTGACAAACATGCTAACAAACATGCCAAATGGATGCAATACTTTGGTCTCTCTTGTGGTCTTCGTATGTCTCATTTATACCAGTGTTAATTTTGGCAGCAAATTTCGATTTAGTTTTAGTCTTAGTCTTAGGACTAAAATGGCATTTTAGTTTTAGTCCCATTTTAGTCTTCTGCAATTGTTTTAGTTTTAGTCATATTTAGTTGACTAAATCTCCAGTAGATTTTAGTCGACTAAAATGTCCTACGTTTTAGTCGACTAAAATCTCCAGTACATTTTAGTCAACTAAAACTCATTTTAGTCGTCTAAAATCTAATGGGTGTAATTAAATTGTAATGCATTAGTTAACTTTTCTCTACAATTTCCAAACTCATTATATACTGCTGGAGTGAAAAATCTAATATGATATTATTTATGGCATTGAGATATGAACATTTTGAAGTCAAATTTCAATTTAGTTTTAGTCTTATGCCGCGTACACACGATCGATTTTTTCGACGGTGAAAACACCGTCGAGAAAATCGACGTGAAAAACGAGGAACAGCTTGTTCTCCCCACACACGGCCGTTTTAAATGACATTTTTTTTGGATCGAAAAAAACGACCGTGTGTGGGCTCCCCAGGAGTGTTTCCCTATGGGAAAACTGCCGCGGAAAAAAACGACGGGAATCACGACGAGAAAAATTAGAGCATGTTCTAATTTTTCTCATCATGATTAATGCCGTTTTTCCCGTCGAGAAAAACGACAGAAAGCCCACAGACGATCGTTTTTCTCGTCCAAAGGAAAAAATTTCATTTTTCTCGACGGGAAAAATGATCGTGTGTACGCGGCATTAGTCTTTTGACTAAAATGTCAATTTAGTTTTAGTCCCATTTTAGTGTTTTGACTAAAATGCCATTTTAGTTTTAGTCGTATTTTAGTCATCTTAATTCATTTAGTCGACTAAAAGGTTTTAGTCATTTTAGTCAACTAAATTAACACTGATTTATACAATTGGTATGTTTTGAAAAATTGTATGTATTTTAATTATGTGTTACTGAAGGGTTACTGAACTAACTCTAAAGTCACGCATGGTATTAAACGTGAAAGTATATGGTGTTATTCATCATTACTAACGTTTTGTCCCTTATTTTTTTCTAAACTCTTTCAAAGATTTGTGGGTAATTTGCTTTCCATTTTACTGTATGTAATGTGAACATGATTTTGTGCTGTCTGGATTAACAAAACAAATGTGCTGGCTAGGTGTAAAGTAAGTGGTGCTAACAGACGAGGAGTTCCTTGCACTGGGTCATACTTTCCTGGCTCTGCTTTTTATCATCAGCCAGTAATTTTAGCAGACTGAAAAACACTTATCAGTCTTGTGCTTGGTGTTTAGCATTATCTCCAACTGAGAGTACAGATCTTCTGGAGTGCATTACACAGCTAGGCTAGTGATTGGAAATGTGGTTTAAAAAAAATATATATGTATATATTTTTTTTGTTCTAACTTCTAGCCAGAGTACAGGTGTCAAGGAAAATGCACAGTACTGCAAAATGCAAGGCTTACCCTTAGAAAGATGTGTGTGTTCTATCTGCTGTCAATAATTCTTTGCAAATGCTCTATTAATATAACAGTCTTATGCCTATAGATAATTAATTTTTATCACAAATAATTGTGATAAAATATACAGTTTAAAAATGTCTATTTGAGGTATAATTTCTGATTTGAAGATAAAGATCACAGCACACACGTGGCAAGGTCTAGGGTCCCTTTGTTCTCCAAACCCCAAAGTTGCTTGTCACATGCTTTTGCATCAGCATCATGTTCAACCCAATCCTGCCTCTGATCCAAGGATAACTCTGATGGCATCATCACAGGTGAGGTCCAGGAAGATGAGGAGCTCCCTAGTGATAGCTTGTACATCCATTAATATGGCTATCTTGAACCATATTAACGGATGAATGAATGACACAACTAAGTAAAAGAGCAGCTACAAAATGCCTACAGCTACAGTGGATATAAAAAGTCTGCACACCCATGTTAAAAAGTCAGGTTTCTGTGATGTAAAAAAAATGAGACAAAGATAAATCATTTCAGAACTTTTTCCACCTTTAACCACTTAAGGACTGCCGCCTGTATATTTACGTCGGCAGAGCGGCACGGACAGGCATAAGCACGTACAGGTACGTCCCCTTTAAGATGCCGCCGTTTGGTCACGCGCCGCCGGTGGTGCGCTCACGACCCTGTCGCTTTCTCCGTGAGCCCGACCGTGGGTCCCGCGGACTCGATTGCCGCGGGGATACCCGCGATTGTCTCACGGAGAGATAGAGCAGGGAGATGCTAGTGCTAACGACCATCTCCCCGCTCTGCCTAGTGACAATGACACTGATCTCCACTCCGTGAAGTTGGAGCGGAGATCAGTGTCATGTCACACACAGCCCATCCACCCTACAGTAAGAAGCACTCCCTAGGAAACACTTAACCCCTACAGTGCCACCTACTGGTTAACCCCTTCACTGCCAGTGTCATTTTCACAGTAATCAGTGCATTTTTATAGCACTGATCGCTGTAAAAAGTGTCCGATGGGTCCGCCATAATGTCGCAGTTATGATAAAAATCGCTGATCGCCGCCATAACTAGTAAAAAAAAAAATTATTAATAAAAATGCCATAAAACAATCCCCTATTTTGTAGACGCTATAACTTTTGCGCAAACCAATCAATAAACGCTTATTGCGATTTTTTTACCAAAAATATGTAGAAGAATACGTATCGGCCTAAACTGTGGAAAAAATATGTTTTTTTATATATTTTTTGGGTATATGTATTATAGCAAAAAGTTAAAAATATTGCATTTTTTTTAAATTGTTGCTCTATTTTTGTTTAAAGCTCAAAAAATAAAAACCGCAGAGGTGTTCAAATACCACCAAACGAAAGCTCTATTTGTGAGAAAAAAAGGACGTCAATTTTGTTTGGGAGCCACGTCACACGACCGCGCAATTGTCAACAGTTAAAGCGGCGTAGTGCAGAATCGCAAAAAGTGGCCTTTATTATTTCGTAATAAAAAATCAGCTGCGTTCAGATCCATAAAGAATGCTCGAAAATGTATTTTTCTATGGCAGTGTGAATGAAGCCTAACTGTAAATAAAAAGGCAAGCCTATCCAGACATCCATGTCACAAGAAGTCAGCTGAGTTGTTAGTAATAGTAATTGTTAGTGATTGTCAGTAATACTTTGATAAACAGGCTAACATTAGAACTTTCACCATACTGGTTTAATAAAGCATCTTAACAAGCCAAATAATTGCATAATCAGTTTTAATCAGCCTAAAGCCTCATACACACAATCTGATTTCCATCTGACTTTTCCGTGGATTTTGGTCTGAAGGGCATTGGCCGTAAACTTGGTATGCATATACACGGCAGGACTTTTTCAGCCAACTTTTACCAAATCACATGTTTTTTCTGCTTTTTACTGACACCCCTTTGAGCAACTTCTGCTATTGTTGGTTGATCTTTTTGATCTTTAGCATTGGTTCTGAGCATGCGTGTTTGTAATTTGGACTTTAGTCCGATGGACTTGTGTACACAATCGGATTTTGCTCCATCGGACGTTTGTTGCCGGAAAGTTTGTCTGTTTTCACAACGAACATTTGTTCGATGAAAAACACAAAACATTTGTCCGATGGAGCATACACACGGTCCGTTTGTCCGATCAAACAGGCCCGTCTGACATTTGTTGTCAAAATGTCTGATCGTGTGTATGGGCCTTAATATGGGTTTTTCTATCTCTATAAATATGCAATTTACACTGTTTTTCTTTAAAGCGGAATTTTACCCATAACAACTTGATAAAAAATAATGTTCTTTAGCAAGGGACATACATACATTCCACATATTAATAACTATGCTACCAAAATTAGTGTGTTCAGTAAATTGCCTCCAGCATTGCTCCTGTTTCTTCTTATTGGAAAAACTAAAAAAACAATAAAAAACTAAAAAATATGCATGCTTAATTAATTTTTATGTATATACATTGATTTTTTGATTTTTGTTTATATGACTTATTATTTCTCATTATTTTTAATTATGTTATATTTATTTTTTATTTTTTATTTTTTTGTATTATTATTATTTTTATCATTATTTTTCATTATTTTTCATTGTTATTAATTATCATTATTTTTTATTCCTTATTTAACATATACTTTTATTGGATATTTGTATGTAATTATGTACTGGCTAATGTTATTTATTTGGGTGGGTGGAGCCTTATGGATGACAGGGGAGTCCCGCCCCTCCCCTACCTGCTTCCTCATTTCCTGTTTTTGCTTTATTTAAATTTTCACACTTTGCCACCTAACAGATAACCTGAAGAAGGGGCGTGGCCCCGAAACATGTAGTATCTCCAGTCGGCAGTATGTGCTCCCTCTTGCTCCCCTGGTATCCGCGGCGTTTGATTGGCTTCCGCAGCAGGGTTTTGCCCATAGCCGAGGATCTCCGTGGCTGACTTCTGCCAGGCTATGACGTCACGTCCGGACACCGGACGCAGTTTGAGCGGCCGCTGGACACTGGCCCCTACAGCTCTCGTGGCTACAGTTGCGGCCCCCCTTCCACCGGACCCCTGGCCCTGTGGTTCTGGTCGGGCCCCTTGCCCCTTGCTCCTGCATTCTCTGCTCCATGGCTTTGTGTGTTCCTCCCTGAGCCCCTGTGACATCCATGTGGCTCCAGCCTCCAGGTATTATCAGCTTCTCATCCAAGTCTCTATATGACCATCTATAGACTGCTGTAAACCTTGGCGATCACTTTAGCTTTTTATAAAATTAAGAGCCTTTGCTTCATACCTGAGGAGTTGGTTTTTATGTTTGTTGTTATGTTTTTTCCTGATTGTTTTTTCTTCTTGCGGAAGGCTGACATTTTGCTGAAGCCCAGAGCCCCTGAGCAGCAGTAAATCTTTAGACTGTCAGCAGATTGACCTCTAGTGGCTCTGACTTTCAGCAGAGTGCCAAAAACTAGAGGCCAACTGAGCATGTGCAGAGCAGGGTGAGACCGTGCATTACTGAATTTTAAACAGTAATAGCACTTTAATATTTTATATGGCTATACCTGCAAAAGGGCCTCATCTAGCAGAACTTTATTTTCTGACTAATGTTCCACTTTAAATAACAAACATTTACTGAAGGATGAATTATGTCATAGTTTTAATCTTATGGCAATTGAAATCTGTGGTATCAACCTTTGGTTTAGGTAATTAGACACAGATAGTTTATTTGTGCCATTCTTTTTTTGTAATTAATAAACCTTGGGGATTTACATGAAGAATTAAATGTCCCACATCATCAAAGCACATACTTAATATCCATTAATACTTGCTGACAATAATGGGCTAAAACTATTAATCTGATTAAATGTTGTTTCCCCAAATGCAAATTGATAACTTGCATATGGCAATATTCTAGTTTCATACAACCATTGATGTGAAATATAACACCATAACTATGAGTACATTTTTTTTTTTTTTTGTCATAAAGAAGTGTGGTTTACACTTATTAATGGCAGGCTGCGAGCTATAATCTAATGAAATACTTACCACCTAATGAAAAACAACCTTTGGTTGTAACCTAATATATTGTATTTGTCTGCCACACACATTGTATGAGGCTATCATAGGAACCTAGAAAAATACTTACCTAATCCTGTAAAATAAAATGGAAAGAAAATTGTTACTAAATGTGTTGGTTCTTTTTTTAAATAGTAAAAAAAAAATATTATTCATATGTCTCTTATATTTTATTATAAGACTAAGGTGACCATTAACACGAGATGTAATAGAAAATGTCTGACATCTGTAAATCAATAGGCACCACATCCCGTTTAAAGCGGAGCTCCGCCGGAAAAAAAAATATTAAAAGCCAGCAGCTACAGCAGCTGCTGGCTTTTAATATTTGAACACTTACCTGTCCTGGAGTCCAGCGACGTCCGCAGCAGAGGACGAGCGCTGCTCCCTCCGCCATCCTCGCCATCCTCGCTGAGGGAACCAGGAAGTGAAACCCTGCGTCTTCATGCCCGGTTCCCTACGGCGCATGCGTGAGTCGCGCTGCGCCGTTCTGATTCGTCCTGTGTTCTGGGAGCCGAGTGTCTCCCAGAACACCAAGGGAAGTCTGGGGGAAGTGACGTCACTCCCGCAGATTCCCGGAGAGAGGACTCCCGGATGTGGGTGAAAATACCTGTCTTAGACAGGTATCTTCACCCCCCTCCCCCCTGAAAGGTGTCAATTGTGACACCGGAGGGGGGGAGGGTTCCGATTACCAAAAGTGAAAAATTAGGGTGGAGCTCCACTTTAAGTAAAGCCCCCATGAATATTAATGAATGGTATTTTTAAGGTGCAAAGAGACACAATATATATCAAAAATGTAATTTATTGGTATAAAAAATAGAAATATATATAAACATTAACATGAGATGGTCAGTGTCTATATGGCTAGAGGCAACTAATACTGATTGTTCTCTTGGAAATCATTGGCAGGTTTTGTTGGATTTTTGGGCTGATTACTATTGCTTCCATTGGATTAGGTCAGTGCAGGAGGTTTGGGTACCTCCTATATTGCATTAGCATGTATGATCAGATAATATGAGCATGTAATGTATTTTGTGGTGATGAATAAAATAATAAATAAAAAAATGTCAATCATTCTCAAATTCTCAAAGTTTCCTGTCCATAGAACCTACTGACGTTATAGTTTAAGGGAAATTGGTTAAAATAAAAAAATGCATAAAACATCAACATCTTAAGCAGAGGTTGCTAACTTGCAAGGTATAGAGTCTCTAGATGTTACCAACTGACAGTGCATAATATTCAGTTTATATAATGCTACAGATGGCTGTCATGGACAGCAGATGTACTACAGAGAAGGATGAAAAAAAGACAAATTGCATGCTACAGGTGTAGTTGGCGATATGCTATAGGAGACACTTAGAGACTGGGAAAATGTTACATGAGACTGCAAAAGATCACTGCCATTAAATACCCATCTACAAAATAATCATGCTGACTGCTGGGGTCAAAGGACCCAATGGCAAGTATCAACGGACTGAATGCAGTCTTCAGGCACTAACAAGCTCACTGGAATTATTAACCACTTTAAGACCGAGCCTATTTTTCAAACTTGTTGTTTACAAGTTAAAATCTTTTTTTTTTGCTAGAAAATTACTTAGAACCCCTAAACATTATAAATATTTTTTTCTAACACCCTAGAGAATAAAATGGCAGTCGTTGCAATAGAGTTTCTCACACCGTATTTGCGCAGTGTTCTTACAAGCGCATGTATGCGTTCACTTCTGCATGCGAGCTCGGCGGGACAGGGCGCGTTTAAAAACATTTTTTTTATCTATTTTACCTTTTTATTTTTAATTTTTACACTGTTCTTTTTAAAAAAAAATGTGTCACTTTCATTCCTATTACAAGGAAGGTAAACGTCCCTTGTAATAGAAAAAAAGCATGACAGGACCTCTTAACCACTTCAATACCGGGCATTTTCACCCCCTTCCTGCCCAGGCCATTTTTCAGCTTTCAGCACTTTCACGCTTTGAATGACAATTGCGCGGTTGTGCGACGTGGCTCCCAAACTAAATTGACGTCCTTTTTTTCCCACAAATAGAGCTCTCTTTTGGTGGTATTTGATCGTCTCTGCGGTTTTTATTTTTTGCGCTATAAACAAAAAAATGACTGACAATTTTAAAAAAAATAAACAATATGTTTTTTCTCAGTTTGGGCCGATATATATTCTTCTACATTTTTTTGGTAAAAAACATCGCAATACGCGTTTATTGATTGCTTTGCGCAAAAGTTATAGCGCCTACAAAATAGGGGATAGATTTATGACATTTATTTTTATTCTTTTTTTTTATTAGTAATGGCGGCGATCTGCGATTTTTGTCAGGACTGCGATATTGCGGCGGACACATTGGACACTTTTGACACACGTCCCTGGCTCTGTGACGAGCAATCGCGAGTGCCTGGCGGACATCAAGGCTGCCGAGCACGCGCATCGGGTCCCCAGTGATGCGGCGTGCGCTCCACACTGCGGAAATACCAGGACTTCATATGACGGCCGCCTGGAGGGACGAAAGGTTCCTGCGGCCGTCATATGACTATGGCCCGGGCAGGAAGTGGTTAAATATGAGATCTGGGGTCAAAAATTTACACCAAAATGCAGAAAAAAATTATAAATAAATTAAATGTCATTTGAAAAAAAATAAAAAATAAAATGTGGTTTTAAGAGCTATGGGCGGAAGTGACGTTTTGACATCGCTTCCGCCCTGCAATGGTATGAAGACGGATGGGGGCCATCTTCCCCTCACTAAGCTCCATACCTAACAGAGAGAAGGAAGCGATAACCTCCGCCACTGCCGGCGGCTCCCGTAAGCGGTGGAGAACGGCGGGAGGGGGGCCCTCTCCCGCCGCCGATAAAAGCGATCTTGCTGTGAATCTGCTGCAGAGACCACTTTTATCTGAAAGCGGACCGCCCACTGAAGAAGAGGATACCAGGGTTATGGTAGCTAGCTGCTGCCATAACAATGGTATTTCTCTTCAAAATACTGCCATATAATGACGGCGGGCGGTCGGGAAGTGGTTAGTTTTTAGTCTCAGTCATTAAAAGGACTTTATATAAGTGAGCTGACTGATGTTCAGGGCTCACTCTATTTCTCTCTGCTGTGGGAGCCTACTTCTGTGTAAAAAGGCTGACTGCTAACAGAATACTAAAAAGCTATAGGTGCTGCCTGTGTGTTTTACGGATCCCATTAGGAAGTACTCTGTTTTTAAGGGACTGACCTGAGATTAGATAGTGGCTTGGGCAAGCAGATTTTTTTGTGTGTTTATGCTATGGACTTTATTTTATAAAGCCTTCCTGCATACCAACTGTTGGTTTACTGCCTCCTGAATAAAAGTGCAGGACTCTGGATTGTTCCTGGGTGTCCCTCTCACATGTTTGGTAAACCCCTACAATCCTAGTTGAGCCTGCCTGGAATATGATGGTGATGAAGACTACCTTGTTAGCTTTGAGAGAATCACCGAATGTGAGAAGCAACCTAAGGAGCAGGGGCCTGATGCTACCAGTGAGGATGAGCTGGTGTCCCATGTGGAGTAACATTTTGCTACAAAGGACAACCTTCCAGGAATCGTCTTGCAAGTCAGTAACCCCTGGAAACAGGAAAACACCAGTGTTTTCTTAACCTCCCTGGCGGTATGATTCTGTCAGATTTTAGGTGCTGAAAGCGGTACCATTATTCTGCATGGAAATTTGGCGTTTTATATTGCAGGCCTGTAATTCTTAGGAATAACTCACTTAAATCTGTCCAAACAAGACTCTAGTAGACATCCCGGGTATGATAAAGTTCAAAAAACAAAATTATACATTATAATAAAATAAATAACTATAAAATAATTATAACAAATAATATAATAATAATAATAAAAGTGTTTTTCAGTGTTTGATGACGAATTTCCCCACAAATCGCTATCGCTTAATTCTGCGAGTGATTCTAATTTATTATCGCTGTTTTTTAGCTGGTCTAAAACCACTTTTGACATAAAGGGACACTTTTTGGTTGCTATGGACAATCTCCAGTTTCTAGGCAGAAAGTATATAAAAGTGCATGCAGGACACTGGGCAGACCACTAGGGACAATGGGGGTGTGTAATTTTTACATACAGTACTGTAATCTGTAAGATTACAGTATACTGTATGTGTACTGTGTTTTAACTTTTTTGAATTTGGCGCCGATCTCCGTCCCCGTGCGTCGTAACGCCGCAGGGAACAGAGCTCGGCGGCACTCGGAAGTGTGTGAATCGAGCGAGGAGACACGGCTCGATCACACAGCGGAGAGGCATCGCAGGATCCAGGGAACAATGTAAGTAAGTCTGCCTGGATCACTGTGATGCAGCCCGAGTCTGGCTCGGGGTTACCGCTTTTGGTGCTGAAATTTAACCCCGAGCCAGACTCGGGAATACCGCTAGGAAGGTTAACACTCTTTTTTTTATCAAAGGGGATAACAGATTCCCAAGGAGGGGGGATGAGACACCCATGGCTGCAAGATATAAATGAACATGCGGCTGCCAATTACCCCATTACATGAACCTTTGGAACATGACCTGGGGAAATGTAACTGTTTGTCAATTCTGTTTTTGCAGCACCCCAGGAACTGAGACTAAAAGGGAAAGGGAAAACTGCCTCAGTGCCAGCATTAAGTGATAAACGAGTGGCCAGAGAAGATTTTACGACCACACAGTTGAGAAAACCCAATTTGGCAAATACATGGAAAAATATATAAATGTGATAAATGGGGTACCTCAGCAACCAGAAGTTAGCCTGATATACTCTCATTTGCAGTATGCCATGACCTACTGTTTTGTGTAAAAAGGAAAGGGACTAAGTTGTGAGGCAGCTGATGGTTCCCCATTCTGGAGGTTCTTGAGAAACTGGTTCTAAACAAACCAGACACATTGGATTCGTATGCCCTGTACACACAATCAGAATTTCCGATGGGATAAAATCCGTTCAAGCAGTCTTGCATACATACTGTCAGACCAAATTCCGACCGTCGAAAAAAACGACAACATGCCAAGAAAAGTTCCATGCTTCCGAGCATGCGTCGACTTGATTCTGAGCATGCGTGTTTTTTTTCTCCGTCGGAGTTCCACACAGAAGATCGGAATTTCAGATGAAAACATGTTCTATTTCTATACTCCGACAGAAAAAAGTCCGATGGGGCCCACACACGGTCGGAATACCCAATGAAAAATTTCCGTCTGACTTTTTTCATCGGAAATTCCAATCGTGTATACAAGGCATTAGTACTCATGTCTCTTTTCACAAGGGTCTGGTTCAGCTATGCTTCTCAATTATTTTATTCTGGGTATTACATTTCTGTATGTATTCTTGAACATTAGCTGCTCTATAACAAGCAAGTTGAAGGGCAGAACGAAGGGTAGAAATAGCTTTCAAGATCTGTAAACAGTATTGCGTATGGGACCAGTGTTAACCACCCCAAACTTCAGGCTTTCTTGTTTAAACAGATGCCTCTAATGTTAGCCTGGGAACAGCCTGGGACCAGTCTTATCCCGGGAAATGATTGGGATTAAAACATTCAGTAGCATACCTCAGCCATAAACTAACTCCTGCAGAGAGAAACTATTCAATATTGGAAAGCAGGTGTCTGGCCATAAAGCGGGCACTTGAGTCTTTGAGGAATACTTGTGGCTTAACGGTTATGGTTGATTGTAGACCTTCCTCATCCTCACTATAGCAGATGGCACAGGACAAAGGGAAATATGCAACAGTCACAAGATAGTTTCTAGCACTGCAAGACTTTAAAGGGTAACTCCACTTCCGTGGGAAAAATGCAAATAAAAAAAATAATATAGCATATACAATTACTGCACAAATAATATTGTGTTTGAATGTTATTAAAAACGACCTTTCCTTTTTAATCTTCAGTGCTATAATTTTCTGTAAAATGCAATGCAATATGGCAACCTGGAGGCATTCTGTACATACAGTAGATGGTTTACAGAACACCCCTCATAAATATTTTTTCCTGCTTGTTTGATTGGCTCACTGATTTTTCCAGAACACTGCACTAAAATACAAGTCAGATTTTGGGCACACCTTGCAACAGAAATTTTTGGTGAGAGACTCCCAATGGGAAATCACATCTAAAGGGATGAATGCGCTATCACTGCAGCAGCTGATTCAGAATCTACTGACTCCCATTCACATTCACTTTGCATATGGACACGAACAAACAGTTATTTCTTCAGAATACCAAAAGGTAGGAATCTGCAACAAAGTATAGTTAAAATCTATGCATTTTTTTCAACAAAAGTTGAATTACTCTTTACATTTTTATGCAAAACAAGATAATGTTGATGGGCTGCCATGGTCTACTTTATGTTGGAAAAATGTGTTCCTTCCTGCATGTCTCAGAGGGAAGTGAAGGTGAGGCACTAGCTTGCAGGATTGTAGGCAGTGTCAATGTGTCACCTAGGTTTCTCACATACACATGGTAAGGAACTTGTTTTCTCAGATCTTAACAAGGCTTTGTAGAGCTTTGGGTGGGATAATGCCTCTATTCATAGACCCATATCTTGCCTGATAGCCGTCCCTCGTTATTAGTATCAGCTGCTTCCAGGCTTTTATATACTGTATGTGAGCTGAATGATGCCCACTACTCTCTCTCTTACTCTCTCTGTTGTGAGAGCCTGCTGCTATGTAAAAAGAGTGCTGACATGACACCAATAGGTAGAGGTGCTGCCCGTTTTTTTTTTTTGCAAAACCCATTAGGGGCACCCTGTTTGTAGGCAGGTGTGGTGTATTGTCGCCACTGCTAGTGGCACTCATTCGTAGCGGCAATGCATTTGGAAGAGGAAGTCGAGAGGAACCTAGTTCCTCTATGGTTTTCTAAGTTACAGAAAGGCAGGATCCGAATGGATGCTGGCACCCCATGTGACTTTGGTGGTTTATTTAAGACCCTGGTATCTGGGCATGGTGCGCATTTAACATGTGACTAGAGCAGGGACAGTTCACCCATCAAACAGGGACAGTGCTTAGCACCAGGAAGAGGTTCCAGAGGACTAGGAAAAGTACAGGGACACAGCCTTCTGGAAGCCTCCCCATTTGGGTTTGGAACGGTAAGGCTGCAGTTCGCCTCTCGAGACAGATGTTGTTGGCACACTTGAAACCTTCCACTTCTATTCATCGCTGTTATCCTGTGAGTGTTTACGGTCAGGTGCCATTACGCTGTCCCTACCCACATGTTAGTCGAAAACTAACCAGAGTTTAGTTACTGGTTCAGACAAGTAGATACTTTGTTTACATATGCTATGGACTCGCTGTACAAAGCCCTCCTGCATTTTAACTGTGTTTGTTCGCTGAATTTCTGAATAAAAGTGCAGGGCAAACCTGCTTGGACTGTTTCTGTGTATCTTTAGATACATGATTTATCACTGCCAATAACACTTGAACCTGTTCCTCTTACATGAACAAAGGGATGGAAAATAGAGAGGTTAATGATTAGGTTTTACATACACTTTAATTGTAAAATATATATACAGAAAAATAAACATTATACACAGTGGCAAAGCTAGACATTCTTTCACCCGTGGCAAAGAATCAGTTTGTCGCTGTCCTCTGGTCCCCCCGTGCTCCTCTGGTACCCCCCTGCTCCTCTGGTACCCCCTGCTCCTCTGATATCCCCCTGCTCCTCTGGTACCCCCTGCTCCTCTGGTCCCCCACATGCTCCTCTGGTCCCCATGTGCTCTTCTGGTCCCCCACATGCTCCTCTGGTCCCCAAATATATAAGGGTGCAGCGCCTATAGAAAAAAGTTGCAATATAAGCTCTGTGATGAACAGTCCTATTCAAAAACCGCCAACAATGATGGATGACAAGTTGATAAAGTCCCAGCACCAGCAGTGTGAAAAGGGGTTGAATGCACACGTCACCGCCAGTGTGTAGAAGCAATCCTGCTTACCAGAGGAAGTTGACTCTCAAATCATAAAGAGTCAGGGAACGCATATGTGATAAATATGAGCATCCTTAACTGCATCACTCCAACTCCTGTCAGTTATGGAAAACGCCATCCCAGCTCAGGAAGCACTTTCTCCAGGTAAGTGGATGTATATATGAATATACTATGGCATTTTTACCTCAAAAGATGTAAGGGCACCACAATAGTGTAATATTGCTTTAAAACCAATCGTCCAGGTACTGCCTTACATGTTTCGCAATAGTATTGCATCGTCAGAGGCGTCAACATGCTCCTCTGGGCCCCCCTGTACTCCTCTGGTCCCCCACATGCTCTTCTGGTCCCCCATGTGCTCTTCTGGCTTTCCATGTCATCTGGTCCCCCCATTCTTCTCTGGTTCCTGTGCTCCTCTGTTCCACCACATGCTCCTCTGGTCCCCCACAAGGCTTGCTGGTCCCCTTGTGCTCCTCTGGTCTCCCTCCCATGCTCCTCTCGTCCCTGCACTCCTCTGTTCCTCCCCATGCTCCTTTGGTCCCCACATGCTACTTTGGTCCCCCCTGTGCTCCTCTGGTTCCCCACATGCTCCTCTGGTCCCCCATGTGCTCCTCTGGTCCCCCCATGCTCCTTTATCCCCCCCATGCTCTTCTGGTCTCCCCATGCTCCTCTGGTCTCCCCATGCTCCTCTGGTCCCCCACATGCTCCGCTGGCCCCCCCATGTGCTCCTCTGGTCCCCCACATGCTCCTCTGGTACCCCCTGCTCCTCTGTTAACCCCATTCTCTGGTCACCCCCCCCCCACAGCGCTCACCTCCTCTCCCTGGCTAGTTCAGTGTGGGCTGAATATAGATATGATCCTCAGGATTTGGCACTGAGAAGCTCATTGTACGATCAGGTATTTATTAGTGCAACTTATAACATCCAAGTGAAAGATATAGCACCAATATGTCAGAATATGCTAAACTATTTAAAACAGAATAACTGAGTTGGAAAAAGGATTTTTTGTTGGAACACCTTTTGCTTTAATGACAGCCTTTAGTCTGTTGGGATATGTCTCTACTAAATTTGCACCTCTAGACTTTGCAATATTTGCCCACTCTTCTTTGCAGAACTGCTCATGTTCAGTTAAATTTGATGGTGACCGTCAGTGGACTGCAGTCTCCAAATCATTACACAGTTTTCAATAGGGTTTAAGTCTGTGCTCTGACTAAGGCATGCAAGGAAATTCACATTTTTCTCCTTCAACCACTATGTTCTGATTTTTGCTGTGTACTTTGGGTCATTGTCATGTTGGAAGGTAAACCTTCTTCCCATTGACAACTTTCTGGCAGAGGGCAGCAGATTTTCCTCAAGAACTTGATGGTATTTTGCCCCATCCATTCTTCTATCCTGACAAGTTCCTCAGTCCCTTCTGCAGAGAAACATCCCCATAACAGGATATTACCACCTCCATGCTTTACTGTAGGAATGGTGTTATTTGGATGGCGTGCTGTATCGGATTTCCACCAGATGTATGGTTTGGTGTTGAGGACAAATAAATTAATTGAGGACAACGTGCAGATGGCATTTTTCACCTGACCTTCTATTCTGTAAGGCGTGAGTGTCAACCTCTGTTTCATTTATAATGCTGTTTTGCTATATATGACCTTCATGACCATTTTTTTTATAAATGTATATATTATCTATAAATACATCATTTCAGAAAAATATTAAGGGGAAACCTAAACTAAGAGAAAATGGAGTCTGACAATGCTGACTTTGCCATCTAAAATGCGAGTTGCATGGTTGTTTTGTTGATCCAATAACTTCAATAATTTCTGAACCACTGACATTGAACAAAACTGAAGATCAGGAGTTCTGACCTCACTCTAAATGTATTGCTGTATGTTTGTTCTAGGTCAGTATCTCATATATAAAGAACTTAGCATAGGTCCAAGAACTAGACTTTAAGAGCCAGTTCACACAGGGGCAACACGACTTCCAGCGCAACTTTGGAAGGCAACTTGGACACGACTTGAGCATGAATCACAGCGTGACTCCAGGCAACTTACAAGGCAATTTCAAGTTGCCTCCAGGACAGGAGACTTTCCAGTGGCCAATCAAACAATAATCAGCTCTGTGCGAGGGAGGGGGGGGAGGGAGGGGTTTGCCTGGAAAACGATTTTTACTTCCTGGAAAGTTGCTTCAGTTAAGACAGGGGATCCGACTTGGAGGCAACTTCCATTGAAATCAATGGGTACAAGCCGCCTAGAAGTCGGATTGAAGTCGTACAGGAACCTTTTCTGAAGTCGGAGCGACTGCAGTAGTGTATATTAAGATGGCTCCATTCACTTCCATTACTTTTCTAAACCACGCGACTTGGGGCGACTTGAAGTCGGATCCCAGGACGCCCCTGTGTGAACCGGCTCTTCAATAAAAGATCAATGGCAGCGACCATTCTTTTCTTCTAGTATAGTTTTTTTTAACTGATATCTACTGGCTGATTGAGATAATCTGAATGATCTTAAGAGCCCAAAAAAAGTATTGACTTTGGCAAAATGATCATAACACATTTTGGCATTCATATATCACATGATCAAGTAGTACGTCTGAAACGATGCAATGCTCAATTTCTGGGTCTGAGTTGACCTTGTGTTTATTACATTGGAGTGTCGCTCTGATCTGAGTGGTGCTGTTACATCATGCTTATACACTCCCAGCATGATAGGACCAGCCTTTGCTAGTTTTTATATGCTATGGTTCCTGTACGGATCTTTTACTGCTGACAGAGAATAAAATGATATGTTATTGAAGATAAGAAGCAGAGACATATTTTTATTTGACTTGAAAATAGTATTTGGCCAAATTTAAAGACTGATGTAAATATTTTTCTGGAAATATAAGCCTGACCACATGGTGGGATTCTATAGAGCCTTTATTATTTGTGTATGAAATTTCCCAGGCTCTGCAATGCTCAAATAGCTGTAATATTGTGTGTTCTTCTCTGCATGAAATGGCTGTATGGTCTTTGTGAAGCAATTCAGCGATCCTTATTTCATTAAATAAAAACTTCTTTTTTTCCAGGTTCATGGTGTCTTATTAAAGATTGCTTAGAGATACAATCCTGCTGCATTTTCATCTAATAAGCTCCACCAACTGTATCCACTTACTGAGGGTGCTTTATGCTGCCTGGTCAAATACATAACTGTACTGCTTTGTGTGGGCTTTGAAACCAATATTAACATTCTATTGTGTAATGATCAGAAAGCATTGATACTGTCAAATGATATATAATGACCTTTTAATGAACTAAAGTGGGTTATAGCACGTCATAAAGTCTCTCCAGATCTAGGAACAGATAGGTGTTGAATTTTCGACACTTTGGCAACACTTGTTTAAAACAAGCTGCTAAGGATTTCTTCAGACTTCCTCTAATCCCACTTCACTCAGCACTTCCTGGTAAGCCTAAATCAAATGTCTGATCCCTCTTTTTTCAACATAAACCCTCTTCAGAAACTCATTTTTTTGAATCAAGCTGTACTGAAAAGCTAAACCCACAAAAAATAAAATAAAAACTCCATTTAACATTTTTCATTGATATATGAGAAAAATATGTATGTGTCCAGGAAATGCAAACAACATATTAGGATTTATTACACTGGCTAAAATGAAATCACAACAGTTCAGCTGAATATTTTTTTTTACAGTTGTAGAATAAATATGTATTTTTAAATGTAACGCTGTGTTTTAAATATATTTTGGAATTATATTCTACAACACTGTATATATAAAGGGTCTCTGACTAGCCATAGACAGCAAGATACGTCCTCAAGAATGATATGTCTGCCCATCACCTGTAGTGCTGAGAATTAAAAAAAAAACACTGTGGTTAGGTTAGATTGATTCATCCATCTATATTCTTGGAAAATGTATACACAGTTAAACTTACTACAGACAAATACACCAGAGTACTAACTAAGAACACGTAGAGTAACTTCAGGAAACAGTCCCTTACAAATATAAGCAAGTCTCTTAAATAAAAAGTTCTGGAAAATGTTACATTTTTATGTGGCAAGCTTATCCCTTTCCCGCCGAGCGTACGCATATATGCGGTCTCGGCTTTCCGGTGTTATACCGGGATGATGCCCGCAGCTGCAGGCATCATCCCTGTACCATTGTTTAGAGCAGGCAATTGGATATCCAGGCATAACAACCGATGCAGCTAAAAGCCGCTCGGTTGTTATACCGGAGGAGCGGGAGGCGGCATCCCCCCTCCCGCCGCCTCCCGCCGATCTGACCAGGCCTCCCGTCCCACCGGGAGACCCGATCTACGATCTGTCACCTCCAGTGCCTAGCCCCAGACTGGAACGAAGCCGTAAACGGCTTTGATACAGTCTCCGCAATGTAAACACGGAAGCGACGTCATGACGTCACTTCTGGGTTACTCGGCTGCCAATGGCGCCGGATTTAAAAAAATACACAGCATTCAGAATCGCCATTTTCGGCGATCTGAATACTTTGAAGTGCAAAGGAGGGATTGGGGGTCTTTTAGACCCCCGATCCCTCCATAAAGAGTACCTGTCATCTACTATTACTGTCACAAGGGATGTTTACTTTTTTTTTTAAAAACACAATTTAATATTATAAAAAGAAATAAAAGAAATAAGAAAAAAACATTTTTTTTAAAGCGCTCCCCTCCCCGCGAGCTTGCGTAGCAAAGGAAATGCATACGGAAGTCGCGCCCGCATATGTAAACGGTGTTCAAATCACACATGTGAGGTATTGCCGCGATTGTCAGAGCGAAAGCAATAATTCTAGCACTAGACCTCCTCTGTAACTCTAACCTGGTAACCGTAAAAAAAGTTTAAAGCGTAGATTTTTAGGTACTGTAGTTTGTCACCATTCCACGAGTGCGTGCAATTATAAAGCATAACATGTTTGGTATCTATTTACTCCCCGTAACATCATCTTTCACATTATACAAAAAATTGGGCTAACTTTACTTTCTCCGTTTTTAAAAAATTCATGAAAGTAAATTTTCCCCAAAAAATTGCGTTTAAAACACCGCTGCACAAATACCGAGTGACATAAAATATTGCAACAATCGCCATTTTATTCTCTAGATTCTATGCTAAAAATATATATATATATAATGTTTGGGGGTTCTAAGTAATTTTCCAGCAAAAAATACGCATTTTAACTTGTAAACACCAAATGACATAAATAGGCTTATACATGAAAGGGTTATATACTGTAAGGTTGCTTTCCCTATTGGCTTGTTATATAGAAGATATAGTGCTTTGTAGTAGACATGTGCATTCGTTTTCGTCCAAATGCATTTTCGTCCGAATTTCGGGGATTTTCGCATTCGTTTTAACAAACGATAACAAACGTGCAGAATCTGAAATCCGAAAGATCCGACATAAAAAATGCTTTATTTTCGCTTCGTTGCGACAACAGTTCGATATAGATAGAAGATTCCACATGACGGTGACAATAGCGATCTGTGTCTATCGAACCTGCGGTCGAATGTGCCTAACCTAACTCTATTAGTCCAAGATTATTCAACATATCAACATAGAGAGAAAAGATTCGACATTATAGGGACATGAAGATTCAACATAGAGAGAAAAGATTCGACATAGAGAGAAAAGATTTGACATTATAGAGACATGAAGATTCGACGAAGCAGCTAAAAACATACGATCGCCACAAACGTAAATTTATGGTCAAATGCTCCGCCCATAGGCTATAGAAGAATTCTAATGTTGGTTGACTAGTAATAATAATTAATAAATATAATTATTACTAGTCATACAACATTAGAATTCTACTATAGCTTGTGGGCGGAGCATTAGACCGGAAATGTACGATTGCGTCGTACAGTTAAGCTGCTTCGTCAAATTTTCTTAGAACATTCGACGGACACCATAAGCCTTCATTTGACAGATTTGACCTTAATTAATTTGGATTTTCAGACTAATGCATTTTTTAACGAAACAAAATAAATAAAAACAAATTTTGGGAGTATCTAAATAAATTTATTTTTCGGACCAAAATGAAATTCCGAAACGAAATATTTCAGTGTGCACATGTCTAGTGCTTTGCACATATTGCCTTTATTTATTGAGGTCAAGACTAAAAAAATGTTTGGAATAGTAAATAATTAAATATTATGTCAGATAAATATTATTGTTGATAAATAGGTGAAATATAATGTTTTCATATTTTGTATTGTCCTTTTAAGCCAAAAGATTCATGCTTTTTTTTAAAACAAATCTACAGGCTTTCATTAGTCTGTTGTTTAGAAAACTCTGTAGTGTAGGATAAACTGTACACACAAGTTAGGCCCCTTCACACATGCGGACCGTATGTCCGCTTTTTCATCCATCCGTTTACGGATGAAAAAGGGACATACATTGGTCCCTATGAGATCGCGGGTGTCGGCGGATGAACATCCGCTGACACCCGATCTCATCCGGGTCTGCAATCCTCCGATTCTGCAGACGGACGAAAATCCTATTTTTCTATCCGTCTGCAGAGCGGATCGGATGAACACGGACAGACGGTCTGTGTTCATCCGATCCCCCCATAGGGGAGAGCGGAGATCTGACAGGGCGGTCCCTGCACAGTGTGCAGGGACCGCCCTGTCATCCGCCGGCTCAGTGGGGATCAGAGGAGCGATCCCCGTTGAGCAGGCGGAGGTTCACGGGGCGGATATTCACGGATCTGTCCCGTGTGAAAGAGGCCTAAGTGAATGACAGCAGTGACTCATTTCTTATTACATGGCTCAGACCAAAGTCTTTATTCTCGTACACACTATAAGAAAGTTGGGCGAACATTTTCGTCCAAAGAACGTTTGTATGATTTTCGAATAGTGTGTATACAACTTTCGACAGCTGATTCCGACTTTTCGTACGCCAGACTTCCAAATTTTTTTTGTATAGGAATAGAATGAATGATTTTTGTTTAATGTGCACCGTTTTCTTATGATTTTCGTACAATAAAAATCTGAAAAGAAAGACTGCACATGATCAGAAACAATAAACAACAAAAAAAAGCCTTTGTCGTATGAGAATTTTCGTTCATCGGTTCTGATTTGCTGTGAAACACTGAGGAAAATTGGACGATTGTTTGCCTGATTTCCTTATAGTTTGTACCCCACATTATTCAGTCAAACCAAGCCTCAAAGTAGACAGCAATAGTTACTGTGCTATCCCATAGTGCTCTAGGGATCCTTTTTTATACACTAAATGTTTATTTGTAAAACAAAGATTATACTTTTATATTCTTTGACTTGTAATCACCAAATCAGATTAGCAAATATAGGGGAATCTTTACTGCATGCATACTGTGGATGCAATTGCCCTAGGGGCACATGAATGAAGAGATTATTTTTTCCATATTTTTAATAAGGATTTTTGCTCTTCCTTTGCTGTTTTTGTGTTTGCATTACTTTCATCCTTATATCATGTAAAGCACCACCATATTAGAAATGTGTACCACATCCTAATATTATATACACAGTATTAAAAAAGAAGGAAAAAAACGGACTTCACTAGTACGATAACAGAAGCGATGACACATTTGATTTATAAAAGTTTCTATTCTATTTTATCTATGTTTTAAAATCCATATTCATAAAAGGGAAAAAAATATTCTCACAAAGTTCAATGCAAATATTTCAAACTTCATCATTACAACATTGTGCCCGGTTTAGGTAGTAGGCCTTGGTATTAAGATCCACAAGGTCATCGCTTTTCTCATAAAAGCTTCTTCAGGACCTTACCTTGGGATCCAATAAGAGAAAAAAAAGCACTTTAAAGCAATGTTGTTGGGACAGCTAAAGAAGGTAGCCGGAGGTCAGACATTCCCAAGGTGGACATATAAATGGGGGGACAGGGTAGGTCCCACACCAAAAACAGTCATCCCTTCTAGGGTTAAAGCATCGGGGTAATATCATAGAAAGTTCCACGGAATAAAGCCAGGGATGTACACAATGCACAAAGTGGACCGTCTGTCTGTAACCTATATATCTGTATATGCTTCATACATGTACATGCATCCTAATGGATTCAAATGACCTCGACAATTGCACAGAGTAGACAAATTTAATAGGGGGATCAGTCCAACACCCCATCCAAAATTAATAGGAGGATTAAAAAACAAACAAATCTCCTGTAGAGGTGCAATGATGAGGGAATGCCATCCACTAACCAACGGCAACCACCAGGTACAGTCTGATCCCTCCTGCAGATACATCATCATCAATCCTCCAAGTGCAGTAGCACATGTGTCATCTCTTATGTACCGGTAATTTTAATTTGTTTCCCTCTTTTTTTCTTCTTCTACTTTCATCCTTACTTTTTTCAACTGTGTGGTATTTTACATAACTTTTATATATTTTTATCACTTTACTTATATTGCAATTTGCCCCCCAATTAATGACTTTTTGCTGTGACATATAAAAAGGGCAAGTTTCTATATTTTTTGTACTTTGGGTAATAAGTTGTCTTGCTATTTGTGTGGCGTTTTGCCCACTGTTTTGGGTTGCTCAAAAATACAAGTGCAGGTTGCTATTCAGCGCTTTTTCTGTATGGTACATAATGGTTAAATAGGCTGTAAAAGCATTGCCCATTAATTTGTAATCAATTTAATCAAATATATACCTGGAAACTAAATGATAGTGATTAGGATTGTCTCTTGACCCTCTATAGTTAAATAGAAACTCAAACCAGAAAGGATCCCTGTGCAGACTTTATCACTTTATGTGCATCCCGACAAAAACATAGCACAAATGCTATCAATGAACCAGAGTACAATAAAACCTTGGATTGCAAGCATAATTTGTTCCCGGAAGCATGCTTGTAATCCAAAGCACTTGTATATCAATGCAAATTTCCCCATAAGGAATAATGGAAACTCAAATGATTCGTTCCACAACCATTTATGCATAAATCCTTCCATTTATAGTCCATATAAAAAGATTATAGCAATGTGACAGGTTGTGTAACCATAAAATGTCCATCCACAAATGGAAGCCTCCACAAGGTGATTAGAAACACAAGCCAGCAGGAGCTACAGAGTATAAAAGAAAAGAGACGATAAAGCTGTCCACATAGACAATCCCCCGTACCAAAGGCTCTCAGCGCTGTTTTGGATTTTGGAAAATGGTTATATTCTTTCTATTCTATTCTATTCTATTGGTTTTTGAATTCTGTTATTTTTCTAACTGTTTATTCTATTCTATTATTTTCTATTCTATTCTTTTCTACTCAAATTCAAATGTATTCTATTCAAAAATCGAATTTTGGAAGATGGTTCAATTCGTTCTATTCTATTCATTTTTTTTATACTATTTTGTTATTTTCTATTCTATTCAAATGTATTCTTTTCTATTATATTCAAATTCGAATTGATGCTATTTGAATTTTTGGGAACTGGTTATATTCTTTCTATTCTATTCTATTCTATTGTTTTTTTAATTCTATTATTTTCTATTATATTCTTTTCTTATGTATTCAAATTCAAATGTATTCTATTTGAAATTCGAATTACAGAAGATGGTTATATTCTTTCTATTGTATTATATATTTTTTTTATTCTATTCTATTCAATTTTTCTCTATTCTACTCCTTTATTTTCTATTCTATTTTATTCTTTTCGGAAATTGGAAAAAAAATCGAAAACTATTCAAATTAGAAAACTTTTTGAATTTGAAAAGTATTCAAAATTGATTCGAAAACTATTCAAATCTATTTGAATTTCGTCAGATTTTTTCCCCCCATTATTTCCGATTAGTTTAAATTCGGTACTATTGTGATACATCCGAATTTCCGAAAATGGAAAATTCATCCCAATTTGAATTCGGAATGAAACAAACTGCACATGTCTATTGCTTTGTGCCCTGTGAGGAGTGAGAGAGCAGAGAGAGCAGAGAGAGACACTGCTCTCGGGTACAGCATTCGCTCAAGATCGGGCTCAGGTAAGTATGAGGGGGACATGGAAGGTTATTTACCTAAATGCATAGAATGCATAAAACCATCTGTCTTTACAACCACTTTAACCCCAGATCCCCACAAACTGGATGATTTTTCATGACAAGTTTGTTAAAATCCTAAATTACATTGATTAGCAATCGCTAATCTGTGAAAAGGATGTCATTGCACCAACTCTATCTGCACAAACCTGACACACTCTTACCTTTGGAAGGTAAATGTTAACACTGGACTTTACCATTCCTCTTCTACATTGGTTCTAGGGTTGAATGGGTTTCAGTAGAAGCAGAAACTACATATGACCACATATTCGCTAAGAAGAATTTTCTTTACGTTTCTTTTAAATGGTTAACGCTAACTGTTCTGTAACTCTATGTGCAGGAATTTGTGTATTTTCAAAGGTGCATTTTAGTCTATACCTTTAGTCTGCTGTACCTATGGGAAATGCAGGGAAAAGGTCTCCAAACCTTTATCTTAAATGTACCCTCAAGACAACTACAGGGAACCACATGGTGCTTGGATACCATGTAGTTTCCTATATCTGAAAATGTGCTGAAAATGTGCTGCATGGGGGTGCTGTTAAGAATAGACATGTGCAATTCGTTTAGTTACGAATTCGTTATTCGTCAAAATGAGTTATATTCGTTCATTCGTAAACATACGAATGAACGAACCGTTTACTAAAATTACCAACGAAAAACGAATTATCGAAAAGAACGAATATGGAAAACAACAAAAATACGAAAATTATTAATTTAGAAACAGCGAAAATACGAAAGAGTGAAAAAACTAAAACATAGAAACAACGAAAATACCGAACAAAGATTCAAAATAACGAAAATCAAAATGAACGAAAACTCGAAATTACGAATATTCGGAAAACGGAAATCAAAACAACGAAAATACTGAACAAAGATTCACAATAACGAAAATCAAAATGAACGAAAAAAAAAAAAACTAAATTACGAATATTCGGAAAACAGAAATCAAAACAACGAATTTGTTAGTTCTGAAATATTTCTGGACGTTGGCCAATAAGCTTGTCCCTTCCCCTGAAGAGGTTGTCCCTTCCCCCAATGAGCTTGTTTCTTATTCCCTTGTGTGTTTTTCTGTGTTAGACTGCAGTGCATTCCATCCAGAGTCCAGATAGGTTGTGGTTGGGTAGGTGGCACTGTTTTGGTGGATTTGTGAGTTAAGTTGTGACTTGTGAGAGAGAAATTCTTTGTTTCTTAAGCATACTCTGTCTAGAATCTAGTTTCTATATATCTAATTATGCCCCGATTACGAATCTACGAAAACAATGATACGAAAGTACGAATTACAAAATTACAATCTCACGAAAGTACGAATTACAAAATTACGACAAGTAGTGTTTTGAATAAACAGAAAATGTATTCTAACGAAAGTACGAATGTAATTAAATCTACAAAAGTACAATTTTCCAATCAACAGAAATTAGACACGGAAATACGAATCATTGCAAATCAACGAAAATATAGTTCTTACGAAAATACGAACGCGGCCGAATATAAAATATAACAAAAAATACGAATTTCGAATCAACAAAAATTAGACTAACGGAAAAATAACCTTTACGGAAATACGAAAGAGTCCGAATACGATAACCCACGTCTTACGAAATTACGAATCGTTACGAATCAACGGAAACTAACAGAAACTAAACCAAACTAAACAAATTTTTATGTTGTGCACATGTCTAGTTAAGAATTCATGGCACCCCTGCACCTCTGCTAAAGAGCAGCGTGGGTACAAGAACCTAGTCTTAATGTATTAATATTTTTTCGCATAAATACACGTCCTCCATTATAGCACTAAGCACTATGCTCATGCACATTTTTAATCAATTGATAGTAAATTAGGCTGGCCATACACAATGAAAATTTCTTTCCTGCAACCACTGGAAATTTCTTTCCTGCAATTGTCTTCTCCCGGTGAGGGAGCCGGACAGGGGGAGACAGTAATTTTTTCTAGCAGCTATAGCAGCCACTAGCGATAATCGCAAGAGAATGCAGCAGGCAGGTTGCACCTAAGTTGATCGCTCAATCAACTGGGTACATTCAGCCTGCCCATTAGCAGTTTGAACCCTGTATGGCCAGCCTTAGCTTGGAAAAGGCCAAAAAAACAAGATTCAGCTCCATAGACTTCAGTAGGGTTCCGGAAAAGGTTTGGGGTAACCAAAGTTCTTGCTGGATCTGAAGGAACAAACTTTGCTCAATTCACTCATCCCTGGAAGTTAGTGGCAAATATTCAATGTAAAAGAAGTCATAGTGGGCAGTTGAATATTTTATGAATCACAGCTGTCTTTGTGCCATATTGTAAAATTTGCATTATTTCATTCCGTTGCTGGTACTTAGATGCTGTTTTGTAAAAGAGAGGTACATTTTGTTTAGTATATCTTCTCATCTTTTATATGTGTACAAAGCTTACAAGTGGCAGACTGAACCCCTAGACAAATTCTGAAAAGAATAGAACATTTGATGTTATCTCTAATTGTCTATACAGACTGTCAAGATCAGAGCCTCAACCAATATTTCCACTTGAAAGACAGGAAACTAAATAACTATTAATATAAATACACTTGCATGGATGTTTAAAATCCTTTCAAGATGTGTTAACCTGCCTCATCCTCGTTTCAGCAATCTGAAGCCATCCTCTTAGCAAAAGACTCTTCAATCATTTTGATGATTTACATTGTTCGCATTCTTGAGAATCATTCTTTTTCAGAGGATGGATTAATCACTTGGAATGGGCCAATTGTTATATTTGAAATTCTCTCAGCTTCATAAGTCCGTATACTATATAAGTACTGAACACTGTGCCAAAATCAGATACCGAATAGCAATTACCTGAAATAAAAACTGCTGGCATTGCATCTGTGTTTGTCTTTTTAGTTCCTTTTCCTATTGAGTTTCTCCACACATCTCAGATACTCAGCCTTGATAAGAATCAAGGTCGAAGCAAGCACTTTGTGGAAAACTGTTACCAAGACTGTCAGCTTAAGTTTAGTTCTACGTAGAACTATGAACAAGATTTAGTATGATGACAATTTACTATATATATCAACAAGGTCTTAATTTACATGCAAGCATCATGACAGTTACAGAGGTCAACATTTAGAAATGTTAAATTACATTCATAAGAACCTAAACAATTTTTTACTTTTATGCCCTCCATTAAAAAGCTAGGCCTACTAATTTAAGAATATTTTAGAAAATATGGACTATCATAGCCTAGTTGACCTTCTGGTGTTTAAATAAATTTTCCTTAGTGCACTGGACATCATTTTTGTTTCTCCCACAGGTCTTCCAACAGGGCTACAAGAGTAATTGTCAACTAGCAAAACCCCAGCCAGCTAAATTTTTAACCTGTTTTCAGAATACTATACTCACAAAGGGGAATTACTTAAAGAGACATCATCACTGTGTTTATTCCCTCACCTCCTTCTCATTTTGGTGTTTGGTATTGGTATTCAGGCCTAAGAACTGTCACATGCTCCCTCATACTCAGAGCACTGTCGCATGCGGGTTGGAAATTAAGTTATCCACTTGGTTAAGCTCTGACACTATTTGACACTAGCACTTACTCATGGTGGACTACTACAGCATGAATGTGGTGAGGAATCATGGATCTGTGAGCACACCTTGCTGACTGGAGGAGGTCTCCAGCCTCCATGGGTAGGTGACAGTATCTCTTTAAGTCGACTAAAATTAAACATCCTAATTGTCTTGTGACCAATGTACATTACAAAGATTTTTAGGAAAAAAAAAACGTTTTCATGTACAATTTCCTGAAGCCACTTCCTTCTATCTGAATGCTGAGTGTGATCCTGATATAGCCACATGATCAGTCCAAGTAATAAATAGAGAAGATTGAACCAGTTTACATAAATTAGAACTCATAGATGGCCAGGCTGGTGCTCTCTAAATATACATTTGGTTCAATCAGTTTTTCTGTACTTCGCATGGGCCAGTTTGTTGAATAAACGGGTAAAGTGCTCCAAATTGGGGTCAACTTACCCTGAAAAAGAGGAAGACTTTTTCCTCATGGCAAAACAAGTGCAACAGCGACATGGGAAAATGGAGTTCAAAATTGCAGAGAGGAAAGGGAAGCCAACACGTTCTGAAAATGAATAATAATTGTAAAAAGTTTTTTTTATTAAATACAGGCCCTGTGGAAGTGTGCAATAATTACATGATTTAACCACTTAAGGACCAGCCGCCATCATAATATGGCGGCAGGTTGGCTCTCCGTGGCGAATCGTCGTAGGTGTACGTCGGCCGCTTCAAGGGTGGGGGCTCACGCGCCACCAGAGCCGTTGCGCGTGGCGGGTGGTCACGATGTCCGCCGC
Source organism: Rana muscosa (assembly GCA_029206835.1). Taxonomy (NCBI): domain Eukaryota; kingdom Metazoa; phylum Chordata; class Amphibia; order Anura; family Ranidae; genus Rana; species Rana muscosa. The sequence goes on along the minus strand of CM055122.1, from coordinate 85,747,015 downwards.
CCACCTGCAATCGCTTCAAAGAGAGCCAGAACGGGGATCTGTCAATGTAAACAGACAGATCTCCTTTCTGACAGGGGAGGAGAGACAGATCTGCTGTTCCTAGTAATTAGGAACAGTGATCTCTCTCCTCCTCCAGTCAGTCCCATCCCCCCACAGCTAGCAACACCTCCCAGGGAACATATTCAACCCCTTGATCACCCCCTAGTGTTAACCCCTTCCCTGTCAGTGACATTTACACAATAATCAGTGCATTTTTATAGCACTGATTGCTGTATAAATGTCAATGGTCCCAAAAATGTGTCAAAAGATGTGTCAGATCTTTTGACCACAATGTCATAGTCCCACTAAAAATTGCAGATCGCCGCTATTACTAGTAAAAAAAAAAAGAAATGCCATGAATCTATCCCCTATTTTGTAGACGCTATAACTTTTGCTCAAACCAATCAATATATATACGCTTATTGCGATTTTTTTTTTTTTACAAAAAATATTGAGAAGAATACATATTAGCCTAAACTGACATTTTATTTTACATTTTTTGGGATATTTATTATAGTAAAAAATATTGTTTTTTTTTTCAAAATGGTCACTCTTGTTTATAGTGCAAAAAAAAAACGCAGAGGTGATCAAATACCACCAAAAGAAAGCTCTATTTGTGGGAAAAAAAGGACAACAATTTTGTTTGGGTACAACTTAACACGACCGCGCAAATGTCAGTTAAAACTACGCAATGCCGTATCGCAAAAAATGGTCTGGTCATTAAGGGGGTTAAATAATTATAATTTTAATTTAGAAAACAGGATGAGACAAGTGTTTTTGGTTGAAATCCAAGTTAAAACACTTATGAATTGCAATAGGTATTGCATTGCTTGTAGTAGTTGCTTGTAAATTGATTATCTACTGTATAGTTTGTCAGAATGCCTTGTTAAAAAAAAAGTTTTTAAAATAAATCAATTAAAGGCCAAAGCCTCATGAATGCCTTATGAGCATCTAATATATGTGTTTGGAGTGTGCTGTCATTAGCATGAATCAAGGTGTTTGGCAAGCTTTGTAAGTTGTCAGTTGCATTCTGAAATTTAGGTGTACTGGACTGGTCATTTTTATTTTATAGAACAGGCAATGACTTTACAAAACATTCTGAACGCTTCAATAATGTATAGTGTCTGTTTAAAATGTCTGTTCCTTATGCCTGTGTAAATAAGGCTTTAATGAACAAAAATGTCTGGAGCACAACATAAAACTCAGCAAGCAAAAAAGGATTTAACCAAAGACATGCTGGTAGGTTAATTGGATCTTGTCCAAATTGGCCCAGTATATATGTGTGTGTACGACTGTGTGTCCCAAGCGTGTCGAGATCCTAAGGGGTAAAATGACCGCACCAGCCAAGCAGACACTGGCTGCAAAAAGCACCTAGAGGCGATTCAGTTCGCATGTGAGCGCTATGCAAGTCACTCATTCATTCATTCATTCAACCACTATAGTCAAATGACAACTACAAGGCGGGCCTGAAAATCTGGGACGACGTCAATAGACGTCCACCCCTTTTCACGCGCGCCCCCCTGCAGGGCGCGTGCTGTGATCACTGAGTCACTGAGACTCTGTGGATCACAGATCCGTGTAAGGGGCCGGTCCCGGCCCCTTCCCACGTGATCAGCTGTCAGCCAATCAGTGCCCATCAGTGCAGCCCACCAGTGCCCATCAGTACAGCCTCATCAGCGTACATCAATGAAGGAGAAAAATTACCCGTTTGCAAAATTATAAAAATGTCATTTGGGTACAGTGTTGCATGATCGCACAATTGTCATTCAAATTGTGACAGCACTGAAAGCTGAAAATTGGTCTGGGCAGGAGGGGGGTTTAAGTGCCCAGTAAGCAAGTGGTTAAAGAATAGCATATTAGACAAAAGATGATATACAGATTCTTTTTTTTTTTTTTTGAGAAAGGGGGCATAAGTCAGTGCCATGGAAAGTGATTATTCTTGCCTTTCAGCATTATTGTAGCAGTTTCTGCAATATTAAGGTAACATTTGTCAAGCTACAGTTGGTTCCACTGAGAAATCTGGATCACCAGGTCAAAGGAACAGAGGTGACACCTTCTCAATGCAGGGAAATTAAGTAAATTATATGTTTTAAGAAAATTAATTATATTTCAGACATTTTCGTTTTTTGTTTTTTTTGTTTTTTTTTACAGATCGAAAGAAAGGAACTTATTTCAGTCAGTCACTTCATATGTTTTTTTACTGCTGTGCAGGTTTAATGCTGTAATTTAATATGAAGATGACATTATTCATGCCTAGTTTTTCCTACCTGCAATTTTTTTTAGAGAAGCTATTTCAAAATGTTTTCTTTGAGTTCCCTTTGAAGTAGGTCTGCTACCGAATAGGCTCATGTTTTTGGATACATTGCAGTTAGCTCATGTTTAAGGACAAGTAAAATTATATAGTAGAATGGATTTTCTAAAAAATTATTGAAACAGCAAAAGTTTGCTGAAGCAAAAACTTTAGGGTTGCTAAGGTGATGTTTGCTTAAAAAAAAGCAAAACAACTGCCTTTTTTTCTTTACTTAAGACCCCATTCACATGGGCAAACTCATCTGTATACCCATTTGAAGGGCCATCTTTTCCCGCTTGTGTTCCGTGCATCTGAGTGCAGGCAGCCCAATTCAGCCACTGGTCCCAATTTGATAAACATGCTGGTGAGTGTCCCTGAATGCAGACAGTATGTATTCAGGGACACAAACCTGCACCTGCACATCTGTCAAATTGATAGTAGCCGCTGTGTCTGTGCAGCCCCTGAGTTCCAATATTCATGAATGCGACTGCCTGCATGCAGATGCATGGAACACCTGTGTATCCCATGAAGGATAAAATGGTTCTTTGCACAGATGTATGCATACGTACCCCCAAGTAAATGAGGCCTTAATATAGGCAAAATTTTTATTTTATTTTGGCTTGAGTAAGAGAGGATTATAACCCCCCCTTTTTTTTTTTTAGCAATCTGTGTCCCATTGGGGAGATTTGCTATCACTTTCTGTCCCATAGCCAAAATAGAAAGTGTGAGGAAGCCGCTGCAAGTGAAATTAATTGCTTGCAGGGGTCACCAGAATTAATGTCCCCATTGAATGATTTCCCCTAGTGTTCTGGGGGCAACTCAAAATTTAAAATTGTATTTTACTTCCACTTTCAATAATAATGCAATCAGGACAAATAAAGAGGGTAACTCTCCATAACATGGGTAAAGACAGCAATATAAACCCAGCAGGGATTCTATCCCCTCTCCTCTCTGTCCAAAACTATAAAAGAAAACGTTGCCTTTAGTTAAACTTTAAGTGTATTACCATCGACTATATAGATTTTACATGTCCCCAGTTACATAGCACAACTTAAAAAGCTGCAGCTTACCTTTGTTTAGATGCTTTATTCTGGAACTTCCAGAAAGGAAAACATCTAGGTACTTCTCTTCATTTGTAAAGGGGCTGATTGCCATAATTAACCCTGTCTGTACTGTGCAGGCAGATCTTCATTATCAATTGTAACTAGATTTAAACACTATCTGTCCTAACAAAGGCTCAAAGGCTGGGCTTCTTGTATTGTATGTCACAAGGGGGTTGATTTACTAAAACTGGAGAGTGCATAATCTGGTGCAGTTGTGCATGGTAGCCAATCAGCTTCTAACTTCAGCTTTTTCAATTAAGCTTTGACAAAAAAAAATGGAAGCTTATTGGTTTCTATGCAGAGCTGCACCAGATTTTGCACTCTCCAGTTTTAGTAAATCAACCCCATGGAGATAAGGAGGTTTATTCTAACATTGTTAAAAAAAACTTTAGGTCAGCCATGACACCTTCTCCTGAGAAACATCTAAATGTAAGAAATCTTTTTTTAAAAAAGGAGATGTGCTGTGCGTAGCGCCCTGCTCCTGATGACCAGGCGCTATGTTTAAATTTAGTTGGTGTCTGAGCTGGTAGCTAGCTCAGACTTTAATGATTAAGGCTAAATCAGCCTCTGTTCCGGCTATGGCTGTGCTTGGAGGGATTTTCCCATTGTTTGCCTGAAGGTGGCGTTACCACCACAGGCCAATGTTGGAAAACAGGCAGGCCAGAGTGCATTGGGTATTTTTGCCCTGGGAACAGCTCAGTGGGAGTGGTCTCCCCGCTGAGCATGCTGGGGAAGGGTACTTAAGGGGCAGATGCCATTTTTTGAGGCTCTTCACCGCGTGGCCCTCCTGGCTCGAGGTATGTGATGGTGAAATTTCAGCCGCGGAGCCATGCTGGCCCGAGGCTGCATCTCTACCAGGTAGGCCCAGTTATCTTGACTTGGGCCAGCACTTTGAAGGTGATCCTGTGCTGTCTGTCCTTCTGGGGGGAAGCCACTCAATGGAGGAAACCAGGGGAGGACCAAGCGGAAGGCTGGTGTCTCGGGGAAGGCCTGGTGACCTTATTGGAGGATGCACCGTAGCTTATGTTACCTTACAGTGTGCCGGGTTGGCTTAAAGGCTCTAAACTGTAAGGCTGGATCTCTGGATACTATATCCTGTGGCAGAGGATTACGGAACAGTTCATATTTATCGTCGGAAAGTCTGTGGCAGAGACTGTTGTGCTTCAATTTGTTTGTGCATCATCCCGGCTACTAGGCTAGTGAGAGGGGCCTATCTGGGTAGGCAATACCCACTTGAAGGAGAGTGGTGAGTGTGACTTTTTGAAACTTAGAATTTTCCCCAGTGATCTGCATCGTGTGCCTGAACCTTCCCCTAACCCTCCATCCCTCTACCTATGCAAGTTTGTTTGGAAATAAAACCTGACGAAAAGGATTCATAACTTGTATGGACATTGAAGTTTCTATAGACTCTCATCCCCTAGACAACGAATGGTGAAGTAACGTGCAAGGCCCAAATCTAAACCAGCAGCTCCTACGGGGGTAGTGCTACATGTGTGAATAGGATCAGATAACAAACATTAGTTAGTGGGGTTTTCTCAAATCTGACTAAAAAAGAGGAAATACACTTTAACGGTGTACTATCCTATTAGGTACCTTGTTGGCAGTTGAAGATTTCAGTCCAACAGAGTGGCTTCTTCTTTTACCTTTTTTCTGTATGTTTTTTTTTGTTCTTGTTAACAAAAATGTAAAACATAAAGCCAAGAAGCCAACTTTTTAGCAAAAGAATGCATCAATGATGGTTTAAATGAACTTTTCTAACTCTTCAGAGCCAGTTAACCAATTGAGGATATTGAGAATGCTATCTCCTCCCCAAAGAACTTTATCAATGTACGCAGGACATGGGTCCATTTCTTCTTCTGCTGCTCCCCTCTCCTTGCATTTGCCTGAAAATTCCAAGCTGGCAGAATGATGGTGTGTAACAGTGTGTGGTTTTTAAAGCCACTTCTGTAAAAAGACTGAACCTCTGGCACATTGTTTATAACACTGTTCAAACACAATTCAAATCCTCTTCTCCTCTTATCGATTCTTTTCCTGCTGATTCTTTTTTTTGTTTATTACTATTTTTCTAACCAGTAAAATATAAGCTTGTCACACTAAAAAAAGTGCAAAATTGATCAAAAGTAATAAAAAATATATATATATTTGTACCAGAATTATGTTTGTGTCATTTTAGGTAGGACAAATGATAGAATAAATGTATACATTTTATCCATAATAACAGATTTTCTTTTTTTAACTCTCCCTGTTTAAAGTAGAAAGAAATACATCCTATTTAGTTTTGTTACATTTATTGTCTATTGATTGCATAAAATTTTAAATCATTTTTGCAAGTTAGTATTACCAAAAGAAGGCCTTGTTTTTCTTAAAAAAAATAATATATATATATATATATATATATATATATATACTGTATATTTATTATTTTGTTAGGTATGGCAAAATGATTGCATAATAAACAGGCCCATTGCAGAATTGTTAAAATTGCTCTGGTTCATAGGGGGTATACAGGTGTAAAAGCTGAAGGGGTTAAAGCCCATTATACCCTCAAAAACCACCAAAAATAACTCTTATTTTGCCTTCCTCACTGAGGGCTGGTTCACACCAGAATCGCACAGTAACATAGTCTGCATTCTGTGAAATTCCTGTGTGTTCCCTTCAGTGCAATTTTGCAGTACAATCGTTTGAATGGGCTGCAAATCGCACTGGAATGTACAAAAAGTAGTGCATGCATGAAAAATGCACCGCACCAAACTTCATGGTACTGCAGTATCATGCACTCTGGTGCCCGCAAATGCACTGCATTTGCATTTGGGGTGCCATTAACAATGTATTGTCACCAGCAAATGATTGCAAAGGCTGTGCATTTTTAATGCTGTGCAGGAACCACGCCCATAACACATCTCCTGCACCGCAATCTGATGTGAACTGGCCCTTGTTCCAATGTATAAATCTTAAAATTTTCACAGAATTTCCCAGTTTTACTCATCAATACTCATATTCTCACACTCTTCAGCCAGCCCGAACCAAATGTACACATGTTGTCTATTACTACATAGTCATTGCCATCTGCTTTATACACATCACACATACAGCAAATAGTATTATTATAAAAAAGGAACAGAAGCTATGACATCAAATGCTCCATGGCATAGTTGCTTTAATTGTATGTTTTTCACTTTTAGAACTCAGAGATTTTGTTGGATGACTGTCACAAGTAAATATGATAATCTGAAGAAGCGGTGTATAACCAGTGAAACGCGTTATCATATCTAAATACTTGACAGTGTCTTTTTGTAGTATACAAACTTATTATGTATCCAGTAGTAAGCTTGTTTTTAATGTCATTTAACTTTTTGTATAATAAAACTTTCAATATTTTTTTATATAAATACTTGGTGTATGTATTTGACAATATGCATATAACCGGTTGGTCACCCGTGAACGCCTCTGCTATTTTCTCTATATCTATGTTTCATCCCCTGGGTTGGTGACCTCATAGAATAAACTCCTTTCTGACTCCCATTGCTGTCTCCAGACAGGCCCCACTATATACATAATTTTGTTGCCTCCTTTGCTATCTTCACCTTTCTCTCTTTAGAATTAGTTGCAATCACCACTATCACAACCCCCAGTATAGTGTAGTCTAAAAAAGTGCTGCATTAATATTTCTTAATAACATGATCCCTGCCAGTATCTATAGATAAAAATGAGTGAAAAAAAATTATTTTTAAATGTCTGCTCCACAAATGTCAGCTACTAGGCCCCTTTCAAACTGGTGGAGTCTGCCGTCGGATCTCTCCGCTGATCCCTGCTCCGCTCTGTATCAGCCCATTGCTCTCTATGGAATGGTCCATTTCTATTCGACTGTCATCCAATCCGATCTGCTGGAAGGATGGGGAGCAGATTCCCATCCGTCTGTTTTTAGCCGACAGGATCAGATGTTGGCAGGTGTCAGCGGATACATGTCCGTGACATCCGCCACTCCACAAAGAGCAATGGATGGTCTGATCGAGTCCGCCTTAAAAACTGACAGGCAGACCCGATCGGTCCTTTAGTGTAAAAGGGGCCTTATTATTTTGTATTTTAATCAGTATGTAAAACAGTAGATATGTGTTTTCCAAAGATTGTTGTGTTTGAATTTTACCCTGAAGAAATAATATATTTTCATAGTGGCCTGGAATGTATGGAAAGTAAGTAGTCTTTTTCATCCTTTTTTTTGTCTGATAGCTGAATGGGGCTTGGGATAGAGTCCTATGCAAGAACATGTCACATAGAGGTTGATTTACTAAAGGTAAATAGACTGGGCACTCTGCAAGTTCAGTTGCACTCATTTTCCCCAGAGCTTAGTAAACATGGTAAAGCTCTGCTGATTTCCATCATCCAATCATGTGCGAGCAAAAGTGCTTTTTTTTTTCTTCCACCTTCGACCATTCTTTACAAAGTGAAACCACACTTACATTTACTAAGAAAAAAGAGTGCAACTGCACTTGCAAAGTGCACAGCCCATTTGACTTAACTTAACTCTTCGCCGGTTTCTAAATCTTAGAACCAGTGGTAATTCTTTAAGAATACGTCACTGCCATAGCAACAGTTTGTTAAAATGGTGGTAGAGCTACCTGAATTTGACGCAGATGATGGTAATATTACCAAAACTGGTGCAAATGTGTACCAGAATTAGATACAGGTAGGTCTATTAACAGCTTGCCTTTAATGTAAAAAAAAAAAACATTTTAATCTGCCTAGTTCCTGGTCCTAGGTGGTTCAACTTCCTGTCCTAAAACCCCATTGCCTCCTGGGAAATGATGACACTCATTTCCCAGGAGTCTTACTGTGCCTAAAAATCGCCCAGCATGCACCTCTCCCTAAAAAAACCAGGAAGAAAAAGGAACTGGGCTTCACATGCCCACACGTATGATGGATACGGCCACAACATGAGCTGGAGGATATAAGGCAAGTGTTTGCAATGATTTCTGAAACGATTGGGGAGCTATTCATATGTTTTAGGGACTATTTAATGTGATTAATTTTAGCTTGCAAAAAAAAATAAAAAATTATGTCCGGAACCCCGCTTTAACTGAACACTTCACATGCAACATGCTAGCTTTACCAGCTACTATGTTTTTGTTTTTTTTTCAAAATTAATCTAATTTATATTGTAATAATGTAGGAATAAATATATTTGTGAGCTTCAGTGTGCATGAGTCCTAAAGGTGAATATGCTTTTATTTTGTATTATTTACCCTAGTAAGTGTACTATATTGTTTTCATAGAAAAGGTTTAAGCTACGATGCTTCATTTGTGCTTCTGCACACACTGCGGCCCCTAGTTCCCTGCTTGTATATATTTTTATTGGTGTCTAAATGCTAACCTTTCCGTAACCTTCTAATTCTGAACTACAGTGTCTTATGGTGTTTAACTAAGACTATGTAAGTTCAAGCAACAAAAATACTAGTGTTTAAAGGTTTGAGTTCAAATGTTCAAAAGTAGAGCGGAGTGTAATGCTATATCTGTGAATAAAATAAGCCTGTGGAGAAGCGGGAGCACTCAAGCCAAAACACAACATATAATTGGACTTAATTTTTTCCATATGTATCAACAAAAACAGGCCCTGAGAGATGAAAGGCTCCCTGTTTGGGCAATTTTATTTAGTGTGTAATTGTAACATATTATTTATTTTTAAAAGGCATTTTGTACATTAAATGCACTTTGAAAGCTATGGACACATTTTTGCTCTGTTATTTTCATTGATAAAAAATAAAATAAAAATAAAATAATAAAAACTGTCAGCAACACACTTTAAAAGGCTTAACGTTATATGTTCTATAAGAGCAAGGCAAGAAAATAGTGTTATCCTTCAAAGTTGAATCCTTGGCAAAAAAAAAAAAAAAAACGGTTTACTCCAGTTGTGTTAATTAGAAAATATAATTTATATTTTTGCATAAAATTACAGTAACTTAATTTTTTTAATCTGTCTTGACATTAGTCTTCTGAAGACCCATACACAGGTAGCACCCACACTGGAAGAGGGGTGGTCAGCTCTATTGCTTTACAAAGTGCTTTCAGTAAACAATCGGAATGTGTCTACAGGTTGAAAGCGCAGTCATCAAAAGATAAAATAAAACAGCGGCATTTGCTGCATTATTCACATTCAATCCAGAGATACCCTACATATTTTTTCCACCACTAGATGTCCTCAGTGGCCTGCATCTTTCAACCCACTCTGATCCCAGGCTATCATGGACCCACCCTAGTTTGTGACTGCACAGTGAATGGAGAAGCACAGCTATGTGCTCATCTCTGTATTACTCTGCATTCTTTAATGATTAGCAATTTGTGCTGCCTTTATCTTTCATAATCTAGCCCTGCTTTACAGGAACTGCAAGAGCCTGATACCAAGTCCCATTCGACTGGCATTCAGAGTACATTTATTGATATATTATCGATACCCCGTATTTTATTTTATATCTGCCTAGACTGAAGTTTTCAGGGCTCATTTACAATTGTGGTTTGGGGCAGTAACACCAAGCAGTTGAGCCAAATTTTTACTACCCCAACTGTTCTCCCTTTAGCTGCAAAGGCAGCAGCTGGGAGTGTACACATGCCACTGCCACAGCAGGACATACTCCTTATCATGTTAAATGGGCGATATTCCTTTGAATGGGGCAGGGCTGCAACAGCCCCACAACCACATGCAAAGTATGTGGTTGTGCCTCAGTAATGTGGCATTTAAGGGATTGAAACAGGCAGTGAGGAGGCAACATATTGATACTATTGTAAATGAGTCCTAACTGCTATAGCGGGAAGCACTGTCACAAAACTGAACACAATTCCAAATCCTTTGGTGGGTAAGCAAGCCATGTATATGTATTTTAACTACTTGTACTACTTATACGATGGCAGGTAAGGTCCTCTGCGGGAATCGTCGTAGCTGTATGGCGGCCACTTTATGGGGTAAAGGGGGCGTGGAGCCAATGTGCGTGGCCACGATGTCCGCCGGCGACCCGTGATCCCTTCTGAGAGAGACAAAACGGGGTTCTGTCAATGTAAACAGACAGATCCCCGTTCTGTCACAGAAGTAGAGATAGACCTGCTGTTCCTAGTGATCAGGAACAGCGATCTCTCTCTACTCTCTGTCAGTACACTCCCCCCACAGTTAGAAACACCTCCCTAGGGAATACTTAACACCTTGATGGCCCCCTAGTGTTAACCCCTTCCCTGCCGGTGACATTTATACAGTAATCAGTGGCTATTTTTAGCTCTGATTGCTGTATAAATGTCAATGGTCCCAAAACTGGTCAAAAATGTCTAATCTGTCTGCTGCAATGTCGAGGTCCCACTAAAAATCGCAGATCACCGCCATTACTAGTTAAAATAAATAAAATAATAAAAATGCCATAAATCTATTCCCTTTTTTATAAACGCTATAACTTTTGCCCAAACCAATCAATATATGCTTATTGTGATATTTTTTTACCAAAAATATGTACAAGACTACATATTGGCCTAAACTGATGAAGAAATTCGTTTTTTTATTTTTTTGGTATTTATTATAGCAAAAAGTAAGAATTTTCGTCTTTTTTTTCCAAATTGTCTGCATTTTTTTGTTTATAGCACAAAAAATAAAACCTGCAGAGGTGATCAAATACCACCAAGAGAAAGCTCTATTTCTGGGAAAAAAAAGTATGTCAATTTTGTTTGGGTACGGCGTCGCACGACTGCGCAAATGGCCTGGTCATCAAGGGGGCAAATCTTCCGGTTCTTAAGTGGTTAAATGTATATTTAGCTGTTTGCACAAAGTTCAACTTTAACAGTGCTGAATGATCCTTGGATATTTTTTAACATGAGACTAATATTTCTCCAGCAACTACCCCATGTGTAAGGTCTAATGTGTTTATAGAAGAAATCCAGTCAGCAAGCCTGCAATAGCTATTACACACCTGTGGATGAGCTGTGACCCTTTCTTTTGATCAGCAACAAGTAAATGTTGAGCTTTAAGCACAACAAAAGTAAAAAAAAAAGGCTTTACACACATAAAAAAACTAATTATACCACCAAAACATATATATATATATATATATATATATATATATATATATATATAAGATAACCCTAAAATATTGCCCTAGTTAAACAAAAGCCCACATTTAAAAAAATTCTTGGAGCAAAAAGCAAAAAAAAAACCTTTTCTATTGACAGGACAGCAACTAAAAGGGACTGCTGCACTCAAATCAACTGCAAACACAAAGACCCCTATAATTAGAATAAGGCTTGGTTCGCACTATTCCCCACATCCAATTCACAATAGCAGAAGATTTTGACCGGCTCCCTGTGGAACTGGTTCACATATCTCTGCTGCAGCTCTGGTGCGAATTTGCACAGAAGCCCCGTGCGTCTTTTGGTTTCAAGTCCAAATTCAGCCAAAAATTTGGGCTAAAATCAGACCGGAAACGGTGAACGGGTCAGCACCGGACCCCTGCTGTGAGCCGCATGCGAAGATAATGTGAACCCAGCCTTAAAAACAAGGCCGCAAAGGGCATTATTTCCCAAGATCTAGCAATATAAGTTGTTGCTGACACACATGGTAGTCCTAATAAGGAATCTTTGGTTAAACGAAAAACTGTAAGGCAAGGCAAGGTAAGGGTAAGGGAAGACAAACAAGACCTCCAACACTGCAATTCACTAAGTTAGAATGACCCTAATCCTAGGCAGTTTGTAATCTCTCCTTATCCTTTCACTAAAGCAGCTTCAATACACTGATAGTTTTACTACTATGAGCCCCCCTATTATAGTGAGGGGTGGCTTATTGAAAAGCCCTACTGACCCTTCTAAACTTGCTGGTCATGGTTTAAAGGTCATGCCGTGCATTATGGTGTGAAACAAAAAAAGACTTCCCCAGGACTGTGGCCTCAATCCAAAAATAGTTATTTTTCTTTAAAATCTGAGCTAAAATAACTCACTGATTTTTTCACACATTTTTTTTTTTGCAATTCACAAAAAAATGCTACTAAAATAAAGCATGAGTTATTTCATCAAAATGTGAGGTATCTTTACTCCTGAAACCATGTGGTATTTTATTTCATGACATGATGGGATGGATACAGTGGATAAGGATTAGAACCCCTGTCACTTTAAAGGGCAAATGCAGAGGTAAAATGGTTTAAACTGTAGAAATATGCCAACTCACAACTCAGTGCGCCCCCTGCAGCATATGTATTAATACAAAAAAAATAGATTAAACAATAAAAATGCCCCAGAGGACATTATTTCTAACGAAACGCATCGGTTGGAGTCCATGTCCATGAGTTCCACGCGCGCCAATCCTGTATACTGGTCAATCGATTTCTAGGATATATTAATGCTTTTTTTTACCGGATTTCTGTAAGTGTTTAGCACTGATTTCTTTTAATAAACTGTTAAGCAGTTTTACACTATGTTTTATCTTTCTTTCATGGGCCCTACTATGGAGTAAACTTTACCATCAGCCATGACAGTACCACCACCTGTAATATAATAGAGAAAGCTGATTCTTTACTTGCATAAAACACCTGTCTAGACTCTTATAATTTGGAGTCTAGACCTCTGGTAAGGAGGCATTTTAAATCAATATCAGTGGGGGTGCACTTGCGTGATCAAAACGCACATCAAATATACTCATTGTTACTGGCTGTTCATCAAGGAATTCATCTGCACTATTTAGAACAGCACCAGTTGTTCACACCTTATGGAGACTTGTTTATTCAATATCTATGTTTAGCGCTGCAAAATTTTTTATTGTTTCACATTTAGCACGATTGGTCCTGTTGTGTTTTTGCCAGCAGCTTGCACTTTTATATTTAGTCTGTATAACTGCGCAATAATTTTTTTGGTTTATAAAATAAAAAAAAGTTGACTAGAATACCAGTCAAAGGGAAGCTGCCTTCACAGGACACACGTGATGTATTAAAAATCACACACCTATATAAATACTGTTTTTCCACCAATAAAAAGACAGCTTTGTCATTGGGGAAATTTGCCTTCACTTCTCTCCCATAGCCAAACCAGGAAGGAAGAAGGAATCTGCTGCTCCAGGTGTGTTTAATGACCTGAAAGGAACCAAGTAGGAGTGATTTTTAATAAAGGCACATTGTTTGGAACCTTCGGATGTACAGCCATTCTTCTCTTGACAAACCAGGAAGTGAGGGGAAACTGCTACAAATGAACAGAATCCATTGGACCCCCCCAAGTCACCAGAACAAGTGTCCCCATTGGAAGATTCCCCCTCTATTACTTTTCTGGAGACAACCCAAAATTTGTGTTTTTCCATATTTAAAGTGGTTGTTTACCTACAGGTAAGCCTACATTAGGCTTACCTTTAGGTGCTGGAAATATCTCCTAAACCTCCACAGTTTAGGAGATATTTACAATAGACACAAAAGCCGATGTCTACGGCTCAGGCGCACTTTAGAAACGGCGATCGTGCCATTTTTAAAAGCGGTCATGCCTTGACTGAAGTCTCCCGCACACATGCACGAGAGTGACATCATCGCGGCTCCGGCCAATCACAGCGCCGGAGCCGCGATACCCGGAAGTAACTCCGGGATGACATGTCACCGGCTAGTGCTGTGTCGGACACCGCAGCAGGGGCTTCAATCCCAGGTGAGTATTACATAATGAGCTAGTATGCTATGCAAAGCTCATTATGCCTTTGTCTTGCAGGTGTTAGTTTTTTTTTTTTCAAAAGTGGGTTTACAACCACTTTAAGTTTCTATGCATTACTGTTGAGAAACTCATCCAAAAAGGTAGAAACTACTCCAAATTGGCGAGTATATTTTTACATTCATTAAATACCTCATGCCTGGACCACAACTTATTTACCTCATGCATTTATTTATTTATTTCCTTAGTGAATTGATTTTAAAGTGGTTTTATGAGTTATTTACCTCATGTTTTTGGTTCGTGAGCTAAATAATCTCATGAGGTGATAGTGAATTGACATTTTCAGCATTTAATGAGATAATTGGAGAAAATGTGTCACCTGATTCAATTTTCTCACAAACTATTCTTTAGTGAATTGAGCCCTGCAGAATTCCATGGTAGCACCAAATCCATACCCCATCCCTATTCAAATCTTTATAAAATATATTTCTTCTTTCCAAACAGCAGGCTCTATGTATTCATTTTTCAATGTTATTTATTACTAGTGCTTTTAGTGGAGGTATCCTTTTATCTTCTGCAATCACCTAGCTTACAGACAGCCAAACATTTGTTGTTCAGAATATTTAGAAATAAATAAGCAATATACTGAACACAACACATGGACCCCTATGTCACATTCATTAATTATTATTAAGTCATATTATATTGTTTCATTGCCTTCTGATGCTAGCAACAGATGTCATTTATAGTTTGCAGCATTGGTTTGCAGCAAGATTATAATGGACACTGGCTTCCTGTGATTTTTCAAAACAACAATGAAAAGGAACTGTCCCTTTAAAGCGTCTGTGAGCTATAATTGTTCCTGCTTTCATCTACCATTACTTGTTATTGTCTGTCCCAAATTCATATGTCATACCAGGACAGAGTTTAGTGTGAGGTATACAGACTCTTTTATCTACCCACATTGAAGTTTTTACCAAGCAGAATATTGTCTGGATTTTTATCTGTGGATTTGTGGTCTGGTAGGCTGTGCTGCACTATATAATATTCACAAAGACCCACCACAGGAAAACCATGAAAAATTAACCTAGAAGCAGTGTCTCTTTTTTTTCGTGAAATTATGTACAGTACTATAATTTTAAAAATATATCTAATTAACTTCTGAAACCAAAAAATGGAAGTTAAATTACCCGAGACAAAATGTTCTTAAAATATGTATGCATTCTCTTCAATTCACAGTCTTTAATGTAGCATATGTAGAATACACTGAATTTAACAAGCAAATAGATACATGGAGGAACAACTGGAAGCCAAACTTTATTTTGTTTAATAAGGTCAGTAGTGATTGGGAATTATACAAAAGGACAGTGCAAAGAGAATTAATGAAAGTGCAAAGTGCAATAACCTGTAACTTTTATTTTAAATGTATTCTACTGTAGTAAGATCTGAGAAAGACAAAATCTAAATGTTTGTTCAGTGCTACGAACTTTTTATATTGCTAATTGCCTAAAACTGACTATACACTATACAATGTTATTGCAATAAAACAAATGAAATGGATGGTTTGGGTTTATGAAATGGATGGTTTGGGTTTTTGAAAATCTAAATGAGATTTTACAGAGATTGTACAAACACGTTTAATAGTATGTGGCCAATTTAAGAGAGAGGTTGGCTTGTTTCAAGTTGGCTGTATATTAGTAGATATTCAAATCATTATTTGTAAGAAAATCATAATTTTTTTTTTAATATGTGTCATTCCTGGGACTGAAAGTAATGCATTAATCAGATATAAAAATAATAATAAAAATAAGGGGAAGTAACAATAAAAGTAATAAATAATTTAAAAATAAAAATGAATAAATAAATAAATAGAAAAGAGGGGGGAAGGGGGCACGAGGTAGGGAATAAGGGGAAAGGTATGTAGTGAGCATCTAGAATAATAATTGTCACAATTCAGTAACTGGTTTCAAGTAAAGCCTTTCCCTCATCTGAGTACTTACAGGTATTCCACTGAAACCATGTTTTACTGTAATATTCTGATTGATTGTGGGAGAAGAATAATAAGTCTTCCATTGCAATCATTTCTTCAATCTTTGACAACCATAGTAACAAGAGTAGGAGGGTGTGGATTTCTCCATTTTGAAGAAATACAGAATTTAGTGGCGTTGATGAGGTGCCGCAAAACATATTTCTTGTAGGTTTTAATAGGTATTTTTGAGTTATGTAGGAGAAAAAACAAAGGGTCATTGGGAAGTTCATAATCAGTAAATTTTTGAGATATCCTCTGTACCTCTTTCCAGAAAAAAAATTAAATATCTCCTCTGCCCTTCTGCCATCTCCAACAATTGTCTGAGATAGAAGGAAAGATAGTATGGAGAATTGAAGGGCTCTGGTACCATCTTGCTAAAAGCTTAACATTGAATTTCTGTATTCTGGTAGATACGGAAGACTTGAGCAAGAATCGGATAATTTGTTATATTTTGTAAATTTCCCATTTCCGAATTTAATTAGGTTTATAATCGTCAGATGGGGTAATCTTTAGGGAATACATTAAGGAAAGTGAATAATTTATCTGTCATTTGTTGGAGCATCATTTTTCCAGAGGACATAATGGTCTCTGAAAGACATGGGGAGGGAGTGATTTAAAGAAGTGTCTTATTTGAAGCGCTCTCCAGAAGTCTAATAGAAGGCCATCGGGAGGATTCTAGGAAGTGAGATGCTTGATAACAATGGGATTGAAGCAGGTATTGAAATGGGCCATCCAGTAATCCTAGAGGAAAACGTAAATTTCCCAAAATGGGGTAGAGTGGGGCCAGTTATGGGATGTGAATGAAGTAAGACTGGAAGGTCAGCAAAGCACCAAGGTGCACTACGAAGAGGAATGTTAAATTGTGCCTGTTCAATGTGCGGCCAAAGTTTAAGATCTGTATGTCGGCATCAGTCAAAAAGCCTGACAAGGTGTGCAGCATAATAATATTGCATAGTATCGGGTAAGGCTAATGCTGCGTACACACGGTCGGAATTTCCAACGGGAAAACGTCCAGCGGACCTGCTCTCTAACTAATGCTGTCGGAATTTCCGACAGAAAAAGTCAGATGGAGCATACACATGGTCGGAATTTCCAACTAAAAGCTCTCATCTGACTTTTTCTGTCGGAAATTCCGACCGTGTGTACGCGGCATTAGTCACCGTTTTGTTTGGGTAATGACAATAACTGTCTGGAAATACTGGATTTCTTACAAAAATTATTTGGAAGTTCTATGATGGATGGGTTGATGAATTAGATTCAAAAGTACTTCAAAATTTTGTTTGTTTCAAAATTCGATTTCGAAATGATTGAATTTTTCAAACTAAAATCACATACACTGTTAGAAATTTGTCTAACAGTGAAAACATTTTCATCCTGCTCCTTTGAGATTTCTTGTCACTGTACTTGAAAATGAATGTTTATTTGACCCCACTAATAAATTGAAAATCAAATGAACATCCTTAAAAAAAAAATTTTTAACGGAATTCTACTAGTGTAAAATCCATCTTTATACTGAAATAGTTTTGGGTAAATATTATAAGTTATCAATTATACTCTTGTATTAAAGAGTATGTATGGACAAAACTTATTTTTTTTAGCTTTAGCTAGAGTAGGGAAGGGTTAAACCCCCAATAAAATTGTTTTTCTTTTTGTGTCCTACTAGAAAGACTTTATATATTTTCCTTGTTTGGAGACACAACAGAAATTGACAGAAAATTTCCCAATGTGAGGAGAATTCTCTTTTTAGGCAGTGTTCACCAGAGCATTTCTTCCCATTGGAACTTAAAAATGTATGATTTCGGGGGGCGTGGCTGGCCGCGGAGTGAGATGGCTGACTGAAATCTCTGCTCCGCTCAGCCAAGGGACATTCAGCGACTGCCAGCATCTATCTACCGCACACCCCCCCTCTCTGACACTCCAGAGGGGAGAGGAACCGGTGGGCACCCGAACGGTATGTCCAGGGGGAGAGCCGCCAGCCTGTATCAGCCTCGCCGCCTCACAGACTACTTCAGGAGAGCCGACATGCTGACTGCTGAAGATGGCGCCAGCGCGGCGACATATCCCTCACAGCTGGACGCCGGGAGCTCGCAGGAAAACCCTGCCTGCATAGAGGAGATGGACAGCGCGGCCCCGCACACGGAATCCTCTCAACCCTCACCTGCTGACCGAGGTAAGAGAGCTGCACAATCTCCAGCCCTCTCACCCACTAAAGCTCCTCAGCTAAAATAACAGCACTGGGATCCCCACGCACCCACAGGCCCTGAAGTGCCCTGTTCTGACTCCCTAGCCACACTACCTGCCTCTGACCAGCCAGCATCTGAGCACACACTCAAACTTATGCTGATGTCATTACAGCATGATATGCGGAATGAATTACGGTCCTCCATCTCCATGTTGCATTCCAGAATAGATCAAGTGGAGGACCGCACAGGGGTTATTGAAAAAACACTCACTGAGCACACTACAGCCTATAATGAAATGGCGGATGCCCATGATCAGCACACTGACGAGATTAACTATTTGTACGCCAAAATCGCAGATTTAGAGGACCGTTCGAGGAGGAACAACATTAAATTTAGGGGTGTACCAGAATCCGTTAAACCTCCCGAACTCATCCCCTACATCCAGCAACTCTTCCTCACGCTTATCCCTCAATTGCATCAAACTGACATGATTATTGACCGGGCACACCGC
Source organism: Rana muscosa (assembly GCA_029206835.1). Lineage (NCBI taxonomy): Eukaryota > Metazoa > Chordata > Amphibia > Anura > Ranidae > Rana > Rana muscosa. The sequence goes on along the minus strand of CM055122.1, from coordinate 85,728,225 downwards.
ATTGTCAAACCTAACCACCTCCCTGCCTCAGTACCTAGAGACATTCTAGCACGCATCCATTTCTTTCAAGTGAAAGAGAAGATCATGGCGGCTGCCAGGTCTTCCTCTCCGCTGCCGGACCCCTACTCTACAGTGTCCTTGTACACAGACATCTCTGCTGCCACTGCTCAAAAAAGAAGAGAATTCTCCCAGACCACCACTACTCTTACAAAGCACAACATCCAATACAAATGGGGCTTCCCCACTAAACTAGTGGTCACGTACCAAAACCAGAATACCAGTATCCTGACTCCCAAAGATGGAATCAAACGCATGCTCAACTGGGGCCTAATCTCCTCACCTCCACCGGAACCCCTACTCCAGAGGCCCCCAATCTTCGCCCAGGATCCCAGGCGTTATGCTTCTACCACCACTCGCAAATAGAGACTTCCTCCACCTCCTCTCATCCCAATCTCCGGGTGCCCATCGGAAACATTTACTATGCCAATCCCGCAATTGTACACCTCAACGATGTCCCTAATGAGCGCACCACCTGTTACGATCCTCACTCTTCCCCCGGTGAAAGGAAAGTGCTACGCACTTTATTACTGTATTCTTTTGTTGTTTCTTGTTTATCTCCTTTAGGTTTCAAATTTTACCTTTTGTTTTTCATAATTAGTGCCTATTGTTGCGCTGTTCACTTGCTTACCTTAAATCGCTAGCTTCATTTTGCTTATTGTATAACACTATCACTGGTCTACCTCCACCTATACGCACCACTTCACAGCGGTATTCCTATATCTCCCCCCACCAGTCACTTCATAAAATGTCATTCACTATCACCTCTATCAACGCCAAAGGCTTAAACTCCCCTTACAAAAGAAATTTACTGTGGAAAGAGGCCTTAGCCCTCACCTCTGACGTACTATGCATACAAGAAACCCACTTCGCCTCCGCCAAACCCCCCTACTGCTCCCATAAACAGTATCCACACTACTACTTTGCCAATTCTGCAAAAAAGAAAGCAGGTGTTATGATTGCTATACGTTCCACGGTCTCCCTCCAGCTGTTCCACACCGAGATAGACCCTGAGGGTAGATATATAATCTTGAACGCCACTATCAATAATCATAACATCACCATAGCTAACATCTACTCCCCTAACACCAAACAACACCGCTTCTACAAGACCGTTCTGAGGAAGCTAGAACCTTTCAGACAGGGCCCCTTAGTTATCTGCGGCGACTTCAACCAAATTGTTGATACTTCACTAGACACTTCTAATCCTGCTCGTAAACATTCTGCCTCGCTTTCCTCCCTACTCCACTCGGAAGATTTATACGACCCCTGGAGATGCGTCACGGCACTGAAAGAGATTACACCTTCTTCACCCACACGCAAAATGATTACTCTCGGATAGATCTCTTTTTGACTGACAAACATACCCTGCAAATGGTACAGGAGTCTAAAATTGGGCTCATTACGTGGTCTGACCACGCACCCATATCACTGAGACTATTTCCAGCGCCTACCTATAAAAACCTCACCACCTGGAGGCTCAACACCTCCATTATCGCACGTCCCTTATATCAAAAACAGATCCTATCCGAGCTGCAACAGTACTTCACAACCAACACCGGATCGGTAGACAACCCCACCATTCTATGGAACGCCCACAAGGCCTGCATACGAGGTCTCCTGATTAAACTGGGAGCCCATGGGAAAAAACTACACAATACCACCACGAACAAACTCCTAGAAAGTATACGATTGCTAGAGCGAGCCAACAAACCTCAACCTTCCCCTCTACTCAGTTCCGAATTGCACATAGCTAGACAGACCCTCAGTGACCACCTACACACAAACTTTGATTTTCACCTTAAACGTCTCCGACTACAATCCTACTCTCAACACAACAAACCTGGGGCATACCTAGCTAGACAGCTTAAACGCAAACTCTTACAAACTAAAATACCGTACCTTACCGACCACCGCGGCATAAAACGCACAAACCCTAAAGACATCGCTGACCAATTTAGCCTTTACTACTCTAAACTATACAACCTTACCAGCTCCAACCTTGCACCACCACCCTCCTCTACCGACATCACTAACTTCCTCAAGGACATACATCTCCCCTCACTCTCACAAGATCAGCTACACCAGCTGTCCACCCCGTTTTCCCTCACGGAAGTGGAATCAGCCATTGCCACCCTACCACTCCACAAAGCCCCAGGCCCTGACGGGTTCTGCAATGAGTACTACAAAACATTCTCTAAGCTCCTTACCCCCCACCTATGCCACTCCTTCAACTTCACCGCTAGTACTGGCTCCATCCCACCGGAATCCCTCCAAGCCACTATTGTCACTATTCCAAAACCAGGCAAACCGGCCGATGACCCTGCCAGCTACAGACCCATCTCCCTGCTAAATACCGACACCAAGCTATATGCCAAAATCTTGGCCACACGACTTTCAAACATCATCCCACAACTTGTGCATATTGACCAAGTGGGTTTTGTGGCTGGCAGACAAGCGTCGGACGGTACCCGTAGGTTCATTGATCTGATACAATGGGTGGAACACCACCGAACGCCTTCTCTGCTCATCTCTCTTGATGCAGAGAAGGCGTTTGATCGAGTAGACTGGTCCTACCTGCAGGCAGTCCTTCAGAAATTTGGTTTCACGGGGACCATCCTGCAAGCTATACTCTCCCTCTACTCCTCGCCCAGTGCTAGAGTAATGACTTCTGGACTACTCTTAGACCCCTTCCACATCTCTAATGGGACACGTCAGGGGTGCCCACTCTCACCCTTGATCTTCGCCCTTGTTATGGAACCCCTGGCCCAATCCATTCGACACAACCCACTCATCTCGGGGATAACGACTGCAGATAAAACTCACAAGATAGGCCTGTACGCTGACGATGTCATCATCTCCCTGACTGACCCTACCAACTCACTCCCTGCTCTCCATCACACTTTAGACGCATTCAGCAAGGCCTCACTATATAAAATCAACTTTTCCAAATCCAGCATGCTCAGTATAGGACTGAACCAAAACACCAAAACTGATATCACCAATGCCACGTCTTTCTCATGGGCCCCCAACTCCATACTCACGTATTTAGGCGTACAATTAACCGCACCCTCAACCCACTTACGCTCCACCAACTTTAATAATCTTGTAACCAAACTCCAGAAAACTATACAAGACCTTCGACATACTACTGCCTCTTGGGCAGGTAGAATTGCCCTCGCCAAAATGTATCTTCTACCCCATGTCTTATATACATTCCGGACTCTGCCAATACCCTTCCTAAAACAACAACTACTGCAACTACAATCTATTATCACAACCTTCATATGGGGCGAAAACGATCACGTCTCAAGAGTAGCACTATGTGCAAACCAGTAACATCTGGAGGGATGGGAGCACCGGACTTAATAGCCTATTACAAAGCGATTATACTTGATCAAGCCAGAGTCTGGTGGAACCCTATGCAACAAACCACGTGGCTTCACATAGAAGAAGCAGCGCTACTGTCCCACCCTAGACTGACTCTCTGCGCCCTTCTCCTGCAACATTCAGGGACTCATTCATACCTGGACACTATTAATGCTACCATCAGGATATGGAAAGCCACCATACAATCCTCTCGAGGTATACCACTATGCCTGCTCAAGCAAATACCAATGGAAGCCCTCCAAATTCTTACACCCAACATCAACATCTCTGACTGGATTAGCAATGGCATCTCCAACATTGGAATCCTGTACCAAGGATCCGCCCTTAAGTCCTTCCAAAAACTCCAAACCGATTACCACATTGGACACACAGATTTTTTCTTATACCTGAGAATACGCTCGATCCTCTCTAAAGTACAATGGACTGATAATTTACTGATATGGCATATGACCACATTCTTCAACCTCAAAACATCTCAACGACGTGGAATCTCCTTTTGCTATAAACTTCTTACTGACACCGGCCCCATTTCAAAGTCACTAACGATGCTACAATGGGAGCAAAAGCTGCACTGTTCCTACACTCCCCAACAATGGCATCGCTCGTTACAAGCACCTCTAAAAATATCCAAATGTCTCCTCCACTGGGAAACTGTCCAAAAATGATTCCACAACTGGTACCTTACACCATCTAAACTTGCCCGGATCTACCCAAACTCTACCAATCTCTGCTGGAGAAACTGTGGATTCCCAGGGACCTCACTTCACATATGGTGGGACTGCCCAATCATCACAACATTGTGGACTAAGCTCTCCAAACTCCTCCTTTCCATTCTTCCGGACCCTGTGCCCCTTACACCGCAAATGGTACTATTAGGCCTAGACATGGAACTTTGGCCTCGCTCTTCCCGCACGGTTGTCTCCCATGTATTCATTGCAACACGCCTGGCTATTGCCAAGACTTGGAAATCTCCCAACCCCCCCCTCTACCACGGAAATAACTGCCCTCTTGAACAACCATTGCCTAATGGAATTTATGCACGCCAAAGCATACTTACAACTCCCTAGATTCCAAAAGAACTGGGACCTTTGGATTAAACACCCCAACTGCATACCCCCCATGAATGACCTTTCACCTAGCTGACTCCCAACACTAGGTGGACCCTCCATTGATGTAATGACTTGAATGCTGCCTGTATAACTATACAATATTCACTGTTGGTTTTATTACCTGTTACATATGTAAAATCCTCAATAAAATTGAGTTTAAAAAAAAATGTATGATTTCTCGTTTCCTAGGATTTCACCAGAATAAGCCAAGAGAGTGGGTTATTTTTTCTTTGGGATAGCTTATGCAATGTTTAAAACACCTGTCAGGTTTTTTTTTTTATTTGTTGTTTATATCTTGTTGAGTAGATCTTCATTCTCTTCTTGTCTATATCACCCAACAGGAAATAAATGGGAATCTCTTAACTCTATCAGAGACTAAAAAATTCTATCAAAAATAGTTTGGGCTTTGGATGCACTTTGAACACAGGGACTTGTTGTTTGTAAATATTGCAATATATGCTTATTCTGCTAAACTGTAAACCAAGAATCACTGTTTTTAATGTATTGTTTGATAATGGTCGGTTGGGGTGTATAGTAGTGTGCAAAAGATTCATTGGGAATATATCCTGTTACATGTGGTCCCACTTCTGTGGCACTTCATATGTTATATAGGATATTGGATCAAAACACATACTCTTAGTTCAGTGTTATTATAGCGCAGGTCTGTGATCAAACAGGTATTGAGGTTTTTCCAAATGTACTCCATAATAGAATTTTATCTCCATTTAACATAATATATTTGCCATTTTGTTGCTGGAGTATGAACTGGCCAGAGAGGCACCACTATCATGCCTTTGGCCAACTAGAAAACATATTGCAATATTTGTGAACCAATATTTTTTGCATATTTGGCTATATGTGTGTTAGTATGTATAAAAGTATGCAGCAATTATAGAGTTATTATCCCATATGCCCATCAATATTGGCTAAATATTTCAAAAGGGAAAAAAACAGCATAGACCTGCTTCTCCAAGGAGTAGTACAGGAATTTAGGGGGCAGAGCATGTTGAACCTGATGAGCCTAAAGATCACATTTTTAAGTAACAAACACTACTCCTCCTCACCCCATTTTCTTTGCATGCCATTTTTCCTATTCAATATTTTCTATAAACATTATGCATACCATGCACTTTAAAAATATCACAATCTGCAACATTAACTGGTTCACACATTCCTTACAATAGCCTTGTATATGGACAGCAGCTTAAAGAAATTATGTTGCAAGGTTAAAATATAAGACTGAACTCCAGGTAATCAGCTAAATGCACACATAAAATACATATAAAGTTGCTATTTTACATGCCAAAGGATTTGTACTTCTGACCATCAATTACTGACATTTTAACCACTTAAGGACCAGGCCTCACTCAACTTCCAGCCTCTGAGGAGAAAGGATCGGATTGACTCCACCGCTACCGATGACTCCGATAAGCGGCAGAGACGATCAGAACGCTCAGGAGGGGGGCACCTCTCCCGCCGCCAATTAAAGTAATCTCGGTTGTTGGGAAAATAACCGGGTTATGGCAGCTATCTGCTGCCATAACCCCGGTATTTAACGTCAAAGTACCGACATATAACGACGGCGGGCGGTCCGGACATGGTTAAAAAGCTCTGCCACCCAGTTCAGTTCTGTTTAACCACTTGAGCTCCAGAAAGTTTTACCCCCTTCGTGACCTTTAACTGGCAATTGTGTGGTCATGCAACACTACGCAAATTAAATTTTTAGCATTTTTATCACACAAATAGAGCTTTCTTTTGGTGGTATTTGATCACTACTGTTTTTTTTTTTTTGCTATATAAACGAAAAACAAAAACATTTTTTGAAAATAAATTTTACTTTCTACTTTCATAAATTTAGGGCAAAATGTATTCTGCTACATGTGTTTGGTAAAACAAAATCCCAATAAGTGTATATTAATTGATTTGTGTGAAAGTTATAGCATCTGCAAACTATGGTATATATTATATATTTGATCCTGATGTACTTAAGGCCCTAAAATGCCAGGACAGTGCAAATTCTCACCATATTATCCCTTTTTGGAAAGTAGAAAGTCTGAGGTATTTAGTAAGAGGCATTGTGAGTTTTTTGAAGTTGTAACTTTTTGTAACAATTTTTTAATTAATGGGTTAACCATTCATGGCAGCTGTAATCACTAGTGATCTGTGATTGGATACAGCTAATCACATGGTGCAGGGTGCTGTGATTGGCCCAGGTACCATGTGATAGATGTGGGCCAATCAAAGTATAGTCAACAGAACTGTTATGATTGAATTCATTCATAACAGCTTTGTTGACATTGTGATCATGTAATCACATAGTGATCAAATGAATACCGAGCGCCGAGTACTGGTGGACACAGCGGGTGCAGGGGGGAAGCATGCAGCACCCCCTTAGCCCGAGCAGGCAAAATTATGTACATGTATGTGATTTTGCCTACACGTGCCAACTTGTCGCAGAGGATGAGAACTGATCTTTCTTTTACCCTTCCCGTGACCAGACAGTGAAAAGAGAAGCAGCATACTAAATAGCTTACCTCTCTGTCACTCTGCTCTCTCCTCTTATAAGCAGCAGACTCTATGCACTGCATTATAACAGAGAAGATTATTGTGCTGTTTCTTCCTCCCCCTCTCTAAGCTCTGTTGTACATACTCTACAGTAGACTGCAACCAGCTGATACCAAGTGAAATTCAGGTACTTAGTGAACATTGGCAGCATAGGTGGCAGGGTAGGTAAGTATTAACTTTCTAATCTGGTGGCAGATGCCCTTAAACTGATCCTAAGCATAGGGTTAAAGAACAAGACTTCCAACTCGCTGAAATGTTTCCTTATATCCACTGAATGTTTGTCATTACTTAATACAGACTTTGTATTGGCTGAAGGCAGAGAAACAAATGCTGTGTCATCTTACTAAGCAGGATATTAAATATATTCAGAAACAAGGTGATATGGTAACTGACAAATTTGTTCCAAATGCACTTTGCTAGACACATTTTATTACTTTAGTGTACACCCATGGCCATGATAGCAGGACTGTGCCCAGTTTGCAAATATACTTCAAATCATTTATTTTGTGTATTTATTATATTTGGAAAGATTTTAATTGTAGGAACATTTGAGAGCTAAACATTCAGCTAACATATTCATGATCACTCACACCTCATTTTCTGGTGTCTGTCTTTTCTCTATTTGCCCACCATTGCTTCATCCTCTGGACCTCGCTATTACATACGGACTGTACATTCTGGGCTCATGCAAGCTGTTCTGTATTCTGTGCTTAGTGCTGGATCAGTGATCAGTCTTTCCCATGGTAGTGAGAGTATGCTGGAAGTTGAATAAATAAAGCATCCATGCATATATTAGTATTAGTAGTGTTTATGGTGCTTTAGCCCACAGCAACCAATCACCTTTAATTTTTCTGACTGCCATTGTAATGCTGTTTACCCTAAGGTCATGGTAAATGACCTCCCATTGGTGTAAAAAGCATTCATTTTAGTGCTGGCTCTTTTTAGGGTATTAATTAAAAATATCCTGGGAAGCAATTGCTTGAAGTAGTATATTAATGCTGCTGGAATCTTAGGTAGGTATACTTGGGTACTAATTTATGTATATGACAAAAATTTACTGCTGGCATCCCAGTGCAGCGTCTAGATCAGTGGTCTCCAAACTGCGGCCCTGGGGCCAGATGCGACCCCTTGTTTGCCTCTGTCTGGCCCTTGAGGCATTATTCCTGCCATTGGCATCAACATTGGGGCATCATTCCCGCCACTGACACCAATAGTTGGGCACCATTTCCTCCACTGACACCGTATTTGTCCCCATAATACCAAAGATCAGGCATTGTCTACTCCCACTGGACACAGTCCATCCTCCCTAAAGTCTGAAGGACAGTAAACTGGCCCTTTCTTCAGAAGGTTTGGAGACCCCTGGTCTAGATGATGGGAGGGCTGCTCTCATAAACCAAGCAACTGGAACAGTGGCATCAGACTGTAGAAATTATGTGTGAAAATCAAAAGCAAGGTTAAGAGTCTGAAATAGGGTTTTATTCCAAACATATGGCAGGTGCTACAGCCAGTGTATTTCAAGGATTGCATATGATTCCCTTTTATCAGGGCTTTAAAATAACACTACTTACTGGTAGGGACTGAGATTCAAAGTTTAAACTCTGTGTTGTGAACACTCTGCACTAGCTCAGCAGCTGATATTAAAACTTTTGGTTTATTGGTGATTTTCACACTCAAACGTTACTTTGAAAAACTTGAACAGGGTTTATAGTGGAACTGCAACATATGAAAAGGCAGGTGAGGGACACAGGATACTCAAAACACTCACACTCTATGCTGGCTAGAAGTAATCTCAGTGAGATTCAGCTCCATATAGACCAAGGTTCTAGTAGTATCTTGGTTACTGTTTCCTAGGCAGGATAGCTTTAAACGTTGTGTTCTCCTAAAGCAGAACTAAACTGGATACTAATATTTATAGGTAAAGTTGATCTAAAGAACATCTGATTGTCTGTTCGGGGATCAGGAAGGAGTTTTTCCCCAGCTGGAGCAAATTGGATCATGCTTTATTATTTTGTTTTTTTGCCTTCCTCTGGATCAACTGTGGGTACAGATTGTATATATAGGATTGTATATATTTTTTTCCCTTCTATTGGTTGAACTGCACGGACTTGTGTCTTTTTTCATCCAGACTAACTAAGTAAATCTGTTAACTGCCTATTCTCACCTCCACCTAAACTTTTCTGTTTTCAGCATCTTTGGCCATCTTGATTGACCACTCCAGGATGATTTAAATCCCACACGTGTACACAAAAGTTAGTTCATTCTGGTGCCAAGGTAATCAGAGAAAGTACACTGAGAGGTGCATGGGTGCTTATTTAGTAGAAGATAAGCAGGCAGGGAGAAGAGGAATGTTTATTGCAGACAAGACATATATTGTTTATTTTAGACTACTACCAGCAAATTTAAAAAAAAAGCACTAAAGTTCCTTTTCAAGTGGGGGACAGCTGTGGGTGCTTTCTCAGGCCAGGTTCACATTGGTACGACAAACGCTCCGACACTGGGAGCTCATGTCGCATAACGTGTGAAAAATCAATGTTTCCCTATGAGAGCCGTCTTAACTGATCCGACACAAGTCAGTCCGACTTTGAAAATGCTCCCTGCACTACTTTGGTCGGACTTTGATCCTACTTCAGCCCATTGAACATCACTGAAGTCGGATCAAAGTCGGATCGTGGTCTTAACTGATCCGACTTTGGCATGCGACTTGTTCTCTGATGATCTTGACGGGGAATTCCAAGCCAAATAAAAAAAAAAAACGACATGGGTTCCCCCTCCAAGACCATGCCTTACCCTTCGGTCTGGCATGGATTTTAAGGGGAACACCCCACGCCAAAAAATGGCATGGGGTCCCCCTAAAATCCATACCAGACCCTTATCCGAGTGTGCACCCAGGAAAGTCAGGAAAGGGGGGGCCACCCTTTTTTTTCTGTGTTTTATTTTTGACACGGTTTTTAAAGGGGAATGGGTAGAGGTACAATGTACCCCATACTCATTCACATAGGTTGGGGGGCTGGGATCTGGGGGCCCACTTGTTAAAGGGGATTTTCAGATTCCGATAAGCCCCTGCCCGCAGACCCCAACAACCAACGGTAAGGGTTGTCGGGAAGAGGCCCTTGTCCTGATCAACATGGGGACAAGGTGCCCCCCTGCCCCAAAGCACCCATCCCCCATGTTGAGGGAATGTGGCCTGGTACAGTTTGGGGGGGGGCGCTCACTCATCCCCACCCCCTTTTCTGACCTGCCGGGCTGCATGCTGGGATAAGGGTCTGGTATGGATTTTGGGGGGACCCCATGCCGTTTTTTTGGCGTAGGGGTTCCCCTTAAAATCATACCAGATCAAAGGGCCTGGTATGCTCTTGGAGGGGGAACCCATGACGTTTTTTTAAGTTTGGCATGGAGTTCCCCCTAAAGATTCATACCACACACAAAGTGCCTGGCATTGTCGGGATCAAAGTCAGATCCCCGTTCATTGAAGTTGGACGGATGTCAGACTTCAAGTTGCAGGGCAAAGTCGGATCCACAGTCATACGACTGTCATGTCATACCAGTATAAACCCAGCCTCAAGGCTGAAGTGACTTTGCAATCTTCACTAGTTCAGAATCTTAACAGAAATCGCTCTGAGGGAAGACTCCTCAACAGAAACCTAGAGGAGAGAATCTTTGAATCATTGGAGACATTGGTCCCAAATATTTATCACCTCCCTAGGTCACTTTACTGGAACAAGCTTCTCTGTGATTGACTGCTAATAAATATTCAAAATTCTGAACACAGACTACTGAAGCATGCTCAATAGCAGTTGCAGGTGACAGAAGCACTAAATAACATGTTCCCTGCAAATCACAAAAGGACTAAAAAGCTAATTGCCTGTAGCAGGGTGCTTAAACTATGAAAAAACATGTTAATGTTGTATTAGGCAAGCAAGTCAGTCTCTTTATAATAGTGCATTTGATTAAGTTCTTTAAAATAAACTTCATCAACTTTTAAGCATCCACCAAAAATACAGACCACTTCTTCAGATTTATTGCGTCATCTGTGCAAAAAATACAGTAGGTCATAATAGACATTCAAGTTCCAGTCCACCAAAAAAATTAAAAAAAATTTGGGCAACGTTTGATGAGGGATCTTTGTGGATTTCAATGTTGAAAATAATCTGCAAACTTTTCTGTTTTCAGCATCTTTGGCCATCTTGATTGACCACCCAAGGATGATTTAAATCCCACACGTGTACACAAAAGTTAGTTCATTCTGGTGCCAAGGTAATCAGAGAAAGTACACTGAGAGGTGCATGGGTGCTTATTTAGTAGAATATAAGCAGGCAGGAAGAAGAGGAATGTTTATTGCAGACGAGACATATATTGTTTATTTTGAACTACTACCAGCAAATTAAAAAAAAAAGCACTAAAGTTCCTTTTCAAGTGGGGGACAGCTGTAGGTGCTTTCTCAGGCCAGGTTCACACTGGTATGACAAACGCTCCGACACTGGGAGCTCATGTCGCATAACGTGTGAAAAATCAATGTTTCCCTATGAGAGCCGTCTTAACTGATCCGACACAAGTCAGTCCGACTTTGAAAATGCTCCCTGCACTACTTTGGTCCGACTTTGATCCTACTTCAGCCCATTGAATATCACTGAAGTCGGATCAAAGTCGGATCGCGGTCTTAACTGATCCGACTTTGGCATGCGACTTGTTCTCTGATGATCTTGACGGGAATTCCAAGCCAAATTAAAAAAAAAACCGACATGGGTTCCCCCTCCAAGACCATGCCTTACCCTTCGGTCTGGCATGGATTTTAAGGGGAACACCCCACGCCAAAAAATGGCATGGGGTCCCCCTAAAATCCATACCAGACCCTTATCCGAGCGCGCAGCCAGGAAAGTCAGGAAAGGGGGTGGGGACCACCCTTTTTTTCTGTGTTTTATTTTTGACACAGTTTTTAAAGGGGAATGGGTAGAGGTACAATGTACCCCATACTCATTCACATAGGTTGGGGGGCTGGGATCTGGGGGCCCACTTGTTAAAGGGGGTTTCCGGATTCCGATAAGCCCCTGCCCGCAGACCCCAACAACCAACGGTAAGGGATGTCGGGAAGAGGTTCTTGTCCTGATCAACATGGGGACAAGGTGCCCCCCTGCCCCAAAGCACCCATCCCCCATGTTGAGGGAATGTGGCCTGGTACAGTTTGGGGGGGCGCTCACTCATCCCCACCCCCTTTTCTGACCTGCCGGGCTGCATGCTGGGATAAGGGTCTGGTATAGATTTTGGGGGGACCCCATGCCATTTTTTCGGCGTAGGGGTTCCCCTTAAAATCATACCAGACCAAAGGGCCTGGTATGCTCTTGGAGGGGGAACCCATGACATTTTTTTAAGTTTGGCATGGAGTTCCCCCTAAAGATTCATACCACACACAAAGTGCCTGGCATTGTCGGGATCAAAGTCAGATCCCCGTTCATTGAAGTTGGACGGATGTCAGACTTCAAGTTGCAGGGCAAAGTCGGATCCACAGTCATACGACTGTCATGTCATACCAGTATAAACCCAGCCTCAAGGCTGAAGTGACTTTGCAATCTTCACTAGTTCAGCATCTTAACAGAAATCGCCCTGAGGGAAGACTCCTCAACAGAAACCTAGAGGAGAGAATCTTTGAATCATTGGAGACATTGGTCCCAAATATTTATCACCTCCCTAGGTCACTTTACTGGAACAAGCTTCTCTGTGATTGACTGCTAATAAATATTCAAAATTCTGAACACAGACTACTGAAGCATGCTCAATAGCAGTTGCAGGTGACAGAAGCACTAAATAACATGTTCCCTGCAAATCACAAAAGGACTAAAAAACGAATTGCCTGTAGCAGGGTGCTTAAACTATGATTTTTTTTTTTAATGTTGTATTAGGCAAGCAAGTCAGTCTCTTTATAATAGTACATTTGATTAAGTTCTTTAAAATAAACTTCATCAACTTTTAAGCATCCACCAAAAATACAGACCACTTCTTCAGATTTATTGCGTCATCTGTGCAAAAAATACAGTAGGTCATAATAGACATTCAAGTTCCAGTCCACCAAAAAAAAAAAAAAAAATTTGGGCAACGTTTGATGAGGGATCTTTGTGGATTTCAATGTTGAAAATAATCTGCAATATATAATGATTCTTTCCCTCCTCCATTTAACATTTTGGGTGCTCCTACCAACCTTGGGGTACTCTCACTAGTTTTAAACTCTTCTCCATAATATATGTAGCGGGGTGTTGCTTTAAGTAGCCATAAAGACTACCTTACCCAGTATACAATGGGATACCCACAGTTCCTTTGGGCCCGGCGCAAGGTCTGCTGGGGTTGGACTATATAAGGAGGGGCGGAGCAGGAATGGGGTCTCTTTGGACATCGCCCGCCTAGCAAGTGGAACTCTGTGCTGTGTCTGCTGTTCCGGACTAGGCCCGAGAGCTGGGCCCTGTGGATCCAAAGAGCCTTCTACCCTTCACGGAAGAATCCCTGAGATGTCTCGAGTATCTACCTTCCAAGGCTTGTCGGAAGGATTGAAGACCCCGGGTATCATGAGACTGTGTGTGGGACGCACAGTGGTGGAAGTCGGCCACACGGACTGGTTCGGTTGGGTGAGAGAGCACTTGCTCGCAGATATCTTAAGTTACTCTTTAGGCCCAGTGTCTTTTGTTTAGGGCCCATCGTTATCAAGTTGAGCTGCTCACCAGAGGGACAGTGTGCCGTGCAGCCTTAGTTAAAACCTTTGTCGCACATTCAGCAGCTAATTGTTTTACACCCTGTGGATTACAAATAACCTACAAAGTGCACCACCATTGCTAGCAAAGATCCTTCTCTACAGAAATATTGTGAACTAAGTAGTCAGGCCTGACTGAATAGAGTAGAGACATTGCTGGGTGCCATCTTACCCCCGAGGGGGAAGCTTGCAAGTGGGGTTTATTAATTGATGTGCATAGGATTGAGGGGATTGTATACCTGTTTTATATGCTGACTAGATCTTATTGCAGGGCTCTGCATTAATAGATGTACTACTGTTTAATCTGATCTGATATTTTACTCAGTAAACACATTAGTGATTAAGCAGACACTTTGTGTGGTGTGATTACTGTGTATGTTATCTGCAGGATTGTGATACCCATAGCCTATGGGTCTCACAATCCTTTAGTCTCACTAGCTGTGCCAAGGGAGTGTAGAGCCAGTTACTGGGGGTTGACGGCAGAGTGTTACAGGCCCGAAAATAATACCAGCAGCCCTTTTAACTGGGGGTATTGCTACATATAACATTTCAATTAACTTAAAATCTAGCAGGGCAATAGGACCTCCCTAATTGGGCTGTAGCAGTGGTCTATGACTAGAAACTCAACATTGTCTAACAGGTGTAAGAAATCTGACAATGATTTAACTTTGCAGCATCGGTTGCAGGCTGACCTGTAACAACACCACACTTATACTACATTTAGGACTCATTCATGCATAAATAAAGAACATTTCTAGTAGTATATACATATTTTTCTCTAATTTTTCAAAACATTTGAATTGGGGAGGGGGATGTCTGGGCCTGACCAGTGAGTTTACAGAATGACTGCCTAGTTACAGAGCTCTGTCTCACTAGCAGCACTGGAACATCACTGCAGAATTCCTGGCTTGCTACAAACAACGTTTGCCAAACTGTGCATCATGGCCTGCAAGAATGAAAATTAGTCCAGGCCCCAGAAGATAAGTTATATGCTGTGCCTGGACATTGGCATGGGTAAGACGGCAACTTTGCATCCATGTTCCCCCCCTGCTGCTCTACTGTTGGTAATCATGCAGTTTACCACCTTACGACATCAAGCAACAGTGAAAGCCATTCCTCACTGTTCCACCCCCTCTACGGGCAACCCAAATGAAGCATTGTCCTGCATGTCAGACCTACAACCTGGACACACGGGGGCTGTTCACATTGCAAGAGAAACTTCTCTTTGCAAGGAAATTTTCCCTAAGCGTAGTGAATGAGGTAAAGCTCTGCTGAATTCAATCATCCAAACTAATGCAAGAAAAATGCAATTTTTCTTTATTTGCCTTGCATGTGGATATTTTTTGCAAAGTTACATTTCATCACATTCACCAATCCAAGGGAAAATCCCCTCGCAAAGTGAACAGACAATTTGCTTGTAATAAATTGCTTTTAATAAATCAACTCCATTGAGGTCAGCCTTCAATTAAAGGACGCATGGAAACCTAATGATTCTGTCAATGCCTTTCCTACTTAATAAACTTGCAATTGATACTACCTAGAAAGATTTGCTGACATCCTTAAAACAGAGCTATACTCACCTTCTCCCAGCCGACTGCCAACATCCTTAGCCTGGTGCCTTCCAGGTATTGATCCTCAGCCATTTTCATTAGCTGGGCCAAGATGATGTAATGTACGTGAATGCGCAGGAGTTCAGCAATCATGACATCGCTAAAATTTTACGCCGAAATGTGTGTGCACACTTCAGTATACAATGTGGACAGGCAAGTACCGTATGTCTCTTCTGAACTAAAAATCCTGCCTGTTTTTTTTTTATGTTCAAGTTCTGCTTTATGGTGCTGTTTTCATACCAACATGATTTCTCTAATGCAACAAATCATATTAGATGTACACGATTGGAGGGTAGAGTCAACCTTATTGAACAAAAAATAGTAGAATTAGCTTTTTCTTTTAACCACTTCAATACATGCACTTTCACACCCTTTCTGCCCAGGCAAATTTTCAGCTGTCACACTTTGAATGGCAATTGCGTGGTCATGCAACACTGTACCCATATGACATTTTTATAATTTTATTTCTTTTCTATTATACAATTTTGAAAATACGTAATTTTTCTTGTCCACTGATGTGTGCTGCATTGATGAGGTTGCACTGATGAGGCTGCACTGATGAGGCTGCACTGATGGGCACTGATGGGCACTGATAGTCTTCACTAATGGGTACTGATAAGCTGGCACTGATGGTCACTAATAGGCGGCACTGACAGACACTGATCGGCAGCACTGATGGGCACTGATATGCCACATTGACAGACACTGATCTGTTGCACTGATGGACACTGATATGCTGCACTGTTCGGCACTGATGGGTCTACACTGATAATCAGGGCACTAATGATCAGTGCCCTAATTATCAGTGTAAATGTCCCCTGTAACTGACACTGACAGGACTGAGGAAAGGAAATGCAGATAACCAGCATTTCTTTACATGTGATCAGCTGTGATTGGACACAGCTGATAACATGGTAAGGAGCCCACAACATCAGCTCTTTACCCTGATCAGTGATGCCCTGTGTGTGAGGGACACAGTTCACCATGGATTGCCGTGCTGCACACGGTAACAAGGGTAGGGTGTCATATGACATCCACCCGGAGGAACCAAAGTCCTGGCCATCATTCTGCTATAGGCTGAATGGGAACTGGTTAAAGATGGCCATAGATAGTTAGTTTTTTTTTTTCTGTTCAGCCAGTAAACTAGGTAATAGGAGGAATTCCTCTTGTCTGGAAATTATATTCTGACAGTGTGACTCACCATTGTCAGAATACATTGATCAGCACCTGCCACCACTGGTTGACAAGTTTTTCAGCATGGTCAGGGATGGCCGCTAGGGATGAGCCGAAATCCCCCTGTTCGGTTCGCACCAGAACCTGCGAACAGACAATAAGTTTGCGCGAACTTTAGAACCCTATTAAACACAATGGACTCGAACGTTCGAAATCAAAAGTGCTAATTATAAAGGCTAATATGCAAGTTATTGTCCTAAAAAGTGTTTGGGGACCCGGGTCCTGCCCCAGGGAACATGTATCAATGCAAAAAAAAGTTTTAAAAACAGCCGTTTTTTCGGGAGCAGTGATTTTAATAATGCTTAAAGTGAAACAATGAAAGTGAAATATTCCTTTAAATTTCATACCTAAGGTGTGTATATAGTATGCCTGTAAAGTCGCGCTTGTTTACCGTGCTTAGAACTGTCCCTGCACAAAGTGTAATTTCTGAAGGAAAAAAAGTCATTTAAAACTCACTCGCGTCATTGGTAAAAAAAAAAAAAATGCGTGGGGTTCCCCCAAATATCCATACCAGGCCCTTCAGGTCTGGTATGGATTTTAAGGGGAACTCCACCCCAAATTTAAAAAAAAAATAGCGTGTAGTTCCCCCAAAAATCCATACCAGACCCTTTATCCGAGCACGCAACCTGGCAGGCCGCAGGAAAAGAGGGGGGGGCGAGAGAGCGGCTCCCCCCTCCTAAACCGTACCAGGCCACATGCCCCCAACATGGGGAGGATGTCCCCATGTTGATGGGGACAAGGGCCTTATCCCCACAACCCTTGCCCGGTGGTTGTAGGGGTCTGCGTGCGGGGGGCATATCGGAATCTGGAAGACCCCTTTAACAAAGGGGACCCCCAGATCCCGGCCCCCCCTATGTGAATTGGTAATGGGGTACATTGTACCCCTACCATTTCACAAAGAAAGTGTAACAAATTGTAAAAAAAAACACAGACACAGTTGGGAAAGTCCTTTATTAAAAAAAAAAAAAAAACATTCCAGCGATGAAATCCAGTGTCCCACGGTGATCCGATGTCCAGCGCTGTCCACACGAAACGTCATTGGCTGAGCCTGAGCGGACCTGATGGGGAACTTCCTCCGCAGTGTAATAAATTAATAGACCCGCCCCTTCTAAAGTTCCCCATCAGGTCTGCTCAGCCAATGACGTAGGTGTAAGGCTAAGCGGACCAGATGCGGAACGTGAGAAGGGGCGGGTCTATTCATTTATTACACTGCAGAGGAAGTTCCCCATCAGGTCCACCCCCTCGTATGTCAGACCCCGCCTATGTCATTGGCTGAGCGGACCTGATGGGGAACTTCCTCTGCAGTGTAATAAATGAATAGACCCACCCCTTCTCACGTTCCGCATCTGGTCCGCTTAGCCTTACACCTACGTCATTGGCTGAGCAGACCTGATGGGGAACTTTAGAAGGGGCGGGTCTATTCATTTAATACACTGCGGAGGAAGTTCCCCATCAGGTCCGCTCAGGCTCAGCCAATGACGTTTCGTGTGGACAGCGCTGGACATCGGATCACCGCTGGACACTAGAGTTCATTGCTGGAATGTTGTTTTTTTTTTTTTAATAAAGGACTTTCCCAACGGTGTCTGTGTTTTTTTTTACAATTTGTCACACTTTCTTTGTGAAATGGTAGGGGTACAATGTACCCCATTACCAATTCACATAGGGGGGGGCCGGGATCTGGGGGTCCCCTTTGTTAAAGGGGTCTTCCAGATTCCGATAAGCCCCCCGCCCGCAGACCCCCACAACCACCGGGCAAGGGTTGTGGGGATGAGGGCCTGGTACAGTTCAGGAGGGGGGGGCGCTCTCTCGTCCCCCTTTTTTCCTGCGGCCTGCCAGGTTGCGTGCTCGAATGAAGGGTCTGGCATGAATTTTTGGGGAAACTCCACGCCATTTAAAAAGAAAAATTGGGGTGGAGTTCCCCTTAAAATCCATACCAGACCTGAAGGGCATGGATATTTGGGGGGAACCCCATACATTTTTTTTTAATTTGCGGCAGGGTTCCCCTTAATATCCATACCAGACCTGAAGGGCCTGGTAATTGAATTTGGGGGGACCCCCACGCATTTTTTTTATCAATGACTTTTCTATGTATTGCCGGGAGCCGACAATTCATTATAACCGCGAGTGAGTTTTAAATGACTTTTTTTCCTTCAGAAATGACACTTTGTGCAGGGACAGTTCTAAGCACAGGAAACAAGCGTGACTTTACAGGCATACTTTACACACACCCTAGGTACGAAATTTAAAGGAATATTTCACTTTTATTGTTTCATTTTAAGCATTATTAAAATCACTGCTCCCGAAAAAACGGCCCTTTTTAAAACTTTTTTTTGCATTGATACATGTCCCCTGGGGCAGGACCCGGGTCCCCAAACACTTTTTAGGACAATAACTTGCATATAAGCCTTTAAAATTAGCACTTTAGATTTCTCCCATAGAGTTTTCGAATTTGCCGCAAACACCCCAAATTGTTCGCTGTTCGGCGAACGGGCGAACAGGCAATGTTCGAGTCGAACATGAGTTCGACTCGAACTCGAAGCTCATCCCTAATGGCCACACACTGATCAAAATTTTACCTGAACAGGCTGAATTTTGATCTATGGCCAGCTTAAGAATCTGGTAGATATACACTCCCATAATGACACAGAGGATGGCTTGAACTGAATCAAACCAAAACGTGCAGATTTAGAGTATAGGTCCTGCCATAAAAAGTCTGTGGTATAAAAAGAATCTGTACAGCAGGCAGATCTGCAACAAAACACACATGACCTTAATAATTCTGTCCTTCCTGATATCACTAATACTGAAAGAATTGATAGAATACATCACCTTCCCAAACCATCACAACTTTTTGAAACAATAGCACAACATATTCTCTTGAAAGTTCACTTCTAAGCTTTTAGACGCTTCTAGAAAGTCAATGCAGGTCCCTGAACAAGATTCAAAGCTTCAGATTTTCCATGACCATTTACAATATGCCCTGTCAACCAGGAAGTAATTGCTTCTTCTTACCTAGGCCCTTAGAAAGCTTAAAATTACCTAACACTCGGGATATCCTAATAAATTCCTCAAAATAAATAAATTCATTTTAGACTTCCTCAAGGAAAGCCTCATTCTCTGAAATATGAAAATTTTAACTTGGTCCAGATAATGGTATTATGCCGTTTTTTTTACAGTGCACAGGCCCAACCTCAAAATATCTATCTTGGACCCTGCTGGCTGCTACATCATCGTGTTATGTCCTGTCAATAAAGAACTATAAACTTTGGTGAATGTATATGCTCAATAAGGTGACACACAAACATTGAGTATCCCTCAAACTCTGTGGAGACTAATCATAGTCCCAGTAGCCAGTTGGACACATCCATGCCCAATAAAAAAGCCTCAACAATCCTACAAACCATTCTCTACAGACAAAATTGGATGTATGGAGATGCCAACATGCTATTGAGAAATGCTTCACCCGACTATGGAATGTTTATAAGTTCATACAAATTTTAGTGCACGGAAATTAGTGCACAGGAGAAAAAGGCATACAAATTGTGATCACAAACAGGTCACTAAAATTTGATTGATTACAACCAAATGTAATATCTTTGAGACTCACAACAAGTCCACGCCCCCCTTACTGTTTCCTCCAAATTAACTCATCTCAGGCAAGAATTTAGAATTTTGTTACTTGACCAGTATGAAAAACCTGCAGATGATAAACATTAATACTTCTTAAATGGCAATAGGTCTAGGAATAGTCATACAAATCAAAGACCATCATTATAAAACTAAAGCTGGCCATTCACTTTTTTTTGGTTCATAGATTCTGCCATCCCCTGGGACTGGGACACTGTATGTTAGAATACACTGATTAGCAGCTATAGCCACTGATCAAGAAAAAAAAATTCAGCATGTCCCTTCAACTGAAGTTGAATCTAGCTGGGACAGCCACACACCAAGTGAAATTTGGCTGGTCTGAACATATTTAGTACTTATTTTATTGTCTTTGCAATCTGAAAGTTCCTACACTCACTACTAAAGTGAAATCTAAATTACTTGCAGATATTTAAGTGATACTAAACAAAGATGTGTTCATTTCTATAGTTCATTCACATAAATCCTATATATCATGCCACTGTATTTTTATTTTATTTTTTTAAATCCTCCAAGTATCCTACTCCTGCAGCACTGTTGTGTAGTAAAATGATTTGTTCCTAATTTTTGGCATCTGCAGGGAAAGATCCTTGTGAGGGGCTTCTATTACTCTGCTGATGTATGCCGTCTGCAGTGTGAGCCTGTGCCTGGCCAGCCCTGGTTGGTGCTGTGCCAGTCACATGACTAAAAAAAAAAAAATCAGTTTCAGAAGCGCAATTTAAACTAAATTATAAATATAAAAAAACTCTGTTTTACAGCTCTCTCTATATCTTTATTAAACATCAGATGTTTATTTTTTTGTGCATTATATTGTGATGATTGACGCTAGCTTTTATTTTGTTCAGACAGCATTTGCAGTCTAAGCTTTTTTTTTTTTTTTACTTTACAGGTATTACTATTGTATTTGATATATTTAAAGTGGAAATAAAGCCACGTTTTGAAAACTTGCTGACAGGCAGGATATTTATGATAGAAGAGACCCCGTTGGTCTCTTTTGTCAGAAAAGCTTCCTTCTGCCTGTCAGACATCATATACACTAAGCCACACATGTGCAGCTCAGTGTACATTTATGGCCCCCGATCTGTGCCCCGATGATTAGACTTCTGGAGTGATGTCATCATGGACCAGCCATTCAATTGGCTGGAGACAGGGAACCCAGAAGGAGGACCGGGTGAAGATGAAAGCACCTGGGTCCCACCATATCCATCACATCGCAGCGCTGGAGGGCTTCTTTGACAGGTAAGTCTGCCATAATTGTGCTAAATATGCTGTGCATGCTAGCACATTATGGCATATACCTGCAGTGGGTCCCTAAAAAGAAAAAATGTACCGGGCTTTACTACAGCTTTAACCACTTGTCCACCGCCCACTGTCAATTGACGGCGGGCGGAGGATACTCTCGTTCTGGGAGGACGTCATATGACGTCCTCCCTTTAAAACGAGCTAGAAGGCGCGCGCGCGCCCGCCGCGTTCACAAGGCCCCGGTGCGCGTGCCCGGCGGCCGCGATTGCCGCCGGGCACCCGCGATTGCCCGGGAAACGAGCAGGAAAGTGGGTCTCTGTGTGTAAACACAGAGATCCACGTCCTGTGAGGGAGAGGAGGCTGATGGTGTGTCCCTTGTACATAGGGACAATCATCAGTCACCTCCCCCAGTCAGTCCCCTCCCCCCACAGTAAGAACACATTGAGGGAACATATTTAACCCCTTCCCGCCCCCTAGTGGTTAACCCCTTCCCTGCCAATCACATTTATACAGTAATCAATGCATTTTTATAGCAGGGATCGCTGTATAAACGTGAATGGTCCCAAAAATGTGTCAAAAGTGTCCGATGTGTCCGCCGCAATATCGCAGTCACAATAAAAAATCGCAGATCGCGGCTATTACTAATAAAAAAATAAAAATGCTATAAATCTATCCCCTATTTTGTACACGCTATAACTTTTGCGCAAGCCAATCAATACGCGCTTATTGCGATCTTTTTTTTTTACCAAAAATATGTAGAAGAATACGTATCGGCCTAAACTGAGGAAAATTTTATTTAAAAAAAAAAAATGGGTATTTATTATAGCAAAAAGTAAAAAATAGTGTTTTTTTTCCAAACTGGATGCTCTTCTTTTGTTTATAGCGCAAAAAATAAAAACCGCAGAGGTGATCAAATACCACCAAAAGAAAGCTCTATTTGTGGGAAAAAAAGGACACAAATTTTGTTTGGGAGCCACGTCGCACGATCGCGCAATTGTCATTCAAAGTGTGACAGCGCTGAAAGCTGAAAAATGGCTTGGGCAGGAAGGGGGTTTTCGTGCACAGTAGGGAGGTGGTTAATACTGATTTATATTAAAACTAAGCTTTTTGTGAGTCTCTTAGTGAATTTAGTCAATCAGCATACTATATCCCACCCCCCATAGTGTTTAGCACTAGGAAGACATGGAGGAGGGAGTGAGGGAGGGGAGTGTTATTTACCACCATGTATATGCTTACATGTGTGACTCTATACTCACATGGGCTGCAAAGATAGGAAAAAGGAGGAGATGCAGAGCTTAGAAGTGAACTGAAATATGAGCATGCTCAGTAGAGAACACCAGCTGGTCTACACAGTCTCAGCCTACAATGAGGAAACAGAAAAGATGGGAGGAACAGCTGGAGGGAGGAGCAACCAATTATATTTCACTCTACACAAAAAAAAAATCTTTAGTAGCTTTGTTAGTATGCACACTCTATTATAGAGAATGTAATGAGAATTTTTCATAGTCTGGGTTTAATGACACTTTAACTTACCAGTATCTCACTTATCAGACCCTCAGCTGATTTCCCCATTCACTGCTAATGAGATCTGCCAGGCCATCAAGTCCTTCCCTAGCAAATCCTCTGACCCGATGGCTTTTCAGGTACTTTATATATTATAATAAACTTTTCAAAGACACCCTTTTGCCTTTTTACACCAAATACATAACAAAGCTGCAACCTCTACCTTAATTCCTCTGGAAGTTCTCTCCTTTAGTCTTAACTTTCTAATGGGCCTCCTTGTGCAGACTACTAGAAGTAGTCCTTGATTGTGTTAGTGATTTTACCTTTAGACTGAGTTCACACTTATGCAAATTGGATTCAGGATTCTCAGCATCCAATTCGCATAGTAGGAGACTGTGACCGGCTCTCTATGGAGCCGGTTCACACATCTCCGCAGTGGCTCCGGTGTGAATTGCACAGGAGCCCTGTGTGTCTTTTGGTCCGTTTCAAGTCCAAATTCAGCCCAAAATTCAGGCTGAAATCGGACCTGAAACAGTGAATGGAGACACACCGGACTCCTGCTGTGAGCCGCTGTGCGTTCTAGTGTGAACCCAGCCTTAACCACAGATCGCATAAGACCAGTCTCTTAGCTGATCTATTGCTTAGGCTCATTAAACTGGCTTCTTCCTTTGCACAACTGTTTAGCACTGTGTCCTATTACAGAATACATAACACCAAATAACGCAAAATTCTACATGTTATATTTAGGGGTTTATCAAAAAAACAACAACAGATCAACAACATTTATCTTTATTCCCTGAAGACGTCTATTGCACCAGATGAAACATGTGTAGGGTGAGGCCAGTGGCACATGATGCCGTACACCCGCTGTTGATCCCTGGTGTGGTGTGTTTTGCCTGTTTTACTCTAACTTTTGTGAGTATGTCTACTTTTAATAAATCATGTGGTTTTAGCATACTTCTCTGTGGTCTTTTTCTTCTTTTTTCCTACCTTTATTTCTTTGAGGTGCTGGCTTTCGATAACCAGTGAAGGACTGTGGAAGCGGTGGAGCCAGTGATATCCTGAGTGGTAACCCCCCAATTGGATGATTTATGCACTGTTGATCTCTTATCATTTGGAGATCATTACTGTTTGGTAAGTAGGGATGGGCCAAACACCCCCCAGTTCGGTTCGCACAGAACACCGCAAAAAGGCAAAAAGTTCTAGCGAACATGCGAACCCTGTTAAAGTCTAGGGGACACGAACATAAAAAATCAAAAGTGCTCTTTTTAAAGGCTTATATGAAATTTATTGTTATAAAAAGTGTATGGGGACCTGGGTACTGCCCTGGGGGACAAAAAAAATGGTTTTAAAACTATTGTTTTTTCAGGAGCAGTGATTTTAATGATGCTTAAAGTGAAACGATAAAAATGAAATATTCCTTGAAATATCGTGCCTGGGGGGTCCCCTCAGTCTGCCTGTAAAGTGGCACATCTGTGTGATGTCTAGAACATGCTGCAGCAATAATGATATTTCTAAAAGAAAAAAAATTATTTAACCACTTCCCACCTGGCCTATAGCAGAATGATGGCAGGGAAGTGGTTCAGTTATCCTGACTGGGCGTCATATAACGTCCAGCAGGATAATAAGCCAGCTAGCGCACGCAGGGGCGCACAGCGCGGCGATCGGTGGTGTGGTGTGTCAGTCTGACACATTGCAACTCTGATCTAGATAAAGAGCCTCTGATAGAGACTCTTTACCACATAATCAGCTGTGTCCAATCACAGCTGATCACAGTGTAAACAGGAAAAGCCGTGCATTATCAGTGCCCATCAGTGCCACCTATGAGTACCCATCAGTGCCGCCTATCAATGCCCATCAGTGTTGTCTATCAGTGCCCATCAGTGCTGCATATTAGTGCCCATCATCAGTGCCACCTCATTAGTGCCACCTCACTGGTTCCACCTCATCAGTGTCCATCAGTGCTGCCTTATCAGTGCCCGTCAGTGCAGCCTCATCAGTGCCCATCAGTGAAGGAGAAAACTTACTTATTTACAAAACAGAAACAAAAAAAAACTTTTTTTTCTACATTTTTGGTTGTTTAACAAAAAATAAAAACCTGAGTGGTGATCAAATACCAGAAAAAGAAAGCTCTATTTGTGGAAACAAAATTATAAATATTTGACATCCTTTCTATATTGATAGGTTAGCCAGGACTTTCAATGAAGAGACTCAGTCTGTCAGTTCTGTTGGATTAGGTTCCTCCCTCCCCTTTTTTTCCTTCTCACTGTGAGATGAGTCATAGACTGTGAGATGAGTCATAGGCAAGACAGCCCACTCTGCCCTTTCCCCTATTTCTTCATTGGCAGAGGAAAAACAGTCAATCAAGGGAAGACTGTAGGAGGAGAAAGGAATTGTGGGATATGAAGTCCCAGCACAAGGCAGCCTGACTGACTGACAGAGAGTCAAGAGAATTGTGGGAGAGACTATACAAGTACAGGGCAGACCAAGGCCAGGGCTCTTTGTTTCCTGGATCCCCTCATGTGAACACCATCCTGTCGCTGAGAGAGGGGGATTGCAGCCTACTACGCGGTGTACCACTTTCCATCCTGGATGAGAGGGGTCTGGCTCTGCTTGCTGTTCATCTGACATACATCCAGCTTCACATCAGGAGATTGATATGGCAGATCCGCTGCACGAATGTCGCTACATGAGCTACTGTATGGAAGGCATCAAATCAGCCTTGTCGTTGGTGAGAGGGCAGTTGCCCACCTTTACAAATCCTTTCTCACGGTTTCACTGGAACACTTTGCACAGACATCTCTACCTTAGGAATACTTTACTGAACCTACTTTTAACACTGTGCAGAGACACCTTTAGCTCTGCTCATTTTGAGAATCTTATCGCTTGCTACTACACCTTATTGGATAAAAGCTAATGAGCTTCTCCATGCCGGTGAAGACAATCAGATCTGCAATGGGGACATTACTGTCATTGCTGCTATAAGGGCCCTTATACCACTACCTTTAAGTCAGACCTCTCATTAGAGTTAACAGTTAATAGTTTGGCCTGGGGTTCCCCTTTAGTATTGGTAATATCTACAAGTACCCAATAGTTTTTAAGAAGGTATTTACGAATTATCTGTCACTGTCTGTATTGATGCAGTCTATTTGCATAACTGTTTTATCACTATAAAAACCACTTTAACCAAATCCTGGTTGTTTGCCTGGGATCTGGCTGACCAATACCATTTTTAGTTCTTGCTGCCTAAATAAATAGAAAGAAAACATTAATACTTGAACTGTGTCAGTGTGTCATTACTGTGGTATTCTATTAATCACATTGCCAGGTGTGCCAGAGGGGCTGAGGCCATTCCTGGGGTTGAGAGGCAGAGTAACGCAGTGAACCAATTTAAGCAGCTCCTTCGGGGGTATCGTACATACAGTATACTCTATCATACAATGTGCTATATACTCCTCTGGCCTCCCATGTAGCCGATCAGACACAGATCGTTCTGATCTGCAATTTACCTGGCCATTGCTGGCCAGGTTAACAAAGGGGCGGAACCGGAAGTGACGAACTGCTCGTCAGAGTGACAGAGAGAGGGGAACAACGTCAGTTCCTCTCTCTCTGTACAGGACAGCTATTGCCGCTGGCCGCATCCCTCCTGGCCCCTGCGATGGGACCAGAGAGCCTGGACGAGGCGGCGGCAGGGGGGGTGGGACCCCCTTTGGCCACCTGCAGAAGTGATTGAGTGGCTAATCAGATCACTTTTGCCTTGTACAGAATTGCTGCTTGAAAAGATACATACAGGGATGATGCCTGTAGGTACAGGCATCATCCTGGTATAACCACTGAAACGGGAGGACGTCCATGTACACCCTCCCGGCGGGAAGTGGTTAAAAATAACTTTACATATTAATATTTGCACTGTTTTGCCCTTAAAACAGCCATTTTATAAACTTATTTGAAGTCTCAGCCAAAAATGTGTCTCTGTCAGTAAATTTCATAATTGCTGGCATTAAAAAAATTGGTGCTGTTTGTAAATTTTGGGTGTCCTGTTAGTAAATTTCACTTTGGGGGGTTGGCAACACTGCCATGCCCACAGGAGTCACAATCATGGCACAGTGTTCTGAATGAATGTCACACTCGAATGTGCCATCCATTCAGAGCATAGTGCGCATGCGACGGTAACGTCACTGGTTGCTACAAATGGGAATATCTCCTAAACAGTGCACTTTAAGGAGATATGTACTATACATAGAGGTAAGCTGTATTATAGGCCTAAATGTAGGTACAAGCAAAAAAACCCAGACCTTACTACCACTTTAATATTTCTGTTTTTCCTGTTTGTTGTACTTTCACTCCTGCTTACCCCACCACTGATTTACATTCTGCTAGTTGCATGTCTCCTGTCTATCAGGCTGTGCCACACCTTTACCTTTATGTGCTGTTTTTCTCTCCTTCTCTTGTCTATCCAATGGTACAGTAGTGCCTGTAAATGTATGAGCTTTTTTAGCAACCAGTGCTGTTACACTGAACATCAATATTGATCTGTGTGACTTAATGTGCATTTAGTTCAGCCCCTGTCTCCATGTTTGCCAGTTGTTTGATCCTGTCCTGGCAACCTTTCACCTAATTTCTTGCAGTCTGAGTGTCCATATGCTATCCCTACCTCTGTGGTATAACTGGTTCTCTGTCTATATTGCTGTTTGGGCCCTGGCATCGACCCTGTTTGCCTGGCACTGCTTGGTGAGCTTTATCTTGGTTACGTTTCCCGTCTCAGCTTCCACTTCACTGTTTGTTCTGTCTCGTCTTAAGAGGCACTGCTTGCCTCTTGCCTCATTCATAGTTTCTCAGTCTGTTTCCCTATGTTATCCTATTCATGCATCATTAGTTTGCCTTTCATCACAGTTAACTCCCCAAGTATATTTTACTGTATGTCTCCTTTTGTTATGTTTCCAACCTTATGCTGACCTTACACCTGTAGAATTTCATTTGAATGTTTGAGTCCATGATGCCATCCAGTGCTCCTTGCTGTGAAGGCCAGTCATAGATGAGGGCAGTGACATTTTTGTTATATGTATTGTTGTCATTGTGGTCAGGCAACGCACTAGCACCTTTGCGTCCATGTGCTGGGTGTTTAGTGTGCTCCTGCCCCTTTAATGGAGGGAGGGCTCCCCCCAGTCACCTGCCCTATATCTATCCATCAGCATACATGTGCTTCCATTGAGGAGACCTTAAATTTTAGAGTTAGGACTGCAGCATACAGGGAGCCTTGACGCGGCCTGCAGCTTACACATGTATTTGCAAATGCGTGCAACTAAACCCCTGTTTTTAAACGCACTGTTAGACAGGTGAATTCGTTTTGTTGCTGATTGGTTGGTAAGTTGAGCTTGGATATTCTGTGTGTTTTTTATTGACATGCGTCCGCCCATCCAGTGCTCCTTGCTGTGAAGGCCAGTCATAGATGAGGGCAGTGACATTTTTGTTATATGTATTGTTGTCATTGTGGTCAGGCAACGCACTAGCACCTTTGCTTCCATGTGCTGGGTGTTTAGTGTGCTCCTGCCCCTTTAATGGAGGGTGGGCTCCCCCCAGTCACCTGCCCTATATCTATCCATCAGCATACATGTGCTTCCATTGAGGAGACCTTAAATTTTAGAGTTAGGACTGCAGCATACAGGGAGCCTTGACGCGGCCTGCAGCTTACACATGTATTTGCAAATGCGTGCAACTAAACCCCTGTTTTTAAACGCACTGTTAGACAGGTGAATTCGTTTTGTTGCTGATTGGTTGGTAAGTTGAGCTTGGATATTCTGTGTGTTTTTTATTGACATGCGTCCGCCCATCCAGTGCTCCTTGCTGTGAAGGCCAGTCATAGATGAGGGCAGTGACATTTTTGTTATATGTATTGTTGTCATTGTGGTCAGGCAACGCACTAGCACCTTTGCTTCCATGTGCTGGGTGTTTAGTGTGCTCCTGCCCCTTTAATGGAGGGTGGGCTCCCCCCAGTCACCTGCCCTATATCTATCCATCAGCATACATGTGCTTCCATTGAGGAGACCTTAAATTTTAGAGTTAGGTCTGCAGCATACAGGGAGCCTTGACGCGGCCTGCAGCTTACACATGTATTTGCAAATGCGTGCAACTAAACCCCTGTTTTTAAACGCACTGTTAGACAGGTGAATTTGTTTTGTTGCTGATTGGTTGGTAAGTTGAGCTTGGATATTCCGTGTGTTTTTTATTGACATGCGTCCGCCCATCCAGTGCTCCTTGCTGTGAAGGCCAGTCATAGATGAGGGCAGTGACATTTTTGTTATATGTATTGTTGTCATTGTGGTCAGGCAACACACTAGCACCTTTGCTTCCATGTGCTGGGTGTTTAGTGTGCTCCTGCCCCTTTAATGGAGGGTGGGCTCCCCCCAGTCACCTGCCCTATATCTATCCATCAGCATACATGTGCTTCCATTGAGGAGACCTTAAATTTTAGAGTTAGGACTGCAGCATACAGGGAGCCTTGACGCGGCCTGCAGCTTACACATGTATTTGCAAATGCGTGCAACTAAACCCCTGTTTTTAAACGCACTGTTAGACAGGTGAATTTGTTTTGTTGCTGATTGGTTGGTAAGTTGAGCTTGGATATTCTGTGTGTTTTTTATTGACATGCATCCGCCCATCCAGTGCTCCTTGCTGTGAAGGCCAATCATAGATGAGGGCAGTGACATTTTTGTTATATGTATTGTTGTCATTGTGGTCAGGCAACGCACTAGCACCTTTGCTTCCATGTGTTGGGTGTTTAGTGTGCTCCTGCCCCTTTAATGGAGGGTGGGCTCCCCCCAGTCACCTGCCCTATATCTATCCATCAGCATACATGTGCTTCCATTGAGGAGACCTTAAATTTTAGAGTTAGGACTGCAGCATACAGGGAGCCTTGACGCGGCCTGCAGCTTACACATGTATTTGCAAATGCGTGCAACTAAACTCCTGTTTTTAAACGCACTGTTAGACAGGTGAATTCGTTTTGTTGCTGATTGGTTGGTAAGTTGAGCTTGGATATTCTGTGTGTTTTTTATTGACATGCGTCCACCCATCCAGTGCTCCTTGCTGTGAAGGCCAGTCATAGATGAGGGCAGTGACATTTTTGTTATATGTATTGTTGTCATTGTGGTCAGGCAACGCACTAGCACCTTTGCTTCCATGTGCTGGGTGTTTAGTGTGCTCCTGCCCCTTTAATGGAGGGTGGGCTGTGGGCTCCCCCCAGTCACCTGCCCTATATCTATCCATCAGCATACATGTGCTTCCATTGAGGAGACCTTAAATTTTAGAGTTAGGACTGCAGCATACAGGGAGCCTTGACGCGGCCTGCAGCTTACACATGTATTTGCAAATGCGTGCAACTAAACCCCTGTTTTTAAACGCACTGTTAGACAGGTGAATTTGTTTTGTTGCTGATTGGTTGGTAAGTTGAGCTTGGATATTCTGTGTGTTTTTTATTGACATGCGTCCGCCCATCCAGTGCTCCTTGCTGTAAAGCCAGTCATAGATGAGGGCAGTGACATTTTTGTTATATGTATTGTTGTCATTGTGGTCAGGCAACGCACTAGCACCTTTGCTTCCATGTGCTGGGTGTTTAGTGTGCTCCTGCCCCTTTAATGGAGGGTGGGCTCCCCCCAGTCACCTGCCCTATATCTATCCATCAGCATACATGTGCTTCCATTGAGGAGACCTTAAATTTTAGAGTTATGACTGCAGCATACAGGGAGCCTCGACGCGGCCTGCAGCTTACACATGTATTTGCAAATGCGTGCAACTAAACCCCTGTTTTTAAACGCACTGTTAGACAGGTGAATTTGTTTTGTTGCTGATTGGTTGGTAAGTTGAGCTTGGAAATTCTGTGTGTTTTTTATTGACATGCGTCCACCCATCCAGTGCTCCTTGCTGTGAAGGCCAGTCATAGATGAGGGCAGTGACATTTTTGTTATATGTATTGTTGTCATTGTGGTCAGGCAACGCACTAGCACCTTTGCTTCCATGTGCTGGGTGTTTAGTGTGCTCCTGCCCCTTTAATGGAGGGTGGGCTCCCCCCAGTCACCTGCCCTATATCTATCCATCAGCATACATGTGCTTCCATTGAGGAGACCTTAAATTTTAGAGTTAGGACTGCAGCATACAGGGAGCCTTGACGCGGCCTGCAGCTTACACATGTATTTGCAAATGCGTGCAACTAAACCCCTGTTTTTAAACGCACTGTTAGACAGGTGAATTTGTTTTGTTGCTGATTGGTTGGTAAGTTGAGCTTGGATATTCTGTGTGTTTTTTATTGACATGCGTCCGCCCATCCAGTGCTCCTTGCTGTGAAGGCCAGTCATAGATGAGGGCAGTGACATTTTTGTTATAATGTGAGTGTCAGCCTGTCTCTTTGTACACTCTCTGTCAAGCCTGTGCTAATCCACGAGTGTCTCTTCTTGGTACTCTCAGATGTCACAGGAAAAAGAAGCAGAATACTGATTAGTAAGACAGGGATGTGACCATGTACTGTCCTACATTTGCATTTTTCTTCAAAAGTGGGTCTCTCTAGATCAGTGTTTCTCAACTCCAGTCCTCAAGGCGCCCCAACAGGTCATGTTTTCAGGATTTCCTTCAGATGAAACGACTGTGGTAATTACTAAGGCAGTGAAACTGATCAAATCACCTGTGCAAAATAATTGAAAGCTTGAAAACATGACCTGTTGGTGCTCCTTGAGGACTGGAGTTGAGAAACACTGCTCTAGATTGGGTGCCAGTTCTGCCTTCCATATTCCTGTGTTGATTTATATCTTTAATTTTCTGGTTTTGACATTTCTGGGCCTTGATCTTTGGCTACCTCTTTGTCATTGTTATTAATTACTGGTCATGTTCTCTCCTCATCTGAAAGTATCTAACTACTGTCTGTGCTGGCCCAACACCTCCACCTCTCCCCCATCTATCGAACTAGCTGTTCATTTATCTGTCAGGGGATGAGAGAAGCTGATTAGTATAGAGCAGTGGTCATCAACCCTGTCCTCAGGGCCCACTAACAGGCCAGTTTTTTTTATGTATTCTCTGGGGAGATACAGACTAGAATACTGCAATCACTGAGCAGAAAATTATATCACCTGTGATGTATTTCAGTTATCTTGCAAACCTGGCCTGTTAGTGGGCCCTGAGGACAGGGTTAATGATCACTGCTATAGAGTGCCACTTGAGTGACAGCTCTGATGGGACTGATAACATCACATTCAAGGTGGTGGCACCTAGCAGCAGTCTCAGGGCTTTTGAGTGTCTACACAAAGACAGCTTTTACAGGTAAAAGCCATGCATAACATATGTTAAATGCACATATATTCTTAAAAGAAAAGTGTTATTAAAATAAATGATCTGTCGACAGGGACATTTAACCCTGACCAGATATCTCCTACTGGATCATTCAGAAAAGTCTCAAAAATGGGAATTATAACTACATAGCTGCTGAAAACATAGGTATACCTAAATTATTAATAAAACTAAAACTCTGTGGAAAGAAAAACAAATCTATACTTAAATTAAACACATAATATGTTCAGAATTCTTCTCTGGTTTTAATTTGGATAATCTCATCCTTTTTTAATGATATATTCAAAATCCCCTGGTATGTTCCTCCTTAAGAATGTGATATACACTGGACATAGGTATGCAATCTGAGGAACTTTTATGATAAAGCTGCATTAGTGAATTGTGATTTAGGAATATTTTTAATTAAAATCAAAGCAACTGGCTAAAAGGATTTAACGTGCCAGATGTAAAACCTGGCAGGAATACATAAATTTAGAAGTGATTTCCTTACACAAGGTAGCATATGGAACTGAGACGCTTTGACAAAAACTCAAGTTGGTAGACTACAGCAGGCATTTGAATGACTTGAAATAATAAACTTGTTAAGGCTTTCAACAGGATGTACTGTTATGGGTGTGCGATGCTCACAACTGAGGATTTATTCATGGTTTGTGTGTGCAATTAAAGATTAGACTAAGAAGGATTACATCATCAGCAACAGCCCTGGGTTTTGTACATCTTAAAAAGGCTTCCGGAAGTTTAATTTTGATATCTTTCTTTTTGGTTATGCTAGCTTTAAGTATACAAAAATGCTAAAGTTGTAATTTTTTTACTGGTTCAAGCAGAATGACGTCTGTATGATTACGAAATAATTACCATTCAGGCTCATCATGCATCTCTGTCATATTACAATATATCTGAGGCTAATTGTCAACATGTCATTAAATTGGTTAATTTCAGCACTGAAAATTGAGAGCCTCTTCAAGGAAATAGCCAGTGCCTTCCAGTGGCGAGAATTAATCAGGACTGTGCGAGCAGAGCCATGCTGGAGAGCGAGAAAAAGAGCCTAAGGCCCCGCTCACACCTATGCGAATTGGTTGCGGCTTACACCGCATCCAATTCGCATAACATAAAAAAATACATTCTTTTCAAAGAGGCTGGTTCACATATGTGCGATGCATTCGCACTGCGCATTACCAAAAAAACGTGTGCGTTTTCTAGACATTGCGGTGCGGTTCAGGTGCAAATTCAGGTCCATTATCTTCTATGGCCACGCATCTGAATCGCAGATGTGTTGCGGTGTGAACTGAATTATTCTCCCCTCCTCCTCCACTTCCCACTTTTCCAAGTTCCTCCCCTGTCTGTTTCATGCTGCTGAGGTGAGGAGCCATGTCTAAAAAACGGAGCCAAAAAGTGACTGCAAAGGTGAAGGAGTCTGTGGATTGTGAGGAGCTGTTCCGCCTTGTCAGGGAGAACCCAATTCTCTATGACACCCGGCATTCTAAATATAAGGACAACTTGCTTAAAAAGCGAACATGGGTTGAAATTGCCAGAAACCTATTGCCAGAGTGGAGCATGTGCTCATCCCAAGTTCAGGCTGACAAAGGTAAGTTTATTTTTCTTATTCTCTATCTGTAGATTAGGTATGTACAAATCCATACCAGGCCCTGATCCAAGCATGCAGCCTGTCAGGGCATGTTAAGTGTGCTAGCGAGCCCTCCCCCCTGACCTATACCATGCCACATGCTTTCAACATAGGCATGGTGTTTGTGGCTCCCTACCAATGCATCTTGTCCTCATGTTTATGATGACAAGGGCCTCATTCCCACATCCTTGCTCATTGTTTGTAGGTGTCTGCGTGCGTGTGTATTTTAAAAATCTGCAAACTCACTTTAACAAGGTTGGTCCCAGATCCTTGGGGGAGTGGCTATCTTTTTTAGTCAGCATCTTTTAACGCTATGACCCATGATGGCCGTACAGAGACGTCATAATGACAATTGACTATTTAACTTGGCCTAACCCCTTGATTTTGTGTACAAAGACCCCCAACAGAGCACATATAACGGCGTCAGACATCGACGGATGAGGACATCAATGAAGCTCAATAATCAAGTTAAATTTAGTTTAGGATTCCCAAATATTACAATACACAAATGTCATCAAATATTTTTTATTTTTTTATCATGAAAATTACACATAGTGACATTTTTTACAGAATGTAATTTTTATATTTTTAAAGGGCCAGATATTGTTTTTGTAACGCAAAAAAAGGTAAGCTTAAAATTAACTAGAATGCATCTGCCAAGGTACCTCACCAGCTGGCGACATAAAGTAATTTAGAAATTGTTCTCTAATTAAGTTCCCACTGGTAGTGCCCCTAGTCACATTCCACTGTGCTGCCTCCATGTTATGCATCAGGGAATCATCAAAAACGTACCCATCGCATTCACGCACATAGTTGTGCAGTGCACAGGCAGTTTTGACAGCAGATACAGCATGCTCCAGACTGATGTTGATGGGAGTATGCAAGAATCTCAATTTATTTGAAAGAATTCCAAATGCACACTCTACCACTCGGCGTGCCCTAGTGAGCCAATAATTAAATATTCATTTATTGTTTGTCAGCGCTCTACTCGAAAAAGGTCTCAGCAGATTTTTACTAAGGGCAAATGCTTCATCCCCTACGAAAACATGTGGGAGGGCAGGCTCATTTGTTCCGGGCAAGGCACAATCGTTAGGTAAATCCAGTGTATTCTCCCTCAGCATTCTCCCAAATGAGGAATTGGAAAATACGCCAGAATCTGAGCTGCTGCCATAAGCCCCGACATCAATATAAATGAAATTATAATTGGCATCTGCCACTGCCATTAATACAAAAGAAAAATATTTTTTATAATTAAAAAACTGACTCCCACTCTCAAAGGGCTTCAGGATGCGTATGTGCTTCCCATCGATGGCTCCCAGACAGTTAGGGAAATTACAACGCTCCCAGAATTCATCGGATATCTTTAACCAATCTTCTTTGGTTGGCTTTTTGAAAACCAATTGCTTGAGTTCTTCCCAAATAATAAGGCAGGTCTCATGTACAATGCCACTTATTGTAGATTTGCCTACTTTGAACTCATAGTGTGGACTTGAAAATGAATTGCCTGTAGCTAGGTACCTTAAACCAAAAATAAATAATACATTAGTATTAATTTCGCTTTCTTTGAGTGCTATACATAAATAGAAAGTGGCGAAGCATGCGGGATGCCTACAAAAAATATTATCGACACGTCAGAGAAGTGAAGAGTGGCTCGGGGGCAACAGCTAGGGTACCCTATATGTATGCCGGGGACCTTGAATTTCTCAAACCAATTATAGTCATGAGAGAGTAAGTTATCATCTACATCATCAATGTATCGGGCATACATATTGTTTTTTTTTTGCATTACTAACTCAAACTCTTTATTTTACTACAGGACCCAAGCTAGTTGGGATGAACAAGACGTGTTAGAGGATCAACCTGAGAGCCATTCTGAGGCACAATCGGAGGCACCAGTAAATATAGTTTTTATGGAACCTACTGATGATCTGGGACAAATCCAAATAGCCTCTAATCTGTGGTTAGAAAAAACAGAAGAGCAATCTGTAGTGACAGAGGCGATCCCTGGGCCCTCCTCTGCTCCAGCAAACATTGGGCGGCCAGCCAAAGTGGCGTGTAAGCGAGCGCATGTATCACAGATGGACATAAGTGAGCGTCTACTAGAGATGTTACAAATAGGGATGGGCCCGGTGCTCAATTCGAACCCATGTTCGAATCGAGCACCGGGCGTTCGCTCGCTCGTCGAGCCCAGAACTATTTGGGCCGTTCGCATCACATTCGTGTAATGCGAGCGGCCCCGCAATGCATTGCGGCCGGCGCGGCCGGCGCAGTGCATTGCTGGCTGATGATTGGCCAAGCATGCACTTTGACCCCGCATGCTTGGCCAATCACAGCGCCCGAAACTCGGAGAGCAATAATTGGCTACAGGCAGGACGCCTGTAGCCAATTACAGCTCAGGGGCTTTAGTACATGCCCCACCATTTAAAAGGCCGCCACGCCATCGGCCCCGGTCACATGAGTTCCGGCTTTAGGAGAGATCAGTCTGCTGATTCTGTCTTTGCTTGATACTGAAAGATTTGCTCTTCTTTGCTAAACCATTGGCTATTTCTTTGCTAAACCATTGCTACCTAAGTCATTGATCGTTCATTGCTGCTGATTGCACAGTTAGCGTGTTATTAGCTGCTGCTGGGGATTAGTCTGGTGCGTGCTTACTGTTAGTACAGTATTGCAGTAGTACCAACCGCAGTGCTGTTAGCACAGCATTGCACCCCAACAGCACCCATAGGACTTCTAGTGTGTTAGTGGCAGCAAACAGAGCTCCTATATTTTCTTCTCAGCAGCACCCATAGGACTTCTAGTGTGTTAGTGGCAGCAAACAGAGCTCCTATATTTTCTTCTCAGCAGCACCCATAGGACTTCTAGTGTGTTAGTGGCATCACACAGAGCTCCTATATTTTCTTCTCAGCAGCACCCATAGGACTTCTAGTGTGTTAGTGGCAGCAAACAGAGCTCCTATATTTTCTTCTCAGCAGCACCCATAGGACTTCTAGTGTGTTAGTGGCAGCAAACAGAGCTCCTATATTTTCTTCTCAGCAGCACCCATAGGACTTCTAGTGTGTTAGTGGCATCACACAGAGCTCCTATATTTTCTTCTCAGCAGCACCCATAGGACTTCTAGTGTGTTAGTGGCAGAAAACAGAGCTCCTATATTTTCTTCTCAGCAGCACCCATAGGACTTCTAATGTGTTAGTGGCATCACACAGAGTTCCTATATTTTCATCTCAGAAGCACCCATAGGACTTCTAGTGTGTTAGTGGCATCACACAGAGTTCCTATATTTTCATCTCAGAAGCACCCATAGGACTTCTAGTGTGTTAGTGGCAGCAAACAGAGCTCCTATATTTTCTTCTTAGCAGCACCCATAGGACTTCTAATGTGTTAGTGGCAGCAAACAGAGCTCCTATATTTTCATCTCAGAAGCACCCATAGGACTTCTAGTGTGTTAGTGGCATCACACAGAGCTCCTATATTTTCATCTCAGAAGCACCCATAGGACTTCTAGTGTGTTAGTGGCATCACACATAGCTCCTATATTTTCTTCTCAGCAGCACCCATAGGACTTCTAGTGTGTTAGTGGCATCACACAGAGCTCCTATATTTTCATCTCAGAAGCACCCATAGGACTTCTAGTGTGTTAGTGGCATCACACAGAGCTCCTATATTTTCTTCTCAGCAGCACCCATAGGACTTCTAGTGTGATAGTGGCAGCAAACAGAGCTCCTATATTTTCTTCTCAGCAGCACCCATAGGACTTCTAGTGTGTTAGTGGCATCACACAGAGTTCCTATATTTTCATCTCAGAAGCACCCATAGGACTTCTAGTGTGTTAGTGGCATCACACAGAGCTCCTATATTTTCTTCTCAGCAGCACCCATAGGACTTCTAGTGTGTTAGTGGCATCACACAGAGCTCCTATATTTTCATCTCAGAAGCACCCATAGGACTTCTAGTGTGTTAGTGGCATCACACAGAGCTCCTATATTTTCTTCTCAGCAGCACCCATAGGACTTCTAGTGTGTTAGTGGCAGCAAACAGAGCTCCTATATTTTCTTCTCAGCGGCACCCATAGGACTTCTAGTGTGTTAGTGGCATCACACAGAGCTCCTATATTTTCTTCTCAGCAGCACCCATAGGACTTCTAGTGTGTTAGTGGCAGCAAACAGAGCTCCTATATTTTCTTCTCAGCAGCACCCATAGGACTTCTAGTGTGTTAGTGGCATCACACAGAGCTCCTATATTTTCATCTCAGAAGCACCCATAGGACTTCTAGTGTGTTAGTGGCATCACACAGAGCTCCTATATTTTCTTCTCAGCAGCACCCATAGGACTTCTAGTGTGTTAGTGGCAGCAAACAGAGCTCCTATATTTTCATCTCAGAAGCACCCATAGGACTTCTAGTGTGTTAGTGGCATCACACAGAGCTCCTATATTTTCATCTCAGAAGCACCCATAGGACTTCTAGTGTGTTAGTGGCATCACACATAGCTCCTATATTTTCTTCTCAGCAGCACCCATAGGACTTCTAGTGTGTTAGTGGCATCACACAGAGCTCCTATATTTTCATCTCAGAAGCACCCATAGGACTTCTAGTGTGTTAGTGGCATCACACAGAGCTCCTATATTTTCTTCTCAGCAGCACCCATAGGACTTCTAGTGTGTTAGTGGCATCACACAGAGCTCCTATATTTTCATCTCAGAAGCACCCATAGGACTTCTAGTGTGTTAGTGGCATCACACAGAGCTCCTATATTTTCTTCTCAGCAGCACCCATAGGACTTCTAGTGTGTTAGTGGCATCACACAGAGCTCCTATATTTTCATCTCAGAAGCACCCATAGGACTTCTAGTGTGTTAGTGGCATCACACAGAGCTCCTATATTTTCTTCTCAGCAGCACCCATAGGACTTCTAGTGTGTTAGTGGCAGCAAACAGAGCTCCTATATTTTCTTCTCAGCAGCACCCATAGGACTTCTAGTGTGTTAGTGGCATCACACAGAGTTCCTATATTTTCATCTCAGAAGCACCCATAGGACTTCTAGTGTGTTAGTGGCATCACACAGAGCTCCTATATTTTCTTCTCAGCAGCACCCATAGGACTTCTAGTGTGTTAGTGGCATCACACAGAGCTCCTATATTTTCATCTCAGAAGCACCCATAGGACTTCTAGTGTGTTAGTGGCATCACACAGAGCTCCTATATTTTCTTCTCAGCAGCACCCATAGGACTTCTAGTGTGTTAGTGGCAGCAAACAGAGCTCCTATATTTTCTTCTCAGCAGCACCCATAGGACTTCTAGTGTGTTAGTGGCATCACACAGAGCTCCTATATTTTCTTCTCAGCAGCACCCATAGGACTTCTAGTGTGTTAGTGGCAGCAAACAGAGCTCCTATATTTTCTTCTCAGCAGCACCCATAGGACTTCTAGTGTGTTAGTGGCATCACACAGAGCTCCTATATTTTCATCTCAGAAGCACCCATAGGACTTCTAGTGTGTTAGTGGCATCACACAGAGTTCCTATATTTTCATCTCAAAAGCACCCATAGGACTTCTAGTGTGTTAGTGGCATCACACAGAGCTCCTATATTTTCTTCTCAGCAGCACCCATAGGACTTCTAGTGTGTTAGTGGCAGCAAACAGAGCTCCTATATTTTCTTCTCAGCAGCACCCATAGGACTTCTAGTGTGTTAGTGGCATCACACAGAGCTCCTATATTTTCTTCTCAGCAGCACCCATAGGACTTCTAGTGTGTTAGTGGCAGCAAACAGAGCTCCTATATTTTCATCTCAGAAGCACCCATAGGACTTCTAGTGTGTTAGTGGCATCACACAGAGCTCCTATATTTTCATCTCAGAAGCACCCATAGGACTTCTAGTGTGTTAGTGGCATCACACATAGCTCCTATATTTTCTTCTCAGCAGCACCCATAGGACTTCTAGTGTGTTAGTGGCATCACACATAGCTCCTATATTTTCATCTCAGAAGCACCCATAGGACTTCTAGTGTGTTAGTGGCATCACACAGAGCTCCTATATTTTCTTCTCAGCAGCACCCATAGGACTTCTAGTGTGTTAGTGGCATCACACAGAGCTCCTATATTTTCATCTCAGAAGCACCCATAGGACTTCTAGTGTGTTAGTGGCATCACACAGAGCTCCTATATTTTCTTCTCAGCAGCACCCATAGGACTTCTAGTGTGTTAGTGGCATCACACAGAGCTCCTATATTTTCATCTCAGAAGCACCCATAGGACTTCTAGTGTGTTAGTGGCATCACACAGAGCTCCTATATTTTCTTCTCAGCAGCACCCATAGGACTTCTAGTGTGTTAGTGGCAGCAAACAGAGCTCCTATATTTTCTTCTCAGCAGCACCCATAGGACTTCTAGTGTGTTAGTGGCATCACACAGAGTTCCTATATTTTCATCTCAGAAGCACCCATAGGACTTCTAGTGTGTTAGTGGCATCACACAGAGCTCCTATATTTTCTTCTCAGCAGCACCCATAGGACTTCTAGTGTGTTAGTGGCATCACACAGAGCTCCTATATTTTCATCTCAGAAGCACCCATAGGACTTCTAGTGTGTTAGTGGCATCACACAGAGCTCCTATATTTTCTTCTCAGCAGCACCCATAGGACTTCTAGTGTGTTAGTGGCAGCAAACAGAGCTCCTATATTTTCTTCTCAGCAGCACCCATAGGACTTCTAGTGTGTTAGTGGCATCACACAGAGCTCCTATATTTTCTTCTCAGCAGCACCCATAGGACTTCTAGTGTGTTAGTGGCAGCAAACAGAGCTCCTATATTTTCTTCTCAGCAGCACCCATAGGACTTCTAGTGTGTTAGTGGCATCACACAGAGCTCCTATATTTTCATCTCAGAAGCACCCATAGGACTTCTAGTGTGTTAGTGGCATCACACAGAGTTCCTATATTTTCATCTCAGAAGCACCCATAGGACTTCTAGTGTGTTAGTGGCATCACACAGAGCTCCTATATTTTCTTCTCAGCAGCACCCATAGGACTTCTAGTGTGTTAGTGGCAGCAAACAGAGCTCCTATATTTTCTTCTCAGCAGCACCCATAGGACTTCTAGTGTGTTAGTGGCATCACACAGAGCTCCTATATTTTCATCTCAGAAGCACCCATAGGACTTCTAGTGTGTTAGTGGCATCACACAGAGCTCCTATATTTTCTTCTCAGCAGCACCCATAGGACTTCTAGTGTGTTAGTGGCAGCAAACAGAGCTCCTATATTTTCATCTCAGAAGCACCCATAGGACTTCTAGTGTGTTAGTGGCATCACACAGAGCTCCTATATTTTCATCTCAGAAGCACCCATAGGACTTCTAGTGTGTTAGTGGCATCACACATAGCTCCTATATTTTCTTCTCAGCAGCACCCATAGGACTTCTAGTGTGTTAGTGGCATCACACAGAGCTCCTATATTTTCATCTCAGAAGCACCCATAGGACTTCTAGTGTGTTAGTGGCATCACACAGAGCTCCTATATTTTCTTCTCAGCAGCACCCATAGGACTTCTAGTGTGTTAGTGGCATCACACAGAGCTCCTATATTTTCATCTCAGAAGCACCCATAGGACTTCTAGTGTGTTAGTGGCATCACACAGAGCTCCTATATTTTCTTCTCAGCAGCACCCATAGGACTTCTAGTGTGTTAGTGGCATCA
This sequence comes from Rana muscosa, assembly GCA_029206835.1. Lineage (NCBI taxonomy): Eukaryota > Metazoa > Chordata > Amphibia > Anura > Ranidae > Rana > Rana muscosa. The sequence continues at coordinate 85,686,503 of CM055122.1, read as the reverse complement.
CACAGAGCTCCTATATTTTCATCTCAGAAGCACCCATAGGACTTCTAGTGTGTTAGTGGCATCACACAGAGCTCCTATATTTTCTTCTCAGCAGCACCCATAGGACTTCTAGTGTGTTAGTGGCAGCAAACAGAGCTCCTATATTTTCTTCTCAGCAGCACCCATAGGACTTCTAGTGTGTTAGTGGCATCACACAGAGTTCCTATATTTTCATCTCAGAAGCACCCATAGGACTTCTAGTGTGTTAGTGGCATCACACAGAGCTCCTATATTTTCTTCTCAGCAGCACCCATAGGACTTCTAGTGTGTTAGTGGCATCACACAGAGCTCCTATATTTTCTTCTCAGCAGCACCCATAGGACTTCTAGTGTGTTAGTGGCAGCAAACAGAGCTCCTATATTTTCTTCTCAGCAGCACCCATAGGACTTCTAGTGTGTTAGTGGCATCACACAGAGCTCCTATATTTTCTTCTCAGCAGCACCCATAGGACTTCTAGTGTGTTAGTGGCAGCAAACAGAGCTCCTATATTTTCTTCTCAGCAGCACCCATAGGACTTCTAGTGTGTTAGTGGCATCACACAGAGCTCCTATATTTTCATCTCAGAAGCACCCATAGGACTTCTAGTGTGTTAGTGGCATCACACAGAGCTCCTATATTTTCTTCTCAGCAGCACCCATAGGACTTCTAGTGTGTTAGTGGCAGCAAACAGAGCTCCTATATTTTCATCTCAGAAGCACCCATAGGACTTCTAGTGTGTTAGTGGCATCACACAGAGATCCTATATTTTCATCTCAGAAGCACCCATAGGACTTCTAGTGTGTTAGTGGCATCACACATAGCTCCTATATTTTCTTCTCAGCAGCACCCATAGGACTTCTAGTGTGTTAGTGGCATCACACAGAGCTCCTATATTTTCATCTCAGAAGCACCCATAGGACTTCTAGTGTGTTAGTGGCATCACACAGAGCTCCTATATTTTCTTCTCAGCAGCACCCATAGGACTTCTAGTGTGTTAGTGGCAGCAAACAGAGCTCCTATATTTTCTTCTCAGAAGCACCCATAGGACTTCTAGTGTGTTAGTGGTATCACACAGAGTTCCTATATTTTCATCTCAGAAGCACCCATAGGACTTCTAGTGTGTTAGTGGCATCACACAGAGCTCCCATATTTTCATCTCAGAAGCACCAATAGGACTTCTAGTGTGTTAGTGGCAGCAAACAGAGCTCCTATATTTTCTTGTCAGCAGCACACATAGTACCTATAGTGTGTTAGTGTCAGCACCCATAGGACCTACAGTGTGTTGTGAGCACACATAGGAGTTCTATTTTTTATACTATATACACTACCGACTACAATGGCTGGAAGACCGCCAAGGAGAGGCAGAGCGTGCCGAGGCAAGAACACAGGGCAGGCAGGCTCTGTTTCTAGAGACAACAGTGCTGGCCGTGGACGTGGTCGTGCATCGTCATCAGCACGTGGCCATGGGACACGCTTGTCTTTGTTTTCGGCAGCTGGACATGTGGAGCCGCATCATGCCGAAGGCTTGGTAGAATGGATGACCAAGCCCTCCTCATCCTCCTCATCCTCTCTCACCCAGGCTCAGGGTACTGGCAGAGCAGCTGCCAACGCGTACTCAATGGCATCATCAGCCACCCCTTCCCTAGACCCACCATGTCCTCCTGAGGAGTCCCCCGAACTGTTTGAGCACAGTGTTGGGTACATGCTCCAGGAGGATGCCCAACGATTCGAAGGCTCGGATGATGATACCCAGCTTGAGGAAGTCAGTAGTGTGCGCGCAGAGAGAGGGGATGCTGAAGGACAGCAATCTGGCAGTAGTGTTCCACCAGCTGCAGCTTACTGCCAGGTTTGCTCTAGTGGTGAAGAGGGAGGGGATGATGAGGTCACTGACTCCACGTGGGTGCCTGAAGGGAGAGAGGAGGAGGAGGAGGATGCAGCGTCACATGTCCAACGAGGCAGGATGCCCCCTGGAGGCCAGCTAGAGGCCAGCACAGCAACTGTACCACACCGCAGAGCTCCGCCTGTGCAGGGCGCTGCCTCTGCACGTTATCACAAAAGTTCTTTGGTGTGGGCCTTTTTTGAGACGAGTGCATCAGATCGCACCACTGCTATTTGCAATATTTGTCTCAAGCGTATCTCGCGTGGCCAAAACATCAGCCGCTTGGGCACCACAAGCATGAGCAGACATATGTCGACCTGCCATGCAGCTCGTTGGCAAGCACACATAAAAGACCCACACCAAAGAACAAAGCGGACCTCTCCTTGCTCCTCATCAGCTGGGATCTCCATCCCCACTATATCTTCAGTCCTCTCTGAAAGCTGCTCTGAGAGGACTGAAGGTGTAGAATTAGGTGTGTCACAACCAAGTACTTGCAGTACACCGACGTCCGATTGTAGCAGGCAAATTTCCCTGCCCCAGCTGCTGGACCGTCGAAAGAAGTATACTCCCAGCCATCCACATGCCCAGCGGTTGAATGCTAGCTTGGCTAAATTGCTAGCACTTCAACTGTTGCCTTTTCAGTTGATAGACTCGGCCCCCTTCCGTGAGTTTGTTCAATGTGCGGTTCCTCAGTGGCAGGTTCCCAAACGCCACTTTTTCTCACGGAAGGCGATTCCGTCTCTCTACTGGCATGTGGAAGGCAATGTCCATGCCTCGCTGGACAGGGCGGTCAGCGGTAAGGTGCATATTACCGCTGACTCATGGTCCAGCAGGCATGGACAGGGACGTTATCTTTCTTTCACGGCCCATTGGGTCACTCTATTGGCAGCTGGGAGGGATGCAGGACAAGGTGCAGTAGTGTTGGAGGTTGTTCCGCCACCACGCCTCCAAAATGCTACTACTGGTTGTGACACACCTCTCTCCTCCACCCCCTCCTCTTCTTCTTCCTCCATGTCCTCTTCGAGTGCTCTGTCCTCGGAACCAGCGGTGCTCCGTAGGCGTACAAGGGGCTACGCGAGTACGCAGGCAAAAAGATGCCATGCCGTGCTTGCGCTGGTGTGTTTGGGGGACAGGAGCCACACTGGGCCAGAGGTTCTGGCAGCTCTGCAGGGGCAGGCCGAGAGGTGGTTGACGCCACGCCAGCTTAAGCCAGGAATGGTCGTTTCTGATAATGGCACCAACCTCCTCTCCGCCCTGCGACAGGGGCAGCTCACCCATGTGCCCTGTATGGCTCACGTCCTCAACCTGGTGGTGCAGCGGTTCTTGGGCAGGTTCCCAGGCTTACAGGATGTCCTGAGGCAGGCCAGGAAAGTCTGTGTGCATTTCCGCCGATCTTATAATGCCAGTGCTCGGCTGACTGAGCTGCAAAAGGAGCTGAACCTGCCCAAGAACCGCCTAATATGTGACATGCCCACCAGGTGGAACTCAACGTTGCCCATGCTGCAGCGACTGCACACGCAGCAGAGGGCCATCAATGAGTACCTTTGCGACTACGGCACCAGGACAGGGTCAGGGGAGCTTGGCTTTTTTTCCCCACGCCAGTGGAGCATGATCAGGGATGCATGCACTGTCCTCTCACCATTTGAGGAGGCCACGAGGATGGTGAGCAGTGACAGTGCATGCATCAGTGACACTGTACCTCTTGTCCACCTGTTGGAGCATACGCTGCGTGGGATAATGGACAGGGCACTTGAGGCAGAACAGAGGCAGGAAGAGGAGGACTTCCTTGTCTCTCAAGGCCCCCTTTATCCAGACAATGTTCCTTCTGTCCCACCCATCACACAGGAAGAGGAGGAGGAGGAGGAGGAGGATTGTGTGAGCATGGAGGTGGAGCCTGGCACTCAGCATCAGCAGCAGCAGTCTTTTAGGGATGATGTACAGTCCCAACAAACCAGTGGACTTGTACGTGGCTGGGAGGAGGTGGCTGGCGATCATGTCATCCTCAGTGACCCAGAAGACTCCGGACCGAATGCCTCAGCTAACCTACGCTGCATGGCCTCCCTGATCCTGCAAAGCCTGCGGAAGGATCCTCGTGTTCTTCGGATCAAGGAGAGTGACCATTACTGGCTGGCCACTCTCCTTGATCCACGGTACAAGGGTAAGGTTGCGGACCTTATCTTGCCGTCGCAGAGGGAGCAGAGGATGAGACATCTCAGGGAGGCCTTGCAGAAAGGTCTGTGCAACGCGTTCCCAGAAACTGGGAGGTTACAAACTCCTGGTCCTGGACGACGAGTTGCTGAGGCTTCGGTCAGTAGCAGAAGGAGCGGTGGGGAAGGTGGACGTCTGACCGATGCGTTCAGACAATTTTTTAGTCCGCAGCCCCAAGGTATGATCGGTTCCAGCAACCATCGCCAGCGTCTGATATACATGGTGCAGGAATACCTAGGGGCAAGGTCAGACTTGGACACCTTTCCCACCGAAAATCCTCTGGCTTACTGGGTCCTGAGGATGGATCACTGGCCAGAGCTTGCACAGTATGCAATTGAGCTACTGGCCTGTCCTGCATCCAGCGTTCTTTCCGAACGCACATTCAGTGCTGCTGGAGGATTTGTCACCGATCATAGGGTGCGCCTGTCCACCGACTCGGTTGATCGACTGACCTTCATAAAAATGAATCAGTCTTGGATCACCACCAGCTACCAGACACCTGAAGCGGATATAACGGAATAATTTATAATGTCACATCCCTTCAAGACTGCCTATGCTGATGCTGAGTGACTGTCCTGTTATGTTCACTGACTATCCTCTTCCTCCTCCTCAATGATCCATGCCACCACACCAGTGCCTAAGGCACAATTTTTCAGCCCCTGTATAACAGGGGCGTGTAATTACAATTTTTTAAAAAGATGCTTCGCAACAGGTGTGACTGCTGTGCTCAGAGTACAGTATCTGTGAGGGGTTGCAGTGTTGTGGCACCAGCACCAGTGCCTAAGGCACAATTTTTCAGCCCCTGTTGGGGCGTGTAATTACAATTTTTAGGCAATGCTTTGCAACAGGTCTCATTGCTGTGCTCAGAGTACAGTATCTGTGAGGGGTTGCAGTGTTGTGGCACCAGCACCAGTGCCTAAGGCACAATTTTTCAGCCCCTGTATAACAGGGGCGTGTAATTACAATTTTTTAAAAAGATGCTTCGCAACAGGTGTGACTGCTGTGCTCCAAGTACAGTATCTGTGAGGGGTTGCAGTGTTGTGGCACCAGCACCAATGCCTAAGGCACAATTTTTCAGCCCCTGTTTAACAGGGGCGTGTAATTACAAATCTTGATCTAATAGTTCACAGCAGGGCCCATTCCTGCGCCCACCAAGAGTAACTATGAGGGCCTACAGTCTTGTGGCAACACCGTCCACCACCACCACCACCACCAAAGGCCCAATTTTTCTGCCCTGTTCAACAGGTGCATGCAATTACAAATCTTGATCTAATAACTCACAGCAGGGCCCATTCCTGCACCCACCAAGAGTAACTGTGAGGGCTTACAGTCTTGTGGCAACACCGTCCACCACCACCACCACCACCACCAAAGGCCCAATTTTTCTGCCCGGTTCAACAGGTGCATGCAAGTACAAATCTTGATCTATTAACTCACAGCAGGGCCCATTCCTGTGCCCACCAGTCTTGTGGCTACACCAACATCTAATAGGGCAAATTTCTGCAGAGTATATACGGCAGGCCCCTACTTTCAAACATCCAACTTACAAACGACTCCTACTTGCAAACGGCAAGAGAAAACAGGAAGTGAGAGGAAATCTACCCCTAGGAAGGAAAATTCTATCCTGTTAGATTTAATTTGGGAAAAAGGTATCTCCTCTCTACTGATGCTTTATCACCAATCCTTGTTTCAATTAAAACCCCACTTTTCCAAAAACATTTGTCATTGGGACGGAAAGTGAGGTGACATGTTCTGAACAGATGTGCAAAGACAGCAAATGTTACAGGGGTGATAACCCCTCCCTATGTTCTTCAAAAAGCTTAAAAATTGATTTTTTTGGGATGTAGCTACACTTCATAATGTACCTGTTCAGATTCTACTTAAGAACAAACCTACAGTCCATGTCTTGTTTGCACCACCTATATACTGCTGTTCAGAGTATATAGGGTTGTAGGTATAGGGTTTTATTTTGGGTGCGGGGTCCCCCTTAGTATCCATACAAGACCCAAAGGGGCTGGGGTGGGGGGGGGGGGGTGATGGGGTAGCCATGCCATTTTTCTCAAGGATTTTCAGCCATATGGCGGCCAGGACAAGACATGACATTAAAGCCGCAAGTGGTTTTAAATGGCTTCTTTTTTTCCTTTACAAATGTCATTTTGTGCAAGGACAGTTCTAAACACGGGAAACACATGCCACTTCACAGGCATACTTTAGACACCCCCCAGGTACCATATTTAAAGGAATTTTTCTTTTTTTTTTTTTTCACTTTATGCATCATTAAAATGACTGCTCCCGAAAAAACTTTAGTTTTTAAAATTTCTTTTTGCATTGATATATGTCCCCTGGGGCAGGACCCGGGTCCCCAAACCTGTTTTATGACATTAACATGCATATTGGCCGTTGTAATTAGCAATTTTGATTTCGAACGTTCGCGTCCATTATAACGAATAGGGTTCGAAAATTTGCGCGAACTTTCGGTCCGTTCGAAGGTTCTGGTGCGAACCGAACCCGGGGGTGTTCGGCTCATCCCTAGTTACAAATAATGACTCAAAAGGTGGATGCTTTCTTATGTCCGGATACAATACTGGCACTCAATTTTGTCCCTCTAATCAAAAAAGTTAAACCAGAGCGATATTTGGAAATGCGAACCACTATAGAACAAGTTCTGCAATCCTTCGCACTGCCACGTGAGGGAGCAACATTTGAAAGGCCATATGTGCCACCAGCAAAAACTCACATTCAATTCCCAATGTCCGGCACGTACCCTGAACCAATACATAAACCTTATCCCTATCTTCCTCCATCCTATCCTTCTAGTTTTCAAGAGGCAACTTCTATATATGATGTACCACACAGTAGAATTCCCTATCCTATTCCATCCCCAATTCCTTCAATAAGGCCATCCACACAAAATCAGGGGTTGTATGGGCCTCAGCAACATGGGCCTCAGCAACATGGGCCTCAGCAACATGGGCCTCAACAACATGGGCCTCAGCAACATGGGCCTCAGCAACATGGGCCTCAGCAACATGGGCCTCTGTAACATGGGCCTCAGCTACATGGGCCTCTGCAACATGGGCCTCTGCAACATGGGCCTCTGCAACATGGGCCTCTGCAACATGGGCCTCTGCAACATGGGCCTCAGCAACATGGGCCTCTGCAACATGGGCCTCTGCAACATGGGCCTCAGCAACATGGGCCTCAGCAACATGGGCCTCAGCAACATGGGCCTCAGCAACATGGGCCTCTGCAACATGGGCCTCTGCAACATGGCGAGTCTAGCCGTGATCCCAGCACTGCCAGTGATGAAACTCCTTCTGCAAGTCATTACTCCACTGAGGCAGCTTTACAAAGAACATATCAGAATATTTGAATTTTGAGTTCTGCCCAAAGTTGAGTAGCATGTGTGCATTTTTTGTTACAAATTTTGTCAAGAGGTATACTTGAGAGCACAGTTTATATTTTGGATATTGAAAATAACAATTTTATGTTGGCTATTTGAGCAATTATTTTTTCTAAGAAAAAAATAAATACATCTGGAATAAAGATTTCTGTGGTCAACTTCAGTCTGGTTATTCATTTATAATTACACATGTTTGACAGTTCAACACAGTTAATATTCCATGCTCACAATTAACAATGACAATGGACATAGGGGGTGAAAAGTACCTTAATGTGATTATTAATCGTTCTGCAGGCTGGATGCTTGCTCTGTAGCATGTAATCTGTCGCTCCAAACGAGGGTAGATTTTACCAAGCAATTCATCAAAACTTAAAGAACAAATAAAATAAAAATGACTTGGGTATTTAAAAAATAAATTTAAAAAATAAATAAAAAATATGTAACTATGGAACAATGGAGGAACAAAATGTATAGCAAGGCAAAAAATAAATTACCTATTTATTGACATCCGTATATAAGTGAAAAACTTCTCTTCATGCCCACGGAGATCTTCATACAATACCATGAACTGACCTCTTTCCTCCCTATTTGAAATTATGGGATGAACCCAGTATCTTCTTCTTCTCCAAAGTTACCACATTGCCTAGCAAAAGTGTTCCAGGGCCCAATCTGTCTCCTATGGCTGTTCCTGCTGAAAAGCTGGTAAGTCAAGTGGGACACTACAGATGAGAATGCACAAGCCCACAGAAGTCTAAGGAACCAGTGTCAGGAGCGAACCAGATGCCCATTTACAAAAGCCAACTCCAAAACCCAAAGACACAAGGAAACAACGGCGGAAGTCCAAAGCCTCACAGAGGACCCCCCACTGCTGTGCCTGCTAAAAAAACTGAAAAGTGTGTGAGGGGTCTGAAGGAACCCATATAAAAGAAAAGAATCTCCCAGAGATACTTTTTTTTTAACCACTCAAAGGTCTCTAGAAATTACAGTTCTTTCCACTCCAGTCTTTGTGGAAATCAACTCTGACTCACCACTGACACACCTTGATGGGAATTTTCCCTGCCTGAAATGTTTAGTAGAAAATATGTTATTAGATGAAGCCATTTCTTTATTTACTATGCTTGTTTAACTTATTTCCAGGTTTATTAGTCCCACATTATGTTATGTACAGATTATGGACAATATATGATAATAGTCTGTCCCTTCTTTGGTCGTGATTACCCAGGTGTTTGGCTAAAAATGGAGCGTGAGTGAAACACTGGCTTCAGCTGCTCTCTGTAGCTGCTGCCCTGCATTGCTGAACTGGTTAACAGCTATATCATCAAGAGGAGGGAGCTGCTAAGTCAGGCAGCACTGCAATGTGGGAACTGTAGTCCAGAGGAGAGAGACTCTATTGTAATCAAGAGCTTTTGGACTGCATATCCCAGAGGTAGATTGCCAGGAAAAGGGCAAAGTGCTGCATTTTCTCAACCTGTACAGGACACAGCTTCCTCTTGCCGTGCGGGACACCGGAGAGTGCACATCACTATGTTGCACAATGGTAGACTGAGGGGGATCAGGAGTGCTGAGTTTGGGATAGCCGAGAGCCAGTCACCTGGGTGAAGATCAGAGAGTGTGACCAGATGGTGAGCTGCTATTGTGGGGATTTACTATCTGCTGCTAGAAAGACTGAGCCCTTTAGGAACTGATGATACTGTCATCTAGTAGCCTTATTGTTGCCTGCAGGCTTGACTGGGGACTATTCTCCAGTGCACCAATGGTACAGCTGGGCCCCAACGCTAACCGGATGAGGAGTTAGGACTAAAAACTGTCCGTTTACGGCAGTTACACAGAGACTGTTGCCTATTGATTATGTTAAGAGGTACCTCTCAGGGGACACTGTGTCTATTTTCTGGTGCTAATTCACAGCTGAGATAAAGATATATATACTTGTGTTCTTATATGTGCTTGCAGTGACTTTCATTCAACCAGGTGTGCCAGAGGGGCTGAAGTGGTTCTTGGAGTCGAGGTGTAGAACAGATTACCAAGTGGCTCTTGCGGGGTTGGTGATACAATATCAATAAAAGTGTTTTGTTATATAGGGATGAGCTTCAAGTTCAAGACGAATCCATGTTTGACTCGAACATCGCCTGTTCGGTTGTTCGTCGAATTGCAAACATTATGGGCCATTCGCACATAATTCACTGCTGCATTGCAGTGCATTGCTGGCTGATGATTGGCCAAGCATGCACTATGACCCGCATGCTTGGCCAATCACAGCGCCGTCTGAACAGAGAGCCGTAATTGGCCAAAGCCAGGTGGCTTTGGCCAATTATGGCTCAGGAGGTTTAGTACACGTCCAATACTATATAAGGCCGCCTCCGTGGCGGCTTTGTGTAGTGTGTTACGGTGTTGGTTAAAGAGAGAGCTTACAGAGAGAGAGAGACAGTGTCATGTATATTGAGTTAGATAGAGCAGGCAGGCGAGTCAGTTAGCTGCAGTTACAGTGTGTAGAGGATATATATGCATCCTAGGTGTTGTATATATATTTATACACTGTATTCAGTTTAGCTAGTTCCGTTCCTGTTATTCTCTATACTGTGACAGGCAGGCAGGTGATTGTGCTAGCTGCAGTCAGTGTTTCACTTAGTGTACTGTGTGCTTTGCATAGCGTTCACCTAAAGCTTACCTGAATACAGTTAGTGACTAATAGTGGTGTTCTCATAATAAAACCACAGGCAGAGAGCTGCAAGTATTTTCAGTTAGTGTACTGTGGCCTCTGCACAATTTTCACCTAAAACTAACTGAAGACAATGGCTGCTTTTCCCATACTAATACTACAGCAGGCAGTTGATTCTGATAGCTGCATTATCAGTATATATATATATATATATATATATATATATATATACATCCCATCTTTGTGCAGCTACATCTCACTGCAGGCCATTAGTGTGTCTGGAAGGCAAACAAGGAGAGGCAGACAGTCACGAGGCAATAAAAGAGGGCAAGCAGGCTCTGTGTCTAGAGGCAACAGTGCTGGTCGGGGACACGGTGCATCCTCATCAGCACGTGGCCGTGGGACACGCTTGTCCTTCTTTTCGGCAGCTGGCCATGTTGAGCCGCAACATGCCCAAGACTTGGTAGAGTGGATGACCAAGCCGTCCTCCTCCTCCCCATCCTCTCTCACCCAGGGTCAGGGTATTTTGTCTGGCAAAGCAGCTGCCAAAGCGGCCTCTTCCCTCGGCTCAATGGCATCAGTCACTCCTTCCGTAGTCCCACCATGTCCTCCTGAGGAGTCCCCCGAACTGTTTGACCACAGTGTTGGGTACATGCTCCAGGAGAATGCCCAGCATTTTGAAGGCTCCGATGATGGAACCCAGCTGGAGGAAGGCAGTAATGTGAGCCCAGAGAGAGGGGGTAGTAACGTGAGCCCAGAGAGAGGGGGTGCCCAACAAGGACAGCTATCTGGCAGTTATGTTCCCCCAGCTGCAACATACTGCCAGATTTGCTCCAGTGATGAGGAGGGAGGGGATGTGTCATGTTCCTGGGTGTATTTGAACTAGGATCTTCCTGGTCCCAAAGCTGCAGCCTTACCTGTTGTGCTATGGAGCAGATCTAGACTTTTGGAAATGTCCTCTCAGTATTAAGCATTACCTTGGACTCACTAGCCCCACCTGCTGCCAGCTGTGGACAATTTTCAATCAAAGCAGCCCATAAAAAGGAAGTGATGATATCTCTCAGCGCCCGTTTGTGTGGAATAGCTCCCTGGGTGTTGTGCTTTTTTGATCCTGATTTTCGTGTTGAACTTCTGCCTGAATTCCTGACTACCCTCTAGCCTGCTGATTTTGTACTTCACTGCCAGCTTGTGTATGACCTTTGCCTGCCTGACCACTCTCTGGATTTCGATCGTGTACCGTTTTGCTTGATCTGTTGCCAACCTAATCTGCCTGACTAAGTTTTCGCCTGAATCCTCAGCACACAAGTTCCACTTCGGACACTACCTATCACAGGTACCTTACATTACAAACGGGCCACAATGACAGTGGACCCTGCTGAGATTGTTAAGGCGATTTCACGTCAGGGACAATTGATTGGAGCTTATGAACAACATCTTTCTTCCCTGGACGCCAAGTTAGATGAACTTTGTACTATGCTTAAATCTTGTTTGCCTGCTTCCTCTTCAACGGTCCAGACTCCGGATCCTACTCCTGCTACGATCCAACCCACCTCGTCTGTACCACCCAAGCTTCCCTTGCCTGACAAATTTGGTGGTGATACTGAGGACTGCAGAGGCTTTTTAAATGTTTGCCGTTTGCATTTCCGCAACAACCCTGGGACCTTTAGCACTTCTTCTGCCAAAGTGACTTTTGTAATTTCCTTGTTAAAGGGGAAGGCCCTGGCCTGGGTCTCTCCTTATCTGGAACGCAATGATCCTGTGCTGCAAGACGCTGACAAATTTCTGGCTTCTCTCCAGACTGTATTTGACAAGCCAGATAGAGCTTCTGCAGCTGAGTACTCACTCTTGGACATGCAACAAGGCACCAGGTCTGTGGCACAATATGCTATTGAGTTTCGTAGCCTTGCTGCTGAGACTACTTGGGACTCAAGGGCATTACATGCAGCCTTCCGAAAAGGTCCTGCAGATCACATCAAAGACGAATTAGTCTATAAGGATTCCCCAGAAGACCTAGAGAAATTCATAGAGCTCTGTGTTAGTCTGGATGTCCGGTATCATGAAAGGTGCCAAGAGAGACTTAGAACTCGCAAGTTTCCTAGGCCAGTTTACCGTTTGGCCCCTAACTTCCAAACACCACCTCAGCCAGAACCTGAAATCTCAGTTGAACCCCAGACACCTGTGGAACCCATGGATGTAAGCCGTCTCCACCTAACTGAGTCTGAGAAACAAAGGAGGCATGCATTGGGCCTAAGGGCAGGGTCTAACCAGTGTTGGAGGAGCTGGCTTAGACCTTACAGGTATATCCTCCAAGACCAAGATTACCATTCCTGCAATTATCCATTTACCCTCTAAACTTGTCTCCTGTGAGGCTTTTGGGGATTCTGGAGCTGCTGGCATATTCCTGGACTACACTTTTGCTAAAAAAAATAATATCCCATTTGTTCCAAAATCTAGAACCTTGAACATTACCACCGTGAATGGACAACCCTTGGGAGATGGCATTGTAAAATTTGAGACTATGACAATCCCCCTTCAGGTAGGCGTACTCCACAAAGAGGAAGTTGTCTTGTCTCTTATTGATTCTCCACTTCTGCCTGTTATCCTTGGTTACCCATGGTTACAACAACATAACCCTTCTTTTGATTGGGAAAATGGAGAACTAACCTCTTGGGGGTCATTCTGTCATTTAAACTGTTTGTCTCAACCCAAAAGACTTTCTGCTTGTATGTTGGCTTCCGTGGCCATCCCACCTACCTTGCCTCATGAATACCATGCGTTTTCAGACATATTTTGCTAGCAAAAGGCAGAGGTTTTACCTCCACATCGTTCTTTTGACTGTGCAATTAAATTGATTCCTGGAGCACCTCTTCCCAAAGGAAGGACCTAACCCCTGTCTTTGCCTGAACAAAAATCAATGGAGGAATACGTAAAAGACAACTTGGAAAGAGGTTTTTTCCGACCCTCTTCTTCTCCAGTAGAGGCAGGTTTTTTCTTTGTTGAAAAAAAAGATGGGGGTCTTAGACCATGCATAGACTATTGAGGGTTAAATCAAATCACTGTAAAAGACTCCTACCCTTTGTCTCTCATTCTTGAACTGTTTGATGTAATTAAGGTGGCTGTTATCTTCTCCAAGCTAGACCTACGAGGGGCTTATAATCTGATTTGAATTAAAGACAGGGACGAGTGGAAGACAGCATTCAACACTCGTAATGGACATTTTGAATATCTGGTTATGCCATTTGGGTCGTGTAACGCCTCTGCTGTCTTCCAACGTTGGCTGAAATGAATGAAATTTTTCATGATTTCAGCCACAGTTTTGTGATCATCTACTTGGACGACATTTTAATCTTTTCCAAGACTCATCTAGAGCACATCTCGCATGTAAAGCAGGTATTGCAACGACTGAGAGAAAACCATCTTTACGCGAAGATTGAGAAATGCAGTTTCCATCAAAGCCGTATTCCTTTCCTTGGATACATTATAAGTGCTGTCGGTTTCCAAATGGACCCTCAAAAACTTTCCGCTGTCTTGCAATGGCCCCAACCGACCACTTTAAGAGGGCTCCAAAGCTTTCTAGGGTTCACAAATTACTACAGACGCTTCATCAAAGGTTTTGCCTCCATTGCGGCCCCCCTTACTGCTATGACTAAGAAAGGTACAAATTGCAAGGTATGGTCCTCAGAAGCAGAATCGGCTTTCCAGCAATTAAAAGACATGTTCAGCAAAGCTCCAATTCTTCAGCATCAAAATCCCGATCTCCAGTACATAGTTGAGGTTGATGCCTCTGAGGTAGGAGCAGGTGCCGTGCTCTCCCAGAGACAGCCTAAGTCCGGTAGAATCCATCCAGTAGCATTTTTTTCTAGAAAGTTTTCTCCAGCGGAGATGAATTACGATGTTGGGAATCGAGAACTACTGGCCATCAAATTGGCATTGTCTGAATGGCGACATCTTCTGGAAGGGGCTCCCAAACTTTTTTCTATCCTCACTGACCATAAAAACCTACTGTATCTTCAGACTGCAAGACGTTTGAACTCACGTCAGGCTCGATGGGCTCTGTTTTTCTCCTGTTTTAATTTTGTTCTTTCTTATGTTCCTGGGCGTAAAAACAAGAAAGCCGATGCTCTTTCCAGACAGTTCGCTACCTCTGAAGAAGACCAACCTACCGAGCAGTACATAATCCCACCTCACAATATTGTCGCACAGATCTCTATGGCTCTTTCCCAACAGTTACAAGAAACTCAGAATCGTGTTCCCTAAGGCTTGAAGATACCACCAGGTCGCCTGTTCGTAGCCACTAGCCTCAGAAAATCTGTACTCCTTTGGGCACATGATGGTGTGTTATCTGATCATCCTGGTGTCACCATCACTCTTAAGATCTTGCAGCGTCATGTCTGGTGGCCTCATATGAAAAGGGATGTTACTGACTATGTGGCTGCCTGTCCAACTTGTGCTGCTAATAAAGTACCCCGTACATTGCCTACTGGACTGTTACAACCACTTTCAGCACCTCGTCAGCCTTGGACCCATTTGACTATGGACTTCATTACAGACTTACCCAAGTCCGAGGGCATGACTGCTATATGGGTCATAGTGGATCGCTTTTCCAAAATGTCTCATTTTGTGCCGCTCCCGGGATTACCTACAGCGGAAGCACTGTCTACTCTCTTCCTTTCCCATATTGTGAGATATCATGGCATACCTACCAATGTCGTCTCAGACCGCGGATCCCAGTTTGTTTCCCGATTTCTGGAGAGCGTTCTGCAAGAAACTGGGAGTAACGCTTTCACTCTCTACCTCACATCACCCTCAAACAGATGGTCAAACCGAACGCATGAACCAGACCCTAGAAACCTATCTTCGACATTATGTCAATGCCTTACACTCCAACTGGTCTAAGTATTTGCCTTTAGCTGAGTTCGCCATTAATTCCAGTTGGCACAGTGCTCTTCATACCACACCATTCTACGCAGCCCTAGGCTATCACCCTCAGACTTTTCCTCTACTTCAGGCTTCTTCTGGTGTACCAGCAGCAGATCAGCGGGTTAAAAATATTCTGCTACATTGGAAAAAGTTTCGCTTATTACTACGGAAGTCAGCAGGCAAGTATGCACTTTTTTCCAACAAACGAAGATGCCATATACCTCCATATGTGGTGGGGGACAGAGTTTGGCTATCAACCAAATATGTGAGACTGAAACAACCTTCTACCAAATTGGGCCCTCGATTCATTGGTCCTTACAGAATTATTGCTCGAGTCGGGCC
Source organism: Rana muscosa (assembly GCA_029206835.1). Lineage (NCBI taxonomy): Eukaryota > Metazoa > Chordata > Amphibia > Anura > Ranidae > Rana > Rana muscosa. Next base: position 85,671,077 of record CM055122.1, on the reverse strand, counting down.
AGTCTCCTATCGGTTGAAATTACCCTCCTCTCTCCGGATTCATTCTGTGTTCCACGTTTCCCCCCTCAAAAAAGCAATTTTCAATCGCTACTCCAGAACGCAACAGCTACCTCCTCCTGTTCTTGTTGATGGACAAAATGAGTTTGAAGTCTCCAAGATTCTTGATTCTAGAAGACAGGGTCGTGGCCTTCGGTATCTGGTTCATTGGAAGGGATATCCTGTCACAGACCGTTCCTGGGTTCCAGCCAAAGATCTGCATGCCCCTTCTCTTCAGGGGCATGTATTTACAATTCTTGATCTAATATTTTACAGCTGGGCCCATTCCTGCGCCCACCAAGAGTAACTATGAGGACTTACAGTGTTGTGGCACCAGCACCACCACCAAAGGCCCACTTTTTCCTACCACTGTTCAACAATGGCATGTAATTACAATTCTTGATATAATAGTTCACAGCAGGGCGTTCCAGCGCCCACCAAGAGTAACTGTGAGGGCTTACAGTGTTGTGGCAACACCAACGCCTGAGGGCAAAATTTCTGCAGACTATATACGGCAGGCCCCTACTTTCAAACATCCAACTTACAAACGACTCCTACTTGCAAACAGAAGGAGACAACAGGAAGTGAGAGGAAATCTACCCCTAGGAAGGGAAATTCTCTCCTGTAAGAGTTAATATGGGAAAAAGGTGTCTCCTCTCCACTGATGCTTTATCACCAATCCTTGTTTAAGAAAAAACCCAAATTTTCAAAAAACATTTGTCATTGGTACGGAAATTGAGGTGAAATGTTCTGAACAGGTGCACACTGCACAGACAGCAAAACAAATGTTACAGGGGTGATAACCCTTCCCTATGTTTTTCAAAAGCTTAAAAATAGATTTTTGGGCTGGAGCTACACTTAAAAAATTTACCTGTTCCAAGTTACAAACAGATTCTACTTAAGAACAAACCTACAGTCCCTATCTTGTTTGCACCGCCTGTATAATGCTGTTCAGAGTATATGGGGCCTTTTTTAAATTTGGGTGCGGGGTTCCCCTTAGTATCCATACAACACCCAAAGGGGCTGGTAGTGCTTGTGCAGGGACAGTTCTAAACACGGGAAACACGTGCCACTTCACAGGCATACTTTAGACACCCCCCAGGTACGATATTTAAACAAATATTTCACTTTTTTTTTTCACTTTAAGCATCATTAAAATCACTGCTGCCGAAAAAAGGACATTTATAAAACTTTTTTTGCATTGATACATGTCCCCTGGGGCAGGACCCGGGTCCCCAAACACTTTTTAGGACAATAACTTGCATATCAGCCTTGATAATTAGCACTTTTGATTTCGAACGTTTGCGTCCATTGTATTTAATAGGGTTCTAAAGTTTGTGCAAACTTTCGGTCCGTTCGCAGGTTCTGGTGCGAACCGAACCGGGGGGTGTTCGGCTCATCCCTATTGTTATATTTATATGATAATAAAAAAACAGTTGTTCCTGGCATACACCCAGTGGGCTCGCAACATCCTCTGCTCTCCTCCATTTCTGTACTCAACAGACCCATTAGTTATCTGACCTGCCAAACACACCTCTGTGAACTATAGCACACCCCCTCTATATTTTGCAGTCAAGAAGAGAGTGATGTGTTATGTAGTCTAAATCAGAAGCGAGCAACCAAGAATCAACATTACTTTAGATGGATTAGACACCCATTAAAATATAATGCTATGATATGCTTATAACTAGATTTTAATTATTTTTAATTCAAGCAAACTTATGGTTTGCATATTTAGGGCAAAGCAATACATTTGTTTTAATTCTCCTACCTCCCTAGTAGCATCTAACTCCCTTTCTTTACTTCCCATCCCCTCTGTTCAGCACCAGGAGCCAAAGGTTCGGAGTTCACCTGATTTACTTCATGCAATAGCACTGTCACATGGCCAATCCATAGTCCTGTGCCAACTTTTAGATTATGTAATTCTTTATTTTGCACAGTGGCTAAAAGAGGCACCTTAGGATAAAAGGAAAGTAATTAAATTCTGATAAGAAGGTATGCATTATAGTAAACGTAATACTTTGCCTTGCATTACTGCAATCTGGTCGCATTAATGTATCCTAACGTCGAGGGCAGTTTAACATAACAGGTTTGTTTGTTTTTTCCTATCTTCAGCGCTCTCTCTCAGTTTGATGTGCATGAGCGGAACTCACAGCTCAGGCAGAAAGCCCCACAGATATTGTCAGTTGCAGCTTCTCACAGGTACATTACCTCTGACAGTTATGACCGGAACTGTACAGGAGCTTAAGTGGAGAACCACTGTGCATTTTTGACATAGCTTAGTCCTTTACAAGTTACTGTCAGCAGCCAGATGCATCCCTGAGCCAGAGCAGTGGTTCATATGATGGGAAGTAGGGCTTTAAAGGGTGGGGAAACTTTCACTTTGTCCACAGTTATTTTTTGCAAAACAGTGTTTGAAGATTCTTCATCCAGACAGTTTTTTTATCTGTGTTTTTTTTTTATTCTTTATTTTATCAAATTTTATAATATACAAAAAAAGAGGAAAAAGAATATAAACAGTCCCCCTCGCAGTGGGGATATATATTTTCACATTTATTTCCCATTAACCTTTCCCTCCCCGCCCCTTTCCATTTACCCGCCCTACTAATCTAACCCCTCCCTACCCCCTATCTGCCCACTCCCCAACTCTTCTTTTACCTCATGTCTACCTGCTCATAATTTCACTATATTTCTTTGTTAACTTAAAAAATGTTCACTCTTCCCATCCTTTAGAAAATACCAGAAACCCAGATGCAAGCATATTCTTGGAGGTTAAATGAAGAGCTCTTAGACAAACAAGGGGAGGAGACAATAAAAAGAGAACTAGAACAATATTTCAGCCTAAATGGAACCAGTGAGATCGGGGACGATACCCTGTGGGAGGACCATAAAGCCTACATTAGGAGGATCCTGATCTCCCTGGGGGCCAGGAGAAAAAAAAAGAAAAGAAAAAAAAGAGGGCACAATTAATAGAGGAAATATATCTCCTAGAACAAAGACATAAAAAAGGGAGAGGGCAAGATCAGGAATTGTCACAAGAATTAGTAATGAAAAGAGATGAGTTGAAGGAGTTATTAGAACAGGAAATAAGGAAAACCTTCAATAAAATTGCTAAAGAAAGATATCAATTGGGAAATTAAAACAGCAGGTGCCTAGCAAGGATGTTAAGGAAAAAAAGATCTATGAATTTCATAGACAGAATACAAAATAAAAATGGAGAAATGGTACATAATACAAAGGATATAGCAATAGTTTTTAGAGAGTTCTATGAACAACTATACTCAGTAAATCAGAGAGAATCAGGGGAAGGGGGACAAAAAGAGAAGATAAAATAATATTTAAAAAAAAAAGCTAGAATCCCCCGGATAACAGAGGAAAGAGCGATATCCCTCGAATCACCAATAATTGAAGAGGAAATAAACCGGGCATTAAAAGAATCAGCATCAGGCAAAAGCCCAGGGCCAGATGGGTATACGACACTATACTTAAAAAGGTTTAAAGAAATCCTGACTCCGAAACTGTGTACATATATGAATGGATTGGGAACAAGGTATGAGATGAGTAAAGAAGCTCTATTACCATCAATTACTATAATAGCAAAAGAGGGCAAAGACAATACCAAATGTTCAAGCTATAGACCAATATCACTGTTAAATGCAGACACAAACTTGTTCGCAAAAATCTTAGCAACAAGAATGAAAGACCTAATGATGGAATTGGTCCACCCGGACCAGGTGAGGTTCGTGCCAAGCAGAGAGGGGAGGGACAATGGAGTGAGGACACTCCTGCTCCTTCAAAAAATAAGGGAGGGAAGAGTCCCCGGTCTACTCCTGTTGATAGATGCCGAAAAGGCCTTCGACAGGGTAGACTGGGAATTCATGATGAACACACTAAAGAGTATGGGAATAGGACCCAGGATGATGAAATTGATACAAACACTATACTATATAAGGGACCCACAGCTATGGTAAAAGTCAATGGAACACTATCACCTCCCTTCGAGATTAAAAATGGGACGAGACAGGGATGCCCCCTGTCTCCACTCCTGTTCGTGCTAGCGCTTGAACCACTTCTGGCGACGGTGTGGGGGAATGCGGACATAGGGGGCTTCAAAGTAGGAGAAGAGCAACACAAACTGGCTGCATTTGCAGACGATATACTATTTTACATATCCAACCCCAGAATCACAATGCCTAACCTATTGGGAACATTAAAGGAATATGGAGAATTATCTAATTTTAAGATTAATCCAAGTAAATCCAAGATATTAAGCTTAAATATGAGAGGAAAAGAGGAACAGTATCTACAACAAGAGTTCCCATTCCCATGGACGAAGAAGGAAATAAAATATTTAGGGATTAAATTAACAGCATCACCGAAGGAAATATACCAAGCAAACTATTTCGCATTATTAGAGGAAATAAAAATAGAAATAAAGAGAATAGCAGCATGGATGCGCCGGACTAAAGTGGTTGTAAACCCACTTTTTAAACAAAGACCTACAGGTAAGCCTAGATTAAGGCTTACCTGTAGGTGCATGAAATATCTCCTTAACCTACACGGTTAAGGAGATATTTGTATGTAAATGCGGCGACGCTGACGTCACCCCATTCACAAATTCGGCTAGGTCGCAACATTCGACGACGTAGCCGAATTCGACAGCTCACGCGCGCATGCGCGGAGTCACGTCTTCGCCGCTCCGGCCAATCACAGCACCGGAGCGGAGCTGTGATTGGCTGCAGCGGCGATACCCGGAAGTAACATTCCAGCTATCGCCGCAGCGATGGATGCGGCTAGAGGAGGGACACGGACGACTTCGGGGGCCCCGATCGAAGGTAAGTGGTACATAATGAGCTAGTATGCTAGTCATACTAGCTCATTATAGCTTTGTCTTGCAGGTTAGTAAAAAAAAAAAAAAAAAGTTAAAAGGGTTTACAACCACTTTAATGCCCTAAAAATTATAATACTCCCGAAAATTATGTATAAGTGTTAAATGCTCCCCATTTACAGGTATATACCTCCAGCATATTTTAGAATACTAAAAAGATTAATAACAAAACTAATATGGCACAACAAGAAACCTAGAATAGCACTGACAACAGAAAAATTTAAGTGGCTGGTGTGTCCTCTAAGAGATACGGCACCTCATCCCTAATGAATTTCGTGAAAAGAGAAGTAGGGACTATGGGATTATAGCGGTGCCTGAAAAAAATTTGAATATTTTAGTGTATAAAAATAGTTATTTTATTATTTCATCCAAAGAAACACAAAAATATACATATCAAAAAATGAACAGATCACACTGTACATACAATACACAAGATCACAGAGTTAACCCAACATGTTTCGCCAATTCATTGGCTTCATCGGGGGTTGAGAGTTGTACAGTGCAGTTAAAGCAAATCTATAAAATAAACAGATAAAAAATCATATTAATATATTATTGCACATCGTTGTGAGGAGGAAAAACTGGTTGACCAAAAAATGAAAAAAGTGTAACCCATAGATGATAGAAGGAGGAAAACATGTAAGCTGCCAAACCTGCCAGTCCCTAGTGGAGGTGCGTCACGTCGCTGCTGAGGTGCCCCAGGAACTCCGACAAATTGTGCCTGCAGGTGGCTATTTAGAAGATAAGGAAAAACAAAATAATTATGTAATATGAAGGGATGACTATTGCAACAATGTAATTGCCGCAAATAATGGACAACACAGTAAAGGACTAACGTAGTCTCCTATACCTACCAAGAATTATAGTAAAAGCAAAAAGAAGTAAAGTGGGTCGCTGTCTGAAGTGTTCGGACAAAAGTCCAATCACAGAAAAAAACTTCTGTGGTCATCTAGAGCAGAATAAAATGATATGATAAATAGCTATATCATCCAGGTAAGAAAAGAAGGCCAAATATCCAGATCTAATTAGGTAGTCATTTGATGTAAAGGAGATAAGCTTACCTATACATATGTAGCACGTGAGAGTAGGGAAACATCTAAAAACGAAGAAATGGTGGTTCATCAAAAATGAAAATATAGGCGCATGGATAGTGCCTAGTATATACTTGGCGGCTAGCCAAAAGAAAATAGCCCTGATGAGACAAGGGATCCCGTAGTGGATCTAATTCTGATGGAGATCAACACAACTATATATAGAAGAAGAGAAGCCTGGAAGAAATAACAGGGAGAAGGAATCCATCAGATATGACATACTGACGGACAATCCCAAAAGGAGAGAAGTGGCCATTCAAAAGCAGATAGAGAGTATAAGTGTAAGTGTAATTAAGTTACCTGGTGTAAACAAAGACCGGACAGCAGCGCCCCACAGCCATGGACAGCTGAGACCAGCTATCAGTGGCGGTTTAAATAGACCACCCAGCCACTTGACGTACAGCGTCGCCGAGCGGCAGCGGACGTGAGGCAGCCAACGCGCATGCGCCGCAACGCCAGAGGCCTACAATGCCCATAATGCAGTACACTTGAACATCAAAAGACGTGGCTGCGTCGTGCGCACCAGATAGGGACGGACAGGATGGAAGTACGGGGATCAGAGGAAACTTTGGCGGTGCATTACAGGGGCGTGGCTGCAAGGCGGCCAAGGTGTGTCAACACCAGCCCTTGGGTGTCCATACAGACACGAGTCAGAGAACTCAAGGGACCAACCAAGGCAGCAAAAAGAAGCGCCCTCCAGAGGCAGGCGAGCATTATGTAGGCAGCTCACGGCCTCATTCAGTACATCCATGAATGAAAGAGGGAACAACATGATTCATTCAAAAGTCATCCACCAGCCAAGTCACGATGTGCAATACCTAAAATAGACTGAACAAATAAACAAATATAATTAATATTGAATTTAGTCAAAATGAAACTTATTGAACAAAAATAGTCTATTAGGCGTGTGATGTAAACAACAATGTAATTACTTAATAGCAGAAAAACAATGCAGTTCATTAAGTAGCAAGACATCTATTTAAAGTAGAAATGTAGACATGAATGAACAAAACTCAGTGGTTCCCTAGTTGTTAAAAAGGGACAATATCAATGATCAAAACGGGGGAAGGGATGACACGGAGGAAGCAATGGAGACATCATAGGTCAAAAAAAGACCAAATATCTACAGAAAAGATTTATAACTGATATATTCAATAAGTCCCGGGAATTTGACTGCGTCAAGAGTATGGATCCACCGGGTTTCCTATTGTAAAAGTGCTGTGTCTATATTACCTCCACGAACATGCGGAGGCACATGCTCGAGAGCATGGAAGGTAACGACATGAGCATCATAGTTGTGTTGATACCCAATATGGCGATTGAGCGCCGTGGTGGTGAGTTTCCTATATGTCGGCAAGACATGGTCCCTAATATGTTTGAAGAAGGGCCTTTTTGTCTTGCCGACATAGAAGCAGCCAATGTGGAGGTAATATAGACACAGCACTTTTACAATTGGAAACCCGGTGGATCCATACTCTTGACGCAGTCAAATTCCCGGGACTTAATGAATATATCAGTTATAAATCTTTTCTGTAGATATTTGGTCTTTTTTTGACCTATGATGTCTCCATTGCTTCCTCCGTGTCATCCCTTCCCCCGTTTTGATCATTGATATTGTCCCTTTTTAACAACTAGCGAACCACTGAGTTTTGTTCATTCATGTCTACATTTCTACTTTAAATAAATGTCTTGCTACTTAATGAACTGCATTGTTTTCCTGCTATTAAGTAATTACATTGTTGTTTACATCACACACCTAATAGACTATTTTTGTTCAATAAGTTTCATTTCGACTAAATTCAATATTAATTATATTACTTTTGAATGAATCACATTGTTCCCTCTTTCATCCATGGATGTACTGAATGAGGCCGTGAGCTGCCTACATTATGCTCGCCTGCCTCTGGAGGGCGCTTCTTTTCGCTGCCTTGGTTGGTCCCTTGAGTTCTCTGACTCGTGTCTGTATGGACACTCAAGGGCTGGTGTTCACACACCTTGCCCGCCTTGCAGCCACGCCCCTGTAATGCACCGCCATAGTTTCCTCTGATCCCCGTACTTCCATCCCGTCCGTCCCTATCTGGCGCGCATGCCGCAGCCACGTCTTTTGACGTTCAAGTGTACTGCATTATGGGCATTGTAGGCCTCTGGCGTTACGGCGCATGCGCGTTGGCTGCCTCACGTCCGCTGCTGATCGGCGATGCTGTACGTCAAGCGGCTGGGTGGTCTATTTAAACCGCCACTGATAGCTGGTCCCATGGCTGTGGGGTGCTGCTGTCCGGTCTTTGTTTACACCAGGTAACTTAATTACACTTACACTTATACTCTCTATCCGCTTTTGAATGGCCACTTCTGTCCTTTTGGGATTGTTTGTCAGTATGTCATATCTGATGGATTCCTTCTCCCTGTTATTTCTTCCAGGCTTCTCTTCTTCTATATATAGTTGCGTTGATCTCCATCAGAATTAGATCCACTACGGGATCCCTTGTCTCATCAGGGCTATTTTCTTTTGGCTAGCCGCAAAGTATATACTAGGCACTATCCATGCGCCTATATTTTCATTTTTGATGAACCACCATTTCTTCATTTTTGGATGTTTCCCTACTCTCACGTGCTACATATGTATAGGTAAGCTTCTCTCCTTTACATCAAATGACTACCTAATTAGATCTGGATATTTGGCCTTCTTTTCTTACCTGGATGATATAGCTATTTATCATATCATTTTATTCTGCTCTAGATGACCACGGAAGTTTTTTTCTGTGATTGGACTTTTGTCCGAACACTTCAGACAGCGCCCCACTTTACTTCTTTTTGCTTTTACTATAATTCTTGGTAGGTATAGGAGACTATGTTAGTCCTTTACTGGGTTGTCTATTATTTTCGGCAATTACATTGTTGCAATAGTCATCCCTTCATATTACATAATTATTTTGTTTTTCCTTATCTTCTAAATAGCCACCTGCAGGCACAATTTGTCGGAGTTCCTGGGGCACCTCAGCAGCGACGTGACGCACCTCCACTAGGGACTGGCAGGTTTGGCAGCTTACATGTTTTCCTCCTTCTATCATCTATGGGTTACACTTTTTTCATTTTTTGGTCACCCAGTTTTTCCTCCTCACAACGATGTGCAATAATATATTAATATGATTTTTTATCTGTTTATTTTATAGCTTTGCTTTAACTGCACTGTACAACTCTCTACCCCCGATGAAGCCAATGAATTGGCGAAACATGTTGGGTTAACTCTGTGATCTTGTGTATTGTATGTACAGTGTGATCTGTTCATTTTTTGATATGTATATTTTTGTGTTTCTTTGGATGAAATAATAAAATAACTCTTTTTATACACTAAAATATTTAAAGTTTTTTCAGGCACCGCTATAATCCCATAGTCCCTACTTCTCTTTTCAGCACTGACAACACTGTTGAAAGCAAACAGTCAAGGGGGTTTAAATATACCGGATTTTCAAAAATACTATTAGTTTTGTTAACACGTGTGGTGGAATGGACAAAATTTAAAAATGAGAAAAGATGAGTTAATATAGAACACACAATGGCAATAGTTGTGTACTAGGAAGGGAAATATGGACACCACCACAATATAGGACACTAGGAGAAAACACACATATACTGACATGGATTGTATTGAAAACATGAGACAAGTTGTGGAGAAGTTTAAAGCAGGGTTAGGTTATAAAAAAATATCCCAAGCTTTGAACATCTCACAGAGCACTGTTCAATCCATCATCCAAAAATGGAAAGAGTATGTCACAACTGCAAACCTACCAAGACATGTCCGTCCACCTAAACTGACAGGCCAGGCAAAGAGAGCATTAATCAGAGAAGCAGCCAAGAGGACCATGATAACTCTGGAGGAGCTGCAGAGATCCATAGCTCAGGTGGGAGATTCTGTCCACAGGACAACTATTAGTTGTCCGCTCCACAAATCTGGCCATTATAGAAGAGTGGCAAGAAGAAAGTCATTGTTGAAAGAAAGCCATAAGAAGTCTGTTTGCAGTTTGGGAGAAGCCATGTGGGGGACACAGCAAACATGTGGAAGAAGGTGCTCTGGTCAAATGAGGCCAAAATTGAACTTTTGGCCTAAAAGCAAATCGCTATGTGTGGCGGAAAACTAACACTGCATATCACCCTGAACACACCATCCCCACTGTGAAAAATGGTGGTGGCAGCATCATGTTGTGGGGATGCTTTTCTTCAGCAGGGACAAAATAGCTGGTCAGATTTGGTGGGAAGATGTATGGAGCCAAATACAGGGCAATCTTAGAAGAAAACCTGTTAGAGTTTTCAAGAGACTTGAGACTGGGGTAGAGGTTCACCTTCCAGCAGGACAACGACCCTAAAAATACAGCCGGAGCTACAATGAAATGGTTTAGATGAAAGCATATTCATGTGTTAGAATGGCCCAGTCAAAGTCCAGACCTAAATCCAATTGAGAATCTGTGGCAAGACTTGAAAAATGCTCTTCACAGATGCTCTCTATCCAATCTGACAGAGCTTGAGCTATTATACAAAGAAGAATGGGCAAAATTGTCACTCTCTAGATGTGCAAAGCTGGTAGAGACATACCCAAAAAGACTTACAGCTATAATTGCAGCGAAAGGTGGTTCTAAAAAGTATTGACTCATGGGGCTGAATACAAATGCACGCTGCACTTTTCACATATTTGTTTGTAAAAAAAATTAAAACCATTTATAATTTTCCTTCCACTTCACAATTATGTGCCACTTTGTGTTGGTCTATCACAAAAAATCCCAATAAAATGCATTTATGTTTTTAGTTATAATATGACAAAATGTGGAAAATGTCAAGGGGTATGAATACTTTTTCAAGGCACTGTACTTACCCTATTCCCTGCTCCCCAGAGGGCATCCCACTCCTTTACATAGTTACATAGTTGGTAAGGTTGAATAAAGACACCAGTCCATCCAGTTCAACCTGTATGTGTGCGCTCATATCAAAAATCATATCCCATATCCCTGTATAATGTGCTCACTAAGATGCCCACCTAAAAAAATTTTTTAAATATCAATACTTCCCGCTGACGCCACCGATTGTGGAAGTGAGTTGCACATCCTTACTGCCCTGATAGTGAAGAACCCTCTACGCAGTTTAAGGTTAAACCCCTTCTCCTCCAATTTCATTGAGTGACCACATGGCTTCCTATACTCCCTGAAACTGAATAGTTTCCTCCCTTTCCTGGAATCACCATTAAGGTGTTTGTATATCGCTATCATATCTCCTCTCCTCTCCTCTCATATCTCCTCTCCTCTCCTCTGTTGGTAGTTGTTCCTCATAACTGAGGTCCCTTATTAACTTTGTTGCCCTTCTCTGGACTCTCCCCAGCTCTAGCACATTCTTCCTGAGGATTGGTGACCAGAACTGGACAGCATTCTCCAGATGTGGCCAAGCTAGAGTTTTATAGAGTGGCCGGATTATAGTTTTATAACTTGAGTAAATACTCTTTTTTTATGCATGCTAAAATTCTGCTGCCTTTTCTTGCTGCAGCTTGGCATTGCATGCCATTGCTGAGCTTTTCATCTACCAGGACCCCCAGATCTTTTCCCATCCTGGAATCCCCTAGAGGTTCTTGCGTTTATATTCTTAGCCCCCAGGTGCATTAATTTACATTTTTTAACATTAAGCCTCATTTGCCATGTAGTTAGTTACCCACCCCTTTATTTTCTATCCATGTACAAACCCTATGGTCTATGCCTACAGACCTCAGTTCGTAAATTAAGCATTTGATGGCATTTGATGGCATATAGATGGCAGCTCAGTTATTCTAACTACAGTCCTACAACATCGGCAGGTCCTCACATACAATACAAAATCACTGATTCTGCATTGTACAAGATGATGTCAGTGAGGGGGTGGCCCCATGACGAATAAATAAGCAACCACAAAAAAAGAATATGCTCCACCAAATAAATCACCTGTGCTTTGTTTACTTAAAAATTGCACCAATTTAAGGAGCACCAGACCAAACCCATTTATTGATATACACTAAAAACAGCCAACACATCTTATTTACTGTTAATGTAAAGGTCTTGCGAGCTACTACTAGGATCCTCCCAATATGAAGTGTATATACACAGGTATATTACATATGCATATAATAGTTAACTGCTAATAGGGATGAGCTTCGTGTTCGCGTCGAACACACGTTCGACTCGAACATCGGCCGTTCGATCGTTCGACGAAGAACGAATGTTATGGTCCGTTCGCGCCAAATTGGTGTTGCGCTACACGGCCCATAATTCACTGCAGAATTGCAGTGCATTAGTGGCTGATGATTGGCCAAGCATGCACTATGACCCGCATGCTTGGCCAATCACAGCGCATAAAAAAACGGAGAGCCGTAATTGGTCAAAGCCAGGGTGGCTTTGGCCAATTATGGCTCAGGGGGTTTAGTACACGCCCCACACTATATAAGGCCGCCTGGAAGTCGGCCTTTTGTAGTGTGTTGGCGTTTGTGAAAGAGGCAGTTTCAGAGAGATAGACAGTGTCATTTATATTGAGTTAGATAGAGCAGGCAGGCGAGTCAGTTAGCTGCTGTTACAGTGTGTAGAGGATATATATGCATCCTAGGTGTTGCATATATATTTATACACTGTATTGAGTTTAGCTAGATCCATTCCTGTTAGTCTCTATACTGTGACAGGCAGGCAGGTGATTGTGCTAGCTGCAGACAGTCAGTGTTTCACTTAGTGTACTACTGTGTGCTTTGCATAGCGATCACCTAAAGCTCACCTGGATACAGTTATTCTCTATACTGTGACAGGCAGGCCGGTGATTGTGCTAGCTGCAGACAGTCAGTGTTTCACTTAGTGTACTACTGTGTGCTTTGCATAGCGATCACCTAAAGCTCACCTGGATACAGTTATTCTCTATACTGTGACAGGCAGGCCAGTGATTGTGCTAGCTGCAGACAGTCAGTGTTTCACTTGGGGCTCTTTCACATGGACGGACCGTTCAGGTCTGCCTGTCAGTTTTTTAGGCGGACCTGAACGGATGCTCCATGTACTCCTATGGAGCCACGGATGTCAGCGGTGACATGTCCGCTGACATCCTACCCGCTCCGATCCACCAAAGTGTGACGGAGGAAAACCCTACTTTTCCATCTGTCTGCGGACAGGATCGGATGACAACGGTCTCTACGGTCTGTCATCATCCGATCCCCCATAGGGGAGAACGGCGCTCTGACAGGTCGGTCCCTGCACAGTGTGCGGAGACAGACCTGTCATCTGCCTGCTCAGCGGGGATCGATGGAGCAATCCCCGCTGAGCAAAGCGGAGCCCGCACACGGACACGGATCGTGTGAAAGGGGCCTTAGTGTACTACTGTGTGCTTTGCATAGCATTCACCTAAAGCTCACCTGGATACAGTAATTCTCTATACTGTGACAGGCAGGCCGGTGATTGTGCTAGCTGCAGACAGTCAGTGTTTCACTTAGTGTACTACTGTGTGTTTTGCATAGCATTCACCTAAAGCTTAAATTTTTTATGCAATACCTTGCAACAGGGCTCATTGCTGCGCTCTAAGTACAGTATCTGTGAGGGGTTGCAGTGTTTTCGCACCAGCACCAGTGCTGGAGTGCTGAAACCCCTGCGAGGGAAACCTTTGATTTTGTTGTGAACTTCTTTTAATAAAAATGGGCAAACAAAGCCCTTAAAAAGAAGACCCAGCGAGTGGCGGTGTCCTTCAAGCTCTACCTTTGATGCTAGTCCTTCACACTAGTTATTCTGCCATGAAGGTTTTTGTTTAGGCATTTGCTCTTATATGAAGGCAAGTAACCCCCAATTGGGCTTGTGCTTTGTCCCTTTGTCACATGCACCCCTGATGGACACAACTCTGTGCCAACACACATTGAACAGGTATGTTGCACCATTGACAGGAAGCTGGTGCAGAACAATCATGTGCAGCTGACACTGGAGCGAGTGCATGTAGATAGAAAGTGTCTGAAAGAGACTGGGGGAGATCAGCAGCACTGAGATATATGTTTTAATAAAAGATGAAGAAAAGGTGAAAGCAAAATATTTTGTAAAAAAGAACATGCAGTGTTTTAGCAAACTGTGCTCAACCACATAGGGTTTAGATCTACTTTAATTAATTAGTTCCATAGTTAAGCTAGAAAATTCAAATCACATTTCTCAAACAATTAAATCCAAAACATGGTTGTAGTTGACTTTATTAATGTCATGAATGAAAGGTATACCTTTAATTTCTTAAAGATTTTTAATTTTAAACTTAAAGATATGGCAAATCCCTACATAAACCAGAGTCCAGCAATGACCAGCTGGGTAGAATATAAATAATATTAATTAAAATTTCCTAATAACTTATTAGGGAAGACATGCTGGTTAAGGGACATGATGATATCCCTATTCTCAAGTTTAATCTAAGATTTCACTACAGTTATCCATATCATATCTCATTAAAACCAATAGAAATTATCTGATGTGATGATGTATGTCAAAGTATAATGTATAACTTTGCTTTCCAATAATAACATAGCAATAATTTTCACATACACATGCAAGTTCTAGTTTAAATGTTACTATATTTAAAGTGGAAGTCTGGTCAAAAACTAACTGAGCTTAGGTCTACTCCCACGTCCATTCTAAGTCCTATGCTTACTACCCTGTGAAGGAAAGATGTGTGTATACTTACCTTATCTATGGTCACTCTGGTCCAGTCACATGATCTCCCCAGTGGCTGGCTTTAGGGGATGGGAGAGGTCAACAGCAACAGCTGCAGAGCCTGGGCAATAATGTCACCCTTAAGCCTCATACACACGATCGGACTTCCAACCAACTTTTCTGTGGATTTTTGTCCGAAGGGCGTTGACCATGAACTTGGTATGCATACACACGGCAGGTCTTTTTCAGCCAACTTTCACCAAATCACGTGGTTTTTCAGCTCTTTACCGCTACCCTTTATTCAACTTCTGTATTGTTGTCTGATCTTTTGCATTGGTTCTGAGCATGTGTGTTTGTACTTTGGACTTAAGTCCGATGGACGTCTGTACACACGATCGGATTAGCCGACGTAGGACTTTTGTTACCGGAAAGTTTGTCTGTTTGCACAGCGAACATTTGTCAGATGAAAACCGAAAAAGTTTGTCCGATGGAGCGTACACAAGGTCGGATTTTCCGCAAAAAACAGGTCAGTCGGAGGTTTGTTGTCAAAAAGTCAGATTGTGTGTATGGGCTGTGACAGCAGGAAGGTAAAGTCACCTGGTTGCATCCAGGGGGGTAGATATATTTCGCCCAGATTCAGGCTTTACGCCGACTTATACAACTAGGCGGAGAGTTGTATAAGCCCAGCTGGGGCTAGTGGGCACATGGATGACTCATACCTCTAGGGAGAGGGCTGGGCGTCGTGCAGGCAGGGAGTTGATGAGACCAGCTGAAGCCTGTCAGTTCGTTTAAGGCCTCTATAAAAACTCCCAGATTCATTAGGTGTTTGCTCATGCCTGGAACCAGACCTGTGTGGACTGTCTAGGGAGAGTGAACCCCTGTGCGGTGAGACAAAGCCTGTGTGGCTATTTGCTTGGACATTTAAAACCAGGGACTTAGGGACTAGGACATCACTAGGCTGATCCCAGTTGTTAGTTAGGAAACCTGTATGTTTAGTTAGAGGTCAAGTTGACCAGGATTTATTTTGTTTATGTTTCTTTTGCTTTGCTGTGTTTTGTCACTGTAAATAGAAAATAAACCGCACCTTTTTGATTTTGAAAACCACAACCTCCGTTTGCTGGGCCTGTTTTTGTGTGGGGAGCCCATCCCGGGGGTCACCCACACCCGCTGCCGAGCTAACCCCCTCACAGTTGGTGGAGAACCAGTGGCAGTTTTTTTTTAAGCCAGCATGGAGGAGATACTGAAACAGCTGGCTCTAGCAAATGCCAATCAACAGCAGACAAATGCAGGTTTGCAAAAGAGCCTTGCAGCTCATCAACAGAGCCTTGCAGCTCATCAACAGAGCCTTGCAGCCCAGCAGCAAGCTCATCAACAGAGCCTTGCAGCCCAGCAGCAAGCTCATCAACAGAGCCTTGCAGCCCAGCAGCAGACAAACGCAACTTTGCAACAGAGTCTGGAGGCTCAGCAACAAGCCCAGCAGCAATCTGAGGCCCGCTTCATAGACCTGTTGCAGAAGCAAGAGCAGAGACTACAACAACAGATGGAAGCAGTAATGCAGCAACGTCCGCAGACCAGTGAGGAAAGCCGTCCCACTAATACCGCGTCCTTTGGGGTCAGTCGTTTATTGACAAAAATGACTGGAGAGGATGATCCAGAGGTATTTTTGACCACATTTGAAAGGACCGCTGAAAGAGAAAAGTGGCCTGAGGAGCAGTGGGCTGGACTGGTGGCTCCTCTGTTAACTGGTGAATCGCAGAAAGCTTACTATGACCTAGAGCCTAACCAAGCAAAAGACTATGTGATGCTAAAAGCTGAAATATTGGCAAGGCTGGGTGTCACCCTGGCTGTCCGGGCTCAGCGTGTGCATAACTGGACTTTCCAGCTTGGAAAACCCCCCAGGTCTCAAATGTATGATCTCATTCACCTGAGCAGAAAGTGGCTACAGCCAGAGACTTTGTCCGCACCAAAGATTGTGGAACGTGTTGTAATGGATAGGTTTTTGAGAGCTCTTCCTACTGCCATCCAAAAGTGGGTAAGCCATGGAGACCCAGAGACGGCCGATGGTCTTGTGGATCGTGTGGAGAAATACTTCGCTACAGAGAACCTGACGGCCTCTTCCAGAGACACTCGGACTTTCCACCCTAAGACCAGACCATCCCCAGGGGCGGATAAGAGGATTCCAAGGGGTGAGGGTGGAGAGAGTGAGAGGGTGGGAGCTCTACCCCAAGTTTGGCGAGAACAGCCTGGGAAATCAGCGGCTCAAGAGGCGGCAAGAAGGATCGTTTGCTACCGCTGCCGGCAAGCGGGACATATTGCAGCCAATTGCCCGGTTGTGGAGGAACCCATGCAGTGTGACTTTCTGACGGGCAGACGTCAGTCGCTGTGTGCGACAGTCGCATGCACTGCCATTCGAGGAACTGAGAAACATTTATGCAAAATGTGTGTTAATGGTAGAAATGTTGTGGTATTGCTGGATTCAGGTAGCCTTGTGACCCTGATAAAGGCTGAGTTAGTTAAAACAGAGGTCTCTGGGAATAGCAAGGTAGCTGTTATTTGTGTGCATGGGGACACCCGAGAGTATCCAGTGACTACAGTGTGTTTCGAGACCCCCAAAGGTACCCTCTTTCATCCAGTGGGCTTAGTATCTCAGTTACCGCATGACGCCATTGTGGGAAGGGATTTTCCGAAGTTCTGGGAACTGTGGGATGATCCTGAGCCCCCCACTGGTGCCCCTATGTACCAGGAATGTGATAGCCAGAACTCCCCTGAGAGTGGTGAGGACTCTCCGGAATTTCCCTTATCAGTATTGGCAGGGGAGACTCAAGAAACTGGAGAGGAGCCCACCTCCTCAGACGAAAACCTACCGTCTGTGGAGTTTTCTGATCTTGAGGTTCACAGGGAAAACTTTGCCACAGAACAGTTGAAAGACCCCGCCCTAATAAAGGCACGGGAAAACGTAGTGAAAATAGATGGCGAGTTAGTGAACCCAGATAATACCTGCACTTACCCATACTTCAGCGTAGAGAAGGACCTACTGTATCGGGTGGCAAAAAGGGCAGAAGAAACCGTTGAGCAGCTTGTGGTGCCCAAACCTTACAGGAAGTTGGTGTTGGAGTTGGCTCATGGGCACATTCTTGGAGGTCATCTGGGGACAGAGAAAACCCGAGAGAGGGTATTACAGAGATTCTATTGGCCGGGGGTGATGAAGGACATAGAAAATTATTGTTCCTCCTGCCCTGTGTGTCAGAGGTCGGCCCCGATGCCACATTTCCGTAGCCCGCTGGTCCCTCTACCCATCATTGAGGTCCCGTTTGAGAGGATCGCCATGGATTTGGTAGGTCCTATAATCAAGTCCGCTAGGGGGCACCAGTACATATTAGTTATAATGGACTATGCCACCCGTTATCCAGAAGCGATCCCTCTCCGAAATACCTCGGCCAAAACCATAGCCAAAGAGCTATCTCTTGTGTTTAGCCGGGTGGGTATTTGTAAAGAACTGCTTACGGACCAAGGTACACCCTTTATGTCCCGGGTTATGAAGGAGCTGTGTAAATTGTTCAAAGTGACGCAATTACGTACATCTGTGTATCACCCCCAAACCGATGGGCTGGTTGAAAGATTCAACAAAACCCTAAAACAAATGTTGAAGAAAGTGGTGGATAGAGATGGAAAGGATTGGGACTGTCTACTTCCTTATCTGATGTTTGCTATTAGGGAGGTGCCCCAATCCTCTACGGGATTCTCCCCCTTTGAGTTACTGTATGGGAGACACCCAAGAGGGCTGTTGGATATTGCCAAGGAAACTTGGGAAAGTGAGAGTTCTCCCCACAGGAGTGTGATTGAGCATGTCGCCCTGATGCAAGACCGAATTGCACAGGTAATGCCCATCGTGAAGGAACATTTGGCCCAAGCGCAGTTAGCACAGCAGAGAGTGTACAACCGTGGAGCCAAGACCCGTACCTTTTCCCCGGGGGATAGGATACTGGTACTTGTCCCTACGGTTGAAAGTAAATTCCTTGCCAAATGGCAAGGCCCCTACGAGATAATGGAAAAAGTGAGCGAAGTGAATTACAAGGTCAGACAACCAGGAAGGCGAAAGCCCGAACAGATCTATCACGTTAATCTGTTGAAAGCCTGGAGGGATAGAGAGTCCCTAGTCGCAGACACTTGGTCACCAGCTCAAACTGGTTGCGTGATTCCTGAGGTTGGAATAGCAGCCACCTTGTCACAACCCCAACAACAGGAGGTTAAGGAGTTTGTGCTTCGCAACAAGGAGGTATTCTCTGAGCTGCCGGGACAAACATCTGGGGTAGAGCATGACATCATTACCCCGCCCGGTGAAAGGGTGAAGTTAAAACCCTATCGGATCCCAGAGGCCCGACGGGAGGCAATACGGGAGGAAGTACAGAAAATGCTGAACTTAGGGGTGATAGAGGAGTCCCAAAGTGATTGGTCTAGTCCCATTGTGTTGGTGCCTAAACCGGATGGGAGCTGGCGATTTTGTAACGATTTTCGTCAGTTGAACAAAGTTACAAAATTTGACACCTACCCCATGCCACGTATAGATGAGTTGATCGACCGGCTGGGAACAGCCCGATACATGACGACTCTTGACCTCACAAAAGGGTATTGGCAAATCCCCCTGGCCAAGTCGGCCAAAGAGAAAACCGCATTTGTAACCCCAGACGGGGCGTTCCAATATAAAAGAATGCCGTTCGGGTTACAGAATGCGCCGGCCACATTCCAGCGGAAAATGGACCAGATGCTGAGGCCCCATCGGAAGTATGCTGCGGCTTACCTGGATGACGTAATTGTCCATAGCACAGATTGGGCCTCACATCTGCCAAAAGTGCAAGCAGTCCTGGACTCTGTTCGGGAAGCGGGGTTTACGGCTAACCCCAAGAAGTGTACCATTGGGCAGGAAGAGGCCAAATATCTTGGGTACACCATTGGGAGGGGAGTAATAAAACCCCAACTCAACAAAGTCGAGGCCATCCAGAGTTGGCCACGTCCCAACAGCAAGAAGCAGGTACGAGCCTTTCTGGGAATCGCTGGGTATTATCGGCGATTCATTCCCCACTTTGCTTCTAAGGCTGTGCCCCTAACCAACCTGACGAAGGGGAAAGGGTCGGTCATGATTAAATGGACCCCCGAGGCTGAGGCAGCATTCCAATTCTTGAAACAAGCCTTATGTAGCCAGCCAGTGTTGTACTCACCCGACTTCTCTAAAGACTTTGTCGTACAAAGTGATGCGTCAGATGTGGGGTTAGGAGCAGTATTGTCCCAGGTCTGGAACGGGGAAGAGCACCCAGTCATTTACCTCAGCAGGAAGTTGAAGTCCCATGAGGTAAATTACGCCACCGTTGAAAAGGAGTGTTTAGCGGTGAAGTGGGCTCTAGATTCCCTTCGGTACTACCTGCTAGGTAGGCACTTTGACTTGGTTACGGATCACGCACCGTTAAAGTGGATGGCTCAAAACAAGGAAACAAATAGAAGAGTGAATAGGTGGTTCCTGGCCCTCCAGGAATTCAACTTCACAGTAAAGCATCGCCCTGGCGTTCAAATGGGGAATGTGGATGCTTTGTCTCGAGTACATGAATGCCTGATTGCTGGTGTTCCAACCCCGAGGTTAAAACAAGAGGGGGGGGTATGTGACAGCAGGAAGGTAAAGTCACCTGGTTGCATCCAGGGGGGTAGATATATTTCGCCCAGATTCAGGCTTTACGCCGACTTATACAACTAGGCGGAGAGTTGTATAAGCCCAGCTGGGGCTAGTGGGCTCATGGATGACTCATACCTCTAGGGAGAGGGCTGGGCGTCGTGCAGGCAGGGAGTTGATGAGACCAGCTGAAGCCTGTCAGTTCGTTTAAGGCCTCTATAAAAACTCCCAGATTCATTAGGTGTTTGCTCATGCCTGGAACCAGACCTGTGTGGACTGTCTAGGGAGAGTGAACCCCTGTGCGGTGAGACAAAGCCTGTGTGGCTATTTGCTTGGACATTTAAAACCAGGGACTTAGGGACTAGGACAGCACTAGGCTGATCCCAGTTGTTAGTTAGGAAACCTGTATGTTTAGTTAGAGGTCAAGTTGACCAGGATTTATTTTGTTTATGTTTCTTTTGCTTTGCTGTGTTTTGTCACTGTAAATAGAAAATAAACCGCACCTTTTTGATTTTGAAAACCACAACCTCCGTTTGCTGGGCCTGTTTTTGTGTGGGGAGCCCATCCCGGGGGTCACCCACACCCGCTGCCGAGCTAACCCCCTCACAGGGCCTATAGACTTACTATGTGGCATCTATTATCCAATGTTCCTCTTCTACACTGAAGCTGGAGCCGGGACTCGCTCACGTAATTAGATCGGAGCATCCTTAGATAAGCTAAGTATACACATCTTTCCTTTACAGGGTAGTTAGGATAGGGCTTAGAATGGGGGTGGGAGTAGGTTTTCGCTTAATTCGTGTTAGACTGGCCATCTGCTTTAACATAAATGATGACTGTTTCCTTTGGCAACCATTTTTTCTAGCTCATTTAAGACAGAGAAGATTCTGAGAATCAAAGTTCTCATAGGCATATGAAGTCCCTAGTCCACTAATGTGGACCATGTAGTGCAATGCAGTGGTAGTTTGCACTAGAAAAAAATAAGTCAGTGGTGTCATCACTACCTTAAAGTTAACCTTTTGCAAATGTGCAGGGTCAAATTAAAGTGAGCCTGTACTTCATGTTACACGTTTTAAAAAGAAAAAGTACTAAGTGTAGACAGACACCACATAATGCAAACTTATAGTTGTAGCAGATTCAGTTTTGTTACTGGGACTTGATTTTCCCTGACTTTATGCCTAAGACCCACTTGTTGTCCATTCCCTATTCAGAGAGAATGCTTTTGACAGTGGGCTGAGAGTTGGCAGGACTTAAGCTGGCCAAAGATGAGATGGGTCAGTTTTTTCATTCAACCAGCGGATTGAACAAAAAAAACTGACTCGATTCCCACATCCACACATCCGCAAGGTGATGGGGGAATCCTCCCCATTGTGTCAATGTAGTCCAGTGGCGGCCCGTTCATAGAGGGCGCCCGGGCGCCGCCCCCCCTCCTGTAGTCACAATTTATTTTATTTTTTTAAATAGCCCCTTTAAGCATTATGGGAAGCGCCACGTCAATCACGAGATTGCAGACGCGGCACTTCATTTGCGGGCTTTTGTCCCGCCTTGTGGCGCTTTCCGCTCGTAGTATCCAGGGCCACCATTAGGAATTTTGGGGCCCCTTACACAGCTTCAGGCATGGGCCCCCTGGAGCAGAGGAGAACCGGGGGGGGTGCTGCCGCCGCAAATTGTGGGGTGTGGGGCAGCTGCAAATAGAGGAGCGGGGGGTGCCACGAACAAAAGAAGAACAGCAAAAAAAAAGGGGGGTTGCCATCTGGGGACCTCTGGGCCCCTTACAAAATTTTTTTTTTAGAAAAAATAAATAAAAAATTATTTTAAAAAAAGAGGGGTTGCCATCCGGGGCCCTAGGGGCCTCCGGGCCTCTGGGCCCCTTACAAACAAATATATATATATATATATTTTTTTATAAAAAACACATAAAAAAGGGGGGTTACCATCCGGGGCCCCGGGGACCTCTAAGCCCCTTACAAAAAAAATAAAAATAATAATAAATAAATAAATAAAAAATTCTTTATTTTTTTTATAAAAAATACATTAAAAAGGGGGGTTACCATCCAGGGCCCTGGGGACCTCCGGGCCCCTTACAGGTGTACTGCCTGTACCCCCCTGATGGCGGCCCTGGTAGTATCTATTAGAAAACCGGAAGTATGAGGAGCGGACTCCTCCATGGCTGCTGCCAGTGGAAGAAGACACAAGTAGAGGACACCACACAGCAAGGTTAGTGCCACTGACCGCTGTGCTCCCGTGGAGAAGGGGGGGATTTGATGGGACAGAGGCTGCAATTGATGGGACAGAGGCTGCAATTAATGGGACAGAGGCTGCAATTGATGGGACAGGCTGCAATTGATGGGACAGAGGCTGCAATTGATGGGACAGAGGCTGCATTTGATGGGACAGGCTGCAATTGATGGGATAGAGGCTGCAATTGATGGGACAGGCTGCAATTGATGGGACAGAGGCTGCAATTGATGGGACAGAGGCTGCAATTGATGGGACAGAGGCTGCATTTGATGGGACAGGCTGAAATTGATGGGACAGGCTGCAATTTATGGGACAGGCTGCTATTGATGGGACAGGCTGCAATTGATGGGACGGAGGCTGCAATTGATGGGACAGGCTGCAATTGATGGGACAGAGGCTTCAATTGATGGGACAGAGGCTGCATTTGATGGGACAGGCTGCCATTGATGGGACAGGCACTGCATTTGATGGGACAGGCTGCAATTGATGGGACAGGCTGCAATTGATGGGACAGAGGCTGCATTTGATGGGACAGGCTGCAATTGATGGGACAGAGGCTACAATTGATGGGACAGATGCTGCAATTGATGGGACAGAGGCTGCATTTGATGGGATAGGCTGAAATTGATGTGACAGGCTGCATTTGATGGGACAGGCTGCAATTTATGGGACAGGCTGCAATTAATGGGACAGGCTGCAATTGATGGGACGGAGGCTGCAATTGATGGGACAGAGGCTGCATTTGATGGGACAGGCTGCAATTTATGGGACAGGCTGCATTTGATGGGACAGGCTGCAATTTATGGGACAGGCTGCAATTGATGGGACAGGCTGCATTTGATGGGACAGGCTGCATTTGATGGGGCAGGCTGCATTTGATGGGACAGGCTGCAATTGATGGGACACAGGCTGCATTTGATGTGACACAGGGCTGCATTTGATGTGACACAGGGCTGCATGTGATGTGACACAGGCTGCATGTAAGGAGGGACTCCGCTGTGGGCACCTGATGGCATCTTGTGGCAGGCGACACGTTCAGGGCTCCCACTGATTCTGCATTATGGTGAGTTGAATGTTTTCATTTTATATTACAATGTAATAATAGAAATAATGCGCTTCAATTATCCTGACACATAACAACCATGGTGCCGGGATGATTGAAGTATCTTTATCTGCTGATTGTTAAACTTTCTAGAATACACATATTTCTATTGTTGTGTAGGATCTGGGCCTGCTGTACCTCCCTCTCTCTCTCCCTCTCCCTCCATCCCTCGTTCACCTCAGATGCTAACCACACCACCTTAGAGCCACACCCACTATTTCGCTGAAACCACGCCCATTTTCACCAAGTGGGAGGGGTCAAAAAGGAAGGGCGGGGTCTGGCGACCCCCCCATCCTAAAACTTCACCAGTCACCACTGATGTAGTCTCACAGCGGGGAGACTTTACCACTCTCAAAATACACAAAACAGCACTGCAGGCTATTGCCTGTAGATCTGATCGAGAGGAAATTTCCCATCAGGGTGGTTGCACAGAAGTGGATCGGTAGATCCACTTCTGTACAGCCACTGTGCCTATACATGAATCAAAGTGAACCAAAATGCAGTGCTGAATAATCCGAATTGTGATACATCTATGGGCAGCTTTAGCTATGAAATCGGGGAAAATCAGGTCCAGATATTAAGGTAAAACTAAATCTGAGATGGGCACAGTTTTTCTGCTCAATAAAGGTAATAGACAGATTTTGTTGCCTGCGCTTTTGTCATTAAGTCTCATTATGCACATTTAATTAATATCTTTAAATAATCTTTATTAATATCATATAAAATAAATAAATAAACATATTTTCCCACTCATCATACCTTGCACCTGCCCATGCACACATGTTTTTAAAAATTCCCCCAATAAATACCTTAAAACGAGCATTCTTCTTGTTAGTCATGTAATGCCTTGGGGTACCTCCTTATCCCTTAGGGGGCAGTGGATGTTCCTCAATACTGCAGAAAGTGACATTAACATTATGACATCAGCCCTTCACACTACATTGTTGTACTGGGTCTAGGACAATGTGGGGACACACCCCCAGAGGTTTGTCCTAGACAGCCTAGGCTAACATTAAATAGGATGAATGTTGCTGCCCATCATTCCACCTGCAAGATGATGGGCAGCCAGTGGTGGAACAGAGGACAGCACTGAAATTAAGGTGATTATTGCAGTTTTTTTAAACATTAACATAATTTTTTTAGTGCATTAATTGACTCAGACACAGCAACAGGAGCCATTGGCTCCTGCTGCTGTGAATCACAGCCAGTGAGGAGGGATCAGGGGTGGGGCTGAGCCACTCACTGCATGTGAATGGACACACATAATGGGTCTCGGGAACGAGCATGTACACGTGCCCCCATAGCAAGTAGGTTGCTATGGGGGTATTGGCAAAGGGGGGAGCCAGGAGCTCCGGCGGGGGACCTGAGAAGAGGAGGACCTGGGGCTGCTGTGTGCAAAACAGTTACACAGAGCAGTTAAGTATGATGTTTTTGTTATTTTAAGATTGTTGACAACTGGAAAAAATTGGATGAATTGGATAATTAGAATGTAATTAAGTTTTAAAGAAACAGTAAACATTTGAAATAGAAATGGACAGTATTTATTTTTTATTTTTAGCTACTTACTTTTCCTTGGGGAGGTTACATACTTTTCTAGATATGATTTTGTAAGAATGTAGTAACTAATCATATATTTTTTAAACTCTTACTCCAGTCATATTTGAGATCACTGCTATATAGTTACGACAGCTGTTTCCTGCTTTTCCTAGTTAAAGCACACCTCCCATTACCTCTCATTCATTGGTTCCTGATACTGTTCCCAAATCTGAATGGAGGGCCTCTTTCTCGTGATCTGTCTGACAATTAGTCTAGAAATGTTTGCTGGTGCACTGATCCTGTAACATGTGCTTTAAATTGTATATGTATATGCTCTTAGTTTAGGTTACA
Organism: Rana muscosa; assembly: GCA_029206835.1. Lineage (NCBI taxonomy): Eukaryota > Metazoa > Chordata > Amphibia > Anura > Ranidae > Rana > Rana muscosa. The sequence continues at coordinate 85,645,516 of CM055122.1, read as the reverse complement.
CCACTGCTGAGTAAAAGCTTTGTGATTCCATTTCATTTTTGTAAGTACTTAAGGATATATTCTAAAGGAAGTTCAGTGTTATTACATAGCATTCCAGTAAAGAGTTACATTGTCTAATTATGATTAGTGTATTTCCAACAAAACCACAAAATGGAGCGGTACACCAAGCATAGATACATCCTGAGGTTCCCCCCTATAGTACCTCTCATTTCAGCTTATTTAACCCAAATGTGTCTCTGTACCGTATTGTGTGCCTTTGCCTGCAGGTGCAGTCATTGTTAGTTTCTTATTTTGATTTGATGAAATAGGTTGTGTAATGAAAGTTGATGTATGATTACTGGAGGAAGCAAAAAAAGTAGCATGCTAAAAGCACAAGAGATTTTCAATGTTGTTTAAAAAGAAAACTTTTTTATGCAGGGTATTTAACCAAGCTTGCAAATAAAATGTAATTTCTGTAGTCTAGATCTGGAGAGCTAACTCTTTTAATTTCTCCCTTTGCCTTACCTCTGCTGGTTATGAATAAAACTCAAAGTGGACCTTTTCCCCAAAAAAACAAATTATTTGAACCTGGCTCCAATCTCCTGTGTGTATTCACAAATGTCTGACAGAGATCAACCCTACCGTAGACTAAAGCCCTGTACACACGATCGGATTTCCTATGGATTTTAAACCGATGGATTTTTCCATCGGAAATCCGATGAAGCTGACTTCCATCAGTCTTGCCTACACACCATCAGTCAAAAAACCGACCGTCCCAAACGCCGTGACGTAAAACACTCCGACGAGCCAAGAAAAATGAAGTTCTATGCTTCTGAGCATGCGTCGACTTGATTCTAAGCATGCATGGGTTTTTTATCCGATGGAGTTCCCCACAGACGATAGTAATTTGCTATCGTTTTTTTTTTCCATCGGATAAATTTAAAACATGTTCTATTTTTTAACACTGATGGTAAAAAGACTGATGGGGCCCATACACGATCGGTTTGTCCGATGAAAAAAGAACATCGGACTGTTTTCATTGGTAAAACCGATCGTGTGTACACGGCTTTACACCTTTTAACTTTCTGTAACTGGTCATTCAACTGGTCCAAATGCAGTGTTGTGTAATTGCAAAATGTTACCCAGAAGCCACTGCTCTGATTTTAAAAACTGAATGGGTCATATCAGGTCATGATTGTCCTTAAGCAGCATTTATCTTAAACAAATGAAAAACAGGATAATGCAGCTTGCAAAAGCCTAAAACATTTTGCTTTTTTCTCTTGACATACTTGAGTTGTAAGGACAAAGATTTTTTTTTATAAAAAAGCAGTCAAACTAAGCTGATCTCATCAGTGTAATCATGTCTGAAAGTACTATAAAACATAGTACTATAAAACATTTCTTTCCTTCTAAAAAAAAAAGGTTAGTCCACCCAAAACTGGCATATCAGTTTTTCGTAGATGCTAAAGCGTTAAGCCATCTGACAGTTTTCTTTATCTCTTGGCAACATTATGGGTGAGATCTATGCCCTGCATTCTGTGGTCTGTGCATTTGCTGTGGCCATTATGAGTGAGCCAACTTTTCCTGTTGAATTTCTGGGCCTGTTTTATTATATGGTGAATACCACAGGAGGTGCTGTAATACATAGAATCAGAGGCTGATTAAGTCAACCAGGGTCCACCACTACCAAAAATATTTTCAAGTGGTTGAGCCTTTAATAATAAAACAACAAATGCTCATTTACACTTGCTTCGGCTTCAACACACATTAACGGCTAGTTTATACTTGCTTCAAAACAAGGCTTCGGACAGGCTTTGTTAAAGCTCTCTGAACACCAGTCAAAGCCCCTGTTACTAAATAAAATGGTTAGCTTACAGTCCTGTTTACACCTGCTTTTGCTTTGCTTCGGCATTGCTTCAAAAATGATATCCCATGTAGCTTTAGTGGTGCTTCAAAGCGTCTTTAAAGCCCCAATAGAAGTCTATGGCAAAGCTAGCTTAAAGCCCCACTGAAGCCACACAAAGCCTCCTCGAAACCGCACAAAGCCTCACTGAAGCCCCACAATGCCTCATCGAAGCTCCACCAAAGCCTCATCGAAGCCCCCCGAAGCCCCATCAAAACCTCATCAAAGCACCAAGCAAAAGCCAGGTGTTAACAGGACTGTAAGCTAACCACTTTATTTAGAGACGGGACTTTGACTGGCGTTCAGAGAGCTTTCACAAAGCATGTCCATGGCCATGTTTTGAAGCAAGTGTAAACTAGCCCTTAAGTTTCAATGTACATAGATGCACTCACCATGATGCAAGTCACTTTAGTTCATCTTGAATTGACAAGGGGCTTGACAACCATAAAACACAGTGGGCAGCACATTGGATTAGTAGTTAGTAGAGTTGAGCGGACACCTGGATGTTCGGGTTCGACGGGTTCGGCTGAACTTCGGAAAAAAGTTCGAGTTCGGGGCCGAACTTGACCCGAACTTGACCCTGAACCCGAACCCCATTGAAGTCAATGGGGACCCGAACTTCTGAGGACTATTCGCGCTTGTTTCCCGTGCTTAGAACTGTCCCTGCACAAAGTGTCATTTCTGAAGGAAAAAAGGTAATTTAAAACTCACTCGCGGCTAAAAAAGCGTGGGGGTTCCCCTAAATTCAATTACCAGGCCCTTCAGGTCTGGTATGGATATTAAGGGGAACCCTGCCGCAAATTTAAAAAAAAATGCGTGCGGTTCCCCCCAAATATCCATACCAGGCCCTTCAGGTCTGGTATGGATTTTAAGGGGAACTCCACCCCAAATAAAAAAAAAATAGCGTGAAGTACCCCCAAAAATCCAGACCAGACCCTTTATCCGAGCACGCAACCTGGCAGGCCGCAGGAAAAGAGGGGGGGACGAGAGAGCGCCCCCCCCTCCTGAACCATATCAGGCCACATGCCCTCAACATGGGGAGGATGTCCCATGTTGATGGGGACAAGGGCCTCATCCCCACAACCCTTGCCCGGTGGTTGTGGGGGTCTGCACTATCGCTCCCTCTGTAGTCACATGCAACGAGATGTTTCTTTTTTTGCCCCAAACGCTGCTGAATCTCAATCGCTAATGTTAGGAATGGCATCTTGCTCATTCAGCTACAGGGGGAACAATTCTGTGGGGACAAAACAGTTAGCACTCAGCGATCCTGCCACTGTCAATTTTGAGAAATTGTCACCAGTAGGATCACCATACGTCATCATCTTTACATTAAGCAGTGAAACCTTGACCAGTGTAGATAAGATGTCCCAACTTGTTTTGTGTCTGCCGACCATGAGTACTCACCATCCCCCTTGCTATTAACTAAATTAATGAGACCACACATGAATTGGAGTAAAAATGGCCATAGCAGCTTTTTTATTAACAAAAACAACTTAGCCTGTTGGTCTTATGACGGCACCCAGAATTCCAACTTGTTCCACTTGTAACACTGCCGGACCTTTTACCATACCAGGCCTCCAGCTGTGATACACCAGCTCGGAGACAACCCACACCTGCAGTGCAACCATTACCGTATTCCAGCTAACCTTAGTAACTGAAATACACCAGAGGGGCACATACCACGATGAGCCCCCCACACTTCCATCTCAACCGTATTTTCTTCCACCGTCAAAAGACCAACCAAAAAGTGTTGGTATCTTCCACATTGAAGGCATGGGATGCAATGTAAAAAAAAGAGAAATGGTCCACACAGATTGGGCCAATGACACCCTTATTTGGAAACCATGAATTTCCACCAGCAATGAACGCCCTGACCTTTCTAAAATGGTATAGAAACAAGGACACAAGAGTGGTCCAGATTCTGATTGAAGGCAAAATTCCCCCAATAGACTCCTTAGGTATAGAATGCAGAAATAAATGGATACAATATCAGCAACTCCGTACATACATTAAATCAGTAGTAAAAAATGGGGTATTAGATAGACCGGTTACGGAATTTGAGCATTTTTTAATACAGGAAGAAATACCAACACATATATTATCTGTAATATATCAAAATCTCCTCCCAAAAAATATCTGGGGGTCCGAGGGCTCCGGCCCCGCCTTAACTCGGGCAGAAAAAGAACTAATATCCATAACTAGATGGGACGAAGAATTGGGAAGGATCATTTCCAGAGCGAAATGGGAAAGAGCCTTCCTCATAGCACATAAACTATCAATATCTAGTAGATATCAGGAAAGAAACTACAGAATTCTAGCAAGGTAGTATAGATGCCCAGTAGATATGCATAAAATAATAGCGAAAACTACGAGACATGCTGGAGATGTCACAATGCAAAAGGTACAATGTCCCATATATGGTATTATTGCCCGGAAGCGTTGATATTCTGGACTAAGATCCACAATAAACACTATAAAATTACAGGGATTAATATTCAACCAGATACAGTATACTAGTTTCTCTTTTATCTATGATTCCCGGATCTATAAAAGTTATAAAGAAGGGTATTTTAAGACATTTGTTGGTAGCAGCGCGTACAATAATAGCCCAAAATTGGAAGAAATCTGTGACGCTTTCAATTGGAGAGTGGATATGCGAAATGAGTAAGGTGCATACTCTGGAGATGACAATAGATTTAGAAGCGGGCCTTAGAGAATCAACTTTAAGGACATGGCGGCAATAGGTGGAATTTAGAGCCTCCACACTAATATCAACATACATGTAGAGTTCCATGTGAGGGAATTTCCTTTTCCCTTGTACCCATACCCCCACCCCCCTCCATTTTTTTTTCTTTTTTCTTTCTTCTTTCTCTCTTTCTTCTTCTTTTTTGTTGGTAATGTTGTGATGTAGATGGTATGTTAGGAAATAGGGAAACATGAGAGTAGGAATGTACTGATATGGTTGGGATAAAATATAAAAGTATTTTTTCAATTAATGCTTGCTTACATAATCCGATGATGATAGATTTAAATATTGATGGAATGGATGGGTAAGGTTTATGTTGGATATTGAGATGTCTGTATTGTTTGTGTAAAATGAAAAATTTATAAATAAAGATTATAAAACAAAAAGACAAACCACCGCCACACGATCAGCTGCCATGACGTCCTTTGCTCATATTGCACCTGCAAAGAGGTAAAGCAAACCAACCAAACAAAACAAAACACAGGGAGGGTGGGTTGGAAACTGCCTGCTTGTCACCTGTCCCTTCTCTGTTGTCCAGGAGACCCCAGCTATCCCTTAAAGGGGTTGTAAAGGTTCGTTTTTTATTTTCTAAATAGGTTCCTTTAAGCTAGTGCATTGTTGGTTCACTTACCTTTTCCTTTGATTTACCTTCTAAATGTTTTTTTCTTTGTTTTCTTTGTCTGAATTTCTCACTTCCTGTTCCTCCTCAGTAAGCTGTTCAGTAAGCTGTTCTGGTTGACTCAACACCACTCGGATGATGGTGTGAAGTTTAGTGAGGAGAAACAGGAAGTGAGAAATTCAGACAAAGAAAAAAAACATTTAGAAGGTAAATCAAAAGAAAAGGTAAGTGAACCAACAATGCACTAGCTTAAGAGCCCATTCACATAGGGGCAACTTGGGATCCGACTTCAAATCGCCCCAGGTCATCCCTAGTCGCCTCAAGTCGCGCTGGCTGAGGAAATCAATGTAAGTTAATGGAGCCGTCTTAATGCACACTACTGCAGTCGCTCCGACTTCAAAAAAGGTCCCTGTACTACTTCAATCCGACTTCTAGGCGACCTGTACCCATTGATTTCAATGGGAGTTGCCTCTGAAGTCGGATCACTGTCTTAAGATAAGCAACTTTTCAGGAAGATACATTTCTCAGGCAAACCCCTCCTTCCCCCTCCCTCCCACAGAGCTAATTCTTGTTTTATTGGCCACTGGAATGTCTCCTGTCTTGAAGGCAACTTGTAGTTGCCTTGTAAGTTGCCTGGAGTCGTGCTGTGATTCATACTCAAGTCGTGTCTGAGTTGCCTCATAAAATCGGGCTGGAAGTCCTGTTGCCCCTGTGTGAATGGAGTCTAAAGGAACCTATTTAGAAAATAAAAAACAAACCTTTACAACCCCTTTTAACTAACTACCACAAGCCCCTCCTCATCCTGTTGCTCCAACCAAACCCACCTCTCCCCATTCTCCACCTACAATCCTTAACCCCATAGTTGCTTCCCCTTCTCACACTGTCATGCCGGCCCTGCACTATCTTTCATTTTATTTTCTCTCGCTCAGGGCCTTACTATTTGTAAAAGTGTACTACATAGAAATGACTCTCTATATTTCATATCACACATTGTAAACATTAATGGGTTAAAGAAGTTTCTACATGTGTATGTCTAGGGAATTCATCAAAACATTTCTATCTGAGTAGACACTTGAGGTCCCCATCTATTAAGTTTGCTTTAAACATGCATTGCCACATAAAAGCATTTTTGGATTACAGCAAACTCTACTATGCAGAAATAAGAGACCGAGCTTTAACCAAATTCTATGGATGAAAGAACCCTCTTTTTATGAACAGAATTTACACTAAGCTTAACTTTCAACATGTACTCCGCAAACTTTATCTTGATTAGAAAACATTTAAAGATGAAAAAGAGGATTATGAAATAGGTTATCACCCCTTATGGCATTTGGGTTTACATGTTTCTAAGATGAAACTACTGATCTTGAAAAAGAACCAATTATGAATTATTTCCTTCTCTTTAAATTTTACTTTCCACTAGTTTCCCCGTCTTTGCACTTTCCATATGGATTATTTCTTTCCCGTGCTGTAGTATTTGTTTGTTTATTCGTTTTGGTTGTGGTCTTGTTCTTGTTGTCCAATTGGCCTTTAAAGAATATTTGAAAGATAATGTATGAACTGTTTCAATATAAAAGATTTCAATTAGACACAAAAAAAGAAATCAGCATACAACTATTTATCATATGAAACGTATATTTCAGTTCTTATAAGTAGTTAGAAGAACAAATCAATTAGCTCAACTTTCATGTGAATTTTAAACCACAGTGGTAAAACTCAAAATTATAGCGGATATCAATATGTATACACTATCTTACCAAAAGTATTGGGACACATGCCTTTAACATGCGCTTTAACCTCCCTGGCGGTATTCCCGAGTCTGGCTCGGGGTGAAATTTCAGCACCAAAAGCGGTAACCCCCGAGCCACACTCGGGATTGTATCGCTGTAATCCAGGCAAAGTTACTTACCTTGTCCCCTGGATCCTGCGATGCCTCCCCGCTGTGTCTGTGAGCTGTCTCCTCGCTCGATTCACACAGTGCCCGAGTGCCGCCGAGCTCCGTTCCCTGCGACATTACGACGCACGGGGACGGAGATCGGCGCCAAATTCAAAAAAGTTAAAACACAGTACACATACAGTACACTGTAATCTTACAGATTACAGTACTGTATAAAAAAATGATACATCCCCATTGTCCCTAGTGGTCTGCCCAGTGTCCTGCATGCAGTTTTATATAATGAAAACTGTTCTTTCTGCCTGGAAACTGGAGATTGTCCATAGCAACCAAAAAGTGTCCCTTTATGTCAAAAGTGGTTTTAGACCAGCTAGAAAGCAGCGATAATAAATTAGAATCACTCGCAGAATTGAGCGATAGCGATTTGTGGGGAAATTCGTCATCAAACACTGAAAAACACTTTTATTATTATTATATTATTATTTGTTATAATTATTTTATAGTTATTTATTATATTATAATTTATGATTTTGTTTTTTTAACTTTATCATACCCGGGATGTCTACTAGACTCTTGTTTGGACAGATTTAAGTGAGTTATTCCTAAGAATTACAGGCCTATAATATAAAATGCCAAATTTCCATGCAGAATAATGGTACCGCTTTCAGCACCTTAAATCTGACAGAATCATACCGCCAGGGAGGTTAATAGCATCCCAGTCTTAGTCTGTAGGCTTCAATATTGAATTGGCCCACCCTTTGCAGGTATAACAGCTTCAACTCTTCTGGGAAGGCAGTCCACAAGGTTAAGGAGTGTGTTTATGGGAATGTTTGACCATTCTTCCAAAAGCGCATTTGTGAGGATAGGCACTGATGTGGACGAGAAGGTCTGGCTCGCAGTCTCGCTATAATTCTTCCCAAAGGTGTTCTATAGGGTTGAGGTCAGGACTCTGTGCAGGCCAGTCAAGTTCCTCCACCCCAAACTCGCTCATCCATGTCTTTATGGACCTTGCTTTGTGCACTGCTGTGCAGTCAAGGGGGGCATCCCCTCAACTGTTCCCACCAAGTTAGGAGCATGAAATTGTCCAAAATGTATTGGTATGCTGACACCTTAAGAGTTCCCTTCACTGGACCTAAGAGGCCAAGACCAACCCTTGAAAAACAACCCCACACCATAATCCCCCCTCCACCAAATGATTTTGACTAGTGCACAAAGCAAGGTCCATAAAGACATGGATGAGTGAGTTTGGGGTGGAGGAACTTGACTGGCCTGCACAGAGTCCTGACCTCAACCCGATAGAACACCTTTGGGATGAATTAACAAGCCAGGCCTTCTCGTCCAACATCAGTGCCTGACCACACAAATGCGCTTCTTTAAGAATGGCCAAACATTCCCAAAGACACACTCCTATACCTTGTGGACAGACTTCCCAGAAGAGTTGAAGTTGTTATACCTGCAAAGGGAGGGCAAACTCATTATTGAACCCTATGGACTAAGACTGAGATGCTATTAAAGTACATGTGTGTGTAAAGGCAGGCGTCCCAATACTTTTGATAAGATAGTGTATGTTCATTTAGTTATTGTTAGCCAATTGCAGGAGAAGAAAGAGTATAACAGCTATCATCAGACCTATAAATCGATGAGTCTCTACACACATGTCAGCAAATTTATATTTTGAAAAGTCCTCCAAGAAAACAGACACATTCTGCCAGAACTCACAAATTATAAACGTGTGAAAGACCCAAACTCCTATCATTTCTAGTCAGAGGGATTTGCATTCTACAAGATATCGGGGTAGTAAATGTTGGTATACACACATACACACATCACTGTCTCATAAGCCTTGTACACACGATCAGATTATCCGACGTGAATTGTGCGATGACAGGCTGTTGTCGGAAAATCTGACCGTTTGTATGCTCCATCGGACAATTGTTGTCAGATCTTCCACATACAAATGTGGGCTAGCATGCTTTAAAATTGTCCTCCAAAAAATGTGTGTTGTGGCATTATCCGAGCGTGTGTACACAAGTCCGTCGGACAAAACTCCAAAGTTCAAACACGCATGCTCGGTAGCAATGCTCACCATAACACAACATTAGCAGAAGTTGCCCAAAGGGTGGCGCTAAAGAGCTGAAAAACCACGTAGTTTTGTGTTTGTTGGCCAACAATTCTTTGCCCTTTGTATGCGATTCAAGTTCCTGGCCAACGCCCTTCGGACAAAAGTCCTGCGCTTTGTCCGATGAAAATTCGATTGTGTATACCAGGCTTAAAGGGACACTAAAGGTTCATGTTTTTTCACCTTATTGCATCCTATGCATTAAGGTGAAAAAACATCCGACAATAACGGCCCCTCCAGCCCCCTCATTTTACTTACCTGAGCCTGTTCACCTGCTGCGCTCCCCCCTGACGTCCTCGTTGCCGCTCAGCCTGGTCGTTGATTGGCTAGAGTGGATGGATTGAAAGCAGCGCAGCCATTGGCTCGCGCTGCTGTCAATCACATTCAATGAGGCAGCGTGCCGGGGGCAGGGCTGAGTGATACAGTGAGCGGCTATAGCCGCCGGCTGTATCACCGGAGCACGCCCCCAAGAACTTACCACCAGTTCTTGCGGGTAGGAGCCGAGACAGCAGCCGAGGGACCCCAGAAGACCAGGTTCGGGGCCACTTGAGCTGCACAGTGGAGGTAAGTATGACATGTTTGTTATTTTTATTTTATTTTTTCCCTTTACAACTACTTTAACAGATAAAAGTTTGGCAAAATCAGTAACTTGACCTAGCGGGATAGTGAAGGCACCTACAATAGCAATTTTTGCATCTTTTAGGGCAGTAAATACCGGCTTAAGAATTTTATATTCATTTTCTCAAAAAGATAGGCAGTGCATATACAAAATTTTAAAACAAAAGACAAAAGTCCACCTGTGCTCCAGGGTCTAGATAGAAGAAGTGTGGAACAAACCCTGGTCATAACTGGAAACACCCCAGTCAGCAATCAGATAGTGAGAAAATGGGAAATTATTAAAGACCCTTATCAGGCAGGAAAAAACTTCCGTTGTAGTGCACCCAAGACTGCCAGGGTTAAATATTGGTTAAAACTAAGGTTACTGGATTAAGGCAGGGGAGGGCTGGGCCAGGGGGAAGGGTGGCAATTGCCTCCCAGGCCGCCCTAACTTATGTTCAAAATGACCAGCAGCCACTGCCCGCTACCATTTTATTTTTCATTCTGGTCTAGGAAGTCGGGCCGGGGGCATGGCCATGGTGGCCGACCACTAGCTGTTGCATTCCGGGAGTTGAAGTCCGCTCTCAAGCTTATGGTGGGTGGAAAACACAGCAGCGCAGAGGAAACTACAACTCCCTGGGACCGGATTCTTGGAAGCAGGCAGAGGCAGGGCGTGCCAGGGAGTCAGGACGCAGGGCTGCAGGGCTGGGCGCTGGCTGCAACTTGACCCCAGGATCAGGAGCGTTACCCCCCAGGAGACCGTGGCGTGCAAGGACCTGCTGAGCTGAGATCGATGAGGTGAAAGACCCTAACACCCCTAGCTGACCCCCCATCTCCCCCCATATACCCCATGTAACCTTCCCCAGTGATCAGGCTGCATTGATGGGCACTGGAGTTGGCTGCACTGATGGGCACTGGTGAGGCTGCATTGAAAAACCAGGTGGGCCATGGATGGTGAGATGATTCGGCGGTTCAATGAGCCACTTGACTGGACTTGCCCCCCAGGTCTAAGGCCACCAGCCCTCCCCTGGATTAAGGTGTAATATTTCCCTCACTCTGGCAGGCTCCCTCCATCTGTGTGACCAGTCCCCTAATGATTCTTCTATAAGGCACCCCAGCTGGTGGTCATATCAAGTACAATGCAGATCAAGTAGTCCTGCATTGTATGTGAGTACACCTAGGTCCTAACCACACCTCTAGCATTGGACAGAAGAGGAGAGAGGAGAAAAAAATAAAAAAATTATTACAGCCTTTTCTCTACCTCCTAGATTTAGCGATCATTTAAGGGGCAGGAGGGGGTCACTGCAAGGTTCAATTTCAGACAGATTATTTGTATTAATTGGGTTACATTGATTTGCTATCCCTTTCCTCTGTCCAGTTAAATGTGATGCCCAAGACACAGAAGCATACCTGCACAATAAACATATGTAAAATCTTTGTTTTAATGAATATCCACTTAGTTAAAAACATATTCTAATACAAAAAATATAAAATTCGAATTGAAATAAAACAAAATGAGGTCGTTTACTGCTGTCCGTCGATTCCAGTATAGACAGTAACTATAGAAGCACATGTTTTCATTTTCGAACATGTTCAAAATTGAATAAAAAAAAAAACAGTAGATGGACGAAACGTCTCCCAATCCTAATGCATTTCATTAACATTAATTCCCTTGATTAGGAATGGATGCTACTGACAGGATGTAAACCAGATTCAAAAGAAAAATTAAAACCAGAAGATCCTGTGTATGGTAGTCACATAAGGGTGTCTGTTCTGGGAGCTGGGGGATGGTGAGCCCACACAGTCCAGCCAAACAAGGGGAACAAAGATAAGAATAATCCACTATGGCCCACAAAGGTGACATTAAGGCATATATACACGTGGGCCAAAAAGTCCTAGTTGTTATCACTGCAGCTTGCCAAAAGCACATACTATTCAGTACAATTCTTTTTTTTTTTTTGCTTAGACACAAATATAATTTTTAGTTCTTTATAACATAGCAAATCTTCACTTTTGAGTTTAGGTCCACTTTACCTGTTTGAGTACCACTGTGTATATATATCTAGGGTTGCCACCTGTCCGGGATTCACCCGGATCATCTGGGTTTTGAATCATGGGTCCGGGTTTCAGTCCCCTTGAAGCCCATACCCATTATTTAGACAGGAATGTAGCTAGGAACAGGGCCTGACAGGAGGTTGAGGGGGCACTAAGCAGGCCACATTACTATTCTCTTTGGAGCACCCAAAGGTGTCCCAAGCCTGTTATCCTATACTGTATAAAAAATATATATACAGTAAAACCTTGGTTTGAGAGTAACTTGGTTTGAGAGCATTTTGCAAGACAAGCAACATTTTTTAATACATTTTGACTTGATATACAAGTGATGTCTTGATATACAAGTAGCATCATGTCACAACTGAGTATAAAAGAGAAGAAAGGCGCCTCTATGTGTAGCAATATGGTTACATTTAATGAAGGTACAACATTTAGCAACATATTGCTACACTTAGAGGTGCCTCTCTTCTCTTTTATACTCTGTAGCTCTTGCTGGATTTTTCTTCTAATCTCCTTGTGGAAGCTTCCATTTGTGGATGGACATTTTATAGTTACACAACCTATCACATTGCTATAATCTTTTTATATGGACTATATGTAAACTGAAGGACCTATGAATAAATAGTTGTGGAACGAATCAATTGAGATTCCATTATTTATTTTTGGGAAATTTGCTTTGATATACAAGTGCTTTGGATTACAGCATGCTTCTGGAACGAATTGTGCTCGCAATCCAAGGTTTTACAGTATATTTACTGTGCGCTGCTAAAAAAATTCTGGTTTGGCTTGAAGAAAAAGTGGCAACCCTATAGATACCACTTTGTTACTGGGCCATTTTTTAGTTTTTAGTGTGGTAGGTTGACTGACAATTACTTAGCCATGCATACCTGTACCCAAATGAATTTTACTGTATAACATTTTTGAGACAAGCAGAGCTTTCCTTTGGTGTTATTTGATAACCACTTTTTAATGTTTAATATATAGAAGGAAAACTGGCCCAACATTTTGGAAAAAAACTGTTTCCCATATTTTCTGTCAAAAAACATATAAGCCCTGTACACACGATCGGATAACCTATGGATTTTCGTCCGATGGATTTGACCATCGGAAATCCGATGAAACTGTTTTTCATCAGTCTTGGCCACACACCATCAGTCAAAAAACCGACCGTTCCAAACGTGGTGACGTAAAACACTCAGATGAGCTGAGAAAAATGAAGTTTAATGCTTCTGAGCATGCGTCGACTTGATTCTGAGCATGCGTGGGATTTTTAACCGATGGACGTGCCCATAGACGATCGGAAATTACCATCGGTTTTTGATCCATCGGAAAATTTTAAAACAAGTTCTATTTTTTCCATCCGATGGAAAAAAGACTGTTGGCGCCATACACGATCGGTTTGTCTGATGAAAACCATCCATCGGACGGTTTTCATCAGTTAAACCGATCGTGTGTACGGGGCTTTACAGTAAAAATAGCCTTTCTTCATACATTTAGACCTAAATGTATTATTTTACAAAAACAAAATCCACACACACACAGTATCTCACAATATTGGGTACACCTCTCACATTTTTGTAAACATTTTATTATATCTTTTCATGTGACAATACTGAAGAAATTACACTTTTCAACAATGTAAAGTAGTGAGTGTACAGCTTGTATAACAGTGTATTAATGTCTAAACCACTGGCAACAAAAGTGAGTACACCCCTAAGTGAAAATGTCCAAATTGGGCCCAAAGTGTCAATATTTCATTATGTTGGAATACTGCCCTGTGGTCCAGTCTCTGAAAAGAGGGGATCATGTTCTGCTTTAGTATGTGACAGTACATGTTGGCATTCATGGTTCCCTCAATGAACTGTAGCTCCCCAGTGCCGGCAGCACTCATGCCGCCACAGACCATGACACCACCATCCCACCACCATGTTTGACTGTAGACAAGACACACTTGTCTTTACTCCTCACCTGGTTGCCACCACACACGCTTGACACCATCTGAACCAAATAAGTTTATCTTGGTCTCATCAGACCACAGGACAGGTTCTAGTAATCCATGTCCGTAGTCTGCTTGTCTTCAGCAAACTGTTTGCAGGCTTTTTTGTGCATCATCTTTAGAAGAGGCTTCCTTCTGGGACGACAGCCATGCAGAACAATTTGATGCAGTGTGCGGCGTATGGTCTGAGCACTGACAGGCTGACCCCCACCCCTTCAACCTCTGCAGCAATGCTGGCAGCACTCATACGTATATTTCCCAAAGACAACCTCTGGATATGATGCTGAGCATGTACACTCAACTTCTTTGGTCGACCATGGCGAGGCCTGTTCTGAGTGGAACCTGTCCTGTTAAACAGCTGTATGGTCTTGGCCACCGTGCTGCAGCTCAGTTTCATGGTCTAGGCAATCTTTTTATAGCCTAGGCCATCTTTATGTAGAGCAACACTTATTTTCTTCAGATCCCCAGAGAGTTCTTTGCCATGAGGTGCCATGTTGAACTTCCAGTGACCAGTATGAGAGAGTGTGAGCGATAACACCAAATTTAACACACCTGCTCCCCATTCACACCTGAGACCTTGTAACACTAACAAGTGACATGACACCAGGGAAGGAAGATGGCTAATTGGGCCCAATTTGGACATTTTCACTTAGGGGTGTACTCACTTTTGTTGCCAGCGATTTAGACATTAATGGCTGTGTATTGAGTTATTTTGAAGGGACAGCAAATATACACTGTTATACAAGCTGTACACGCACTACTTTACATTGTAGCAAAGTGTAATTTCTTCAGTGTTGTCACATGGAAAGATATAATAAAATATTTACAAAAATGTGATGGGTGTACTCACTTTTGTGAGATACTGTAACTACAAATAATGGTATATCAATTTTGAAAAATCCAAGGAACTCTCTGATGTTCTGACTATTTATTACTTTTCTTAAGGCCCTAAAGGGTTAGGACAGTACAAACCCCTCAAATAGTTGTCATTTTAATAAGTTATTTTACACACAACATGGATATTCTTAGTGAATCTCAAAACTACAAAATCATAAAAAAGTTAAAAAAGTTCATAAATTTTAAACAAGTATGCTCCCAGTGAAAGTGGTGAATGGATTATCATCCAAAAGGCTCCAAATAAAGTGCAATATTCCACTACAAAAGACCACGCCATGGATATCCTCCCACAGGGGTACGCACTAACCTGCAGGTATGGTCCCCCTGGGCTTATACCAAGGTGGGTCTGCTAGGCTTCAGGTATGCCTTTTTTTCATCCAGAGATTGGAGATCCACCTCAGTGTGTCCAATTCATAGGGAAAATGAAATGACAGGGATCGACATAGCATGATACCGTTTATTAAAACCTCCTGATGATGTCTGGATGACGAAACGCTTAGGGGTGGGCATACTGGTCACATATTTCGTCACTTCTGCCTAGTGGAACGCACACTGGCTCTGGAGGACCATGGAGCAGTAGCGGTTTACAATAACTGTTGGCATATCATTCCTAGTGCTGGGATACGGCGCTTGTTCATGTGAGTGGACATATGTACCGGTATATCCTTTTTAACTGGTTTTAATAAACAGTATCACACTATGTCGATCCTTGTCATTTCATTTTTCCTATGAATTGGATACACTGAGGGGGGTCTCCAATCTCTGAATGAATAACAGCATACCCAAAGCCAAGAAGACTCACCTTTGTAAAAGCCCAGGGGGTCCATACCTGCAGGTGAGTGCGTACCCCAGGGCACTACCCCAGGGCACTTCATTTGGAGCCTTTTGGATGATAATCCATTCACCAGTCTCACTGGGAGCATACTTGTTTCAAGTTTATTAACTTTTTTACTAATTTAAAGTTTCAGATTGATTGAAAGTTTTCATATGCATTTATGATTTAATGGTTCTGAGATTCACTGCACAGCACTATTGCACTTTATTACTGCATGCACAAATGGTATATTGTGTTAAGGGAAGCGCATAATTGTTTTAAAGGGTTATATGCATGGTTAGTACATACCATTAAGCTGCTGCAACCTACACTTTGTGTTTTTGGTTTAACGTTTGACTTTTTGTTTTCGTTTCACCTTTACATTATATGGATATTCGTAGAGCTACACCCAAAACCCATTCTGCTACTACTCATGCGTATGATGATACCACATTTGTGAGATTTTTGCTGACTAGCTTCATAAAAGGAACCTAAATTTCAAGGAGCTTCTTTAAGTTTTCAAGGGATATAAATGAATTATCTGATTTCCCAACTGCCTATCAATTTTCTGGAGGGCTGATAGCCAAGGACTATACTAACAATCTGAAAAAAAGCCCCTTTTTGGAAAGCAGATACCTCAAAGTATTTGGCGCGGTCATGGAGCTTCGGACCGGGTCGCGAGCGTGCCGCCGGCGGCACGTGCGCGACCCACGGACAGGTTCTTAAAGGGGATGTACCTGTATGCCCTTGTGCCTGTCTGTGCCATTCTGTCGACGTACATCGTCGTGCGGCGGTCTTTAAGTGGTTAAATACAAAAATAGCACTCTAAATTAAATTTTTCTGCTACTCCTAACAAGTATGGGGATACCACATGGGTGAGACTTTTCCTTTTAATAAAAAGGTTAGGCGGTTTGTCGCTTGCCAAGGTGAGTTGTCAATATGATTAAATCCTCTAAAAACATTTAAATTAGAGAACTAATATTGCAGCGAGGTAAGAAAATACAGTAACAGTTTTTATGTGACAGTCGGGGCAAAAATATTGCATTATAAGCTTTTTTCTGTGATTCTGCCTGTTTAGAATATTGAAAGTGCCTCTAATGCAAGCTATTTGCTGTAACAGATTGAAACCTTGGAAGCATATAGTTTGATGAATTACCATTGTTATAATTTTTTCCAGATATGTTTGACAGGAAGAAGCCAGGCCTTCCTGCAGATGTAAAAATGATAAACAAAATAAAAAACTAGGTCACTGGACCCGCTGGATTCAGTTTGGGGCAGTTTTGAACATTACTAAAGTTTAGGTGCAGAATCTAAACCTCACTAAGGTCAATGGGAGCCGAATGTTAAAAAACAATAGTGACCATTTTCTACCATAATAGGCAAGTGGTTGTCAAACAAATGATGAGGGGCTGGGCACTGCTCTAGCGGACATGTACCAAACCCAAAAAAAAAAAAATTCTGTTTAATGGGGAGCAGTGATTTTAGAAATGCTTAAAGTGAACCATTAAAAATGTAAAATTCCTTTAAAATGACTGGTCTTTGGAATGCCCTGATCCCTGATTATGAAGTGGTGCAGCTGTGCAATGTATACAACCTACTACGCCACTAAATGTCTGGTCCAACAGTGCATGTGATGAATTCACCTGCGCCTGACCTGCGGACATTTTAACCCCTTCACGCCGACCGTACGTATATATGCGGCCTCGGCTTGAAGGGGTTGTACCGAGGTGATGCCTGCAGCTGCGCTACTTTTTTTAGAGCAGGTGATTGGGTTTCTTGGGATAACAACCAATGCGGCTAGGAAGCCAAAGCAGCAGGAGGGGACGTCCCCCCTCCCGCTGCCTCCCGTATGTCCCGTCCTGCCCGAGCGACCATCCGGCATGCCCGCCGGCTGGCCGGAGACCCGAAGGAAGCCTTAGAATTACAGTATTTTACTGCCACAAGGGATGTTTACATTCCTTCTGACAGCAATAAAAGTCATCAAATTTAAAAAATAAAAAAAATAAAAAAAGGAAATAAGAAAAAAAAGAAAAGTTAAAGCGCTCCATTTCCCTGTGTTTACACAGCTGGGGGGCTGTGTAATATTCAGGGGGGCTGGGTAGGGGGGCTGTGTGATGTGCAGGTGGGCTGTGTAATGTAAAGGGGGCCAGAGGTATGGGGGCTGTGTAATGTAAAGGGTGCCAGAGGTGCGGGGGCTGTGTAATGTTATTTTTATTTATTAGCATGTGAATGCGGCCCACCATACATTCACATACATTGAATCCTGACCTTAAGTGCAAAAAGGTTGCTGACCCCTGTACTGACCCCTGTACTATGCCAATACTGGTATTTACAAAGAAAAAAGTGTGTTTAAAATGCCAGCAAATTGACAGATCCCAAACACTTCATTCTGTTTGTAAACAGAGTGGTTGGGAATTCCATTTATCAATACAATATATCTATACTGTACTTTAGATAAGGGTAGCATGGGGTTCCCCCAATTCATACCAGGCTCTTTAAGTCTGATATAGATTTTAGGGGTACCTCAACAAAAAAACAAGAAAAAACATTGTGGAGCCCCCCCCCAAAAAAAACAATACCAGATCTGAGTATGCAGCTTGGCAGGCATGGAAAGAGGCAGAAATGAATGTGTGCCGCCCCTCCTGAACCTTACAATGCCACATGCCCTTAACATGGGGAGTACCTTGCCAGGGGGGAATCCCCCTAGAAAAGCACATTGTCCTCATTTTGATGAGGACAAGGGCCTCTTCCCCACAAGCCTAACACAGTGGTTGTGGGCTTCTGCAGGTTGGTTGCTTATTGAAATCTGGAAGCCCCCTTAAAAATAGAGGGGCTACAAGATACCAGCCCTCCCCTAAATGAGTGAATAGGGGGTTCGTAGTACCCCTACTCATTCACAAAAAAATGTAATCGTAAAAGATACAATTTTTGACGAGTCGCTTCTTATAAAAAAATAAAAAAAAACTCAACAATGTACATCCATCATAATTCACTGTGTCCATAAATGCAGATCCATCAATCAAGGTGAATGACTCCTACTGATTCACAGAAAGAAAACCCACTGACCTGCGTGCACATCCAAATCTGCTGCTATTGACATCTCCCATCACACTTGTGAATGACACCTCCTGTTCCTTACCTGCTGCTAAATATAAATAAGGGGGCAGGATATAGCTAGTGATGTCATTGACCAAATATCATCAAGGCCATATTTGACTAATGTCATTGCCCAAATATGGCCATGTGGCCACTATCCTTGCCCCTTTGTTTACATGACCAGGGATTCCCAGACAGAAAATTAATGGGGTTGGTTACCGTTAAATGTAGCGGCGGCTTGAGTGTCTTTGTGAACTCTCGCTCACCCCCCAAAACTAAGTTGCCAGCTAAGAGGAGTGACTGAACTTCACTACTGGCTGTGACCGAGCGGACTATGTGAAGCTGTTTGCTCCTGCTTCTTTCCCCCTTCCTCCTGGCAGCCATCACTTGGGTCCAATCAGTGGCAAGGGGATAATGCAAGGTGCAAAGGATGTTGGGGGACATGGTTCACCATAGGCACTGTGCTGTTGAGGCAGATGGCTCTGAACTAAAATATCCAGGATTCCCAGCAAAACAAGAGGAGGAGAGAAGCAAACTTTCTCCCAGGCAAATGGTGTTTTGCACAAGGAAGCCAAGCTGCACAGATGTGTTGCCTATGCTAAGCCTGTACAGAGACCAGGTGCTCTTGCTGTGTCCATAAGAGCCTGAGGAATGAGCCATAGAAGAATCGCTTGCCTTTGGACAAGATCTGAGAGACCCGCTGCTGTGAATGCCTACCCCAGAGCTAAGAGACTGAGCCTTGTGGGGGATCCAAACTGAGAGCCTGAGCTGCTGGGACATGACTTCAGAGGACAACAGACCGCTAAGTGATCTGGATGAGATTCCTGTGTACCAGGAAGGGTGAGCTGAATATCTGTGCTTATCTCAACACAGACACAGTTAATGCAGTGGAGACTCCCCCTTGTTTAGCAGCCCACAAGTCATCTGCTGCACACTCTCAAAGGGGCAGCTACACGTTCACTACCTACAGATGGGCCCCAATGAAAGCCAGCCAACACTGACAATTAGGCGCCAGGTACTTTGCCACCACTTCCAGGGGTACTCCTCATCAGGAAATCATATGTCCAGTCCACCAGCTATTGGGGCTCTATGCAAAGTGTGCACACAAGGAACTTTATTTTCTTGGATTAGTTGAGGCCAATGCTTTCACCCCGTTTGCACCAATTTTAGTATGGGTTAATATTGTTACAGCTAAACTTATTACCATCTTATAGGTTAGTGCTATCTTATCTAGTATAGCATATTTAAATCTATTTACGTGTCTGTTGTATGATTTATTCATTGTTTAGCTTTATTGTTTCAATACATTCAATATATCTACCACCAAGTTGCTTGTGTGCTAATTTCTGTACTTAATTATGGAGTGGTAGCTTACTAATGCTTAAGTCACTCAGGTGTGAATGGTCTCTAGTAGTGATGAGCCAAACACCCCCGGGTTCGGTTCGCACCAGAACCCGCGAACGGACCGAAAGTTCGCACGAACTTTAGAACCCTATTAAATACAATGGATGCGAACGTTCGAAATCTAAAGTGCTAATTATAACGACTATTATGCATGTTATTGTCCTAAAAAGGGTTTGGGAACCCGGGTTCTGCACCAGGGGACATGTATCAATGCAAAAAGAAGTTTTAAAAACGGCCGTTTTTCTGGAGCAGTCATTTTAACCACTTAAGCCCCGGACCATTTGGTAGCTAAAGGACCAGAGGTGAATTCAGAATTTTGCACTGCGCTGTTTTAACTGTAAATTGTGCGGACATGCAATGTTGTACCCAAACGAAATTTGCGTCCTTTTCTTCCCACAAATAGAGCTTTCTTTTAATGGTATTTGATTGCCTCTGCGATTTTTATTTTTTGCGATATAAACGGTAAAAGACAGAAAATTTTGAAAAAAAAATGATATTTTCTACTTTTTGTTATAAGAAAAATCGAATAAACTCAATTTCAGTCATACATTTAGGCCAAAATGTATTCAGCCACATGTTTTTAGTAAAAAAAATGTCAATAAGCGTATATTTATTGGTTTGCGCAAAAGTTATAGAGTTTACAAACTAGGGTACATTTTCTGAAATTTACACAGCTTTAAATTTATGACTGCCTATCTCATTTCTTGAGGTGCTAAAATGACAGGGCAGTACAAACCCCCCCCCCAAAATGACCCCATTTTTGAAAGTAGACACCCCAAGGAAATTGCTGAGAGGCATGTTGAGCCCATTGAAATTTTTTTTTGTCTTAAGTGATTGAATAATGACTAAAAAAAAAAAAAAAATTACTAAAAGTTGTCACTAAATGATATATTGCTCACACATGCCATGGTTATATGTGGAATTGCACCCCAAAATACATTTTGCTGCTTCTCCTGAGTACGGGGATACCACATGTGTGGGACTTTTTGGGAGCCTAGCCGCGTACGGGACCCCGGAAACCAAGCACCGCCTTCAGGATTTCTAAGGGCGCAAATTTTTGATTTCACTCCTCACTACCTATCACAGTTTCGAAGGCCATAAAATGCCAAAATAGCACATAACCCCCCCAAATGACCCCATTTTAGAAAGTAGACACCCCAAGGAAATTGCTGAGAGGCCTGTTGAGCCCATTGAATATATTTTTTTTTGTCCCAAGTGATTGAATAATGACAAAAAAAAAAATTACAAAAAGTTGTCACTAAATGATATACTGCTCACACATGCCATGGTTATATGTGGAATTACACCCCAAAATAAATTTTTCTGCTTCTCCTGAGTACGGGGATACCACATGTGTGGGACTTTTTAGGAGCCTAGCCGCGTACGGGACCCCGAAAACCAAGCACCGCCTTCAGGATTTCTAGGCACAAATTTTTGATTTCACTCCTCACTACCTATCACAGTTTCGAAGGCCATAAAATGCCAAAATAGCACAAAACCCCCCCAAATGACCCCATTTTGGAATATAGACACCCCAAGCTATTTGCTGAGAGGCATGGCGAGTATTTTACAGCTCTCATTTGTTTTTGAAAATGAAGAAAGAAAATATATATATATATTTTTTTTTTTTTTTCAATTTTCAAAACTTTGTGACAAAAAGCGAGATCTGCAAAATACTCACAATACCTCTCAGCAAATAGCTTGGGGTGTCTACTTTCCAAAATGGGGTCATTTGGGGGGGTTTTGTGCCATCTGGGCATTCCATGGCCTCCAAAATTGTGATAGGCAGTGAGAAGTGAAATCAAAAATTTACACCCTTAGAAAGCCTGAAGGCGGTGATTGGTTTTTGGGGTCCCGTACGCGGCTAGGCTCCCAAAAAGTCTCACACATGTGGTATCCCCGTACTCAGGAGAAGCAACAGAATGTATTTTGGGGTGTAATTCCACATATGCCCATGGCATGTTTGAGCAATATATCATTTAGTGACAACTTTGTGCAAAAAAAAAAAAAAAAAAATTTTTTTAGTATTTCCGCAACTTGTGTCAACATATAAAATATTCCATGGACTCGACATGCCTCTCAGTATATAGCTTGGGGTGTCTACTTTCCAAAATGGGGTCATTTGGGGGGGTTTTGAACTGTTCTGGCATTTTATACACAACATTAGGAAGCTTACATCCACTCTTCTAACCACTTGAAGACCCTTTTTTGACACTTTTTGTTTACATGAAAACATTTTTTTTTTGCAAGAAAATTATGTTGAACCCCCAAACATTATATATATTTTTAAAGCAAAGGCCCTACAGATTAAAATGGTGGGTGTTGCATTTTTTTTTCTACACAGTATTTGCGCAGCGATTTTTCAAACGCATTTTTTGGGTTAAAAAATACACTTTTTTTTATTTTAATGCACTAAAACACACTATATTGCCCAAATGTTTGATGAAATAAAAAAGATGATCTTAGGCCGAGTACATAGATACCAAACACGACATGCTTTAAAATTTCGCACAAACGCGCATTGGCGACAAACTACATACATTTTTAAAAGCCTTTAAAAGCCTTTACAGGTTACCCCAGTAGATTTACAGAGGAGGTCTACTGCTAAAATGACTGCCCTCGATCTGACCTTCGCGGTGATACCTCACATGCATGGTGCAATTGCTGTTTACATATGACGCCAGACCGACGCTTGCGTTCGCCATTGGGCAAGAGCAGGGCAGGACAGGGGTGCTTTTTTTTTTTTTTATTATTAATTTTGCTTTTTTATTTTATTTTTAAATTGTTCCTTCCAAGTATTTTTTTTTTATCATTTTTATTGTTATCTCAGGGAATGTAAATATCCCCTATGATAGCAATAGGTAGTGACAGGTACTCTTTTTTTGAAAAAACTGGGGTCTTCTAGACCCTAGATTTTTCCTCTGCCCTCAAAGCATCTGACCACACCAAGATCGGTGTGATAAAATGCTTTCCCAATTTCCCAATGGCGCTTTTTATATCCGGGGGGGGACATTCCCTCCCACTGCTTGTAAAAGCAGTCCAGAGGCTAATTAGCCGCTAGGATTGCTTTTACATGAAAGCCGGCCGCAGGCTGAAAAGAATGATACCAAGATGATACCTAAACCCACAGGCATCATTCTGGTATAAACATTCAAAGTCCGGCAACATACCAGTACGTTGCTGGTCCTTGTTGGACATGTATTCAGCCAGTTGGCTGAACGAAAAAAGAGATTGATCGGTGGGTATGCCCACCATTAGAATACCGCCCTTCATCCACCCACTTCCAATGATGGGCATACACGCACCATTTATATATGCCGAAGCATGGGGGCATCCTCCCGCAAAAAAGTTTTGCCGCACACACATGGTCGGACTTTTCCACGGGCAAGCCTCCGTCGGAATTTCGACCATATGTAATTAGGAGCAAAATCGCTCCTCCGCTCCTGCTGCCCCAATGCTTCGGCATATTTGCTTTTTTTTTAACTGTGGTGGTGAAATCACCTCCTACAGCACTGGAGTCGCAGGGATCAGGCCTGTCTCTGCGAACGCTGCAGTTATGTGTGTTTTTGTTTTGTAAGTGACAGTGATCGATCGATACTGCACTTGGGTGGCCTGGGCTGGACGGAGGGGCAAAACGCAGGTGCCAGCAGGTATCTGGGCTGATCCCGCTAACACTGCGTTTTTGGGAACCCTAAACTGCTGGGGACGCTAGTATAGATCTGATCAGATCAGATATTGATCTGTTCAGATACTATACCACTAAGGGGGGTGTATGCTTCACGCGTGGGTGTTAGCATTACTGGCACTAACCTGACGCTGCCTGGGGTGTGACGCAGACCCTCTCTGACGCTAAAACCTAATTGATATCACCCGCCGGGCGATCAGGGGGTTAAACCTTTATTGGGTTATATACGGCGAGTGCCCTGACACTATAAAAAGCAAACTAACTAACCAGCGTCACCCGTAACACTTATATGGTGATCACTGGTGAAAGGGTTAACTAGGGGCAATCAGGGGGTTAAAACCTTTATTAGATAATATATGGGGGTACCTGACGCTATAAAAACCTGCGGCGAACCTAAAAAAAATTACTGGCTACCGATCTGTATCACCGACACTAAGACAGCGATCAGAAAAACGATCGCTTAGCGACAGTGGTGATAGGGGGTGAAAGGGTTACCTGGGGGGCGATCAAGGGGGTTAAACCTTTACTAGATAATATATTGGGGTACCTGACGCTATAAAAACCTGCAGCGAAACTAAAAAAAATTACTGGCTACCGATCTGCATCACCGACACTAAGACAGCGTTTAGAAAAACGATCGCTTAGCGACAGTGGTGATAGGGGGTGAAAGGGTTACCTGGGGGGCGATCAAGGGGGTTAAACCTTTATTAGATAATATATTGGGGTACCTGACGCTATAAAAACCTGCGGCGAACCTAAAAAAAATTACCAGCTACCGATCTGCATCACCGACACTAAGACAGTGTTTAGAAAAACGATCGCTTAGCGACAGTGGTGATAGGGGTGAAAGGGTTACCTGGAGGGCGATCAAGGGGGTTAAACCTTTATTAGATAATATATTGGGGTACCTGCCGCTATAAAAACATGCGGCGAACCTAAAAAAAATTACTGGCTGCCGATCGGCATCACTGACGCTAAGACAGCGATCAGAAAAATGATCGCTTAGCGACAGTGGTGATTGGGGTGAAAGGGTTATCTGGGGGGTGATCAGGGGGTTAAACCTTTATTAGGGGGGTTAGGGGGCTACACTGGACCTAAAACTGATTGTACTGACACTTTTACAGTCACAAATGTCACTGATTGCAGTGATCACTAAATAAATGGTCACTGCAATCAGTGACACTGTGACTGGGGGCTGGGGGGTGATCTGGGGGGTGATCTGGGGTGTCTGGGTGGGCCTGGGGGGCGATTTATGTCCCTATGTGTCCTGGTGTCAGTGTAGTGTTGTGTGCACTGACCTGATGTCTTCTCTTGTACGGCGCTCGGTATATGTGAGCGCCGCACCAGAGATGACATCACTTCCTCCTGCTTCCTCTGTCTGACACAGACAGAGGGGGCATTTCCATTCGCCGGGAGCGATCGCGAGGGGGTGGCCGGAAACAAATGGCTGCCCCCTCATCCCGGAACGCTCCCGGACACTTAGCCACCGCTCACTGTATAGGAGGGGAGTCCGATTGGACCCCCCAACTATACAAAGGCAATCACGTACACTCTACGTGATTGTGCCTGTCGGTGCCATTCTGCCGACGTATATATACAGTGAGCGGTCGTTAAGTGGTTAATGATGCATAAAGTGAAAAAAAAAAGTCAAATATTCCTTTAAATATCGTACCTGGGGGGTGTCTAAAGTATGCCTGTGAAGTGCCACGTGTTTCCCTGCACAAAATTACATTTCCAAAGGAAAAAAAGCCATTTAAAACTGCTTGCGGCTTTAATGTAATGTCTGGTCCCGGTAATATGGATGAAAATCTTTAAGAAAAATGGCATAGCTACCCCATCACCCCCCCCCCTACCCCAGCCCATTACCAGCCCCTTTGGGTCTTGTATGGATATTAAGGGGAACCCCGCACACAAAATAAAAAAGGACCTATATACTCTGAACAGCCGTATACAGGCGGTGCATACAAGACAGGGACTGTAGGTTTGTTCTTATGTAGAATCTGTTTGTAATTTTGAACAGGTACATTGTTTAACCACTTCAATACAGGGCTTTTTGTACCTATTCAATACCGGGCCTATTTTGGCACTTCTCTCCTACATGTACAAATCATCATTCTTTTGCTAGAAAATTACTCAGAACCCCCAAACATTATATATGTTTTTTTAGCAGACACCCTAGGGAATAAAATGACGGTCATTGCAACATTTTTTCTTGCACAATATTTGCGCAATAATTTTTCAAACGCCTTTTTTTTAAAAAAAAAAATGGTTTCATGAATTAAAAAATAACAAAACAGTAAAGTTAGCCCAATTTTTTGGGAACATATGAAAGATAATGTTACGCCGAGTAAATAGATACCTAACATGTCACGCTTTAAAATTGCGCACACTCATGGAATGGTGCCAAACTTCGGTACTTAAAAATCTCCATAGGCGACGCTTTAATTTTTTTTACAGGTTACCAGGTTAGAATTACAGAGGAGGTCTAGTGCTAGAATTGTTGCACGCGCTCTAACGCACGCGGCGATACCTCACATGCGTGGTTTGAACGGCGTTTACATATGTGGGCGACTTACGTGTGCATTCGCTTCTGATCGCGAGCTACCGGGGACAGGGGCGTTTTAATTTTTTTTTTTATTATTTATTTATTTATTTTACTTATTTATTTATTTTTTCACAATGATTTTACTTTTTTTTTTTTTTTGATCACTTTTATTCCTATTACAAGGAATGTAAACATCCCTTGTAATAGGAATGTGTGTGACAGGTTCTCTTTATTGAGAGATGCGGGGTCAATAAGACTCCACATCTCTACTCCAGGCTGGAAAGCATGAGATCAGTGAAAATTTTTTCACTGATTTCATACTTACAGCCGCAACGGCGGCTTTGTTTACATTTTTGAGACCCGGGCGTGACGCCATCACATCGCGCCCGGGCCTCCGACGATCATAGAGATGACTGGTGACCATCTGGTCACCAGTCATCTCTATGCTCATCACGTGACTCCACCAACGATGCCGGAAGATTCGCTCCGGGTCCCCGATCGCACGGGGGAGCCCGGAGAAGCACCGGATGGCGGCGGGAGGGGGGTGTCCCCTCCCGCCTCCTATAAGAACGATCAAGCGGCGGAACCGCCGCTATGATCATTCTTATGGTGCACAGAATCGCTGGCACTTCAAAAGGATATCTGAATGATGCCTCTAGCTGCAGGCATCATTCAGATATCCCCCTACAAAGCCGAGGACGTCATATGACGTCCACCCAGGATGGGAGATCCCATTTGTGGACGTCATTTGTCTATGGCTGGGTAGGGAAGTGGTTAAGTGTAGCTCCAGCCAAAACATATATTTTTAAGCTTTTTGGAAAACATAGGGAAGGGTTATCACCCCTGTAACATTTGTTTTGCTGTCTGTGCAGTGTGCACCTGTTCAGAACAGTTCACCTCACTTTCCGTCCTAATGACAAATGTTTTTTGAAAATTTGGGGTTTTTATTGAAACAAGAATTGGTGATAAAGAATCAGTGGAGAGGAGACACTTTTTTTCCCATATTAACTCTTACAGGAGAGAATTTGCCTTCCTAGGGGTAGATTTCCTCTCACTTCCTGTTGTATCCTTCCGTTTGCAAGGAGGAGTCGTTTGTAAGTTGGATGTTTGAAAGTAGGGGCCTGCCGTATATACTCAGCTGAAATTTGCCCCTTACATGTTGGTGTTGCCACAACACTGTGAGCCCTCACAGTTACTCTTGGTGGGCGCATGAATGGGCCCTGCTGTGAATTATTAGATCAAGAATTGTAATTGCATGCCCCTGTTGAACAGGGGCTGAAAAATTGGGCCTTTGGTGGTGGTGGTGGTGTTGACACAACACTGTAAGGCCTCACAGTTAGTCTTGCTGGGCGCAGGAATGGGCCCTGCTGTGAATTATTAGATCAAGAATTGTAATTGCATGCCCCTGTTGAACAGGGGCTGAAAAATTGGGCCTTTGGTGGTGGTGGTGGTGGTGGTGTTGACACAACACTGTAAGGCCTCACAGTTAGTCTTGGTGGGCGCAGGAATGGGCCCTGCTGTGAATTATTAGATCAAGAATTGTAATTACATGCCCCTGTTAAACAGGGGCAAAAAAATTGAGCCTTAGGCACTGGTGCCACAACACTGCAACCCCTCACAGATACTGTACTTGGAGCACAGCAATGAGCCCTGTTGCAAAGTATTGCATCAAAAATTGTAATTACACGCCCCTGTTAAACAGGGGCTGAAACATTGGGCCTTAGCCACTGGTGCTGGTGCCACGACCCTGCAACCACTCCCAGATACTCTAGTTGGAGTGCAGGAAAAAGCCCTGCTGCAAAGCATTGCATAAAAAATTGTAATAACACACCCCTGTTAAACAGGGGCTGAAAAATTGGGCCTTAGCCACTGGTGGCAGCACCCAGAAACAAAAATGTTCTTCCAAGCTATCATCGTCAATCCTATCATTGAGGAGGAGGAGGATAGTCAGTCAACATAACAGGACAAACTCTCAGCATCAGCATCAGTCTTGAAGGGATGTGACATTTGAAAATAAATTAGTCTGTTATATCAGCTTCAGGTGTTTGGTAGCTGGTGGTGATCCAAGACTGGTTCATCTTTATGAAGGTCAGTCGATCAACAGAGTCGGTGGACAGGCGCACCCTGTGATCCGTGACAAATCCTCCAGCAGCACTGAATGTGCGTTCTGAAAGAACGGTGGATGCAGGACAGGCCAGTAGCTCAATTGCATACTGTGCAAGCTCTGGCCAGTGATCCATCCTCAAGACCCAGTAAGCCAGAGGATTTTCGGTGGGGAAGGTGTCCAAGTCTGACCTTGCCCCTAGGTATTCCTGCACCATGTATATCAGAGGCTGGCGATGGTTGCTGGAACCCATCATACCTTGGGGCTGCGGACTAAAGAATTGTCTGAACGCTTCGGTCAGACGGCCACCTTCCCCACCGCTCCTTCTTTGACTGACCGAAGCCTCAGCAACTCGTTGTCCAAGACCAGGAGTTTGTAACCTCCCAGTCTCTGGGAACGCGTTGCACAGACCTTTCTGCAAGGCCTCCCGGAGTTGTCTCATCCTCTGCTCCCTCTGCGACGGTAAGATAAGGTCCGCAACCTTACCCTTGTACCGTGGATCAAGGAGAGTGGCCAGCCAGTAATGGTCCCTCTCCTTGATCCGAAGAATACGAGGATCCTTCCGCAGACTTTGCAGGATCAGGGAGGCCATGCAGCGTAGGTTAGCTGAGGCATTCAGTCCGGAGTCCTCTGGGTCACTAAGGACGACATGATCCGCAGCCACCTCCTCCCAGCCAGGTACAAGTCCACTGGTTTCTTGGGACTGTAAATCATCCCTAAAAGACTGCTGCTGATGATGCTGAGTGCCAGGCTCCACCTCCATGCTGACACAATCCTCCTCCTCCTCCTCCTCTTCTTCCTGTGCGATGGGTGGGACAGAAGGAACACTGTCTGGGTAAAGGGGGCCTTGAGAGGCAAGGAAGTCCTCCTCTTCCTGCCTCTGTTCAGCCTCAAGTGCCCTGTCCATTATTCCATGCAGCGTATGTTCCAACAGGTGGACAAGAGGTACAGTGTCACTGATGCATGCACTGTCACTGCTCACCATCCTCGTGGCCTCCTCAAATGGTGCCAGGACAGTGCATGCATCCCTGATCATGCCCCACCGGCGTGGTGAAAAAAAAACGAGCTCCCCTGACCCTGTCCTGGTGCCGTAGTCGCACAGGTACTCATTGATGGCCCTCTGCTGCGTGTGCAGCTGCTGCAGCATGGCCAACGTTGAGTTCCACCTGGTGGGCATGTCACATATAAGGCGGTTCTTGGGCAGGTTCAACTCCTTTTGCAGCTCAGCCAGGCGAGCACTGGCATTATAAGATCTGCGGAAATGCACACAGACTTTCCTGGCTTGCCTCAGGACATCCTGTAAGCCCGGATACCTGCCCAAGAACCGCTGCACCACCAGGTTAAGGACGTGAGCCACACAGGGCACATGGGTCAGTTGTCCCTGTCGGAGAGCGGAGAGGAGGTTGGTGCCATTGTCGCAAACTACCATTCCTGGCTTAAGCTGGCGTGGCGTCAACCACCTCTCGGCCTGCCCCTGCAGAGCAGACAGAACCTCTGCCCCAGTGTGGCTCCTGTCCCCCAAACACACCAGCGCAAGCACGGCATGGCATCTTTTTGCCTGCGTACTTGCGTAGCCCCTTGAACGCCTACGGAGCACCACTGGTTCCGAGGACAAAGCACAGGAAGAGGCCACGGAGGAAGAAGAAGAGGAGGGGGTGGAGGACAGAGGTGTGTCAAACCAGTAGTAGCATTTTGGAGGCGTGGCGGTGGAACAACCTCCAACACTACTGCACCTTGTCCTGCATCCTTCCCAGCTGCCAAAAGAGTGACCCAATGGGCCGTGAAAGAAAGGTAACGTCCCTGTCCATGCCTGCTGGACCATGAGTCAGCGGTAATATGCACCTTACCGCTGACCGCCCTGTCCAGCGAGGCCAAGACATTGCCTTCCACATGCCGGTAGAGAGCCGGAAGGGGGCCGAATCTACCAACTGAAAAGGCAGCAGTTGAAGCGCTAGCAATTTAGCCAAGCTAGCATTCAACCGCTGGGCATGTGGATGGCTGGGAGTGAACTTCTTTCGACGGTCCAGCAGCTGGGGCAGGGAAATTTGGTGTACTGCTAGCAGAGTGCCCGCAAGTACTTGGCTGTGACACACCTAATTCTACACCTTCATTCCTCTCAGAGCAGATTTCAGAGAGGACTGAAGGTATAGTGGGGTTGGAGATCCCAGCTGATGCGGTGCAAGAAGAGGTCAGCTTTGTTCTTTGGTGTGGGTCTTTAAGGTAGGCTTGCCAACGAGCTGCATGGCAGGTCAACATATGTCTGGTCAAGCATGTGGTGCCCAAGCGGGTGATGTTTTGGCCACGCGATATACGCTTGAGACATATGTTGCAAACAGCAGCTGTGCGATCTGATGCACTCGACTCAAAAAAGGCCCACACCAAAGAACTTTTTGAATAACGGGCAGAGGCAGCGCCTTGCACAGGCGGAGCTCTGCGGTGTGATTCCGTCGGTGTGCTGCCCTTACGCTGGCCCCCCGAGGGCATCCTGCCTCGTTGGAGATGTGCCTCCTCCTCATCCTCCTCCTCCTCCTCCTCCTCTCTCCTATTAGGCACCCACGTGGAGTCAGGCATCCTCCTGGAGCATGTACCCAACACTGTGCTCAAACAGTTCGGGGGACTCCTCAGGAGGACATGGTTGGTCTAGGGAAGGAGTGACTGATGATGACATTGATACCAGGGAAGAGGACGCTTTGGCAGCTGCTTTGCCAGTACCCTGAGCCTGGGTGAGAGAGGATGAGGAGGATGAGGAGGGCTTGGTCATACACTCTACCAAGTCTTCGGCATGATGCGGCTCAACACATCCAGCTGCCGAAAAGAAGGACAAGCGTGTCCCATGGCCATGTGCTGATAGCGATGCACCGCGTCCACGACCAGCACTGTTGTCTCTAGACACAGAGCCTGCTTGCCCTCTTTTTTTGGCTCCTGACTGCCTGCCTCTCCTTGTTTGCCTTCCAGACATTCTAATGGCCTGCAGGGAAATGGGAAAAGCAGCAATACAGGCTAAGTTAAGGTGTAATATGGTCAGGAGGCACACTCCGCCCGCTGTAAGTGCCGCAAAATCCTGTTTGTGTAACACACCAGGAAAAAGCAGCAATACAGGCTAAGTTAAGGTGTAATATGGTCAGGAGGCACACTCCGCCCGCTGTAAGTGCCGCAAAATCCTGTTTGTGTAACACACCAGGAAAAAGCAGCAATACAGGCTAAGTTAAGTTGTAATTTGGTCAGGAGGCACACTTCGCCCGCTGTAAGTGCCGCAAAATCCTGTTTGTGTAACACACCAGGAAAAAGCAGCAATACGGGCTAACTTCAGGTGTATAATGTGCAGAAGGCTTAGCAACAATGACACTGACACTGCCCCCTGCCTATCCTTCTCTCTCCCTGCACACAAGGTTTATCAAAGTATATGACACTGACACTCTCCCTGCCTATCCTTCTCTCTCCCTGCACACAAGGTTTAGCAAAGAATATGACACTGACACTGTCCCCTGCCTATCCTTCTCTCTCCCTGTACACAAGGTTTATCAAAGTATATGACACTGACACTCTCCCTGCCTATCCTTCTCTCTCCCTGCACACAAGGTTTAGCAAAGAATATGACACTGACACTGTCCCCTGCCTATCCTTCTCTCTCCCTGTACACAAGGTTTATCAAAGTATATGACACTGACACTCTCCCTGCCTATCCTTCTCTCTCCCTACACACAAGGTTTAGCAAAGAATATGGCACTGACACTCTCCCTGCCTATCCTTCTCTGTCCCTACACACAAGGTTTAGCAAAGAATAGATTTGACAAGATTTGACACTGTATCTGCCTATCCTTCACTTTCCCTGCTCCGGAACACACTACACAAGGCCGCCGCGCTGGCGGCCTTTTATAGTGTGGGGCGTGTACTAAACCCCCTCAGCTATAATTGGCCACAGGCATCCTGCCTGTGGCCAATCATTGCTCTCCTCGCTGCCGGCGCTGTGATTGGCCAAGCATGCAGGGTCACAGTGCATGCTTGGCCAATCACAGCGCCGGGATTACACTGCGATGGCGCAGTGTATTGTGGGCCGTTCGCGTCACTCGAATTTGGCGCGAACGGCCCAAATCGTTCGTTGTTCGCCGAACGCGCGAACAGCCGATGTTCGAGTCGAACCTATGTTCGACTCGAACACCGAGCTCATCCCTAGTCTATAGCCTATAACCAAGATTGTCAGAGGAGACCAAGTAGTTTAGAGAGTCTTGGCAGAACAGAGAACCCATCATCACCAGCGGCTCCAGGGGGAGTAAGCACTACAAATAGTTGCTAAGGAATTCTGAGTGCTGGCACCTTCTGCTTTCTTAATTACCTTTGACAGTGAAAGAAGGAAGCTGTCATATATAGTAACATTATAAAAACTGCTGCTTTATATAACACATATCTCCCTCCCAAGGGGCTAAACACCCAAACAAGCAAAGACTGGTCTCAACCTGTGTTCGGACTGAACCTTTGGCTCATCCCTAGTCCTGATGCTAGCCAATTTCTACCAAATACATACTGTACATGAAGTCAATACTTTGAATATTTGGGAAATATTTGGGGACAAACAAATGAGAGGGGGCTCTGGGAATATCGATGGTGAGAGGGGACAAGGTCTAATATATTTTAAATAGTTTCTTTGTAAAAAAATATATATATATATTTTAACCACTTAAGCCCCGGACCATTTGGTAGCTAGAGGACCAGAGGTGAATTCAGAATTTTGCACTGCGCTGCTTTAACTGTAAATTGTGCGGACATGCAATGTTGTACCCAAACGAAATTTGCGTCCTTTTCTTCCCACAAATAGAGCTTTCTTTTAATGGTATTTGATTGCCTCTGCGATTTTTATTTTTTGCGATATAAACGGAAAAAGACCGAAAATTTTGAAAAAAAATGATATTTTCTACTTTTTGTTATAAGAAAAATCGAATAAACTCAATTGTAGTCATACATTTAGGCCAAAATGTATTCAGCCACATGTTTTTAGTAAAAAAAATGTCAATAAGCGTATATTTATTGGTTTGCGCAAAAGTTATAGAGTTTACAAACTAGGGTACATTTTCTGAAATTTACACAGCTTTAAATTTATGACTGCCTATCTCATTTCTTGAGGTGCTAAAATGACAGGGCAGTACAAAACCCCCCCAAATGACCCCATTTTGGAAAGTAGACACCCCAAGGAAATTGCTGAGAGGCATGTTGAGCCCATTGAATTTTTTATTTTTTTGTCCCAAGTGATTGAATGACTAAAAAAAAAAAAAAAAAATTACATGTTGGGATACCACATGTGTGGGACTTTTTGGGAGCCTAGCCGCGTACGGGACCCCGGAAACCAAGCACCGCCTTCAGGATTTCTAAGGGCGCAAATTTTTGATTTCACTCCTCACTACCTATCACAGTTTCGAAGGCCATAAAATGCCAAAATAGCACAAAACCCCCCCAAATGACCCAATTTTAGAAAGTAGACACCCCAAGGAAATTGCTGAGAGGCCTGTTGAGCCCATTGAATATATTTTTTTTTGTCCCAAGTGATTGAATAATGACAAAAAAAAAAAAAAAAAAATTACAAAAAGTTGTCACTAAATGATATATTACTCACACATGCCATGGTTATATGTGG
The DNA here is from genome assembly GCA_029206835.1 of Rana muscosa. Taxonomy (NCBI): domain Eukaryota; kingdom Metazoa; phylum Chordata; class Amphibia; order Anura; family Ranidae; genus Rana; species Rana muscosa. Next base: position 85,611,437 of record CM055122.1, on the reverse strand, counting down.
AATTACACCCCAAAATACATTTTTCTGCTTCTCCTGAGTACGGGGATACCACATGTGTGGGACTTTTTAGGAGCCTAGCCGCGTACGGGACCCCGAAAACCAAGCACCGCCTTCAGGATTTCTAGGCACAAATTTTTGATTTCACTCCTCACTACCTATCACAGTTTCGAAGGCCATAAAATGCCAAAATCGCACAAAACCCCCCCAAATGACCCCATTTTGGAAAGTAGACACCCCAAGGAAATTGCTGAGAGGCATGTTGAGCCCATTGAATTTTTTATTTTTTTGTCCCAAGTGATTGAATGACTAAAAAAAAAAAAAAAAAATTACATGTTGGGATACCACATGTGTGGGACTTTTTGGGAGCCTAGCCGCGTATGGGACCCCGGAAACCAAGCACCGCCTTCAGGATTTCTAAGGGCGCAAATTTTTGATTTCACTCCTCACTACCTATCACAGTTTCGAAGGCCATAAAATGCCAAAATAGCACAAAACCCCCCCAAATGACCCAATTTTAGAAAGTAGACACCCCAAGGAAATTGCTGAGAGGCCTGTTGAGCCCATTGAATATATTTTTTTTTGTCCCAAGTGATTGAATAATGACAAAAAAAAAAAAAAAAAATTACAAAAAGTTGTCACTAAATGATATATTGCTCACACATGCCATGGTTATATGTGGAATTACACCCCAAAATACATTTTTCTGCTTCTCCTGAGTACGGGGATACCACATGTGTGGGACTTTTTAGGAGCCTAGCCGCGTACGGGACCCCGAAAACCAAGCACCGCCTTCAGGATTTCTAGGCACAAATTTTTGATTTCACTCCTCACTACCTATCACAGTTTCGAAGGCCATAAAATGCCAAAATCGCACAAAACCCCCCCAAATGACCCCATTTTGGAATATAGACACCCCAAGCTATTTGCTGAGAGGCATGGTGAGTATTTTACAGCTCTCATTTGTTTTTGAAAATGAAGAAAGAAAATATATATATATATATTTATTTTTTTCAATTTTCAAAACTTTGTGACAAAAAGCGAGATCTGCAAAATACTCACAATACCTCTCAGCAAATAGCTTGGGGTGTCTACTTTCCAAAATGGGGTCATTTGGGGGGGTTTTGTGCTATCTGGGCATTCCATGGCCTCCGAAACTGTGATAGGCAGTGAGAAGTGAAATCAAAAATTTACACCCTTAGAAAGCCTGAAGGCGGTGCTTGGTTTTTGGGGTCCCGTACGCGGCTAGGCTCCCAAAAAGTCTCACACATGTGGTATCCCCGTACTCAGGAGAAGCAACAGAATGTATTTTGGGGTGTAATTCCACATATGCCCATGGCATGTTTGAGCAATATATCATTTAGTGACAACTTTGTGCAAAAAAAAAAAAAAAAATTGTCGTTTTTCCGCAACTTGTGTCAACATATAAAATATTCCATGGACTCGACATGCCTCTCAGTATATAGCTTGGGGTGTCTACTTTCCAAAATGGGGTCATTTGGGGGGGGTTTTGAACTGTTCTGGCATTTTATACACAACATTAGGAAGCTTACATCCACTCTTCTAACCACTTGAAGACAAAGCCCTTTTTGACACTTTTTGTTTACATGAAAACATTTTTTTTTTGCAAGAAAATTATGTTGAACCCCCAAACATTATATATATATTTTTAAAGCAAAGGCCCTACAGATTAAAATGGTGGGTGTTGCATTTTTTTTTTCTACACAGTATTTGCGCAGCGATTTTTCAAACGCATTTTTTGGGTTAAAAAATACACTTTTTTTTATTTTAATGCACTAAAACACACTATATTGCCCAAATGTTTGATGAAATAAAAAAGATGATCTTAGGCCGAGTACATAGATACCAAACACGACATGCTTTAAAATTTCGCACAAACGCGCATTGGCGACAAACTACATACATTTTTAAAAGCCTTTAAAAGCCTTTACAGGTTACCCCAGTAGATTTACAGAGGAGGTCTACTGCTAAAATGATTGCCCTCGATCTGACCTTCGCGGTGATACCTCACATGCATGGTGCAATTGCTGTTTACATATGACGCCAGACCGACGCTTGCGTTCGCCATTGGGCAAGAGCAGGGCAGGACAGGGGTGCTTTTTTTTTTTTTTTTTTTTTTTTTTTTTATTATTAATTTTGCTTTTTTATTTTATTTTTAAATTGTTCCTTCCAAGTATTTTTTTTTTTTTATCATTTTTATTGTTATCTCAGGGAATGTAAATATCCCCTATGATAGCAATAGGTAGTGACAGGTACTCTTTTTTTGAAAAAACTGGGGTCTTCTAGACCCTAGATTTTTCCTCTGCCCTCAAAGCATCTGACCACACCAAGATCGGTGTGATAAAATGCTTTCCCAATTTCCCAATGGAGCTTTTTATATCCGGGGGGGGACATTCCCTCCCACTGCTTGTAAAAGCAGTCCAGAGGCTAATTAGCCGCTAGGATTGCTTTTACATGAAAGCCGGCCGCAGGCTGAAAAGAATGATACCAAGATGATACCTAAACCCACAGGCATCATTCTGGTATAAACATTCAAAGTCCAGCAACATACCAGTACGTTGCTGGTCCTTGTTGGACATGTATTCAGCCAGTTGGCTGAACGAAAAAAGAGATTGATCGGTGGGTATGCCCACCATTAGAATACCGCCCTTCATCCACCCACTTCCAATGATGGGCATACACGCACCATTTATATATGCCGAAGCATGGGGGCATCCTCCCGCAAAAAAGTTATGCCGCACACACATGGTCGGACTTTTCCACGGGCAAGCCTCCGTCGGAATTTCGACCGTATGTACGCGGCATTAGGAGCAAAATCGCTCCTCCGCCCCTGCTGCCCCAATGCTTCGGCATATTTGCTTTTTTTTTTTAACTGTGGTGGTGAAATCACCTCCTACAGCACTGGAGTCGCAGGGATCAGGCCTGTCTCTGCGAACGCTGCAGTTATGTGTGTTTTTGTTTTGTAAGTGACAGTGATCGATCGATACTGCACTTGGGTGGCCTGGGCTGGACGGAGGGGCAAAACGCAGGTGCCAGCAGGTATGTGGGCTGATCCCGCTAACACTGCGTTTTTGGGAACCCTAAACTGCTGGGGACGCTAGTATAGATCTGATCAGATCAGATATTGATCTGTTCAGATACTATACCACTAAGGGGGGTGTATGCTTCACGCGTGGGTGTTAGCGTTACTGGCACTAACCTGACGCTGCCTGGGGTGTGACTCAGACCCTCTCTGACACTAAAACCTAATTGATATCACCCGCCGGGCGATCAGGGGGTTAAACCTTTATTGGGTTATATACACGGCGGGTGCCCTGACACTATAAAAAGCATACTAACTAACCAGCGTCACCCGTAACACTTATATGGTGATCACTGGTGAAAGGGTTAACTAGGGGCAATCAGGGGGTTAAAACCTTTATTAGATAATATATGGGGGTACCTGAAGCTATAAAAACCTGCGGCGAACCTAAAAAAAATTACCAGCTACCGATCTGCATCACCGACACTAAGACAGCGTTTAGAAAAACGATTGCTTAGCGACAGTGGTGATGGGGGTGAAAGGGTTACCTGGGGGGGCGATCAAGGGGGTTAAACCTTTATTAGATAATATATTGGGGTACCTGACGCTATAAAAACCTGCGGCGAACCTAAAAAAAAATACTGGCTACGATCTGCATCACCGACACTAAGACAGCGTTTAGAAAAACAATTGCTTAGCGACAGTGGTGATAGGGGGTGAAAGGGTTACCTGGGGGGCGATCAAGGGGGTTAAACCTTTATTAGATAATATATTGGGGTACCTGACGCTATAAAAACCTGCGGCGAACCTAAAAAAAATTACCGGCTACCGATCTGCATCACAGACACTAAGACAGCGTTTAGAAAAACGATCGCTTAGTGATAGTGGTGATAGGGGGTGAAAGGGTTACCTGGGGGGCGATCAAGGGGATTAAACCTTTATTAGATAATATATTGGGGTACCTGACGCTATAAAAACCTGCGGCGAACCTAAAAAAAATTACTGGCTGCCGATCGGCATCACTGACGCTAAGACAGCGATCAGAAAAAATTTCGCTAAGCGACAGTGGTGATAGGGGGTGAAAGGGTTATCTGGGGGGTGATCAGGGGGTTAAACCTTTATTAGGGGGGGGGGGTTAGGGGGCTACACTGGACCTAAGACTAAACTTTGGTGACACTTTTGCAGTCACAAATGTCACTGATTGCAGTGATCACTAAATAAATGGTCACTGCAATCAGTGACACTGTGACTGGGGGCTGGGGGGGTGATCTGGGGGGTGATCTGGGGTGTCTGGGGGGGCCTGGGGGGGCGATTTATGTCCCTATGTGTCCTGGTGTCAGTGTAGTGTTGTGTGCACTGACCTGATATCTTCTCTTGTACGGCGCTCGGTATATGTGAGCGCCGCACCAGAGATGACATCACTTCCTCCTGCTCCCTCTGTCTGACACAGACAGAGGGGGCATTTCCATTCGCCGGGAGCGATCGCGAGGGGGTGGCCGGAAACAAATGGCTGCCCCCTCATCCCGGAACGCTCCCGGACACTTAGCCACCGCTCGCTGTATAGAAGGGGGGTCCGATTGGACCCCCCAACTGTACAAAGGCAATCACGTACACTCTACGTGATTGTGCCTGTCGGTGCCATTCTGCCGACGTATATATACAGTGAGCGGTCGTTAAGTGGTTAAATAGTGATGAAACGTAGTATAGGTCAATTCACAAAAAAATGTTGTAAAGCCTGACTCCACCTTTTTTTGCTGAAATAAAAATATAAGTTGCAGCAGCTGTTGACATAGAAAATACTGATTTTGTTGAACTATTCCCCTCCTCTCCAGTGCTGCCTCCTGCAGACTTACTTTTTGTGATCCAGCACTGGTCATTAAACTGGTTCTTCACCCTAGAAACAAATACTGTAGTTGCTGATTTTTAATAATAGGACACTTATGCCTGGTACGCACTATCATTTTTCTTTCATTCAACAGAGGGCTGAACAAAAACTGAAGAACTTGGGGGGAGCATGTTGTACTAACTATCTGATGTTAGTACAGTGGTCTCCCTGCTGAACTATTGTGGTCTGACAGCTGGGCTGCCCACCCCCCTCCGCCAGCACTTATCGGATGCCTATTGGATGCTGGTTTTCCAGCATGCCTGTACGGCTGGCCTCTGTCGGACAGGCTGGTGTCGGCAGGTTTCTGTTCAAATGGCCGATACGGTCCATATTCGGCCTGTGTATACTAGGCTTTACCTATCCAATGATCCAGCACAGTCCTCACCTGAGATGGCTGTTCAGGTCCCTGGCACCCGCAGGTTTACTTTGGGAAGCTTTATGTGATTGCTTGTGGCTTAACAGCTGGCTTTCCGCTGCCATGCACTTTGTAAATGGTTCCGCAGCCTTCTGGGACCTGTGACATGGGACATGCGGGAAAAGGGGGCGAACTTACGCTTACATGACCGTGGCAATCCGACCGTAAGTGGGAGCAGGTACCTGTCAAAACCAGGTACCCCCCAAAAAACTTAAAGAGGAGGAGCCAGACAAGTGGAATGTCCCCTTTTGGGTGAAGTTCCACTTTAACAAAGCCATGGTCAGGTCACACAGGTGGTCAAAACAGGAAGTCCATCAGATCAGGGATATCAGGCAAGACAGGTAACAGGGTAAAAACTAGGCAGGAATCATGTGTGCGGTACAAGTACCGACACATGCGACAAATTTAGGTAGTTCTTCCTCCCATTTCTTAAAGAAACTGTTGCTATGGTTGAAACAGGTTCTTGAAGAATAACCACCTATTCTCAGATTAAGAAACCTGTGGTAATAAAGATTGGCTTTGAGCTGGCATACAAAAGTACATCGGTGCTCAAAGTAGGGCATGTCTGTGCTGGGAAGCTGTCAATAAAGTGACAGGTTCCCACAAAGGGCTCTAACCGGAGATGCCCTGGTTGGAAGCTAATTTTAAATAAAGGGGGCCAGGGATAGTGGCGATGCCATTACCCAAATATGTCAATGCCCATATTTTGAAAATTTGTTATGTCACTGGGCAGACAGAGCCTGATGGAGAACTAAGAGACTAGTTCTCCATCAAGTCTTTCTTTTATTTGATTGATGGCAGATGGCAGTAGACAAATTAGAAATCTGCTATTGCACTAAATAGCAGCTACGTGATTCACTGACTGACATCCACTGTCAATCAACAGCAAGGCAGACCTGTTGGAGGGCTAGTCTCTCAGATCCCCATAAGGCTCCACCCACCACATTACAAAGTTCCTTGGCCATGTGCCGGTTGGTATGAAGCAATGGCTGGGAAGGGAGAGCATTTAGGAAGGAGTGTCCAGTATTGATTGTCTAGGTTTCAGTAGATTCATGTACCTGTCTTTGACAGGTACATGAGTCAGGCACAAGCACCGTTATTTCACTGCAATGGCCTGATGGAATTTTTTTAAAGGGTGTCTATTATATTCCTATGACTTCCCCCACTGTGTCAGACAGTCAGAAAATGTCAGCAAGTGTGAGGGGGGAAATGGCAGTAAGACAAAAGTAGAGGGTGTATTGCATACAGTATGCCCTGTGTATTTCGGTCAAGTTTTTTTGACCATAGGTAGTATGCCCAATCTCAACATATGGTTACTGTATTAGAATGTAGGTCTTACTCAGGGATCCTAAGATATCTGATACTGATTATATATTACAGTGAAGCTGGTTAAGAAATATTGCTATTGTCAGTTTCAGTAATGAGAATGCCTTGTATCCATCAAGCATTTCATTTGCAGTATCCTTAATCCTGATAAGCACCTTGTATATGTTTTCCTGTGTTATTAGTAGGTCATTTTTGCTTGTATTATAAATGTAGTGCTCCTTGAGGCACTGTTTTTCAATTCTTCCTTGAGTACACCTAATTCTGTTTTATGATGCACTTATACTTTTATTTAAAGGAAAGAGAGCTGACTTGTTTTGCTTACCCACAAACTTTTTTGGTTGCTATAAATCCATCCTAAAATAAATTACAGAGATTACAAGCATCACACTTAAACCCCCGGGTCTGACTACTTCTTGAGGTAGAGATTTATTTATTTATTTTTAACAGAAGGAATGTTTATTGAGATATTCAATCAGTTACATGGATAGCATATCAAGTGTTACAATGAAAGACAATAAGCGATATGACAGCAGGGAAAATCATAGAGCAAAACTAAGGAGCGAGCAGTCCAGTATAAACGGACAAGGTGTAACCGTCAAATTTGTCTTTTGCTATCAATGTGACAGGGGACAAGGGAAGGGGGGGGGTGGGAAAAGGGGGGTGGGGGGAACACACCTCTGTCTGTCTCTACCAGAGAGGGGAATCAGGAGAGTCATCAGGCTGGGCCAAAAGAGGAGGGCCGGGATGAGGTCCATCACCTGAAATTACAGCGTGAGATGCCTAGCCGCCACCCACGCTGCCCAAATTTTATGAATTTTTTTAGGGCAGTTACGTCCCATGAACGTCAATTTATACAAAGGCAGAGCTGCGTTCACCAAGTCTTTCCAGACAGTAACCCGAGGAGGCTCTGTGGCCTTCCAATGGAGTAGTATAGCCTTCCTGGCATAAAATGCAGCATAAAAAATGAACAGCTTTTTGTGTGTAGTCGTGGGCAGATTATCTGTGATACCTAACAATAGAACCAGGGGATCGAGCCCAACAGATATCCCACTAATTGAACCTATGTCAGCAGCCACTGCCCTCCAGAACTCCTGAACCCGTAGGCACAGCCAAACCATGTGTATGTAATTACCAACCTCCCGCCTACATTTAGGACATTGATCGTCAGAGGTATGATACATCACTGCTAGCAGATAGAGATTTATTTGGCATCCAAACAACACATTCTTTTTAGATTGGTAGATTTCAACACTCGCGTTAATGTGTCACATAGGTGATATATTGTAAAACGATTAAATAAAAACAATGAATAATATTCACATTTAATACATCAAGACCAATTTTCAGGAATAAGTATCTTGATGTTAAAGATAGAAGACTGTAAATGCTTCTGGAAAAATTCATATATTATTTCAGTGCTTTAAAGCCAATAAATACAGTGCCAGTAAGGAACCGGGGAGCAACTTGTATAGTGTCTGCAAGATGAAAAGCCTTTTGTTTTACATTACTTTCCAATACATCAAATGCTACAATGTTCTCCGATTTAAATTACAGTATTTTTGCCTGTTTCCTATCATAAATATGTATTACTATATACTAAATTTAGTGGTCAGAATATAATAGTTGTTTTTATTTTGACAGCTAAGGCTGGCCAAAGACCAGAAAATCTTTGATTTTGAAACATCTGGTTGCTTGTTCCTGTTCTTGATCATATATGCCGATGGATAGGACAATAATTTTTTTCCTCAATCTTACATTCCATTTGTTACATATCCACCCTTTATTCAAATGATATAAATCAGCAAAACAAATAATTTTTGACCAATTTAAAGGATTCTTATTTTCTGTTAAACCTAATATTGCAAACAATACCTATAAGGGGAAATTATAAAAAGCTGGGATCTCTATCAAAAACTGGCAATTCATATTCTTCCAACACAAAACACAAAAACTTTTATTTTGAAGAACCCACACATTTTAAGGTAATAGAGCCCCTATAAGGATCCCATACAAGAAAGATCTCCATATTGAGACACAAATAGGGGCGGTCGCTTCTCCTTTTTTTTGAAGATGCTTGTTTTCTGCTTGTCTCCAACCTTAATACATTTCTGTGTAAGCGTGTCATATACAAAGTCAATAGAATTTGGAACTTCTGATTTGCATGCTTGTTCCAGGCCACTGACTCAGAAAGTATTGAAGTTTCCCATAAGCATGATCTCCAGGCAATTAGCATTTTCAGAAGGAGCTTAGCAATGGCAGTCTGCATATTTCTTAGTAAGGATTTTATTTAAAGTGAAATTGTATCCACATGTGTCACAACTCAAAGCGCACTTGCACAATTTACAATGTACATTTTACCGTGGCCTCCTTCAGCAATGTGAAGTCCATGCTACCTCTCATTGCTCTGTCACTGCCTCTGGCATCTTCTCTCAGTGTTCTCCCTGTACATAAATCTTCTGTTTTTAACCAATATGTGGCCATTGATTACATACCTCATGCGTACAGGAGATACATCATTTGGCATATTATGGTTTCAATGTTTTTATTAAATTTTTCAACATAAAAAAAAGGTGGTATAAATAATATTATATAAAAAAATGCATTAGAAATAGTACAAGAAATTCCATGTTCAGAATAATATTCATACATATAAAGTGTATTAAATATATATTATGAGCAAGTAAAACATAGAATGTATTGAAAAATAAAATATACAGAACTAAATAAAATAAATTAAACAAGGTAATCTAAATATCTCATGTGATAATGTAGTATATATTAAAAGAAATAAAAGGGAATACGGTTAAATAAGGGGAAGAGTGGATAATTGTACAAAGAATAAAATATTAATTATATTAAGATTACTATTAGTGTAAACATCCTCAAGTCAAGTTAAGGAATAAAAGAGCTTAGGGTACGATATTCTGAAGAATTAGTAAATTGTATCCAGTTAGCCCAAGTTTTATTGAATTTAAATGGTGTGTCAGTGGCCTGTTGTATTAAATCTTCAATTTCAGTAATAGTTTGGAATTTTTTTAACCATTCAGATGCACATGGGGGTGAAACATCCCTCCAATGAATAGGTATACACAGTTTAGCCGCATTAATAAGATGCATAACAAGAGATTTTTTGTAAAGTGAAATAGGTAAGAATGTGTGGTGTAACAAGTATTGAGCAGGAGTAAAATCAAGTTTATATGTTGTTATGTGGAATATAAGGCGATGTATTTCCTTCCAAAAGGGTTGTACCTGAGGGCAATCCCACCAAATATGAAGGAGTGTTTCCTGGGCAGCCGCACATCGCCAACACAGAGGACTAGTATCAGGGTTAAATTTGTGGATTATGTCTGGTGTTTTATACCATCTGGAATATATCTTAAATCCATTCTCCTGAGTTAAGACATTTAGGGAACCTTTATGGATGTATGTAAAAATATGTTCCCATTCATTTCTAGTAAGGTCCATAGTAAGTTCTCTTTCCCATTTTTGGCTAATTATGTCATCTTTAGGATTGATGTCAGCAAAAGTCAGAGCGTAAATGGTCGATATAGCGTGTCTTCATGGTTCCGATTTTGTGCATTGTTTTTCAAAGGGTGTCAGATCTTTGTACCATTGAGAAGGCGAAACAGAATCAAGTAATAGAGACTTAATCTGGATATATTCAAGAAAGGAGATACCTCTGTCTGGAATCAGTGCAGTAAAGCCGTTGAATTAAATGAACTTCTCTTTATCAAAAAAATAGATTTTGCTCTAATGGAAGAAGTAAAAGGCGAACCATGTATGTCAAGTTTAGAGATTTTTAAGGGAAAAGCCTCGTACACACAGCCGAAAATCTCGTCAAGAAAAAACACGTCGTTTTTCTTGACGAGATTCTTGGACAAGAAACTTGTCCGGGCCGAGTGTACAGACGCTCGATTCAAAGAACCCACGGTTCTTTGAATGGAGCGAACGCGGTGACGTCATCGACTACGGCGAGCGTGCGCTCGTCACATTCGATGCCGTCGCCGCCATCTTGCTACACCCTATCTATGCCTAGGAAGCTACCGCGCATGCGTCAAAGTCATTTCGAGCATGCGCGGGCTTCCCGGAGGACAGGTAAGTGTACACACACACAATTTTCTCGTCGAGAAACAGGCTGACGAGAATCTCGATGAGAAAATAGAGAGCAGGTTCTCTATATTTCTCATTGAGATTCTTGTCAGTTTTCTTGACGAGAAACCATACACAAAAACTATTTTCTCGCAAGAAAGCTATCTCAGCAGTTTTCTTGTCGTTTCTTGCCGAGAAACTCGTTTGTGTGTACGAGGCTTAAGTCTGGATTGCGGTCAATAGGAGTAATGGGTCCAGGAAATTATGCAATATTATTTTTTTTACAAAGTGAACGAAAGATTAGTAAGGTAGGACCAGTAAGGGGGTGTTTTTTAGATCCGCCAGGAATTTTGCGAGGGTTTGGCATATTATAGCCAGGAATACTATATTTTTGCTAGCACATGATCGGATGATGGAAGTCAGCAGAGCTTCACATCATTCACTAAGCTAATGGTAAATTCCCTTGCAAAGTGAACAGCTTATTTGCCTTTAGTAAATCGAACCCACAGAGTCAGAAAACTCTACCTGTAACCATTTTTTGTAACTTTAGTTCTGTCTTAATTCACTTGGAAAGGTTTCATTGCTGCCTCTCCAAACAGTAAATTTGTCTCAAATAAGTCAATAAAGCACACATTTCTTTTAATCTCTGACATGCTGGCTATACATACAAATGTTTTCTATCAGTTTTAACAACTTTTAATAACATAGATAGTCAAATGGATCCAGGTAACCTACCATTATTTCTGCTATACAACAATAAATAACTATACAAATATATGCATTTTTGGTGAGAAGTTGCCTTATGGTTTTAATTGTTTTTGTAATCAAAATATGGTTGGAACTGATCGGAAATTGCTGTGTTTGTGACCAGCATTAGATTTCACTAGTATAAAGGAAAACTCGTAAATTAGGAACAGCAGAAAGTTGTCCATTATTCTGGAATACTGTGCCTAAAAAGCAGATAGTGTTTATTAATGTAAAGATCCTGACCTTTAAATCATAAATCCACTACTGTGAATATGGAAATGCCTCTAAAACATATGTACTATGCATTTTGTTTACAGTAGAAGTTCACACTGTTTATGTGACAGAAATGCTCTTTATAAATGAAGCACAGTTCCACTAAAACTAACTTAGTGTTCCCGACGTGCTCTTATTTGGACAGAACATTTCATTTGGCATAACGTGGTGGCCTTTCCTGCAGTACTGGACTGGGCAAGCACTGACTATGTCTATTCAGTTTTCTTGAGTTAAAGTGTATATAAACAGTAGATACACCCTAGTGAGAAAGGAGGTGCAATTTCCAAGTAAACAGAGAAACTGGTATTTAGATTTGCTCAATGATTCTTATTGTGCGAAACAGCTTAGCTGACTCGAGTATGTTCATATTCCTTCATTCCTATATCTACACATTATTTTTATACCTAGTGGTTGTGGCACCTTAGGACCCACCCTGACCTTAGTGAGTTATCCACTCTCTAAGCTGTTAGAGATTTAGTTAAGGGCTCAGATTGGTAATAGTTATGCAAACCTGGTTTCTAAAAGTGTTCATTAATTTCATTTAGAGTAATTGCATTTCCTATTTCAATATTTTTTCCTCAATAAGCCAATTTCTATAACTTTCTTGTGTTTGAAGGTTGCTTAATTAAACTCTTACTGGCCTGTGCTAAAAAAAACAAAATGGATAGACAACTTAAACTGCTTGTTTTTACTACAAGCCACAATTAAAGTGAGTATGATTTCTCGTGACTCATATCCTGATTTTATATTTTTCAAACAGAATCTCCTGTTAAACACAACCTGTTTTTTAAATATGATTGTAATATTAGTTGTCACTAAGGACAAATTTAAAGTTCTATAAAACGTTGTCGTAATTCACTTCTCACCACAAATGTAATCTGGCTGTAAAATAAATATCTAACTGAAAGTTTGTTGATGTATACATTTACAAATACTTGTTGAGCAAATCCACTTCTTATTTTATATTATAACCACCACACAAAGGGTCAATTTATTAAAGATTTAAAGAAAAAATTGCCTCTAGTTTGTTGAATATTTACCCAAGATTTTAAATATTCACTTTATTTATTTTGGCAACTTTTAATAGGGATTTGCTCAGCATTCAATGAGTGAAACAATTATTGTGTGACATTCACTAAGTATTCACCCCCAAAAATAGCCAACACTGTACTTTACACATTCAAATGACATGTCTACTGGAAAGATTCAGGCAGCAGCTGTTGTACAGTAAATAAAGAGAACACAGGCAGAAACTGATGGGCAAATCTCTTTGAATGTTAATTGGGCAAAAAGCCATTGGCTATTTTCTGGGCATGATGCTCTTAAAAACTTTTATAAATAGACACCTTGGATTTTAAAAATAAAATTACAAAAATGTAATTGCTCAAAAAACTTTGCAATTTTTTATTTTTTTTTGCATATTGACAATTATCTCAAAAGCACAAACTGTAGATACATATGTGCTGCAATTTTATGGGGTTAGCTACTCTAAACAATGTTTGGCGTTGGTGGTCAATATAATGGTTGATTTGTACTCTGTATATTTGTAAACCAGCCTCTGTAAGCTTTAGCCATATGTCTAGTATACTTTATGTACAATAGTACATTCAAGAATGTCATATCAGTGCACTATATTTTCATTTTAATTACCATGACATACAGTATTTATTGCCACTTCAATCCGTGAGATTGACTGTTTAAGCCTATACAACATGCTTCTATCCTTAAAGGGGTTGCTCCACCGGAAAAAAAAAATAAAAGCCAGCAGCTACAGCTACAGCAGCTGCTGGCTTTTAATATTTGGACACTTACCTGTCCTGGAGTCCAGCGACGTCCGCAGCAGAGGACGAGCGACCGCTCGTCGCTCTGCTGCTCCCTCCGCCATCCTCGCTGAGGGAACCAGGAAGTGGAGCCCTGCGGCTTCATGCCCGGTTCCCTACGGCGCATGCGCGAGTCGCGCTGCGCCGTTCTGATTGGTGCTCCTGTGTTCTGGGAGCCGAGTGTCTCCCAGAACACCAAGGGAAGTCTGCGGGAAGTGACGTAACTCCCGCAGATTCCCGGAGACAGGACTCCCGGATGTGGGTGAAAATACCTGTCTTAGACAGGTATCTTCACCCCCCTCCCCCCTGAAAGGTGTCAATTGTGACACCGGAGGGGGGGAGGGTTCCAAATAGCAAAAGTTGCTATTTAGGGTGGAGCTCCACTTTAAGTTTATTTTCACTTACTTAGCAAAATTTGCAAAAATAGAGAATGTACTCAGACACTCCAAAGAACCCAAACACAAAAGTTTAAAGGAAAGTGGAACTTTTACTGTAGGAACAAGAAATTGTCCACTTGGCACACATGTTGGTTTCAGTCATTCAGCTCATAAAAAAAAACATAACTGTCCTTTTTTGCAGATTTAAATTAGTGTAAATTGATGATTTTAACGTTTGTACATTTGAAACACTATTAGGTAGACTAAGAATAGATTGCACAGTGGAAGCCAAAGCTAATAAACAGCTTAAAATTGCCCTTAATGTTTTAAGCCACTGTCTAGATTATTGTTATTTCTGCATTATGTCATGGAATTTAAGGTGCCAAACAGTTCATCGTATAACGGAGTGTTTGTCAATGAAAGGCAGCAATGATTAGACCAGGTTCTGTTTCAGACATACCAATAAGTGTGGTCAACCTTCTCAAAGGTTCCTTTGGATACTGTTACTGATACAGTGTACTATGTCACCTTACATTTCCCAAGCCTGGCAAATTTTAGTTTGGCTTGGATATGTATGTATGTACATTGGCTGGCCCTAAGGTCTACATGACCACAATGAAGACATCTAATGAAAAATGTTGCGCCTAATGGTAAGATACAGTAATGGGATGTGGCTGTTGGCTGGTCTTTAATTCCATAAATTTGAAGGTCCTAGTTCTATTAATCCTTCCTTGTCAATTCAGCTAGAAATGAAAAGGAACACCATATATGTATATTGAAAAATAGAGCCATGTCTGTGTTAAGCGTTTTTTCTTGAAAATCAAGAAGTAAGATAAAAATTGCTGAGTTGAGATAAAAAATTGACAACTTTATGGCAAATTAAAATACTGACCTTTACCCCATTATGTCCCATATGCAATATCTCACTAGCCTCTGATACTTAATTTCTTTAGGGAAGTCCTGTAATACCAGGATTCTGAACACAAATAATATCATTATGACTTGATGGGTTCACAGTACCACTTGACCCCAAACTCTGTCTTTTTTTATTAACTTAATTTTGATAGATTTTTAGCTATAATGGTTCCCAGATTCCTATTATTAGTCCATATGCTTATAGCTAATTTATGGATTTTCATTCTTTTTCTTTTTAGGAATAAAAGATGAAAGTATTCTAGTAATTTTCTGGATTTTACTGCATGTACAGTACATCTAGCTTAAGCATATGTAAAGACATGACCCAGACTTACCCCCAAACATCTCTCTTCCTCTCTAGATCCTGTCTCAGCGTTCATTTTTTATTTTATTCTTGTAGTGAGAAACAGCTTTTATAACTCCCTGTGACTATTACCAGAAATTTAAAAGCCTTGCAGGGGCAGATGCTGGGAGCTTAGTTCCTATTGACCCTTTACGCAATGGAGTTGATTTACAAAAGGCAGATAGAATGTTTACTTCGTAAGGGAATTTCCCCTAGAGCTCAATGAATCAGGTGAAGCTCTGCAGACTTTTATCATCCAATAAAATACCATAATTTTTTTTTCCTTGCACGTGACTGGGTAATCTTTTTTTTTTTTTTAACATCAAAGTTTATTGAGGATAATAAGATGTGCATACAAATATGGAAATAGCATCCAAAAATTTACATGTAAAACAGGAAAGAAAACATGTTGAGTATGAGTACAATCATCATAGTAGGTAGATGCTTCTGTTGAACGTGAACCAGAGGCATCATCTCAGGCCTCATTGAAGTAGAAGAGAGCATCTCCTGTAACCATTTATCAGTTCCACACATTACAATACAAGAGAAAAATAATAGAGAGTAAGTCAGTTAGAAAAAGGAAAGATCAGAAAATGGGATAGAGGAGTATGTCCCCATTGTGGGGCTGTTGGTGATAATAGAGGAATATTATAAGTCACATCAATCAAACGGTTATGTCTGATTCTCGTGTCGTGAGTTAGGTAGATATTCATCCAGAATATATTACTAGAGCATGCAAGGTATTTTTGAATACAGAAGACAAAACCCTCAAGGAAGGGGAAGTCACAAGACCACTGTTGCTAATCATCTGGGAGGGAACATCCAAGTAGAACCTCATAGTCCTGGGAGTATCTAAAAGCAAACCAGGGAGACCAGGTTTCGTGGTATCGTTCAACATTCTCACTGGACTGAGCAGCAGTATCTTCCATCTCGCAGATTTCGGACACTCTGTGCAGCCATTGTAATACAGTAGGGACCTGTGTGGATTTCCAGTATAGTGGAATGAGTGACTTGGCTGCATTCAACAAATGCCTGGAAAGGGATTTTTTATATTTCCCGAGGGAGAAATGTGAAATATGTAGCAGGCAGCACGCCGCATCAAGGGAAAGTTTGGTCTCTGTGATCTGTCTAATAATCTCCTTTACCTTAGACCAATAAGCTGTTATCATATCACAATGCCACCAGATATGTAATAAGGTTCCTTTGGCTTTGTGACATCTCCAGCACATATCAGATGACTGGGGATACCATTTATTTATCTTCTCTGGAGTGGCGTACCATTGGGTCAAAATCTTGTATGCAGTCTCCTGCATTTTTGTGTTGAGAGAACACTTGTGTGATAAAATGCAGGCTCTAGACCACTGAGCTTCGGAAATTGTCAAACCAAGACTGTCCGACCATCTCTCTCTGCATCTGTCCCGGTCAGGCACCCCCAGTTCCTGTATCCATGCGTAGGCGGTGGAAGTTGATCTAGGAACCAGTTCCCTCCTGAGGCACATCGACTCCAACTCAGTGAGATCTCTGGTGAAATGTCTCTTACGCGTGCTGCTATTAACAAAGCTTCGTATTTGGAGGTATGACCACATGGGTAGAAGGGGCGTATTGTTATCTCTTTTAAATTGAGTCATGTCTTTCATTGTTTTGTCTTCAAAACAATGCCGGGTAACGAGAGGCATCTTGGTGTCAAAGGTGTTCATGCGGGGGTTCCCTAGTCCTGGTGGAAAGGCCGGGTTGTTCGTGAGTGGCGTGAGAGGGCTAAGAGGTGAGGAAAATTGGGGATGTTTGGTCAGTTGGTGGAAAATTTTGAGCGTAGTACCAATCAAGGGGTGGGAGGTCATAGCCCGAGGGTAATTGGCTTTTGATATCCAAGGGGAGAACTGCAAGGGAATGGGATTGAGACTTGATTCGATCGCAACCCAATCCTTAAAGCTGGAGTGGCAATGCCAGTCGACGAGTCTGGCAATGTGCGAAGCAAAGTAATATTTTTTGAAGTCCGGTATACCTAAACCCCCCAACCTTTTGGGTCTGGTTAGTAGAGATGCTTTAGTGTGAGGTGATTTGTGCGCCCAAATAAATCTCATCTGTATGGAATGAAGGGATTTAAAAAAGCTTTGGGGGATCCTAACAGGTAGAGTGCGGATTGAATAAAGAACTTTTGGAAGGACCGTCATCTTGCAGATGGCTGCCCTGCCAAACCATGAGAAATGTCCCGTATGCCACACACGGAGATAATTTTCAATGTTTTTAAGGAGAGGAATAAAGTTTCGAACAAAGATTGATGAGAGCCTGGGAGTAAGCCACACTCCAAGGTATTTAATGGCGGACATTACCCAGGTGAAGGAGTTGTTGTTTTGCGCAGCTATCAGATCAGGCTCTGGCAATGTGATATTCAATGCTTAGGACTTGGAATAATTTATTTTGAGATTGGAGATGCGGCCATATATCGAGAATTCTTTAAGTAGAGATGGTATAGAGATGTGTGGATCAGTCAGGAAGAAGAGGAGGTCATCTGCGTAAGCAGCAACTTTGAACTCCTGTTCTCCCAACTGAAATCCCCCGATGGATGGGTTAGCCAGAATTCACCTAATAAACGGTTCCAAAGAAATTATAAAGAGCAAGGGCGACAAAGGACAGCCCTGCCTAGTTCTATTTTTGATATTCACACTATTTGAAAGGGAGCCATTTATTTTGAGATTGGCTGATTGATTCTTGTAGAGAGAGGATATCCACGCCATCATGTGGGGACCCAGCCCTATATGTTTACAGGCTTCCAACATGTAGTCCCACGCTACTCGATCGAAGGCCTTCTCTGCATCCGTTGATAGGAGAAAACCCTCGATCTTTCGCTCGTGGGCCGCATGGATGAGATTGAGGGATTTAGTTACATTGTCCCTGGCCTCCCTACCCGGCATGAAGCCGGCCTGACTGGGGCCTATCAAGTCATGGAGCAGGGGTCTCAACCTGTTGGCGACAATTTTCGCCATCAGTTTGACGTCCAGGTTCAACAAAGAGATCGGCCTGTAGCGCTGCGCAATGTAATGGGTCCTTGCCCGGCTTGGGTAGGACAGTGATGTGGGCCGATAAGAAGTCTGTGGGTATGTCTCTCGGCTTTGATAGGGAGTTCAGGGCGTCTCTCAAAGGGATGGCGAGAATGTCAGTAAATGTCTTATAGTATATGGCACTAAACCCATCAGGGCCCGGGCTTTTACCCGTCTTTAGATCCTTGATGGCAAGTCTGAGTTCAGAGGCTTCTATAGGGCTCTCGAGAAGTGAGGCATCTTCTGTATTAAGTGTAGGTAAAGAGTCTCTCAGATATTCCTGAATAACCTGTAACCTCGAGTTAGCGGTGTTGGCTGAGCCGTGTTGTGTCGGAAGGTTATATAGGCTGGTATAGAACTCCTGGAAGTGTTGCGCTATCTTCTCTGTCTCCCTGTCGACTTTACCACTCCTGTTTTGTATTCCTGAGATGTTACGGTTTAAGACCGAGCCCCTCAGGGCCCTAGCTAATAAGTTGCCTGGCTTGTCCCCATGTTCATAGTACAGTTTTTTCCTGAAAAACAGGAATCGTTTAGTTTTGGTATCTAAGATCTGTCTGAGGGCCTTTCTAGATTCTAGAAGGGAGTTTGCCGACTGAGTCGTCAGGGATTGTTTGTGCGAAGCTTCCAATGAACGGATGTGTTTTAGAAGATGTGAAATTTCTCTGTCTCTCTCTCTTTTTTTCCGTGTGCCCATTTGAATTAATTCTCCTCTGATAGTACATTTATGAGCCCCCCACACCATCAGGGGATCTGCGTCTGGCGTAATGTTGTGCCTGAAGAACTCAAGGAGTGTTGATTTCAAGACTGGTAGCAAGGTTGGGTCTGACAATAAGGAAGAATTTAATCTCCACATATTAGATCTGACTGGGGGGGGCATAAGGTTTAAAGAGAGGGAGACAGGAGCATGGTCAGAGAGGGTCTGTGTTCCTATGTGAGTCTCCGTTATGACGTGGAGGTCCTGCTGTGAAATGAATAGGTAGTCTATCCTAGAGTATCGATCATGAGGGGTGGAATAAAAAGTGAAGTCTTTGTCATCTAGATGCATAAAGCGCCAGGAGTCTATCAGGTCCAGGGAGTTTAACAGAGATTTGATTTTTTTCAAAATCCTGTAAGTAATGTAAGTTTTCCCGGACGACGTGTCCTCCAAGGGATTGAGCGGGACATTGAAGTCGCCCCCAAGGATTAATCGACCTGTACTGAAGCCTTTCAATTCCCTAATCAGTCTCTGGCAGAAGGTTTGGTGTGAGGTGTTAGGAAAATAAGCATTCGCTAAAGTTATGGGGATCCCACTACAATTCACTTTAAGAAAAATAAATCTACCCCAGGGTCCACTACTTTGTCAGTTAACTCAAATGATGCATGCTTGCTAACTAGGATGGAGACCCCTTTGGATTTAGCCACGTCATTGGTAGCATGGTGGGCTTCTATAAAGTAGGAATCAGTGAGCCTCGGAATCTGGTTCGTTCTAAAGTGAGTTTCTTGCAGAAAAACAAAGCTAGGCCTACCTTTTTTGAGTTCCCTCAGCAATGTAGAGCGCTTCTCAGGGATGTTTAGGTCCCTCACGTTGTGGGAAATCACTGTAGGAGTGCGGCCAAGATTGGAGTATGCCATGACACAGACGCAGAGAGAGAGGTCCCCAAACCTATAGATCAACTCAGAGTGTACCGGTTAATTCACAGAAAACACCAACTGATCCTATCTGAAGAGCCCTAGATTAGGGTAGAGAGATAGAAAGAAAACTAAAAGAAATAGAAAATATACAGAAGTAAGTGAGAAGAGATTGAGGGGAACACTTCTCCTAGACGTATATAACGTCCTGAAGAACCCAATTTTGTGTTTCTAGATGAGCCCAAAGGGGTCCAACCAGGTACTCTATGTGGGAACGAGGGAGACACACCAAGGGTCTGGCAGCTGTATCTATATGTCGTAGAGATATGTGTAAAATGTAACTTGGATAAAACTTGAAAACAGTCGGGCATCGGCCCTAAAGTATGGCATAACAAGTGCTTAAGGGTCTACTCTGCACAAGTAGAAGTAACGTTAGCAACGAATAAACTGGTCAGAAGATAAAACAAAACTGAGACATAGTCAAAAATGGTCATCAGGTGGCACGATCTGAGCGGGAGCAAGAACTCTCCCCTCCCCAACCGCGCCCCCCGCGACTCTCAATGTGACCCGGATGACATAGCATACTTTAGGTGACCCCTAAATCAGTATCCTCCCTGACCAGCGGTGTAATGAGACATTAGCAATCCCCCAGAGTAAAAAGGTTTAAGAAGCTAACTTTTGTCTTAGTGCATCAGAAACAATAATATCTACTGTAGTTCAATAAACTTAATAGTGAAAATTATGAGAGGAAACAAGGAAAAAGCTGACTGTAACATTAGCAAAGATGACAACGAATGAATGATCAGGCAGAAGTATCCCAGGGAGCCTAATCGTGTAACCTCAGATCATCCGATGCGCAAAAAATTAAAATAAAAGTAAAAATAAAAAGGGGGAGCGGGAAAAATAAAAATCCTGAAAAAAGTTGAATAAGTGGACTGCGAGCATGGATAGGGTTCCAGATCTGATTGTCAGATGGGGGGTGAGGAATTATAAGTCAGGGTCACCATTAAATGCAAACAATCTATGCCACCCGGGGGTCAGATGAAATCAAGATCTCAGGCCTCCAGCAAGTTCCTGGAGGAGTGAGCACGTCCGTTCGGGGGTCCCCGGCATCTGGCCATCATGTCGGTTGGGCTTCTGCTTCTTGGCGATTTGTTTCTCAGGTAACATTAGAGGAGAGAGTGGAGGGCTCCTGTCTTTAGGTGGCAAAGCGAACTCCTGGTACCACTCCGGGAGCTCAACCCGACCCAGCTGCAGGGCATTGCAGAAATCAGGGAGATCATTAGGCATGCGGAGTGTATTCTGTCTGCCCCCATGAGTGACCAGCAGCGCAAAAGGGAAGCGCCACGTGTAACGGAGATCTCTTTCCCTCAGCTTGTTCAAAAGAGGCCCCAGGGCCCTGTAGTTTTTCAAGGTTATCTGGGAGAGGTCCTGGAACAGTTCAATGTTCTCCCCATTAAACACAATATGCTGACTTCTCCGCGCTTTTAGCATAATGTCATCTTTAAGGCCAAAGTTTTGCAGACAGCAGATTATATCATGAGGCGGCAGCGTGTCTGGGCCTCTAGCTCTGAGAGCCCTGAGTGCTCTGACAAAGTCTATGGCCGAGTCCTCCCACCGTTCAAGGAGGCTGTTGAAGACTCTCTGGAGGACAGGTACAATTTGATCGGTATGTTATTGTGCCTCCCCCTATTGCCGAGGTCTTCTAAATGCCTATTAACCTCTATGAATTGGAGAGCTTGAGTAGAGGTAACTCTGTCCAATCTCTGTATGGCTCTGTCCCTATGCTTTCCCTCAGTCTCGGCAGTGGCCATCTTTTCCTGCAACACCAGCAAGCTGGTTTTCAGATCTGTGATCGCGGCTGAAAAGGAGGCCTTGATGTCTGCTGCGAAGCCTGACATATCATCATATGTGAGGGGATGGCCAGAATGAGTATTTCTCCTACCGTTGTCCTCCATGGCTGGCTGCGAGTCATCGCTGAACGCCTCCTCAGTGTGGACCGGCGCCATCTTGCCTCCCCCCGTGACTTTCAATACTGTGGCCTGGTTCTTAAAGATTTCTGATATGTTCCGACCAGAACTAACCGTCGTGGAGCGTCGGGAACGGGTGTGATGTGAGTGGCGATTCTGTTTACTCATCATAGAGTGTCTACCGTGCAGAGAGACGGGTTAGGGCCGCGGTCCCGACGGAGCTTCTCAGCTAAGCTGCCATCTCCTTCGCGTGCCAAGCCACGCCCCCCGGGTAATCTTATAAGGTATACAACATTTACTAAGCTCTGGGGGAAATTCCTTTGCAAAGCGAGCAGTCTATTTGCTAATCAATCTTAGTGTGTGGGCAGGCTTTAGGGAGCAAAGGTACCAACATTGTTTTTATGGAAAGAAATAATTGTATACATGTGGTGAGGATCAGAATGGGATAGGTGAAGTTCTGTAGTCCAGCAGGGCTGGCAATGTTGCTAAAGATTTCAATACTCAATAAGGCCCCTTTCACACGGGCTGTCCGATCTGGTCCACCTGTCAGTTTTTCAGATGGACCTGATCGGACCATCCTTTCACCCCTATGGAGCGGCGGATGTTAGTGGTGACATGTCTGCTGACACCTGCTGCTATCCGATTCGATCCTGTCCGCCAAATCCAGATTGATGGTGGTCCTATTTTCCATCCATCTGGTGGATCAGATCGGATATAAATGAGCAGTCCATTTTCATATGATTTCCCCATAGAGGAGAGCGGGACTCTATCCATCTCAGCTCTGCACAGCGAGCGAAGATGGACCTGTCATCTGCCGGCTCAACGGAGATCAACCTAAGGGTAGATTTAGATGTGCTTCTAAATCTGCCTTTCCTCTGAAGCCCAATCTGCATTTGGATTGTGCTTCAGAGGCTATTGACAGGTGGTAAGGAAGCAATCCTTACCCTAACCCTATTTTTGCTAAAAAACACGCTGCAACCATGTGCATGGCATGCAGTTGCAGAGAGTTTGTGGTGTTTTCCTTTTGTTTGAATGTGTAGCATTTGGTGGGCTTGCCATCCACTAAACACCCCCCATCTGCCTATTGCAGCTAAAGGGGAGATGGTTGGCGGATGGCTCAAACACACATTTTTGATGCCCTCCAAACACATGTCTAAATTAAGCCTAATGCCGCGTACACACGACCGTTTTTAATGTCATTGAAAAAAACTGCATTTTTCTCGACGTGATTTTTCGTGTTTCCTCTCAAGCCTGCCTTGCCTACACACTATCTTGGAAAAAAATGTTTGAGTAAAGCGCGGTGACATCCAACACGTACGACGGCACTATAAAGGGGAAGTTCCATTCGGGTGGCGCCACCCTTCATGTTAGTAAAGTTTGTTGAGCGACGATTCACGCTTTTCAGCCTTGTGCTTTTCAGTCCGTTACAGCATGACAAATGTGCTATCTCCATTACGAACGCTAGTTTTACCAGAACGAGCGCTCCCGTCTCATACTTGATTCTGAGCATGCGCACTTTTTTTCACGTCGTTAAAGCCCACACACGGCCGTTTTTCATGACGAGAAAAACGACGATGTAAAAAACGACGTGAAAAATTAGAGCATGTTCCAATTTTTCTCGTCGTGATTCTCAGCGTTTTTCTCGTCGGGAAAACTGCTGGAAAGCCCACACACGATCATTTTTATTGACCATTTTAAAAAATATAATTTTTCTCGTCATTAAAAACGGTTGGGTGTACACGGCATAAAAGTATTATTTTCCTCTGAAACAATATTAAAATGGTACTGATTTGCTGCAAAGAATCATTTTTTTATTTTTTTAACAGACGGTAATTGTAGAAGTAAGGTATATGAAATACTGCAGCCAGAAAATCTAATTACACTGTAAATCTTTTGTATAAAGACTGAAAAAAAATTGATGCATAGAATCTAATCATTTAGAATGCATTCTAGAAGCATAAAGATGTCATATATCAGTCCAAAATGTTTTAGCCCCTTCATGGCCAGGGCATTTGTTGCTATTCAGCACTGTGATGCTTTAACTAGCAATTGCGCAGTCATGCAACACTGTACACAATTGAAATTTATTAAAACAATTTCACACAAATAGATCTTTCCTTTGGTGGTATTTGATCAGTACAGTTTTGTTTTATTTTTTATATATTAAAAAAAATATATATATATATATATATATATATATATATATATATTTTTTTTTTTTTAATTTCTGTTATAAAGAAAATCCAATAAAAAAAAAATCATATTTCTTCATAAATTTAGGCCAAAATGTAATCTGCTACATGTCTTTGGTAAAAAAAAAATCCAAACAAGTTTATAATAATTGGTGTGTGTGAAAGTTATAGCGTCTACAACTTATGGTACTGTATATACTGGAATTTATGCAGCTATAGATGCTATACTGCAATGACGGTAATCATATAGTGTGACAGGATGGCAGGCAATCTGTAGCTAACAGACATCTGGGACACTATCACTGATGTCGCTAGTGACACTAATACAGTGTTCAGTGATAATACTGTACAATCACACTGTAATAGTGATACTGGCTAGGATGGGGTTACATCTAGGGGCAATCAAGGGGTTAACTGTGTGCCGAACAAGTGTAATGTGTGCTGCTTTTATGTACTAATCTGGCTGCTTTCTCTCTCTGCTTCTGAGGGAGAAGAAACAGCCAGATCGATGTTCACTGTACATAGTGTTCTGTCTGTTTGTAAACACAGAACTCTGTGTGTGATTGGACACAGCTGATCAGCAGGTTTCAGCCAAAATAATTGTCTGAAACCTGCTGCCAAACTCTTGCTGTGTCCAATCACAGCACGGGTCGGCAGCATGCGTCCCCCCTTGCGTCCCAAGCCCGCAATGTACATGTACGTTGCCAAACCTGCACCTGCCATCTGTTTGCAGTAAATTTATTATGAGGGGCTGACAGGAGGTTAATTACACTGAAACACTGATAATTTTCTGATACAAAATCTAAAAATTATACAAATTTTCTGTGGGTGTAGGTGACAAATGCCACCCCCAAACAAATATTCGTGCATAGCAGAGAATCAATCCTGGCCAAAGATTGGGTTTTTGTGCTGTCAAAATGCTGCAAGCTAACAGAATTATTCCTAAAGTGTACAGGATCCACCTTGGTTACATTTGTTTTTATATTTTTTGCCATTATGAAGCAACTGCAAAAATATCCGACTTGTGTGTTGGTGATGCCTAAACACCACAATCTGACAAATGTATTCCTTCAGAGCACAGAATGGGCCTTGCTTAAAAAAAATCAAGTTATTTTCAAATGTGAATTCCCTCACGTGGGCCCCAAGGTTGTGGGGAAAAGGCCCTTGTTCTCATCAACATGGAGACATGTTGAGAGTGTGTGGCCTGGTAGGGTTCAGGGGGAAAGGGTGCAGGTCCTTCCACCCCACTTTCCCACCCCACTTTCCCGGTCAGACAAGCTGCATGCTCAGATTAAGGTTCTCGTACAAATTTTAAGGGGACCTCACGTATTTTAATTTTGGGGGTGTTTTTTTCATGAAGTACCCCCTTAAAATTCATACCAAACTCAAAGCGACTGGTATACATTTTGAGGGGAACTCTGTTCAAGATGTGCTACAACAAAAGTGACATTTACAAAAATTTAAAAAAGTTCAAATTTCTGGCAAATGACATATTATTGCCAGCTTCTGAAAGCAGAGATGCACCCTTCACACACAGTATTAGGATGCCCCCCGCCCCCTCCCACAGTCATGTTATTTTATCGAAT
Organism: Rana muscosa; assembly: GCA_029206835.1. NCBI lineage: Eukaryota > Metazoa > Chordata > Amphibia > Anura > Ranidae > Rana > Rana muscosa. Next base: position 85,585,813 of record CM055122.1, on the reverse strand, counting down.
TTTAATAAAAAGTAGAGAGGTGCTTACCCCCATTCTATGACACCCCTTTGTCTATTGTCTATTAGCCCAGAAAACCTGCATTCAGTTCCCATCAATTTCAATGGGGTTTAGCGTCTAAAAGTTTGTTTAACACTCAAACTGAACCCATTGGAGTTTGGCTCCTTCCTAGTTGCAACTCACATTTTCCCTTAATATGCATGGACCCATGCTGACCTTTTCCCCACCGGAGGAGCCATAGAGTAGACCTCGGACATCCACTGACAAACTGTAATCCTTATCACCGGAGACTGCTGATGAGGTCGATTGGAAAGCTGAAAAACACACAGAAGCATTGCCCTTTTCCCGCTGATGACTAGCATTCAGCAATGGTGAAAGGTAATGTTTCTCTTTATAAACATGGTATCCAAATGACCAGTTGTATTTCCATGTTTTATTGGCTTTAGGCAGACACTGAAAATAACTACTGTGAGGTTTGCTGAACATGTGCTATAAAGGACACACATAGCTGAGCTCAGGGGAGTGGACTGGGGGAAAGCAATGTCATGCATTCGTGGAGCTCTGTTATTGGGTGGAAGAGGGTGGTTGACCATGTATGTTGTATGTTTGGACATTGGATGTGATTAATTGCTGAGCATCCTCTTGCAGCAAGTGGCTGATGCTGTGATCAAATAACTCAGCAGACTTTTCCATATCAGTTGGTGGGGCTATGGCAGGAGTATCCTTGTATCAGGAGGCAGAACAGGATGCTTTTGCAGCTGAAAAGGACTGCAAGCTACTCTGTGCCTGGGAGACATAGGAAGAAGAGGATGAATGCTTGGTTTGCCGCTCCACCACCTCTAGCTGTATAGCATGCCCACTGCATGAAAGGAATGGTAAGCATGCCCTTCTTGGAGCCCAATGTCCTCAGATTTTGCCTGTGGATGCAGGACATGCTCATCCCCTTATAGCTGAATGGGAACTACTTCTGCCTCTCACTTTAGGTGTCCCAGACATGATGCTAATAATCTGGAGCTTATTTCCTGACTATGTTGATGGGGTAATCAACTAATTTTCTTTCCTTTAACCCTGGTTTGAAGGAAAGAAAATTGCATATTGAATGACCTGCCTAAAGCCTCGTACACACGATCAGATTTTCGGATGACCGTTTCTATAGTTTTTTGTTGCATGCTAGTTGATGTTGAAAGTGAAGAGGTTACTGAACATATGAAAATTCTCGTATGACAGAATTTAACTTCAGAAGCGAAGTAATGTTTTGTATGTATTCTTTCGTTTCTGAGCATGCTTAGTCTTGCTCTTACGATTTTTTTCAGATGAAAACTGTACTAATTAAATGAATATCGGACGTTGAGTTCACGTACGACAAACATTTTATAGTCTGCACATCCAGCTTTTGTCAAGCGAAAAACTGGAATCCGCTGTCAAAAGCATCATACTAACGATCCGAAAATTGGCAGATTGTTTGTCAGACAAACTTTTACTTCCGATAAGGGGCATTTACTCTCACTAAACTCTCAACACACTGACAAAGGGCTGCTGAAGATACAGCCTTTGATAGTGGGTGAGCTGCAATTTAGATTCTAACCATCATTGGCAAATGTATTGCACCTGACCAGAGATTCCGATAGCAATGATAGCATTGGCAATGCATTATAGGACTTTTAGCAGAGTAATTCCCATTAAACATCTCAAATGTCTGGATTTCAGCCTAATTGGTCCAAATATACTTTCAGATGAACATTCAGCTCATTCTTGCTCATTAGCAGAAATTACCACACTATGGGGGTCATTTACTAAAGGCAAATCCACTTTGCACTACAAGTGCAAAGTGCACTTGAAATTGCACTGAAAGTGCACTTAGAAGTGCAGTCGCTGTAGATCAGAGGGGGACATGCAAGGAAAATAAAAAACAACATTTTGGCTTGAACATGATTGGATGATAAAATCAGCAGAGCTTCCCCTCATTTCAGATCTACCCCTCAGATTTACAGCGACTGCACTTCCAAGTGCACTTTCAGTGCAATTTTCAAGTGTACTTTGCACTTGTAGTTTGCATTTGTAGTGCAAAGTGTATTTGCCTTTCGTAAATAACCCCCAATGTCTCTGAAAAGGTAAATGGTGACTCTTGAAAACAATGTCTATAAAAAGTGATAAGTAGATCGGGTTCTGAGATGATACAAATCTGTAAAAGATGGGGGAATATTCAAGGTTTCCACCACCACCAAAGGAAAAAGGGATGAATCTCTCCGGGGGACACACACCGGGAGAAGTGGAGACTCTTACTGGAAGGAGTGGACCTCCTGTTTCCCAAGCAACTCTGCAGATCGTGCTTTGGAGTAAGGTGGACGGATGGTGGCCACCGAGTGAGGAAGACGCTCAGAGTTTACTACACCAGGAAACCCGGATCCATCTTAGACCCCGCAGAGGGCTATATCTGTAGTTAAATGCCTTTACATCATCAGTATATAAAAGGAGCAATGGTATATCATTTTGCATAGTGTAATATTATCAGGGTTCTTGGGGAACAATCCCTAGCTTCTTTTCACTGGACAAATACTACTTAATCTACATGGATTTATGTGGGGAGCAGGGGTTTAAGTTGCTGGGCCAGTTTAATAGCAAATATTACTGTATGTATCTATCTTTATTAGTGATATCCTTGCCCTCATTAGGAAATACAGTGATATGGGCCAGTAAAGGTTACCTACATAGACTTATTTTTATTGTTCAAGGGGATTTTTTTTTTCAAATAGCTTGTAATATTTGACTGTAAAACAATTGGCACACTTGGCATATTTTGTAGAATGTAGGAAACACGTTCTTGCCCTTCTTCCCCTCTCTCTCTTTTCCCTTCAGGCCTAGCCTACTCATTATTGACTTCTTTCTCCTTCTCGTCTAGACTTTATGCAACTTCTCTATACTTAGCCTGGCCATAACTGGGCCACAGACCCACCTTTGAGTATATTGACATAGACTGATCCTTATAGCGGTCTCCCAGTACTCTCCAGGGGTATTTTAGAGGACCTTCCTGGGTGGGACGCCAGATTGCAGCCCCAGCATCTATTGCAGGGCCTCCCATCTGTGTCGCCCAACTGTTATGTCCTACCTTACCTTTTTACCTTACCATCATTCTATGCACTACTCCTAGATTATTAGCCTACTCTTGTTCACTCTGTTCCGGACCCTTCGGGGTAAGACCACGCTATAATAAGATACCTCTCAACTCAACTCATCTCAACTCTTGTTCACTCTGTTCGAGGCCTGTCCTCTTATGTCACATGTTTTTTCACTGTACATCTGTATGGTTGTCTCCATACTTGTTTTTTTTTTATAGCACAATATATATTGATGGTTTGTATTTTACATTATTTGGTTTACATTTCTATAATGTACTTTGATATACTTAATTAAAACATTTGAACAAGGAAACATGTTCTTACTGATATATCATTACAGAGCCTCAGTTACACTTTGAAGCAGCATAGAGATACCCGATTTTAAAAGGCATTTTCTACTGGCTGTCTGTTACATTTAAACTTGTAGGTAGGTTTCCCCAGGTCTTATGTTATGTAATGATTGATAGTATTTTATGTTAGTTTCTGCTACTTCACAAGAAGATTCATTTATTCTCCCTTTGACATTTGTGGTCTGAGGAAAACAAGACTATTTTTTTTTATTTTCATAAGGCCTAAGTATTTTCCCAGGCTTATTGTTGGTCATCTATAATAGTGTTTTTTGCCTCTAAATCTAGTAAATGCTTAGGACTATTTTCAGTCTGGAGAGTTTGTTTAAATTATGTTTTCCCATACTTCATTTTTGCAAGGTTTCTAACTGGACAATTTTGGATCCCTGTAAGTTTTTCATGTATTTAGGCTTTATGGGCCTCCCATAGTACAGCAGGGATAATATATTTGGAGTCTTTTGGGTAGATTTACTAAAGATAAATAGGCTGTTCGCTTTGCAATGAAGTTGAACTTTGCAAGGAGAGATTCACTTTACATTGAAATTTCCCCCTGAGCTTAACAAATGAGGCGAAGCTCAGCAAAATTCCATCATCCAATGATGTTCAAGCAGAACATGCTGTTTTTTTTTATTTCCTTCCACATGATTGGGTATTCTTTTCAAAGTGAAATTTCACCACATACCTTAAGCTGTGGGGAAAATTCCTATATAAAGTGCAACATCCCTTGCAAAGTGAACAGCCTATTTGCCTTTAGTAAATTAATCCCCTTTTCTCAAAATAAACTTTCTTGGAAGTGAGTCTGCAATAAAGGCTTTATTAAGTCATCATATTTGACATTTTAATACCGTGGAATAAATTTAACGATACTTTTAGGCAAAACTTTTATTTTTAGCTTTGGATAGAGTAAGGTATAGTTAAACACACTACCATACCATGTTTTACTGTAAATGCTGTTATGGCTTATGGATATTTCCCTTTACTTCCTGCCACTTGAACACAACAGGAAGTGAGTGGAAATCTTTCCAAAATGAAGGATAAGCCCAGTTTTAGATAATAGTCACTGCAAGTTGTACACATTTAAAGATTCCCCTCAATTTTTTTCCAATGATGCTTGTAACATTTTGGATTTGCTGTACCTTCATCTATGGTCACCAAGACAAACAGCAAGAGTGAGTTCTCCCAACTGTGACACAGATAGCAATAAAAAAATAACAGATGTCCTCCTGGGTTTCTGGCTGGAGTGTCCCAGATGTCCTTCTTTTGTTCTCTAGTTCTTCTTTCTATTCAGTTCTATTTCTCTTCCCCTTTCATTTTCTTCTCTCTGTCCCCTGTTCTGGGAGGCCTTGACAACTACGGTAAGTCTCTTGATTATCCTCTGTGCAAGACTTGACTTCCATATCTACTCAGAGAGTTACTCCAGATTTATGGTCTTTACACTTTTGACCCCCTCCCCTTCCCCTCCAACCTCCCCTTTTCTGTCTATCCCTGTAGCTCGTAAAAAGTGTATTTTTAAATGTTAACCTAATGCATATCATGCCATACTTATTGATTTGTATCATCATAGTCGTTACTGTATTCTATGGCTCACAACCGTACTCTGTATTTTTTTTTTTACAATGTTGATTACATTTGAACACTTGTACAGGTTATACCATGTATCTTTAATAAAGACCATTCAAAAGTGAAAAACATAACAGATGTTCTATTTGTTAGACACTAAAAAAAGTATAAAATGTTTTTGGCTAGATATTACAGAAGATATTATTACATGTTTGCAGATAATCTGCAATAGGCAGAGAAATCTATATTCTACAGTATCTCCAGAAGTAAATCTTGCTACTATGTGAAATACAAGGAAAGAACAGTATTCATTTAATTTAAAGAGCTGTGTAGTGCCATGTCTGCCACTAAATTCTACTAATTGAGTAATTACTGATGTATTAGGTTCACATGCTGCTACATTTTGGCAGTTTTGAGTAACATCTTTCTAGAGCTTGTTGTCATTGGATTGAATTTGGTAATTAATACAGACTTTATGCTATAAGCCACTAACTCACTCTTTTTTTGTGGTATACACTCACATACAAAATAACCTCCAGTCATAGAATAACTTTCATGGAAAAATAATTTTATACGTTCACATTATTGAAAATAAATGAAAAAAAATCTAATTTTAAATCTAGACTTTCAACTCATTGGTATTTTCCAAATTTATGGTTGTATGGCTTCCAAGCTATTAAAGGTCAATACATTAAACACCTTTCATTATGTGTTATAACACTTTTATAAAGCCTAGCATAGACCATAAAAAGAAGGTTATGCAGATTGAGATTTACAAAGCTGCTTTTCACTTAAATCCTCTTAAATTATTCCTTGTATTATTTTTTTACAAAAAGGTTCAAGTTTTAATTTTTATATGACTCACAAAGTTTTTCTATCTAGAAAAAATAGATTAGGAATTATTATTTGCTAAATTCCGTAACGTTTGCTGTACACTTTTCAGACAGTGTAAAATGAAACTTCTGCATGTGAAGACTATAATAGAAAAAGCAGTGAAGAATTTCAATAGTGTATGGAAAACTGTAGTTCATAAAAACTAAAACATATAATTATATTTGTAAGCCTGGTATTAAAGAGAGTAGTGTAATAAGTGGCTAATACTCAAAGTCCTGGAGTTTGGATTCTGTGTGTTTTTTGTATGATTTTAGAGCCCATTCACACCAGGGTGATCTGTTGCAATGGCACTTGCATTAAAACTAGATATAACACACGTTTATGATAATTGCCAATGGTAAGAATGGGCCCTTGAGGTTTTCTTTTGTGTGCTTTTCAGTTTTTTTTATCATAACTCCAAGATATGAGAAATTTAAAGGTCTATTAGGTTCTAGCAGGAAAGCAGCATTAGCGTGTGCATGTGTGCACTCATATGACTGCCACTTGAACTTTAGATTTTAAGCTCCTTTAAAGTAGAGACTGGTTATATACTGTATAAAAAAATAAACTTAATTTAAAAGGACAACGCTATTGAGATATCCTATGCAATACCCTTAAAATCTGTGAAAATATAATATGCCATCAGAAAAGTGCAAATTTGTGTGTCCTCACTCCTCTCCCCAAACATAGCTCTATTCACAAAGAATAAAGTATATCAATTTTCAAAAATGCCAAATGTGCAACACAATAATTAAAAAAGTACTTAGTGATGTGCCAAAAAACAAAATAAAAATATATAAATGTTTGTGCAAAAAAAATAATAAATCAATGCAAATACTGTAACTGTCTTGAAAAACGAATAAAGTTCATATAAAAGTTCATGCAAATAATTCATAAATGTCCCACGTAACAAAAATGAATTTTAAATGTGCTCTTTCTAAATTCTTTTAATATTTACCAAAAAGGACTCTCCATCAAGTACTAGGTACACTCACCAGAGCCCAATACTGGTAAGATTATAAACCAGCAAATAGTGCACACCAATATATGAATAGCAATCCACAGCTTCCATCCAGAGACCACTTAAACAGAATGTTCCTTGTCACTTTTTGACTCATAAACAAGAGGAGGAGGGGACGTGGCGACTGCCGTCTAAGATGGCTGCGTGAGTCTATAGCTCCACTCTAAGCTGTGAGATCTATGGCCCATCCTCGAGTCCCAGCATCCTGCCTGAGCCTACAAGGACACCCACTTGCCTCTCCAACACCCAACGATGTCCCGGAGAGAAGAGCCGCAGATTTTTTTGGAAACTTTTCGGATTCTTTGCTCAGGTCCGGAAAGGGCTTCAACAAAATGGCAGTGGGAGTCATCAATGCCTCTAGGCAGTGGGAGGACAGGCCTCTAGAGGCGGGCAAATTCATACTCCCACCAGGAGACATGGAGACAGAGGAGGACCTGGGACCCGGTGCAGCAGCACTCCCTGACACCCCTGACACACGCAGCCCTGCTTAATATTGCCATAGGCACACACACGGCCCTGCTGAGGAGACTGCCTGGTTAAAATAAACAAGAAGAGGAAAGAGAGCGGAGGCTCTCATAGAGTAAAAACCATCATAAGATTCTTTATTAACCACTTAAGCCCCGGACCATTTTGGCCGGATAAAGACCAGGCCCCTTTATGCAATTCGGCACTGCGTCGATTTAACTGACAATTGCGTGGTCGTGCAACGTGGCTCCCGAACAAAATTGACGTCCTTTTTTTCCCACAAATAGAGCTTTCTTTTGATCACCTCTGTTTTTGTTTTTGTTTTTTTTTGCGCTATAAACAAAAATAGAGCGACAATTTTGAAAATAATGCAATATTTTTTGGTTTTTGCTATAATAAATATCCCTCAAAAATATATATATATATATATAAAAAAAAAATTCCTCAGTTTAGGCAGATACGTATTCTTCTACATATTTTTGTTAAAAAATAAAAAAAAACGCAATTGCCGTTTATTGATTGGTTTGCGCAAAAGCTAAAGCGTTTACAAACTAGGGGATAGTTTTATGGCATTTTTATTCATTTTTTTTTTTTACTAATAATGGCGGCAATAAGTGATTTTTTTCGTGACTGCGACATTATGGCGGACACATCGGACACTTTTGACACATCGGACACTTTTGACACGCGATCAGTGCTATAAAAATACACTGGTTACTGTGAAAATTACATTGGCAGTGAAGGGGTTAACCACTAGGTGGCTCTGTAGGGGTTAAATGTTCCCTGCATTGTGTTTCTAACTTAGGGGGGGGTTGGGCTCTGTGTCACATGACACCGATCTCCGCTCCAAGTACACGGAGCCAAGATCCGTGTCATTGTCACTAGGCAAAGCAGGGAGATGCTTGTTTACACAAGCATCTCCCTGCTCTATGCCTCTGTGAGACGATCGCGGGGATCCCTGCGGTGATCGAGACCGCGGGACCCGCGGTCCGACTCACGAGGAAGGCAACAGGGTAGCGAGCATGACCCCCAAGTCAGGCAGTTAAAGGGGACGTACAGGTATGTTGATGTGCCCGTACGTGCCATTCTGCTGACGTATATCTACAGGAGGTGGTCAGCAAGCGGTTAAAAAAACAACTATTGCACTCACATTTTTTCATGCATCTCCACTGGCACAAGTATACAAACTTCAGCAAAAAATTATGTTTCGCCTCCGGTCGAAAAAGCTAAAATCAATGAACGGGATCGCAGCGTGCAAAGTGACGTCATGTCCAAACCCCTCCCTACGCATTTTGTCATCAGACATTTTGTCATCAGACATCTTCCAGACAGCATGTTTGAGGAGAGGAGTGAGAACACATAACTTTGCACTTTACTGATAGCATATTATATTTTGGCAGGATTTAAGGGTGTTGAATAGGATATCTCAATAGCGCTGTCCTTTTAAAGCGGTTGTATACCCTATTTTGTAAATTTTACCTACAGGTAAGCCTATAATAAGGCTTACCTGTAGGTAAAAAGAATATCTCTTAAACCTGAACGGTTTAGGAGATATTCCCCCCGCAATGAGCCGCTGACTGCAGCGGCACATGCGCAGCGGGGATTCTCGGCTAAAGCCCGGCAGCCGCCGGACCTTGCCGACGCGCGGAAGTGACGACATCGTCGCTCCAGCCACTCACATCGTGGGAGCGGCGATAAACGGAAGACACGCCGAGGCAAGATGACATCTCCCTAGGCGTGGACCAGGTAAGTTCCCGACGCCTCGTTCTAAGGTAAGTATTTCATAATGAGCTAGTATGCGGTGCATACTAGCTCATTATGCCTTTTGCCTTTCTGGTATGAAAAAAAAAAAAAGTAGGAGCGGGTATACAACCGCTTTAAACTAATATCATGTATTGATATATATATATATATATATATATATATATATATATATACATATATATATATATATATACACACTGAGCAAAATTATAAACACTTTTGTATTTGCCCCTATTTATCATGAGCTGAATGCAAACATCTATGACTTTTTCTATGTACACAAAAGGCCTATTTCTCTCAGATATTGTTCACAAATCTGTCTAAGCCCACGTTCACACTGGGGCTGCGGGAGTGAAGCCTGCGAGTTCAGCTGAACTCGCACAATTTCACTCCTGCTGGCAGTCCCGATTTCAGCCGCGATTTCAAAGACATCTGAAACAGATGTCAATGTAAATCGCGGCTGAAATCGCAAAAAGTAGTACAGAAACTACTTTTTGTAATCGGTGCAGTGCCGCAGATGCGGGGTCGCACCGATTAGGATGGTGCTATTGCCCGCAATTTTCGGCAAATTTCGCCGATTTGACATGTCAAATCGCATGTCAAATCGCACCAGTATGAACCAGGGCTAAATCTGAGTTAGTGAGCACTTTTCCTTTGCCAAGATAATCCATCCATCTAACAGGTGTGGCATATCCAGGTGCTGATTAGACAGCATGATTTTTGCACAGGTGTGCCCAAAGCCCCGTACACACGGTCGGACTTTTGGCCAACAAACTTCATTTTGAGCAAGTTGGACCAACAATCCGACCGTGTGTACGCTCCATCGGACAAACTTTTTTGTTTGTTTTTTGTTTTCATCGGACAAAAGTTGGGTCTGCAAACGGACAAACTTTTGCCCAACAAAAGTCAGATGGAGCAAAGTCCGACCGTGTGTACAGAAAACCATCGGACTTTTGTCCGATGGACAAAACAACTAATGTTAAAATCAACCAACAATAGCAGAAGTTGACCAAAGGGTGGCGGTAAAGAGCAGAAAAGAGTAGAAAAACTATGTGATGTTGCAAAAAGTTTTGGGAAAGTTTGCAGAAAAGTCAGAGCGTGTGTATGCTATGGGTGTTCCCGACCAACTCTGTTCGGACAAAAAAACACAGAAAAGTCTGATAAAAGTCCGACTGTGTGTACGGGGCTTTAGGCTGGCCACAATAAAAGGCCACTCTAAAGCCTTGTACACACGGTCGGACTTCAAACAAATTTTTCCATGGATTTTTGTCCGAAGGGAGTTGGCTGGGCACAGCCATAGTATACACACGGCTGGACTTTTCTGCAAACTTTCCCAAAACTTTTCCAACATCACGTGGTTTTTCTGCTCTTTTCTGCTCTTTACCGCCACCCTTTGGTCAACTTCTGCTATTGTTGGTTGATTTTAACATTGGTTCTGGGCATGCTTATTTGTCCTTCGGACAAAAGTCTGATGGATTTCTCTACACACGGTCAGACTTTGCTCCATCGGACTTTTGTTGGCGAAAAGTTTGTCCGTTTGCAGACCAAAAAAGTTTGTCCGATGGAGCATACACACGGTCGGATTTTTTGTCAAACTTGCTCAAAATGAAGTTTGTTGGCAAAAAGTCCGACCGTGTGTATGAGGCTTTAGACCCCTTTCTCACTAAGGGCATTGCAGGCGCTATAGCGTTAAAAATAGAGGCTGCAATCCGCCCTCAAACAGCTGCTCCATTGTTTCCAGTGTGAAAGCCTGAGGGCTTTCACACTGAAGTGTTGCGCTAGCAGGACGGTAAAAAAAGTCCTGCTAGCCGCATCTTTGAAGCGGTGAAGGAGCGGTGTGTTTACCGCTCCTGCCCATTGAAATCAATGGGACAGCATGGCTATACCACCCGCAATGCACTGCTTCAGCGCATTGCTAGTGGCTGAAATGTGACGCAAATCCGCCCATAGCGTTGGCGGTAAAAATAGCAGAGTCTGGGTGGCAAAGTCCAACTTCTGGGGGGAATAGCTGCAGAATCCCTGACCCGAGCCCCCACGTGTAGCACACGGACCCTTTTCCTGCCTTTGGCTCCCTTGCAGGTCAAGGCACACCGCGTTATATGGCCGTACCCTCCTGTTTGAAGAGGTTGAGCGGTGGTAATAATTTTGGGTCCTGCAGCAAGTTATCCCATTAGACTGGTTCTCTATTTCTCCCCAGGAAGGCCAATGTCCACACCACTTTAACTCCAACGCTGAGTTTATTTTATAAGCAAAGTTCAAGTTCAGCAGACAGGAAAGGTGGACGAGAGAAAGGACAGTAAGGTTTGGGAGATAGGTCCAGGCACAAACTGGTACAATAGTCACCACTCAATCCCGAGTGGGTTTAGCTCACCCAGATAGTCCCCTGTAAGAGTGGATCCTAGCAGCCGCAGTGATGCTCGAACGTTCACTTTAGGTTTCCTAGAGATACGATCGGGAGATCCTCTGCCACGGAATCTTTAAGTCCCAAACTTCTCAGCAATTGCAACACAAGGACAGGTGCCAGCGATAGCGCGTTGCAAGGCCTGTGATGGATCTTTGAATCCCTCCAGAAGGTAACCAGGCCTCTCTTTCACCGTGAACTCTCACCGGTCCTTTAGAAAGGTCCTCCCCAGGTCTCCTCTTCTTAGAGCGGGTCCATCCTCTCCAGGGCACCCTGGGATTCTTCTTTTGGAGATAGGCCCCAGCTAAAGGTGCTGGGCCTACTAGTGGAATTGCAGCCCCAGGCTAAAGGTGCCTGATACTGATACACGCGTGCACCCCTGGCCTGGAGGGCCGGGTGGCGCGAACCGCTCACACTCCAGACTCCCGACTCGACCCCCGAAAAGATGGCGTCTGCCCCTTATGTATCCTCTCCCAGCATGCACAGCGGGCCAACCACACCCACCGCACCACTGCCGAGAGAGGACACCCTAAGGCATGGCAATGTCACCCACGGTTCAACCCTGACCTGATATGGCAGAGTCACCTACAGGCCACAGGGAACTGCACATCAGGTTACATCACATAGGCAGAAGCGAGTACTAACAAATCAAAGTGATCTGAGCCTGGCTACTAGCTCAGACCAACCCCTAAATTTAAGTACATAGCACCCCTGAAAAGTAAAGGGGCGCTACATATATATATATATATATATATATATATATATATATATATATATATAATTTGCATAACATATCTTCCCTTGTTTTAGTTGGGTTTTATAGACTATGGCACAGTTCAATAAATTTTCACTGTATAAAAAATGGCCGAAGCCCTAATAATGCATTTGTAATTTTATTGCTAATGTACATACACTTCACCTTGTGCTTATTTTGTTGATTTTTTTAGTTTTTTTGTCCAAACTTAGGCTTTAAAGAATACACTGTTAATATGTATAAGTAAGATAAAACCATAGTAGGTGAGATATCTGATTATCACATATTACCTATTGTAGTGTGAGGGAGGGCTAGGGATCACCAACCAGCTGTTTGTAAAAGCAAAGCAGTCTTTGTTTTCAAAACAAACTACAGTAAATGGTTTTCTTCAGCCAGACAGGTAACAAAATAGTCCAAACTCATGGTACAAAACTCTAATATTTGGCCCATTGCCTGTAAAACGTTGTCCTTTAACAGGGTTACGTCCTCATCTGCCTCAGGAGTTCAAAAGCCAAGTCACCTGCCACTTAGCAGGACCTCAGTCACAGCAGTCCACCACTGTCTCTTAAACCTCATACACACAGTCGGACTTCCATCTGACTTTTCCGTGGATTTTTGTCCGAACGGAGTTGGCCGGGAATACCCATAGCATACACACCACAGGACTTTTCTGCAAACTTTCCCAAAACTTTTTCCAACATCACATGGTTTTTCTGCTCTTTACTGCCACCCTTTGGTCAACTTCTGCTATTGTTGGTTGATTTTAACATTATTTGTTTTGTCTATCGGACAAAAGTCCGATGGTTTTCTGTACACACGGTCGGACTTTGCTCCATCGGACTTTTGTTGGCCAAAAGTTTGTCCGTTTGCAGGCCAAAAAAGTTTGTCCGATGGAGCGTACACACGGTCGGATTTTTTGTCAAACTTGCTCAAAATGAAGTTTGTTGGCAAAAAGTCAGACCGTGTTTACGGGGCTTTAGGTGTATCCTGCCTCACACTCCACCTCACAGATACCTGCTGGCTGATTCTTCCACCTTTTAAAGCCTCCCTTACAGGTGGGTTAGCCCTTAGCAATCAAAGCTGCATCTCTTGCTGTCCCCCATATATATATATATATATACACACACACAAACACACGCATGCTTTTAGAAACAAATGTAAACAAACATTTTAAAATGTATTAAAACGTTTTAATTAAAGCGGAGTTCCACCGAAAAAAATTAAAATAAAAGTCAGCAGCTACAAATACTGCAGCTGCTGACTTTTAGTATTAGGACACTTACCTGTCCAGGGCACCCGCGATGTCCTCACCTGAAGTCGGCTCCTGGGTGGAGGCGCCAGCATCTTCGATAAGGGAATCAGGAAGTGAAGCTCTGCATCTACATACAGATTTCCACTTCTTCTTTACATTTGCTTATAAGCACCGCCCCCTCCCTCCCAATAATGTCTGGGAGGACAACAAGGAGAGGCAGACATTCCCTTGGCACTGTAAGGGGGCCAGCAACAAATGTGTATACAGGCAAAGGTGGACGTGGTGGTCAGTCCTCAGGCAGGGCATCATTTCCTCTGTTTAATGAGTTTGCCCATGCTATCCAGCCACAGCATGCAGAGGAGGTGGTGGACTGGCTTACTAAACCTTCCTCATTCTCCTCATTCTCTGTCACGCAAGCAGAGACAAGTGTGCAATCCCCTGCAGTTGCCAGAGTGGATAAAACTTGTCCACATCTATTCCTGCCATAGCCCCAACATCAGTCATGGAGGAGTCAGCTGAGTTATTTGACCATAGCGTCAGCCACTTGCTCCTTGATGATGCCCAACCATTACTGGATTCAAATGTTGGTTCTGAGGTTGAGGATGACAGGAACATGAGTCTAGAGAGAGGGGAGAACACTGGAAGAACAAATTGGCATTCATGTTCCCCCCAGCCGCAGCGTATTGCCAAGTTGTCTCCAGTGGTAATTATGATGATGGAGGAGATGAAGATGATGATGACTTGGGTGCCAGATAGAGCAGAGGAGGAAACTGAAGGTGAGGGGTCACAACCCCAAGGAGGCCGACATCATGAAAGAGTAGAGAGCAGTCATCATATTCCATCACATTCTGCTGCTATCTCCCAGCCCATTTCCAAAAGCTCAGCTGTCTGGGCTTTTTTCAGCATATCTGTAGCAGATCGCACTGTTGCTATCTGCAAACTGGGTCTCAGGCACATCAAATGTGGCAAAAACACCAGCCATTTGGGTACCACATGCTTAACAATTTATTTAACGTCCAACTACTTAGCTTGTTGGCAAAAGCACCTAAAAGCCACACAAAAGGGGCACAAATCTGTCCCTTCTCCTTACCCACTTCCATCTGCCCCTGCTATACCGAGTCATTACCTCTCAGCAGCCTCCACTGACAGGGATGATGGTATTACACAGGGGGTCCCAGGTTATTGCAGCACACCACCAGTTGTAGACTGTAGCCAGAAAATTTCTCTGCCCCATCTGCTACAGCGGGAAAAAATACAGTCCCTGCCACCCACATGCCCAGCGTCTAAATGTAAGCTTGTCAAAGCTGTTCTGCCTTTCAGCCTCGTGGATTCTGCCCCCTTCTGTGAACTTGCACAATGTGCTGTACCAGGGAATATTCTGGCATAGTTTGGCAAGGCAGTCAGCTGTAAAAAATTCACCTTACTGTTGACACGTGGTCCAGCAAGCATGGGAAGGGACAATATATTTTGTTCACAGCACGCTGGGTAACGCTTCTTGCAACTCGAAAGGATGCAAGACAGGGCTCGATGCTGCAGCTTGTTGTGCCCCCACGTCTCAATACAGCTGGTGGTGATTATGCCAGACCTGTGAGCTCTACCCCCTCATCCACCTCCTCCACCACCTCCATGCCCTCCTCTGCAGAATTGTCCTATGAACATCAGGTACCCCCTAAGCGTTCAAAGGGCTATTCCCAGAGTCAGGCTGAAAGGTGCCATGCAGTGCTTCAGCTGGTGTGTTTAGGGGACAGGAACCACACCCGAGCAGAGATTCTTGCAGCTCTGCAGGCACAGGCCCAGAGGTGGTTCACACCACACCAGCTGGAGCCAGGAATGGTGGTGTGCGATAATGGCTCAAACCTCCTGTCTGCCCTTAGACAGGGAAAGTTGACACATGTGCCATGCCTGGCACATGTCCTCAATTTGGTGGTGCAGCATTTCCTAAATACGTACCCAGGGTTTCAAGATGTGCTTAAGCTGGCCAGAAGAGGCTGTAGCCATTTCAGGCGGTCATACACAGCCAGTGCTCGGTTGGCTGAAATTCAGCAGGAAATCATAAACTGCCTAATTTGTGACATGCCCACCAGGTGGAACTCGACTTTGTCAATGCTGCAGTGGCTATATATGCAGCAGATGACCGTCAATGGGTACCTGTGCGAATACGGCACGACAGGCTCAGGCCGCCTCTGCTTTTTTTCCCCAGACCAATGGCTAATCATTAAGGATGCATGCACTGTATTGCCACCATTTGAGGAGGCCACAAGGATGGTGAGCCATGACAGTGCATGCATCAGTGACACAATCCCTGTTGTGTTCCTGCTGGAGTAGACTCTGCGTGGCATTACTGACAGGGCACTGGAGGCAGAGCAGCAGGAGGAAGAGGAGGACTTCCTTTCCTCTCAAGGCCCACTTTATCTAGACACCATCATTCCTATGTCACAGAACACACAGGAGGAGAGAGGGGAGGAGGATGAGGAGGAGGATACTGGCACTTTCATAGGCTTCGAAGAAGAGGAAGACATGCGTCAATCTGTAAACGATGGCTTTCCAACCCCAGGACCCTTGGGAGTGGTACGTGGCTGGGAGGAGGAAGTTCCAGATGCAGTCATCCTAAGTGACCCAGAGTCTGCTTCTCAGGCCTCGGCAAATTTGAGGTGCATGGGCAACCTCATGCTCCAAAGCCTGGGAAAGGACCCAAGAATACGTGGCATAAAGGAGAAGGATAATTACTGGTTGGCAACCCTCCTTGAGGGGAAGATCTCAGAACTCATCCCGTCCCCACAGAGAGTGCAGGAGATAAAGTCTCTTGAGAACATGTTAAAGAGGATTTAATTGAAGGACTTCGAGGCTGCCTAGCTTTGAGGGTGTTAAATCATTTCATCTGGAAGAATGTTTTTGGTATAGGTTTTATGGGCCCAATTAACACCCAAGGACCAATTTTTCAGTACCCGTTTAACAAGTGCATATCATTGCAATTTTTTTTGCCTTCATCAAGAGCACCTCTATAGGGTTACGGTGGGAAGGCTCCACTGACACCCAAAGACACATTTTTCTGCACCTGTTTCACAGGTGTATATTATTGCAATTTTTTACAGCAAGGACAATTCTTGCTTTTATCAAGAGTACCTTTATAGGGTTATGGTGGGAAGGCGCCACCGACACCCAAAGACCAATATTTCAGCACCTGCTTGACAGGTGCATATCATTGCAATTTTTTACAGCAAGGCCAATTCTTGCTTTCATCAAGATTACCTCTATAGGGTTACGGTGGGAAAGTGCCACCGACATCCAAAGAACAATTTTTACGCACTTGTTACTTCTATACAAAGTCAAAGTGACACCAGAATGTATCCAAAAAATCCCAGTGCACTACATGGTGGCCTCATCATACACACTGGCTCCCCAACTGTTGCTGAGCAAAATAAAGGCAGCTTGCAGAAAAAAATTCATTTTGTTTGGCTTTATAAATTCAATTATTGCTGCAGCAGATTCTAGACATGGTACCGATCTGCCACTTTACAGGTAATCTAAGGGGACCCCCCCAGGCACTATATTGGAAGGATTTTTTCATTTTTATGCTTTCACTTTAAAAATCAAAAAATCACTGCTCATTTAAAAATTATGTTTTTCACAAACTTTTTTTTTTTATTGATACATGTCCCCCAGGGCAGGAACCGGACCCCTATAACCATTGTATACCCAATTACTTGCATATAAGCCTTTAAAATGGGCACTTTTGATTTTTGACGTTCGGGTCCCATTGACTTTAATGGGGTTCGTTATTCGGGTCCGAACTTTCGCGGTGTTGGAAAGTTCTTGTGCGAACTGAACAAGGGTCTGTTCAGCCCATCCCTAGTGTCCTGTACACTATTTTATGTAAGAATAATATTGGAAAAGTGCATTTATACCGAATACTTTTTTGTTTCTTGTGGATAAAAAGGGTAAAGGTTAGAACTCTTTTCAGGTTGTGCTGCTATCTCGGGCTCCTTCAGAGAGATTTCCCTTCACTTTCTGTCGTGGGACAATATTTTACCAAACAGGTCATTGAAACAGGGAAACAGACAACAATAAAAAGCTGACAGAGGTTTTAGCATTACCTTACTGTATATAACTTTAAAAAAAAAAAAAGATTTTTACTTCTGTCTATGTTGCTGTTACAGATGTTTTTCTTACTTTCCGTCCTGGGGACAACCTTTTTACCAGACAGGAAATAAAGACAAAGCTTTACTCTGGAAAACTAAAAAGTCCTCCCTAGCAGTGGAGCTGCACCTTCACCGAAATTGTTAGCTGCTATTTTAGTCTAGAGAACAGCAAAGATACTTTTCTTAACTGATTCTCTGCTCCCCTGCAAATCCTCCAGCTAACTCTGATTCCCCAGCTCTCCTCCTTTCCAGCAGTGGGCTATCCCTTGGAATCTGAGTCCAATGTAGGGTTATGAGCTCTTTATCAGTCCTTATGACATCTGATGACCTTAAAGTAGTTGTAAAGGCAGAGGGTTTTTTACCTTAATGCATTCTATGCATTAAGGTAAAAAAAACTTCTGTGTGCAGCAGCCGCCCCAGCACCCCCAATACTTACCTGAGCCCCATCTCTCTTCAGCGATGGCCACGAGTGCCTCAGCCATCTGGGACTCTCCCCTTGATTGGCTGAGACACAGCAGCGGTGCCACTGGCTCCCGCTGCTGTCAATCAAAGTCAGTTAGCCAATCAGGAGAGAGAGGGGGCAGGGTTGAAATATGAAAGGGGGCTGTCACTCGGCTTGGGTGACCCCATAACAAGCTGCTTGCTGTGGAGGCACTTGACAGGAGGGAGGGGCCAGGAGAGCCAAAGAGGGACCCGAGAAGAGGAGAATCTGTGCCGCTCTGTGCAAATCCACAAGACTTTAAAACAAGACTTTACAATCACTTTAAACCTCTGGAGTGTATGGGAGAAGAGGCTGCCAGGACTGTGTGGAGGTTCAGGTAAGTAGAAGTGCTTTTCACTGTGCAGCCCCACTGCAATGGAGAGTTTAACTTAAAATGTGAGGGAAATTGCAAATACCGTATTAATCGGCGTATAACACGCAACAGGCGTATAACACGCACCCCCTTGCTTACTGGGCACATAAACCCCCTTCCTGCCCAGGCAAAATTTCAGCTTTTGGAACTGCGTCGCTTTGAATGACAATTGCGTGGTCGTGCGACGTGGCTCGCAAACAAAATTGACGTCCTTTTTTCCCCACAAATAGAGATTTCTTTTGGTGGTATTTGATCACCTCTGCGGTTTTTATTTTTTGTGCTATAAACCAAAAAAGAGCGACAATTTAAAAAAAAACACAATATTTGGGGATTTTTGCTATAATAAATATCCCAATTTTTTTTTAAACTATTTTTTACTCAGTTGAGGCCGATACGTATTCTTCTACATATTTTTGGTTAAAAAAAATCCCAATAAGCGTTTAGTGATTGGTTTGCCAAGAGTTATAGCGTCTACAAAATAGGGGATAGAATTCTGATTTTTTTTTTTTTTACTAGTAATGGCGGCGATCTGCGATTATTGTCAGGACTGCGATATTGCGGCGGACACATCGGACACTTTTGACACATTTTTGGGACCATTCACATTTATACAGCGATTACTGCTATAAAAATGCATTGATTACTGTATAAATGTGACTGGCAGGGAAGGGGTTAACACTAGGGGGCGAGGAAGGGGTTAATATGTTCCCTAATGTGTGATTGCTACTGTGGGGGGAGGGGACTGACTGGGGGAGGAGACCGATCTGTGTCCCTATGTACAAGGGACACAGCATCGGTCTCCTCTCTCCCTGACAGGACGTGGATCTCTGTGTTTCCACACACAGATCCATGTCCTTGTCTCTGTACCGGCCGATCGCGGGTACCTGGCGGACATCGCGGCTGCCAGGCACACGCATCGGCATCTCAGTGATGCGCCGGGCACACACGCGTGCCGCCGGTGGCGCTCGCGCGCCCCCCAGTGGCCGGAGGAGCGGAGGCCGTATAAAGACGGCCTCCCGGCATTGTAGAACCACTTTGCGGATGTCATTAGTCGTATGACGGGCGCAAAGTGGTTAAGAGGGAAGTTTCAGTAAAAAAACTTTCCACAGCCCCTGCATATAACACGCAGGCACAGTTTACCCTCTATTTTCAGGGTAAAAAAGTGAGTGTTATATGCCAATAAATACAGTACATTATTAATATCAGCATTATCAATTTAATGTAACTATCTATTATAGAGTACATAACGAGTCCCTACCTTTAGGGAACTTACAATCTAAAGTTCCAAGGATACACACATGAACTAGCACACAATTAACTAGGCAATGGTATTGTCATTTTAGTTGCATTAACATAATAGCTCATTGCCTAAAATAAATATTTTAATAATCAAAATCTCAGCTACCTTGGTTCTATTACACCTTATATTTTATAGTTAACATATGACTCACTACACAAGTTATTTTTAAATATATACTCCTCATTCATGCATTTGAGGATGGTTTCTTTTAACCACTTAAGCCCCGGACCATTTGGTAGCTAAAGGACCAGAGGTGAATTCAGAATTTTGCACTGCGCTGCTTTAACTGTAAATTGTGCAGACATGCAATGTTGTACTGAAACGAAATTTGCGTCCTTTTCTTCCCACAAATAGAGCTTTCTTTTAATGGTATTTGATTGCCTCTGCGATTTTTATTTTTTGCGATATAAACGGAAAAAGACCGAAAATTTTGAAAAAAAATGATATTTTCTACTTTTTGTTATAAGAAAAATCGAATAAACTCAATTGTAGTCATACATTTAGGCCAAAATGTATTCAGCCACATGTCTTTAGTAAAAAAAATGTCAATAAGCGTATATTTATTGGTTTGCGCAAAAGTTATAGCGTCTACAAACTAGGGTACATTTTCTGGAATTTACACAGCTTTTAATTTATGACTGCCTAGCTCATTTCTTGAGGTGCTAAAATGGCAGGGCAGTACAAACCCCCCCCAAATGACCCCATTTTGGAAAGTAGACACCCCAGGGAAATTGCTGAGAGGCATGTTGAGCCCATTGAATATTTTTTTTTTTGTCCCAAGTGATTGAATAATGACAAAAAATAAATAAAAAAATTACAAAAAGTTGTCACTAAATGATATATTGCTCACACATGCCATGGTTATATGTGGAATTGCACCCCAAAATACATTCTGCTGCTTCTCCTGAGTATGGGGATACCACATGTGTGGGACTTTTTGGGAGCCTAGCCACGTACGGGACCCCGGAAACCAAGCACCGCCTTCAGGATTTCTAAGGGCGCAAATTTTTGATTTCACTCCTCACTACCTATCACAGTTTCGAAGGCCATAAAATGCCAAAATAGCACAAACCCCCCCCAAATGACCCCATTTTGGAAAGTAGACACCCCAAGCTATTTACTGAGAGGCATGATTAGTCCATGGAATATTTTATATTTTGCCACAAGTTGCGGGAATATGACAAACTTTATTTTTTTTGCACAAAGTTGTCACTAAATGATATATTGCTCACACATGCCATGGGCATATGTGAAATTACACCCCAAAATACATTCTGCTGCTTCTCCTGAGTATGGGGATACCACATGTGTGGGACTTTTTGGGAGCCTAGCCGGGTACGGGGCCCCAAAAACCAAGCACCGCCTTCAGGCTTTCTAAGGGCGTAAATTTTTGATTTCACTCCTCACTACCTATCACAGTTTTGAAGGCCATAAAATGCCAAGATAGCACAAAACCCCCCAAAATGACCCCATTTTGGAAAGTAGACACCCCAAGGAAATTGCTGAGAGGCATGTTGAGCCCATTGAATATTTTTTTTTTGTCCCAAGTGATTGAATAATGACAAAAAGAAAAAAAAATGTACAAAAAGTTGTCACTAAATGATATATTGCTCAAACATGCCATGGTTATATGCGGAATTCCCCCCCAAAATACATTTGGTTGCTTCTCCTGAGTACGGGGATACCACATGTGTGGGACTTTTTGAGAGCCTAGCCTAGGGCACAAATTTTTGATTTCACTCCTCACTACCTATCACAGTTTTGAAGGCCATAAAATGCCAAGATAGCCCAAAACCCCCACAAATGACCCCATTTTGGAAAGTAGACACCCCAAGCTATTTGCCGAGAGGCATGGTGAGTATTTTACAGCTCTCATTTGTTTTTGAAAATGAAGAAAGACATTTTTTTTTTTCTTTTTTCAATTTTTAAAACTTTGTGACAAAAAGCGAGATCTGCAAAATACTCAACATACCTCTCAGCAAATAGCTTGGGGTGTCTACTTTCCAAAATGGAGTCATTTGGGGGGGGGTTTGTGCCATCTGGGCATTCCATGGCCTCCGAAACTGTGATAGGCAGTGAGGAGTGAAATCAAAAATTTACACCCATAGAAATCCTGAAGGCGGTGCTTGGTTTTCGGGGTCCTGTACGCGGCTAGGCTCCCAAAATGTCTCACACATGTGGTATCCCCGTACTCAGGAGAAGCAACAGAATGTATTTTGGGGTGCAATTCCACATATAACCATGGCATGTTTGAGCAATATATAATTTAGTGACAACTTTTTGTAATTTTTTTTTTTCTTTTTGTCATTATTCAATCACTTGGGACAAAAAAAAAATATTCAATGGGCTCAACATGCCTCTCAGCAAATAGCTTGAGGTGTCTACTTTCCAAAATGGGGTCATTTGGGGGGGTTTTGAACTGTCCTGGCATTTTATGCACAACATTAGGAAGCTTATGTCACACATCATCCACTCTTCTAACCACTTGAAGACAAAGCCCTTTCTGACACTTTTTGTTTACATGAAAACATTTTTTTTTTGCAAGAAAATTATGTTGAACCCCCAAACATTATATATATTTTTAAAGCAAAGGCCCTACAGATTAAAATAGTGGGTGTTGCATTTTTTTTTCCCACACAGTATTTGCGCAGCGATTTTTCAAACGCATTTTTGGGGGGAAAACACACTTTTTTTTATTTTTAATGCACTAAAAAACACTATATTGCCCAAATGTTTGATGAAATAAAAAAGATGATCTTAGACCGAGTACATGGATACCAAACATGACATGCTTTAAAATTGCGCACAAACGCGCAGCGGCGAGAAACTACATTGATTTTTAAAAGCATTTAAAAGCCTTTACAGGTTACCACGTTAGATTTACAGAGGAGGTCTACTGCTAAAATTACTGCCTTCGATCTGACCTTCGCGGTGATACCTCACATGCATGATGCAATTGCTATTTACATATGACGCTAGACCGACGCTTGCGTTCGCCTTTGCGCAAGAGCAGGGGGGGACAGCGGTGCTTTTTTTTTTTTTTTTTTTTTTTTATTATTTATTTTGCTTTTTTATTTTATTTTTAAATTGTTCCTTCCATATTTTTTTTTTTATCATTTTTATTGTTATCTCAGGGAATGTAAATATCCCCTATGATAGCAATAAGTAGTGACAGGTACTCTTTTTTTGAAAAAAAATGGGGGGTTAGACCCTAGATCTTTTCTCTGCCCTCAAAGCATCTGACCACACCAAGATCGGTGTGATAAAATGCTTTCCCAATTTCCCAATGGCGCTGTTTATATCCGGGGGGGGGCATTCCCTCCCACTGCTTGTAAAAGCAGTCCAGAGGCTAATTAGCCACTAGGATTGCTTTTACATGAAAGCCGGCCGCTGGCTGAAAAGAATGATACCCGCAGGCATCAATCTGGTATAACCATTCAAAGTCCAGCAACATACCAGTACGTTGCTGGTCCTTGTTGGACATGTATTGTAATCTTTTTTTTCATGCAGCCTGTTGGCTGAACGAAAAAAAGAGATTGATCGGTGGGTATGCCCACCATTAGAATACCTCCCTTCATCCACCCACTTCTAATGATGGGCATATATGCCGAAGCATGGGGGCATCCTCCCGCAAAAAAGTTATGCCGCGTACACACGGTCGGACTTTTCCACGGGCAAACCTTCGTCGGAATTTCGACCGTATGTACGCGGCATAAAAGGTTATGCCGCATACACACGGTCGAACTTTTCCACAGGCAAGCCTCCGTCGGAATTTCGACCGTATATACGCGGCATTAGGAGCAAAATCGCTCCTCCGCCCCTGCTGTCCCCATGCTTCGGCATATATGCTCTTTTTTTAACTGTGGTGGTGAAATCACCTCCTACAGCGTTGGAGTCACGGCTTTATGTATCGTGGGAGCAAACGCTGTTGCTGTCAAGATAAATAAATCTGCAATGCAACTGAATGGCGTACCTGCTAAGCAAATGATGGTTAACATTAAAACAAAGTAACATTACAGTACAACAGTAAGACCTTACCATACCATACCTGCAAAGCAAATACCAAAACAAAACCTATTAAAAAATAAAACATTTTTTTAACGCAACCTGTGCCTAAAATATATATATGCCGAAGCATGGGGGCATCCTCCCGCAAAAAAGTTATGCCGCGTACACACGGTCGGACTTTTCCACGGGCAAGCCTTTGTCGAAATTTCGACCGTATGTACGCGGCATAAAAGGTTATGCCGCGTACACACAGTCGCACTTTTCCACGGGCAAGCCTCCGTCGGAATTTCGACCGTATATACGCGGCATTAGGAGCAAAATCGCTCCGCCCCTGCTGCCCCCATGCTTCGGCATATATGCTCTTTTTTTAACTGTGGTGGTGAAATCACCTCCTACAGCGTTGGAGTCACGGCTTTATGTATCGTGGGAGCAAACGCTGTTGCTGTCAAGATAAATAAATCCGCGATGCAACTGAATGGCGTACCTGCTAAGCAAATGATGGTTAACATTAAAACAAAGTAACATTACAGTACAACAGTAAGACCATACCATACCTGCAAAGCAAATAAGAAAACAAAACTTAGTAAAAAATAAAAAATAAATTTTAACGCAACCTGTGCCTAAAATATATATATGCCGAAGCATGGGGGCATCCTCCCGCAAAAAAGTTATGCCGCGTACACACGGTCGGACTTTTCCTCGGGCAAGCCTCCGTCGGAATTTCGACCGTATATACGCGGCATTAGGAGCAAAATCGCTCCTCCGCCCCTGCTGCCCCCATGCTTCGGCATATATGCTCTTTTTTTAAACTGTGGTGGTGAAATCACCTCCTACAGCGTTGGAGTCACGGCTTTATGTATCGTGGGAGCAAACGCTGTTGCTGTCAAGATAAATAGATCCGCGCTGCAACTGAATGGCGTACCTGAAAACAAAAAATTACATACCTGAAAAGCAAGCATGATGAAACATTGCAGAATAGAATACAGTAAAAAAGAGCAGAACAATAGAGAGAAAATAGAGAGAGAGAGAGAACAATAAAACGACAACTATTTTTGGTTTTTTTATTTTATATTTTTTTTGTGTTTTGTTTTTTACGTTTTTTTTTTTTTCTTTTTTACACTTTTTTTTGTAACTTTAACAACTGTAATGGTTCGGGTCTCTCAAAATGTAATGGCATCTTGGGAGACCCTGTGTAAGTGTGTCCTAGTCTGTGAAATGCTGTACCCTACGCTAAAACTTCACTTTTGAGTGGTAGCGATCAAAACATTCACCAAGGCAAAGACCAGGCTTGTCAGGACAGAGTGGACAAAAAACACGGGTGTCACGCCTAAATCCGCGCTTGCTACAGACACGACATCTTTTTTGGGGGGTTCGTTGGGTAGGGGTACTCGGGAGGGCATACGGATAATGCCTCTCATGCAGCCGGCTTACTGCATTTGGTAGGGGATGGTGAAGTGCAGAACCGCCTGGATACAGGAGTTCTGTGACTATCTCATTCTGGAACTTTAGAAGAGATAACGTCCCTCCTGAAGCTCTGTATAGCACATGAGCATTCAGCAAAGCCAATTGGAATAAGGATAGAGACACTTTTTTGTACCAGCGTCTCGCCTTACGGTCAATTAGATACGGCGCCATCAACTGGTCGTTGAGGTCCACCCCTCCCATATTTTTGTTATATTCGTGGACACAGAGGGGTTTCTCCACAACACCAGTCGCCGTACGAATTTGGACTGTCGTGTCTGCATGAAGGGAGGTAAGAAGGAAAACATTCTTATTGTCCCTCCACTTCATAGCGAGCAAGTTATTACACTTCACGCAGGCTCTCTCCCCCAGCCTAAGACGGGCATCTACAAGCCGCTGGGGAAAGCCCCGGCGATTAGGTCGCACGGTGCCACATGCTCCAATCTGATGATCAAACAAGTGACTAAACAGTGGCACGCTCGTGTAATAATTGTCCACATACAAGTGGTACCCCTTTCCGAATAAGGGTGACACCAATTTCCACACTATCTTGCCAGCGCTCCCTATGTAATCTGGGCAGTTGACCGGCTCAACCTGACTATCTTTTCCCTCATAAACCATAAAGCTCCATACATAGCCTGTTGCCCTGTCACAGCACTTATAGAGCTTGACCCCGTATCTGGCACGCTTGCTGGGAAGGTACTGCTTGAAAGCCAAGCGGCCAGAAAATGTAATCAGGGACTCATCAACGCAGACAACTTGATCGGGAATAAACAAGGCTGCAAAACGTTCGTTGAAGTGGTTTATGAGGGGCCGAATTTTATAGAGCCGGTCGTACTCAGGGTCCTCACGTGGACGACAAAGTTCATTGTCGTTGAAGTGCATGAACCGCAAAATCTGCTCGTATCGTGTCCTGGGCATGGAGGCAGAGAACACGGGCATGTGGTCAATTGGGTGCGTGGACCAATAAGCACGCAATGACGGGAATTTATGTGTGCCCATGTTGAGGGAAAGGTTTCCAATCTTTGGCAATTTTAGCCAACTGGGGGTTAGCGGCGATGAATTGACCAGCATACAAATTACTCTGGTCCACAATAGATCTATAGAGATCTTCCGTGAAAAACAGCGAATAATAATCGATTGGCATAAAATCAGCTGTTTCCACCTGAATACCGGGTTGGGCAGTGAATGGGGGAAGTACGGGTTCTGCAGAAGTGGTGGGGACCCAATCAGGATAGGCGAATTCTGCAGGAATGGCACTATGGGCACGACGGGCCTGCCTTTGTCTTCTTGGTGGCAGCAGGACACTACTTGTGCTTGCCACCTCGCCAGCTTGAACTGCACTTATGGGACTCGCCACGTCACCACGTGATACTGCAGTGCTGGATGTACTAGGCCGCTGGTGCTTGCCAATTCACCAGAAGGAATAGCGGCACTTGTACTACTCTGCTCCATGATACGAGAGCCCTGCGGTTCTTGCTCCTCAACAACCTCAGAAGATCGGGATCGGGTACACCTGACCTTAGCAGGGACCTCAACTTCGTCGTCAGAGCTATCTGACGTGGGGCCGCTGACGTCACTGTCTTCTACGGGAAGATATTCTGAGCCTGAATCTGACAGATACGTGACCTCCTCTTCACTATCTGTCATGCTCAGAATCTCGTAGGCCTCTTTACTAGTGTACCTTCGACTTGCCATTTTGGGCTCTAAATTTAGGGGTACACTAGTAAGATTCACAGGTAAAAAAAGCACCTGACTGTCACCAAATGTATCAAACGCTACCAAAAAAACTGTTAGCGATCGCAGGGATCAGGACTGTCTCTGCGAACGCTGCAGTTATGTGTGTTGTGTTTGGTAAGTGACAGTGATCGTTCGATACTGCACTTGGGTGGGCTGGGCTGGGCTGGGCTGGGCGGAGGGGCTAAACGCAGGTACTAGCAGGTATCTGGGCTGATCCCGCTAACACTGCGTTTTTGGGAACCCTAAACCGCTGGGGACGCTAGTATAGATCTGATCAGATACTATACCACTAAGGGAGGTGTATGCTTTGCGCGTGGGTGTTAGCGTTACTGGCACTAACCTAAAGCTGCCTGGGGCGACGCAGACCCTCTCTGGCGCTAAAACCTAATTGATATCACCCGCCGGGCGATCAGGGGGTTAAACCTTTATTGGGTTATATACGGCGGGTGCCCTGATGCTATAAAAAGCAAACT
The DNA here is from genome assembly GCA_029206835.1 of Rana muscosa. Lineage (NCBI taxonomy): Eukaryota > Metazoa > Chordata > Amphibia > Anura > Ranidae > Rana > Rana muscosa. The sequence continues at coordinate 85,558,288 of CM055122.1, read as the reverse complement.
AACCAACCAGCGTCACCTGTAACCTTTATATGGTGATCACTGGTGAAAGGGTTAACTAGGGGCAATCAGGGGGTTAAAACCTTTATTAGGTTAAATATGGGGGTACCCGACGCTATATAAAAACCTGACGGGTTACCTAAATAACGAAATAACTCACTGGGTAACCAGTGTCACCAGTGACGCTTATACGGTGATCACTGGTGAAAGGGTTAACTCTAGGGGCAATCAGGGGGTTAAAATAATATATGGGGGTACCTGACGCTAATAAAAACCTGCGGCGAACCTAAAAATAATTAACTGGCTATCTAGGACACCAGCGACAAGAAAAAAGCGATCGGAAAAACGATCGCTTAGTGACGCTGGCATTAGGGGGTGAAAGGGTTACCTGGGGGGCGATCAAGGGGTTAAACCTTTATTAGGGGGGGTTAGGGGGCTACCTTGGACCTAAAGGGGCCTAATCCTAACTGCCCTGCAACTTTTTACAGTCACAAATGACACTGATTGCAGTGATCAGTAAAAAAAAATGATCACTGCAAACGGTGCACTGTGACTGGGGGTACTGGGGGTGATCTGGGGGGGTGATCTGGGGGTGACTGGGGGGTGATTTGTGTGCCTACGTGTACTGGTGTCAGTGGGCTGTTGGTGCACTTACTATGTGATGTCTTCTCTCCTCGCGCCGGATCGAAAAGACCGACACGAGGAGAGATGACATCACTTCCTCCTGCCTGTGTTTACATTACAGGCAGGGGAAGCTCTCTCATTCGCCGGGAGCGATCGAGAGGGGGTGGCCGGAATCGAATGGCCGTCCCCTCATGCCGGATCGCTCCCGAACACTTAACCACTGCTCACTGTACAGAAGGGGGGTCCGATCGGACCCCCCAACTATACAAAGGCGATCACGTACATATACGTGATTCTGCCTGTCGGTGCCATTCTGCCGACGTATAATTACAGTGGGCGGTCGTTAAGTGGTTAATTTGCTAAATGCACGTGTAGCGGCCTCACACCCTCTTTCTGGTCTAGGGGTATGTTGTACGTGAGGGTGAGATGCGCTACGACTCATGTCCTCCCCATTGCAGCAGGTGAGGTGAAGGCCAGTACCAGTTATTCTTCTCGGGCCTGTGTGTTTCTATTAAAAACCAAGTCTTGCTGTGCTGACACTCCCCTTTACTCCCATCAACCAGAGTTCCACACACCGATAAGGATCCAACACTTGTTTTATTGTAGCACACAATTAAAACAGTTCTTTATCAGCCGATAGGTTGAGACCCAAAAACAGTTCAATACGGGGGGTGAGCAGGTCGAGGCACTGTCCTAACAATAAACTAAACCACTGTGGTTTCACCAGCGGTTTCTATAGCCATTGGCTAGAGAGAGAAACTTGAAACTTGTGAGTCTCTACCAGCGACTCTGAAGAATATGAATTGGAGTACCTTCGCTGCATTGTGGCCCCTGTCAGGGGGAAAATGTCCCTCCAAGGGAGTTACCAGAGGCTCCTCCATCACCGGGTTGATGCTGCTCCCGACTCTTCAGACGGGTAACCTCTCCGGCCTCCTCACCTCAGACATGGGCCCCATCCACCTCAGGGTCCCTCGGACTCATCCGCCCTTGCGGAACCCAGTGGAAGTCACTGGGCTCCAGGCCTCCGGTGTAGTACCTCACCCCAGGCTTAAGGTGCCTGGGATGGACGCCAACTCCTCTCCGACCAGGCCTAGGGCGCCTGGGCTGGAACTCCGGACCGCCCGCACCCAGGCCTGACTCCCTGGGCGCCGGATGCAGAAGACCTCTTGGCGAGGGCGTCTCTCCCCTTTATCTCCTCCCATGACGCCACAGCAGGTTCTCCGCCCCCGCTGTACCACCGCCGGAATGGGACAAAAAGGACAGCACTGCGGCAGTGATTCTACCTCGACCTGCGGGAACACCGCCACCCCAGGCCAAGGAGAATTGTACACCACCAAAGTCCTCCACGACTGAAATTGGTCCAAATCCTCTTATGATTTATACACACCTGGGTCATACTACCACCCAGGTGTACCCCCTAGATTTAGACCCCCGCTACACACATTTAACAGCAGAGAGACCTGCATCTTTTTACAAAATTTCCAGCATTTAAAAATGCCATGGGCCTTTCTGAACAGAGGAAATCTTCCCAAGCACTAGAGTAACCTGCCTAACCTGCCTGAAAGTACATCTACATCTAAAGGGGGTTATTCACACAGAGTACTCTGAACAAATATACTGTTATTCATATTTGGCTTTGTATAAGCATACAAAGCACCTTTTTTGAAATATATTAAACCTATATTTTATAGATCTAATACTAGCATTAAATTATATATTTTATGGACAATTCAAACCCAAATATCAACATCAATTGTGCTGCATGTTTATGTCTAGTTTTTGGACAAAAATTTGATTTAATTGCACATCATCTACAGAACATATGGCAGTAGATGTAAAAAGCAATGCATTCTAAAAAGTTGCTATCCAACAGCACTGCATTTGTTTAACCACTTCAGCCCTGGAAGAATTTACCTCCTTCCTGACCAGAGCATTTCTTGTGATTCGGGACTGCATCGCTTTAGCTGACAATTGCGCGGTTGTGCAACGTTGTACCCAAACAAAATTGACATTCTTTTTTTCCCACAAATAGAGCTTTCTTTTGGTGGTATTTGATCACCTCTGCGGTTTTTTTTTGCTCTATAAACAAAAAAAGAGCGACAATTTTGAAAAAAAAAAAATTCTTTTTACTTTTTGCTATAATAAATATCCCCCAAAAATATATGTAGCGGGTGGTTACATTTAGGGCGAAGCATCTGAGTGGTAACTAGGCTCAGATGCACTAATTGTTAGGTCTCATGGACCATTTCTGTCCCCGGGAGATGGTACTGGTGTGTAGTTCCCTGGGGCCTATAGGTGGCGATGTTGCCGTGGGCCTGGGTTGAACCGCAGTACAAGGTTATGTCATTTTTCTCCCCTCTCGGCAGCAGTACGGCGGGGCGGGGAACCTGCTGTGCCTGTCGGGAGAGGATATAAAAGCGGGCGGCCATCTTCCAGTGGGGTCGGTTCCGCGCTCAGGCACCTTAGGCCTGGGTGCGTGTGTGTCGCTTCCGGGTGCCCTAGGCCCGGAGGCCTGGTTGGGTTGTCTCTGGGTGCCCTAGGCCCAGAGACGGAGCTGCTGTTCCATCTCAGACACCTTCAGTCTGGGGTGAGGTACTTTGGAGAAAGGCCCGGAGCCCAGCAGCCTTTGGCTGGGATCCACCAGGGACCGAGACTCCCAGGGATCTGCCTTGCGAGGGGACCCGTATCCAGGAGGCCAGGGAGGTGACCCTTTCTGAAGACCCAGCGCAGAGTCATGGTGACAGATGGGGCCTCTGGTAACTCTCCGGAGGAATGTTCTTGTCCTATAAGGGCTAGTTCTCTAACGGAAGGAAGTGCATGTTCTTTAAGTCGCAGTGGCAGTGATATTACGCAACCAAGGTCAGTAGCAGTGACTTTCACCTTTTTCACCCGGTCAGTGATAGTGACCAACCTCATGGTCTGTGGCAGAGACCGTGCACCAAGTCTGTTCATGCTGATCAGAGCAGGAGAAAACCCAATTCAAGTTTGTGCCTGGACCTCCTCCCACCTTATCTGACCTGTGTCTTGTCCCAACCTGTCTGCTCTCAAAGAGACTGTTTATTGTGCTAAAAGGAATAAATAAGTGTTGGACCTTTCAGTTGGTGTGGACAGATGCTTACTGGGGAGAACTAACGGCTTGTTTCTGACTACCGCAGAAACGAGGTCAGCACTGGAGGCTTTTTTACACTGGCTGCAAGAAGGCCCGAGAAACTAACACCGCTCAACCTCCCTAGGAGGGTACGGGCTTGTGGTGAGGTGTGCCTCATTCTTTTCCTGCGGAGGAACCAAGCAGAAGAAAAGCAGGTAAAGTCTGGGGTTGGTGCGCTACATATATAAAAAAACGAATTTCTTCCACAGTTTAGGCTGATACGTATTCTTCTAATAATTTTTTGTAAAAAAAATCGCAATAAGCATATATTGATTGGTTTGCACAAAAGTTATAGCATCTACAAAATAGGGCATAGGTTTATGGCATTTTTATTAGAACTTTTTTTTTTACTAGTAATGGCAGCGATCTGTGACTTTTATCGGGACTGCAACATTATGGCTGACACATCGGACACTTTTGACACTCTTTTGGGACCATTGTCATTTATACAGCGATCAGTGCTATAAATAGCCACTGATTACTGTATAAATGACACTGGCAGGGAAGGGGTTAAACACTAGGGGGCGATCAAGGGGTTAAGTGTGTCCTAGGGAGTGATTCTAACTGTGGGGGGGATGGGCTACCACTGACATGACAGCTATCACTGCTCCCGATGACAGGGAGAAGTAGATCACTGTCCTGTGACTAGGCAGAACAGGGAAATGCCTTGTTTACATCGGCATCTCCCCGTTCTGCCTCTCGGTCTCACGATCGCGGTTTGCCGGCGAACATCGAGTTTGCGGGACCCGCAACGGGCGCGTGCGCTGTCGGCAAGGCTGCAAATTCAAAGGGACGTACCTGTACGCCCATTTGCCTGCCTGTGCCATTCTGCAGATGTATATGTGTGTGCGGCAGTCGGCAAGTGGTTAAATCAGATGCCTTTATATTTGAAGAACATGGGCTCTTGACAGAAATAGAAGCCTGTATGCACTGTACACAAAGTATTTTTTTCAATTTTGTCTCCAGTTCCCACTCAGCATTAGTGCAATGGAAACAACCACTTTGGCATCTATTTAATCATACACATCCAAATTCAAATAATTACTAATAATGGTGGTTTCCTATGACTAACTGAATTTAGTTACACCATTGAAAGTCATTCCCCTCTTTATTGGTCTCTGACCATATTTAAAATGAACTAATAGCCTGTATTTACAATGCAAGCATTTACTTAATACTAAAGAAAAGGTGTATAATGATTTCCAGTAACAGCTGGTTTATAAATTGTTCCCGGATAGTGTAAATATATGCAGGTACTTGGCTATAAAAGAAAAACATGAATAGCTCTACAGTAATGCCCTGTACACACGAGCGGAATTCCGCTCAAGCCTGCCTTGCATACACACGGTCACACAAAAGTTCGGTGAACTTTTGACTGCCAAGAACGCGGTGACGTAAAAGACTACGACGGGCCGAGAAAATTAAGTTCTATGCTTCCGAGCAAGCGTTGATTTGTTTCCGAGCATGCGTCGGAATTTAGTGCGTCGGGTTTTGTACACACGATAGGAAATTCTGATCGGATTTTTTCCCGACGGGGAAATAGAGAACCTGCTCTCTATCTTTTTCCGGCAGTTTTTCCATTGGAAAAAGTCAGATGGAGCATACACACGGTCGGGATTCCCGACCAAAAGCTCTCATCTGACTTTTTCCGACGGGAAAACCGAGCGTGTGTACGGGGCATTAAGAGTAAAATATATGTCTTAGTTGATGCAAATTTTTTTTTTTTTATCAGCCTTTCTAATACATTTTCCTTGTCTTTCTAACTGTTAATTTTCTGATCTAGAAGCAAGAATGCAGTAGACCCCCCTAGGTAACACCCACATGTGATTCTAAATCTCAATGATCCTGACATTTAACAAATGAAAGCCAGACTGAGAAGTAAACTGCAAGATGATTCTGGATGGCCTACGGCCACAAAATGAGGTGAGGTGAGCTGTATCTGACTTTCTGCAGGTTATAATGCACACTGTGAGAAATTCACAGTGTGCACTGAAATCGGAGTAAGCCAATTTAGTATGGTAAAGAAACCTACATAAGTATGCAAGATTAAAGCGGAGGTCCACCCTGAAAAAATTTTAACATTAAAAATCCTAAAAAAATAAATAAAAAATTAATAGAAAAAAATAATTAATTTTATACTCACCCTAAATGCCTGTTGCTATGCGGAAGTCCCCTAATCTGCCTCTAATGTTCCTCTTCTCGTCCGCGGTGGGTCTCCTACCACTTCCTCTTCTTGGGAATGGGGTGCGCTGCCTTCTGGGAACTGTGTGTATCCCAGGAGGCAAGCCGCCCATTCACAAAGCGCCGTGCGAGTAGCGCATGCGCAGTAGGAAACGGGCAGTGAAGCCTTACGGCTTCACTGCCTGTTTCCCTTACTCAGGATGGAGGAGCCGGGACCTGCCAGCAGCGATCGATTTGTCACTTCCTGTTTCACTCACATGCAGCAGTTTCACTTCATTCAAGTTGACATTACTAATGGATACTGGGAGATCTTTGGTGACACATTCCCCCACCCCGGCCATGTCTGCCCCCCGTTTGTGCCTCTGTTGGGTTTGTTTGTTCCTCTGCCTCCTCAGTTCCCGAGCCGGACGCTCATTACTGCCGCCTCTGGGCATCCAGCAATGGGTTGTCTGATCAAGCCTTTGATGTACTACACACGCATCTACCCCTGATGAAGCGAGCATGGTCTTGCGAAATGCGTTGGAATACTTTTAATGCCTGTGTACTTTGCAATTTACATTTTATACCATGATACATGTAATGATATGTTTTACTGTATGTATCCTTTCAGTGGCTTGGCTATGATTCATGTTTATGTCTGCATGACCATTTTAATACATTTTGAGACTGCATTTACTCTGTCAATTGTTGGCTAACCGCATTCACCTAATTTAAAGTCCTGGGGCGATCTCCTGTTTTTTGTTGCATATATTGGGATGGAAGTGGTTTGCGGGTGACACCAGACCTTTTCCTTTTTTGTACATTTATGTTTTTGGTTGTAACATGACAAAATGTGGAAAATTTTAAGGAGTATAAATACTTTTTTCCTGGCAATGTAAGCAATCATAGTATGTAAAAAAAAAAAATCCTGATCAACTTCCTGGTACAGTCTTACTATGGTAACACTGTATTGTTCTGTTCACATTATTTTAGAAAAAATTTAATAAAAAAATAAATGAAAAATATTTTTAAAACAGTGAAAAAGCTATTATTAATTTTTTTTGTCACCGCCTCATCAGTTATATGATGATGCTCTACTGCACTGGTGACAGTATGTAAAGAAAATAAAAAATAATTATTTCTTTATCTTCTAAAAGAATTGTGACAAAAAATTACAACTTCAAAAATGCACCATGCCTCTTACTAAATACCTCAGACTTTCTACTTTACCAAAAGGTAATTTGGGGGATATTTGTACTGTCCCGGATTTTTTGGGTCTCAAGAAAGGCTGTAAGTACATCACGATTGATATATATATATATATATATATATATATATATATATATACCGTATTTATCAGCGTATAACACTCACCCTAATTTTAAGAGGGGAGTTTCAGGAAAAAAACATATTTTTAAAATAAACAACTTTGAAGCAAATTAAGGGTCAGTGCCCATTAATGTCCATCAGCCTGATTAATATACTCAATGCAGCCCAAATAAAGTCCTCAATGCAGCCTGATCAATGCATCAATGCAGCCTGATTATTGTCCTCAATGCAGCCCAAATAAATTCCTCAATGCAGCCTAAACAAATCAATAAAGCCTGATCATTGTCCTCAATGAAGCATAAAAAAAGTCCTAAATGCAGCATGATAAATGCCTTTATTTAAACTATATCATTTGCAGCCTCACCATCTCCCTCACCAGCAGCCTGAATCAGGAAATCACTGAGACGTCATCTTCTCTCCACTCGGCTCTCATGTTACACACACACAGTCCCGCCTCCGCCATCGGCATTGGACCAGCTCCTGTGATAGGCAGAACACTGGTCCAATGCCGGTGGCGGAGGCGGGACTGTGTGTGTGTGACATGAGAGCCGAGTGAAAGCCGAGGAGCCAAGTGGAGAGGAGATGGCAGCTCGGTGAGGTACGCTGTCGGCATATAACACGCACCCCTGATTTGCCCCTGATTTTCAGGGGAAAAAAGTGCGTGTTATACGCCGATAAATAGGGTAGGTAGATATATATATATATATATATATATATATATATATATATATATATATATATATAGATAGATAGATAGATAGATAGATAGATAGATAGATAGTGGCTATAATAAGTCTACATACCCCTGTTAAAACATCAGGTTTCTGTGATGTAAAAAAAAATGAGACAAAGATAAATCATTTCAGAATTTTTTCCACCTTTAATGTGACCTATAAACTGTACAACTCAGTTGAAAAACAAACTGAAATCTTTTAGGGGGGAGAAGTAAAAATAAGAAAATTAAATAATGTGGTTGCATAAGTGTGCACACTCTCTTATAACTGGGGATGTAGCTGTGTTGAGAATTAAGCAATCACATTCAAACGCATGTTAAATAGGAGTCAGTACACACCTGCCATCATTTAAAGTGCCTCTGATTAACCCCAAATAAATTCAGCTGTTCTAGTAGGTCTTTCCTGACATTTTCTTAGTCGCATCCTACAGCAAAAGCCATGGGCTTCCAAAGCATCAGAGGGATCTCATTGTTAAAAGGCATCAGTCAGGAGAAGGGTACAAAAGAATTTCCAAGGCATTAGATATACCATGGAACACAGTGAAGACAGTCATCATCAAGTGGAGAAAATATGGCACAAAAGTGACATTACCAAAAACTGTACGTCCCTCCAAAATTGATGAAAAGACGAGAAAAAAACTTGTTAGGGAGGCTGCCAAGAGGCCTACAGCAACATTAAAGGAGCTGCAGGAATATCTGGCAAGTACTGGTTGTGTGATACATGTGACAACAATCTCCCATATTCTTCATATGTCTGGGCTATGGGGTAGAGTGACACGACGGAAGCCTTTTCTTAGGAATAAAAACATCCAAACCCGGCTAAATTTTGGAAAAACACATCTGAAGTCTCCCAAAAGTATGTGGGAAATGTGTTATGGGTGTTATGGTCTGAAGAAGCCAAGGTTGAACTTTTTGGCCATAATTCCAAAAGATATGTTTGGCACAAACACAACACTGCACATCACCAAAAGAACACAATACCCACCGTGAAGCATGGTGGTGGCAGCATCGTGCTTTGGGGATGTTTTTCTTTAGCTGGAACAGGGACCTTAGTCAAGGTAGAGGGAATTATGAACAGTTTCAAATACCAGTCAATATTGGCACAAAACCCTTCAGGCTTTTACTAGAAAGCTGAACATGAAGAGGAACTTCATCTTTCAGCATGACAACGACCCAAAGCATACATCCAAATCAACAAAGGAATGGCTTCACCAGAAGAAGATTATAGTTTTGGAATGGCCCAGCCAGAGCCCAGACCTGAATCTGATTGAAAATCTGTGGGGTGATCTGAAGAGGGCTGTGCACAGGAGATGCTCTTGCAATAGGAAAGATTTGGAGTGTTTTTGCAAAGAAGAGTGGGTAAATATTGCCAAGTCAAGATGTGCCATGCTGATAGACTCATACCCAAAAAGATTGAGTGCTGTAATAAAACCAAAAGGTGCTTCAACAAAGTATTAGTTTAAGGGTGTGCACACTTATGCAACCGCATTATTTTCGTTTTTTATTTTTGCTTTCCGCCACCTAAAAGATTTCAGTTTGTTTTTCAACTGAGTTGTACAGTTTATAGGTCACATTAAAGGTGGAAAAAGTTCTGAAATGATTTATCTTTGTCTCATTTTTTTACATCACAGAAACCTGACATTTTAACAGGGGTGTGTAGACTTTTTATATCCTATATATATATATATATATATATATATATATATATATATATATATAATTTATATATATGTAGCGGGGTCTCTTTTAAGGCCCCAGGACTACGTCACCCAGAACCCCATTCGGCCCCAGGGCGGAGGTTCCACCGCAGAGACTCATGGGAGGGGTTACTTAAGTGAGAGGAGAGGCGGAGCTCGCTCTCTTGGGACACAGCGCGTCAAGTGACAAGTGATCCTGTGCGGATCGGCTGTGAAGCAGGGCCTGAAGCCTGAGGCCTTGCTTGAAGTCCGAAGAGCCTTCCACCATACTGCGGAGCCTGGGTGGATCCTGACCCGTCGTGATAGGACGTGAGTTGGATCGAGGACTCGATCGGAGCAGACGCTGTGTGCGACACACAGGAGGTGGAAGTCGCTGGGATCGCGCCTGGAGTGGTGAGCGGGCACCTGCCCATATCAATAGACTGAGTTGTGTTCAGGCCTGTAGACTGCCTAGGCCCACTGTTCGCTCACCAGTGTTTCTTGGGGAGTCCGGTAGCCGGGACAGAGTTGAAGTACCTACCCATCCCGTTGGCCCTGTTATTTCAAGTTAACACCCAATGCGGATTACAAATGTTTATTTCTTTAAGTGCACCAACGAAAGCTGGCCGGTGAAGAAACCTTCCTTCCTTAGGGGAAAAAGACTCAGTTCCATCCCATGTCAGGCCTGACTTAGACGGGGAGTTTAGAAAGTTTGTGTTACTACGCCATAGGCAAGCACACGCTATAATAGCTCCGCGTGGTGGACACTGCGCGGCGCCATATTATTATGCTGCACCTAGTATATTGATTAATGCAGAGCTCTGCAGGCTCATGTATATGTTGTATGTTATATCTTAAATCCTTCATTACCAGTAAAGCTGATACATATCTTTTATATTCTTGCCTCAGCGTATTGTCTGACTGTTTAGAGATTATTAAGTATAATATACCTGAGAGTGATAGGAGTTTAACCCTAGACTGACTGTGCCAGAGTGGGTCGAGTAAGATTGCCGGGGGTTGGCGGTACTGCGTGCAGGGCCCGAAATCAAATCAGCGGCTCTCTTAACTGGGGGTAGCGCTACACGTGGGGGCTCGTGAGTCCGGGATCCTGTTGCAGTAAATAGCAGCCAAAAAGTACCAGCATGGACCCACTAGAAGTAGTGAAGTGGTGCGCAGCAGTCAACACAGATCCAAATGGGGCAGTGATCATAGAACTCCCAGGGATCTGGCAAGAAGATGCAGTGAAACAGTTAGTAATGTCACTGTCCCCACAACAGAAGGCATGGATAGTGGATGTCAGATCAGAACCTCCTTTGACATATGTACTGATAAAATGGAAGGAAGGAGTCCCAGAAGACTTCAAGAAGCCAAGCATAGAAACGGTGGATAAACAAACTTATAAGTTAATACGTGCCCCACCCAACCTAAAAGATGTAAAGAAAGAAGAGAGTCCTGGGTCACCGCAGGGCACCCTCAGCACAGAATTATGCGTGGTTCTAGGGGAAATCATGCAATGCAAGAAAGACCCGGCAGATTATCAAATATCAGGATACCGGAAACTTAGAATGTTTTCAGGAAGGAAACCTGTACCTTCAGGTGAAGAAGGATTTGAGGAGTGGTTAGACGGTGCAACTCAGACTCTGGAGGAGTGGGAAGTCCCAGACCACAGGAAGAAGCAGAGATGTGCTGAGAGCTTGAAGGGGCCTGCTTTAGAGGCCGTACGCAACCTCAAGATGAGCAAGACAGACTGTACTGCGCAGGACTATCTAGACATTCTGCAGAATGTGTTCGGTGGAACAGAGAAGATCACTGAACTTACCTACCAACTGGAGCATTGCTATCAAAAGGCAGGGGAAAAGCTATCAGAGTTCATGATGCGCCTAGATAAAATACTGCACAAGATGATCTTAAAGAAGGGGATTGACCCGAAGAAGGTGGATAAGGCCCGGGTCCAACATGTGATGAGAGGATCTCAACCCCTGGATCCCATCGCACTGGCGTTACGTACAAGACAGGACGGGAAGAGCCTGGAGTACCCTGACTTGATCCGAGTAGTCAGAGAGGAAGAAGCTATGCTGGAGGAGAAAAAGAGGAGCCAACCAGTTGAGACGGTGAACCCTACTCCGGTGATGGTCAGGACGGCCATGACCTTGGAAAGAGATGCAGAGGTGGATACCTTGAAGTCGCAGATGTCCCAATACTGGGAATGTTGACCTCCCTGATGGAAAAGGAGTCAAGGGTACCAGAGAGGGAAAGTCCGAGGAAGGAATTGTTCCCGAATACATCAGCACCAGCATCCCTGGAAAATTGGGGAAATGTGATCTGCTTCAATTGTGGGGGAGCTGGCCATCTTGCCAAAGTATGTGCCAGTCCCAAGAAGAAGAGATTGAATAACCGCAAGCCGCCGGAAAACTTCAACGGGCCCCGGTGAAGGAGTCAACCGGGTGCGCATCATCAAGGAACTCCATACTGAATAAGAAGCACATGAGAGAAGGGGCCAGGACCCCACAGAAGAAACCAAGGGTTCCTCAGAAGGAACGTACTCCAAAGAAACACAATAAAGTCCCTCAGCGGGTAGTTACACCCATACAGAGGAGAGAGATCAATGCATACCAGGCTCAGGAGAGACTTAGGTCCAAAGACAAAAAGAGAATGGAAAGTCAAGGAGAGGAATGCAAAGATCTCAGGAAGGAGACCCCTTCGAAGCAGTACCCAGAGAAACTGGTGGGTAGGGATGAGCTTCGTGTTCGAGTCGAACATACGTTCGACTCGAACATTGGCTGTTCGATCGTTCGACGAAGATCGAACGATTTGGGCCGTTCGCGCCAAATTCGAGTGACGCGAACGGCCCACAATGCACTACGCCATCGCAGTGTCATCCAGGCGCTGTGATTGGCCAAGCATGCACTGTGACCCCGCATGCTTGGCCAATCACAGCGCCGGCAGCGAGGAGAGCAATGATTGGCCACAGGCAGGATGCCTGTGGCCAATTATTGCTGAGGGTGTTTAGTACACGCCCCACACTATAAAAGGCCGCCAGCACGGCGGCCTAGTGTAGTGTGTTCCGGAGCAGGGATAGAGTAGCATAGGCAGGGACAGTGACTGTTATTTCTTTCTTGCTTAACCTGGATTCCTTTAGTTTAGGGAAAGAGAAGGATAGGTAGGGAGAGTGTCAGTGTGTTTTGTGCTTCTGCTATAGTGTGCTTAAAAAAAAACATTTATTCTAGGGACAGAAAACTCTAGGTAGGGACAGTGTCAGTTTCTTTCACTCTGCAAGTCCTTGTTTCCAGGGACCTGGAAGGACAGTGAGTGAATTGTCCTTTTGCTATATTGTGATTAAAAAAAACATTTATTCTAGGGACAGAAAACTCTAGGTAGGGACAGTGTCAGTTTCTTTCACTCTGCAAGTCCTTGTTTCCAGGGACCTGGAAGGACAGTGAGTGAATTGTCCTTTTGCTATATTGTGATTAAAAAAAACATTTATTCTAGGGACAGAAAACTCTAGGTAGGGACAGTGTCAGTTTCTTTCACTCTGCAAGTCCTTGTTTCCAGGGACCTGGAAGGACAGTGAGTGAATTGTCCTTTTGCTATATTGTGATAAAAAAAAACATTTTTTTCTAGGGACAGAAAACTGTAGGTAGGGAGAGTATTTTTTTTCTTTCACTCTGCAAGTCCTTGTTTCCAGGGACCTGTAAGGACAGTGAGTTAATTGTCCTTGTGCTATATTGTGCTGAAAAAAACATTTATTCCAGGGACAGAAAACTCTAGGTAGGGACAGTGTCAGTTTCTTTCACTCTGCAAGTCCTTGTTTCCAGGGACCTGGAAGGACAGTGAGTGAATTGTCCTTTTGCTATATTGTGATTAAAAAAAACATTTTTTTCTAGGGACAGAAAACTGTAGGTAGGGAGAGTATTTTTTTTCTTTCACTCTGCAAGTCCTTGTTTCCAGGGACCTGGAAGGACAGTGAGTGAATTGTCCTTTTGCTATATTGTGATTAAAAAAAACATTTTTTTCTAGGGACAGAAAACTGTAGGTAGGGAGAGTATTTTTTTTCTTTCACTCTGCAAGTCCTTGTTTCCAGGGACCTGTAAGGACAGTGAGTTAATTGTCCTTGTGCTATATTGTGCTGAAAAAAACATTTATTCCAGGGACAGAAAACTCTAGGTAGGGACAGTGTCAGTTTCTTTCACTCTGCAAGTCCTTGTTTCCAGGGACCTGGAAGGACAGTGAGTGAATTGTCCTTTTGCTATATTGTGATAAAAAAAAACATTTTTTTCTAGGGACAGAAAACTGTAGGTAGGGAGAGTGTTTTTTTTCTTTCACTCTGCAAGTCCTTGTTTCCAGGGACCTGGAAGGACAGTGAGTGAATTGTCCTTTTGCTATATTGTGATTAAAAAAAACATTTATTCTAGGGACAGAAAACTCTAGGTAGGGACAGTGTCAGTTTCTTTCACTCTGCAAGTCCTTGTTTCCAGGGACCTGGAAGGACAGTGAGTGAATTGTCCTTTTGCTATATTGTGATTAAAAAAAACATTTTTTTCTAGGGACAGAAAACTGTAGGTAGGGAGAGTATTTTTTTTCTTTCACTCTGCAAGTCCTTGTTTCCAGGGACCTGTAAGGACAGTGAGTTAATTGTCCTTGTGCTATATTGTGCTGAAAAAAACATTTATTCCAGGGACAGAAAACTCTAGGTAGGGACAGTGTCAGTTTCTTTCACTCTGCAAGTCCTTGTTTCCAGGGACCTGGAAGGACAGTGAGTGAATTGTCCTTTTGCTATATTGTGATTAAAAAAAACATTTTTTTCTAGGGACAGAAAACTGTAGGTAGGGAGAGTGTTTTTTTTCTTTCACTCTGCAAGTCCTTGTTTCCAGGGACCTGGAAGGACAGTGAGTGAATTGTCCTTTTGCTATATTGTGATTAAAAAAAACATTTATTCTAGGGACAGAAAACTCTAGGTAGGGACAGTGTCAGTTTCTTTCACTCTGCAAGTCCTTGTTTCCAGGGACCTGGAAGGACAGTGAGTGAATTGTCCTTTTGCTATATTGTGATTAAAAAAAACATTTTTTTCTAGGGACAGAAAACTGTAGGTAGGGAGAGTATTTTTTTTCTTTCACTCTGCAAGTCCTTGTTTCCAGGGACCTGTAAGGACAGTGAGTTAATTGTCCTTGTGCTATATTGTGCTGAAAAAAACATTTATTCCAGGGACAGAAAACTCTAGGTAGGGACAGTGTCAGTTTCTTTCACTCTGCAAGTCCTTGTTTCCAGGGACCTGGAAGGACAGTGAGTGAATTGTCCTTTTGCTATATTGTGATTAAAAAAAACATTTTTTTCTAGGGACAGAAAACTGTAGGTAGGGAGAGTGTTTTTTTTCTTTCACTCTGCAAGTCCTTGTTTCCAGGGACCTGTAAGGACAGTGAGTTAATTTTCCTTGTGCTATATTGTGATTAAAAAAAACATTTATTCTAGGGACAGAAAACTCTAGGTAGGGACAGTGTCAGTTTCTTTCACTCTGCAAGTCCTTGTTTCCAGGGACCTGGAAGGACAGTGAGTGAATTGTCCTTTTGCTATATTGTGATTAAAAAAAACATTTATTCTAGGGACAGAAAACTCTAGGTAGGGACAGTGTCAGTTTCTTTCACTCTGCAAGTCCTTGTTTCCAGGGACCTGGAAGGACAGTGAGTGAATTGTCCTTTTGCTATATTGTGATTAAAAAAAACATTTTTTTTCTAGGGACAGAAAACTGTAGGTAGGGAGAGTATTTTTTTTCTTTCACTCTGCAAGTCCTTGTTTCCAGGGACCTGTAAGGACAGTGAGTTAATTGTCCTTGTGCTATATTGTGCTGAAAAAAACATTTATTCCAGGGACAGAAAACTCTAGGTAGGGACAGTGTCAGTTTCTTTCACTCTGCAAGTCCTTGTTTCCAGGGACCTGGAAGGACAGTGAGTGAATTGTCCTTTTGCTATATTGTGATTAAAAAAAACATTTATTCTAGGGACAGAAAACTCTAGGTAGGGACAGTGTCAGTTTCTTTCACTCTGCAAGTCCTTGTTTCCAGGGACCTGGAAGGACAGTGAGTGAATTGTCCTTTTGCTATATTGTGATTAAAAAAAACATTTTTTTCTAGGGACAGAAAACTGTAGGTAGGGAGAGTATTTTTTTTCTTTCACTCTGCAAGTCCTTGTTTCCAGGGACCTGTAAGGACAGTGAGTTAATTGTCCTTGTGCTATATTGTGCTGAAAAAAACATTTATTCCAGGGACAGAAAACTCTAGGTAGGGACAGTGTCAGTTTCTTTCACTCTGCAAGTCCTTGTTTCCAGGGACCTGGAAGGACAGTGAGTGAATTGTCCTTTTGCTATATTGTGATTAAAAAAAACATTTTTTTCTAGGGACAGAAAACTGTAGGTAGGGAGAGTGTTTTTTTTCTTTCACTCTGCAAGTCCTTGTTTCCAGGGACCTGTAAGGACAGTGAGTTAATTTTCCTTGTGCTATATTGTGATTAAAAAAAACATTTATTCTAGGGACAGAAAACTCTAGGTAGGGACAGTGTCAGTTTCTTTCACTCTGCAAGTCCTTGTTTCCAGGGACCTGGAAGGACAGTGAGTGAATTGTCCTTTTGCTATATTGTGATTAAAAAAAACATTTATTCTAGGGACAGAAAACTCTAGGTAGGGACAGTGTCAGTTTCTTTCACTCTGCAAGTCCTTGTTTCCAGGGACCTGGAAGGACAGTGAGTGAATTGTCCTTTTGCTATATTGTGATTAAAAAAAACATTTTTTTTCTAGGGACAGAAAACTGTAGGTAGGGAGAGTATTTTTTTTCTTTCACTCTGCAAGTCCTTGTTTCCAGGGACCTGTAAGGACAGTGAGTTAATTGTCCTTGTGCTATATTGTGCTGAAAAAAACATTTATTCCAGGGACAGAAAACTCTAGGTAGGGACAGTGTCAGTTTCTTTCACTCTGCAAGTCCTTGTTTCCAGGGACCTGGAAGGACAGTGAGTGAATTGTCCTTTTGCTATATTGTGATTAAAAAAAACATTTTTTTCTAGGGACAGAAAACTGTAGGTAGGGAGAGTATTTTTTTTCTTTCACTCTGCAAGTCCTTGTTTCCAGGGACCTGTAAGGACAGTGAGTTAATTTTCCTTGTGCTATATTGTGATTAAAAAAAACATTTATTCTAGGGACAGAAAACTCTAGGTAGGGACAGTATCAGTTTCTTTCACTCTGCAAGTCCTTGTTTCCAGGGACCTGGAAGGACAGTGAGTGAATTGTCCTTTTGCTATATTGTGATTAAAAAAAACATTTTTTTCTAGGGACAGAAAACTGTAGGTAGGGAGAGTGTTTTTTTTCTTTCACTCTGCAAGTCCTTGTTTCCAGGGACCTGTAAGGACAGTGAGTTAATTTTCCTTGTGCTATATTGTGATTAAAAAAAACATTTATTCTAGGGACAGAAAACTCTAGGTAGGGACAGTGTCAGTTTCTTTCACTCTGCAAGTCCTTGTTTCCAGGGACCTGGAAGGACAGTGAGTGAATTGTCCTTTTGCTATATTGTGATTAAAAAAAACATTTATTCTAGGGACAGAAAACTCTAGGTAGGGACAGTGTCAGTTTCTTTCACTCTGCAAGTCCTTGTTTCCAGGGACCTGGAAGGACAGTGAGTGAATTGTCCTTTTGCTATATTGTGATTAAAAAAAACATTTTTTTCTAGGGACAGAAAACTGTAGGTAGGGAGAGTATTTTTTTTCTTTCACTCTGCAAGTCCTTGTTTCCAGGGACCTGTAAGGACAGTGAGTTAATTGTCCTTGTGCTATATTGTGCTGAAAAAAACATTT
The DNA here is from genome assembly GCA_029206835.1 of Rana muscosa. Classification (NCBI taxonomy): domain Eukaryota; kingdom Metazoa; phylum Chordata; class Amphibia; order Anura; family Ranidae; genus Rana; species Rana muscosa. Next base: position 85,540,792 of record CM055122.1, on the reverse strand, counting down.
ATTCCAGGGACAGAAAACTCTAGGTAGGGACAGTGTCAGTTTCTTTCACTCTGCAAGTCCTTGTTTCCAGGGACCTGGAAGGACAGTGAGTGAATTGTCCTTTTGCTATATTGTGATTAAAAAAAACATTTTTTTCTAGGGACAGAAAACTGTAGGTAGGGAGAGTGTTTTTTTTCTTTCACTCTGCAAGTCCTTGTTTCCAGGGACCTGTAAGGACAGTGAGTTAATTTTCCTTGTGCTATATTGTGATTAAAAAAAACATTTTTTCTAGGGACAGAAAACTGTAGGTAGGGAGAGTGTTTTTTTTCTTTCACTCTGCAAGTCCTTGTTTCCAGGGACAGAGAAGGACACCTGAAGGTAGCCCTTATTGCTTTTTTCCCATCTCCCTGCAGGCCATCTATTAGAATGTCTGGAAGGCAAACAAGGAGAGGCAGACAGTCAGGAGGCAATAAAAGAGGGCAAGCAGGCTCTGTGTCTGGGGGCAACAGTGCTGGTCGTGGACGCGGTGCATTGTCATCAGCACATGGCCATGGGACACGCTTGTCCTTCTTTTCGGCAGCTGGACATGTTGAGCCACATCATGCCGAAGACTTGGTAGAGTGGATGACCAAGCCCTCCTCCTCCTCCTCATCCTCTCTCACCCAGGCTCAGGGTACTGGAAAAGCAGCTGCCAAAGCGTCGTCTTCCCTGGTATCAATGTCAGACAAATCATCAGTCACTCCTTCCCTAGACCCACCATGTCCTCCTCCTGAGGAGTCCCCCGAACTGTTTCAGCACAGTGTTGGGTACATGCTCCAGGAGGATGCCCAGCGTTTCGAAGGGTCTGATGATGAAACCCAGCTAGAGGAAGGCAGTAGCGTGAGAGCAGACAGAGGGGATGCTCAAGAAGGACACCAATCTGGCAGTCATGTTCCAGCAGCTGCAGCATACTGCCAGATTGGCTCCAGTGATGAGGAGGGAGGGGATGATGAGGTCAATGACTCCACGTGGGTGCCTAATAGGAGAGAGGAGGAGGAGGAGGATGAGGAGGAGGCACATCTCCAACGAGGCAGGATGCCCTTTGGTGGCCAGCGTAAGGGCAGTACACCGACGGAATCACACCGCAGAGCTCCGCCTGTGCAGGGCGCTGCCTCTGCCCGTCATTCAAAAAGTTCTTTGGTGTGGGCCTTTTTTGAGGCTAGTGCATCAGATCGCACAGCTGCTGTTTGCAACATATGTCTCAAGCGTATATCGCGTGGGCAAAACATCAGCCGCTTGGGTACCACATGCCTGACCAGACATATGTTGACCTGCCATGCAGCTCGTTGGCAAGCCTACCTCAAAGACCCACACCAAAGAACAAAGCGGACCTCTCCTTGCACCGCATCAGCTGGGATCTCCAACCCCACTATAACTTCAGTCCTCTCTGAAACATGCACTGAGAGGAATGAAGGTGTAGAATTAGGTGTGTCACAGCCAAGTACTTGCGCCCACTCTGCTAGCAGTACACCGACGTCCGATTCTAGCAGGCAAATTTCCCTGCCCCAGCTGCTGGACCGTCGAAAGAAGTTCACTCCCAGCCATCCACATGCCCAGCGGTTGAATGCTAGCTTGGCTAAATTGCTAGCGCTTCAACTGCTGCCTTTTCAGTTGGTAGACTCGGCCCCCTTCCGTGAGTTTGTGCAATGTGCGGTTCCTCAGTGGCAGGTTCCCAAACGCCACTTTTTCTCACGGAAGGCTATTCCGGCTCTCTACCGGCATGTGGAAGGCAATGTCTTGGCCTCGCTGGACAGGGCGGTCAGCGGTAAGGTGCATATTACCGCTGACTCATGGTCCAGCAGGCATGGACAGGGACGTTACCTTTCTTTCACGGCCCATTGGGTCACTCTTTTGGCAGCTGGGAAGGATTCAGGACAAGGTGCAGTAGTGTTGGAGGTTGTCCCACCGCCACGCCTCCAAAATGCTACTACTGGTTGTGACACACCTCTCTCCTCCACCCCCTCCTCTTCTTCTTCCTCCATGGCCTCTTCCTGTGGTTTGTCCTATGAACCAGCGGTGCTCCGTAGCCGTTCACGGGGCTACGCAAGTACGCAGGCAAAAAGATGCCATGCCGTGCTTGCGCTGGTGTGTTTGGGGGACAGAAGCCACACTGGGGCAGAGGTCCTGTCTGCTCTGCAGGGCCAGGCCGAGAGGTGGTTGACGCCACGCCAGCTTAAGCCAGGAATGGTGGTTTGCGACAATGGCACCAACCTCCTCTCCGCCCTCCGACAGGGACAACTGACCCATGTGCCCTGTGTGGCTCACGTCCTTAACCTGGTGGTGCAGCGGTTCTTGGGCAGGTACCCGGGCTTACAGGATGTCCTGAGGCAGGCCAGGAAAGTCTGTGTGCATTTCCGCAGATCTTATAATGCCAGTGCTCGCCTGGCTGAGCTGCAAAAGGAGTTGAACCTGCCCAAGAACCGCCTTATATGTGACATGCCCACCAGGTGGAACTCAACGTTGGCCATGCTGCAGCGGCTGCACACGCAGCAGAGGGCCATCAATGAGTACCTGTGCGACTACGGCACCAGGACAGGGTCAGGGGAGCTTGGTTTTTTTTCTCCACGCCAGTGGGGCATGATCAGGGATGCATGCACTGTCCTGGCACCATTTGAGGAGGCCACGAGGATGGTGAGCAGTGACAGTGCATGCATCAGTGACACTGTACCTCTTGTCCACCTGTTGGAGCACACGCTGCGTGGAATAATGGACAGGGCACTTGAGGCAGAACAGAGGCAGGAAGAGGAGGACTTCCTTGCCTCTCAAGGCCCCCTTTACCCAGACAGTGTTCCTTCTGTCCCACCCATCGCACAGGAAGAGGAGGAGGAGGAGGAGGAGGAGGAGGATTGTGTCAGCATGGAGGTGGAGGCTGGCACTCAGCATCATCAGCAGCAGTCTTTTAGGGATGATTTACAGTCCCAAGAAACCAGTGGACTTGTACGTGGCTGGGAGGAGGTGGCTGCGGATCATGTCGTCCTTAGTGACCCAGAGGACTCCGGAGCGAATGCCTCAGCAAACCTACGCTGCATGGCCTCCCTGATCCTGCAAAGTCTGCGGAAGGATCCTCGTATTCTTCGGATCAAGGAGAGGGACCATTACTGGCTGGCCACTCTCCTTGATCCACGGTACAAGGGTAAGGTTGCGGACCTTATGTTACCGTCGCAGAGGGAGCAGAGGATGAGACAACTCCGGGAGGCCTTGCAGAAAGGTCTGTGCAACGCGTTCCCAGAGACTGGGAGGTTGCAAACTCCTGGTCCTGGACAACGAGTTGCTGAGGCTTCGGCCAGTCAAAGAAGGAGCGGTGGGGAAGGTGGCCGTCTGACCGATGCGTTCAGACAATTCTTTAGTCCGCAGCCCCAAAGTATGATTGGTTCCAGCAACCATCGCCAGCGTCTGATAAACATGGTGCAGGAATATCTAGGGGCAAGGTCAGACTTGGACACCTTCCCCACCGAAAATCCTCTGGCTTACTGGGTCTTGAGGATGGATCACTGGCCAGAGCTTGCACAGTATGCAATTGAGCTACTGGCCTGTCCTGCATCCAGCGTTCTTTCGGAACGCACATTCAGTGCTGCTGGAGGATTTGTCACGGATCACAGGGTGCGCCTGTCCACCGACTCGGTTGATCGACTGACTTTCATCAAGATGAACCAGTCTTGGATCACCACCAGCTACCACACACCTGATGCTGATATAACAGACTAATTGATTTTAAAATGTCACATCCCTTCAAGACTGATGCTGATGCTGAGTGCCTGTGCTGTTATGTTGACTGCCTATCCTCCTCCTCCGAGTCCTCAATGATACGATTGATGATGATAGCTTGGAAGATCATTTTTGTTTATGGGTGCCGCCACCAGTGCCTAACGCCCAATTTTTCAGCCCCTGTTTAACAGGGGCGTGTAATTACAATTTTTGAAGCAATACTTTGCAACAGGGCTCATTGCTGTGCTCCAAGTACAGTATCTGTGAGGAGTTGCAGTGTTGTGCCACCAGTGCCTAAGGCCCAATTTTTCAGCCCCTGTTTAACAGGGGCGTGTCATTACAATTTTTGAAGCAATACTTTGCAACAGGGCTCATTGCTGTGCTCCAAGTACAGTATCTGTGAGGGGTTGCAGTGTTGTGCCACCAGTGCCTAAGGCTCAATTTTTCAGCCCCTGTTCAACAGGGGCATGTAATTACAATTCTTGATCTAATAATTCACAGCAGGGCCCATTGCTGCACCCACCAAGAGTAACTGTCAGGGCTTACAGTGTTGTGGCACCAGCACCACCATCAAAGGCCCAATTTTTACTACCACTGTTCAACAATTATATGTAATTAAAATTCCTGATATAATAGTTGACAGCAGGGCGTTCCAGCACCAACCAAGAGTAACTGTGAGTGCTTACAGTGTTGTGCCAACACCAACAACTAAGGGGCCTATTTCTGCAGAGTATATACGGCAGGTCCCTACTTTCAAACATCCAACTTACAAACGACTCCTACTTGCAAACGCAAGAAGACAACAGGAAGTGAGAGGAAATCTACCACTAGGAAGGAAAATTCTCTCCTGTAAGAATAAATATGGGAGAAAGGTGTCTCCTCTGTACTGATGCTTTATCAGCAATCCTTGTTTCAAGAAAAACACCACATTTCAAAAACAGTTGTCATTGGGACGGAAAGTGAGGTGAAATGTTCTGAACAGGGGCACAGACAGCAAAACAAATGTTACAGGGGTGATAACCCTTACCTATGTTTTCCAAAAAGTTTAAAAATAGATTTTTGGGCTGGAGCTACACTTCAACAATGTACCTGTTCAAAATTACAAACAGATTCTACATAAGAACAAACCTACAGTCCCTGTCTTGTATGCACCGCCTGTATACGGCTGTTCAGAGTATATAGGGCCTTTTTTATTTTATGTGCGGGGTTCCCCTTAATATCCATACAAGACCCAAAGGGGCTGGTAATGGGCTGGGGTAGGGGGGGGGGGTCATGGGGTAGCTATGCCATTTTTCTTAAAGAATTTCATCCATATTACCGGGACCAGACATTACATTAAAGCCGCAAGCAGTTTTAAATGGCTTTTTTTTCCTTTAGAAGTGTCATTTTGTGCAGGGACAGTTCTAAACACGGGAAACACGTGGCACTTCACAGGCATACTTTAGACACCCCCCAGGTACGATATTTAAAGGAATATTTGACTTTTTTTTTTTCACTTTATGCATCATTAAAATGACTGCTCCCGAAAAACGACCGTTTTTAAAACTTCTTTTTGCATTGATACATGTCCCCTGGTGCAGAACCCGGGTTCCCAAACCCTTTTTAGGACAATAACATGCATAATAGTTGTTATAATTAGCACTTTAGAATTCGAACGTTCGCATCCATTGTATTTAATAGGGTTCTAATGTTCGTTCGAACTTCCGGTCCGTTCGCGGGTTCTGGTGCGAACCGAACCCGGGGGTGTTCGGCTCATCACTACTGGTGGGTCCCTCTCCAATTGTATCCATTCAAGTGGAGGGGATCTACACAAGAGCCCTGTTGGATACTGGAGCGCAGGTGACCCTGTTGTATTGAGACTTCTACGACAGGCACCTAAGTCACCTACCCATACAGAAGATTGAAGACTTAGAGATATGGGGAATTGGAACAGAGACGTTCCCTTATGACGGGTATCTACCCATAAGACTGACGTTTGACCCATCCATAGCTGAGAAGGGGGAAGTGTTCGACACCTTGGCTGTGGTGTGCCCCCGACCGCCTGGAGCTAACAGGAGTTCCTTAATAATAGGAACCAACACGGATCTGGTCCGAAGACTTTTGTTTCCACTAACAAGAAGGAAGAACCTCCCAGTCACGGAGATTCACCCAATGTTGAAGGCCGCCTTCCAACGGCTGATCTTAGAGCAAAAGGCCCCGGAAGAGGGGGTAGGGAAGGTCTGGAGACTCGGAAGAAAAGGGATAGTGCTGCAACCCGGTGAAGTAACCTGCTTGAAGGCCACAGTGAAACTCACTTGGGAGCAGCCGGGCCCTTTTGTGATGTTGGAACCCGACCCAAGAGAAGAACCTTCGGGCTTGGAGGTAGTCCCGGAAGTGGTCCCGGTGAGGGCCCTGAAGAAGGCTCACAGCAAGGTGCCTGTGAGTGTCAGAAACACCACGGATGGTCCCATGGAAGTCACAGCCAGGCTGTTATTGGGCCGGGTGAGCCCAGCCACACCAGTTGCTTCATCACATGTGGGGAAGACAGATGGAGAGAGTACAGTGTGGGAGAAGCTTTCCATGGAGAATCCAAACCTTCCCAGGGCTTGGAGGGAGAGAGCCCGGAACCAGTTGACTCGGTGGGAGAGGATCTTCTCACATGATGAGTTTGATGTGGGGTGTGCTAGGAGTGCCACCCATCGAATCCGCCTCCAGGAAGACAAGCCTTTCAGAGAAAGGGTTAGGCGGGTTCCATTGGCAGACCTCGAAGATTTGAGGGAACAGCTTGCTGAGCTCAAGCGAACAGGTGTGATCCAAGAATCTAGAAGTCCATATGCCTCCCCCATAGTAGTGGTCCGGAAGAAGAACGGGTCACTAAGGTTGTGTATTGACTATAGGACCCTCAACAGGAGAACCACTCCGGATCAGTATACCACTCCAAGGATAGAAGATGCCTTGCAGAGCTTATCCGGAGCCAAGTGCTTCAGTGTTATGGACTTAAAGAGCGGGTATTATCAGATCCCGATGCATCCAGAAGACAAAGAAAAGATGGCTTTCATAACCCCAGTGGGGTTCTTTGAATTCAATCAGATGCCTCAGGGTCTGTCTGGAGCCCCAGCCACATTCCAAAGACTCATGGAGAAGACTGTGGGAGACATGAACCTCATCGAGGTCCTTGTATACTTGGATGACATCATAGTCTTTGGCAGAACTTTGGAGGAACATGAAGAAAGGAGAAGGTCTTGAAGAGACTGAGTGAAGAAGGACTCAAGCTCTCACCTGAAAAATGACAATTCTACCAGTCTTCAGTCAACTATCTGGGACACATAGTGTCCGAAGATGGGGTGTCCACAGACCCTGAAAAACTGGAGGCTGTCACCTCCTGGCCAAGACCTACCACCGTAACCGAACTCAGGTCCTTCCTAGGATTCTGTTCCTATTACAGGAGGTTCGTGGAGGGGTTTGCTCGAATAGCGAGACCCTTGAATGAGTTGCTGAAGATGGAGGGGGAAGAGGATGACTCGGGCCCCAGGAAGCCGGGGGAGTCAGTCAAGGACCAGTGGAATGAGAAATGTGAAGGCGCCTTCCAGATGCTAAAAAAAAGCTTGACCACCGCTCCTGTTCTGGCCTATGCAGACCCAAAGAAGCCTTACGAACTCCATGTGGATGCCAGTCATGATGGTCTGGGAGGAGTACTCTACCAGGAGTAGGGATGAGCTTCGTGTTCGAGTCGAACATACGTTCGACTCGAACATTGGCTGTTCGATCGTTCGACGAAGATCGAACGATTTGGGCCGTTCGCGCCAAATTCGAGTGACGCGAACGGCCCACAATGCACTACGCCATCGCAGTGTCATCCAGGCGCTGTGATTGGCCAAGCATGCACTGTGACCCCGCATGCTTGGCCAATCACAGCGCCGGCAGCGAGGAGAGCAATGATTGGCCACAGGCAGGATGCCTGTGGCCAATTATTGCTGAGGGTGTTTAGTACACGCCCCACACTATAAAAGGCCGCCAGCACGGCGGCCTAGTGTAGTGTGTTCCGGAGCAGGGATAGAGTAGCATAGGCAGGGACAGTGACTGTTATTTCTTTCTTGCTTAACCTGGATTCCTTTAGTTTAGGGAAAGAGAAGGATAGGTAGGGAGAGTGTCAGTGTGTTTTGTGCTTCTGCTATAGTGTGCTTAAAAAAAACATTTATTCTAGGGACAGAAAACTCTAGGTAGGGACAGTGTCAGTTTCTTTCACTCTGCAAGTCCTTGTTTCCAGGGACCTGTAAGGACAGTGAGTTAATTGTCCTTGTGCTATATTGTGCTTAAAAAAAACATTTATTCTAGGGACAGAAAACTCTAGGTAGGGACAGTGTCAGTTTCTTTCACTCTGCAAGTCCTTGTTTCCAGGGACCTGTAAGGACAGTGAGTTAATTGTCCTTGTGCTATATTGTGATTAAAAAAAACATTTATTCTAGGGACAGAAAACTCTAGGTAGGGACAGTGTCAGTTTCTTTCACTCTGCAAGTCCTTGTTTCCAGGGACCTGTAAGGACAGTGAGTTAATTTTCCTTGTGCTATATTGTGATTAAAAAAAACATTTTTTCTAGGGACAGAAAACTGTAGGTAGGGAGAGTGTTTTTTTTCTTTCACTCTGCAAGTCCTTGTTTCCAGGGACCTGTAAGGACAGTGAGTTAATTGTCCTTGTGCTATATTGTGCTTAAAAAAAACATTTATTCTAGGGACAGAAAACTCTAGGTAGGGACAGTGTCAGTTTCTTTCACTCTGCAAGTCCTTGTTTCCAGGGACCTGTAAGGACAGTGAGTTAATTGTCCTTGTGCTATATTGTGATTAAAAAAAACATTTATTCTAGGGACAGAAAACTCTAGGTAGGGACAGTGTCAGTTTCTTTCACTCTGCAAGTCCTTGTTTCCAGGGACCTGTAAGGACAGTGAGTTAATTTTCCTTGTGCTATATTGTGATTAAAAAAAACATTTTTTCTAGGGACAGAAAACTGTAGGTAGGGAGAGTGTTTTTTTTCTTTCACTCTGCAAGTCCTTGTTTCCAGGGACCTGTAAGGACAGTGAGTTAATTGTCCTTGTGCTATATTGTGCTTAAAAAAAACATTTATTCTAGGGACAGAAAACTCTAGGTAGGGACAGTGTCAGTTTCTTTCACTCTGCAAGTCCTTGTTTCCAGGGACCTGTAAGGACAGTGAGTTAATTGTCCTTGTGCTATATTGTGATTAAAAAAAACATTTATTCTAGGGACAGAAAACTCTAGGTAGGGACAGTGTCAGTTTCTTTCACTCTGCAAGTCCTTGTTTCCAGGGACCTGTAAGGACAGTGAGTTAATTTTCCTTGTGCTATATTGTGATTAAAAAAAACATTTTTTCTAGGGACAGAAAACTGTAGGTAGGGAGAGTGTTTTTTTTCTTTCACTCTGCAAGTCCTTGTTTCCAGGGACCTGTAAGGACAGTGAGTTAATTTTACTTGTGCTATATTGTGCTTAAAAAAAACATTTTTTCTAGGGACAGAAAACTGTAGGTAGGGAGAGTGTTTTTTTTCTTTCACTCTGCAAGTCCTTGTTTCCAGGGACCTGTAAGGACAGTGAGTTAATTGTCCTTGTGCTATATTGTGCTTAAAAAAAACATTTATTCTAGGGACAGAAAACTCTAGGTAGGGACAGTGTCAGTTTCTTTCACTCTGCAAGTCCTTGTTTCCAGGGACCTGTAAGGACAGTGAGTTAATTTTCCTTGTGCTATATTGTGATTAAAAAAAACATTTTTTCTAGGGACAGAAAACTGTAGGTAGGGAGAGTGTTTTTTTTCTTTCACTCTGCAAGTCCTTGTTTCCAGGGACCTGTAAGGACAGTGAGTTAATTGTCCTTGTGCTATATTGTGCTTAAAAAAAACATTTATTCTAGGGACAGAAAACTCTAGGTAGGGACAGTGTCAGTTTCTTTCACTCTGCAAGTCCTTGTTTCCAGGGACCTGTAAGGACAGTGAGTTAATTTTCCTTTTGCTATATTGTGATTAAAAAAAACATTTTTTCTAGGGACAGAAAACTGTAGGTAGGGAGAGTGTTTTTTTTCTTTCACTCTGCAAGTCCTTGTTTCCAGGGACCTGTAAGGACAGTGAGTTAATTGTCCTTGTGCTATATTGTGCTTAAAAAAAACATTTATTCTAGGGACAGAAAACTCTAGGTAGGGACAGTGTCAGTTTCTTTCACTCTGCAAGTCCTTGTTTCCAGGGACCTGTAAGGACAGTGAGTTAATTTTCCTTGTGCTATATTGTGATTAAAAAAAACATTTATTCTAGGGACAGAAAACTCTAGGTAGGGAGAGTGTTTTTTTTCTTTCACTCTGCAAGTCCTTGTTTCCAGGGACCTGTAAGGACAGTGAGTTAATTGTCCTTGTGCTATATTGTGCTTAAAAAAAACATTTTTTCTAGGGACAGAAAACTGTAGGTAGGGAGAGTGTTTTTTTTTTTTCACTCTGCAAGTCCTTGTTTCCAGGGACCTGTAAGGACAGTGAGTTAATTGTCCTTGTGCTATATTGTGCTTAAAAAAAACATTTATTCTAGGGACAGAAAACTCTAGGTAGGGACAGTGTCAGTTTCTTTCACTCTGCAAGTCCTTGTTTCCAGGGACCTGTAAGGACAGTGAGTTAATTTTCCTTGTGCTATATTGTGCTTAAAAAAAACATTTTTTCTAGGGACAGAAAACTGTAGGTAGGGAGAGTGTTTTTTTTCTTTCACTCTGCAAGTCCTTGTTTCCAGGGACCTGTAAGGACAGTGAGTTAATTGTCCTTGTGCTATATTGTGCTTAAAAAAAACATTTATTCTAGGGACAGAAAACTCTAGGTAGGGACAGTGTCAGTTTCTTTCACTCTGCAAGTCCTTGTTTCCAGGGACCTGTAAGGACAGTGAGTTAATTTTCCTTGTGCTATATTGTGATTAAAAAAAACATTTTTTCTAGGGACAGAAAACTGTAGGTAGGGAGAGTGTTTTTTTTCTTTCACTCTGCAAGTCCTTGTTTCCAGGGACCTGTAAGGACAGTGAGTTAATTGTCCTTGTGCTATATTGTGCTTAAAAAAAACATTTATTCTAGGGACAGAAAACTCTAGGTAGGGACAGTGTCAGTTTCTTTCACTCTGCAAGTCCTTGTTTCCAGGGACCTGTAAGGACAGTGAGTTAATTTTCCTTGTGCTATATTGTGATTAAAAAAAACATTTTTTCTAGGGACAGAAAACTGTAGGTAGGGAGAGTGTTTTTTTTCTTTCACTCTGCAAGTCCTTGTTTCCAGGGACCTGTAAGGACAGTGAGTTAATTGTCCTTGTGCTATATTGTGCTTAAAAAAAACATTTATTCTAGGGACAGAAAACTCTAGGTAGGGACAGTGTCAGTTTCTTTCACTCTGCAAGTCCTTGTTTCCAGGGACCTGTAAGGACAGTGAGTTAATTTTCCTTGTGCTATATTGTGATTAAAAAAAACATTTATTCTAGGGACAGAAAACTCTAGGTAGGGAGAGTGTTTTTTTTCTTTCACTCTGCAAGTCCTTGTTTCCAGGGACCTGTAAGGACAGTGAGTTAATTGTCCTTGTGCTATATTGTGCTTAAAAAAAACATTTTTTCTAGGGACAGAAAACTGTAGGTAGGGAGAGTGTTTTTTTTTTTTCACTCTGCAAGTCCTTGTTTCCAGGGACCTGTAAGGACAGTGAGTTAATTGTCCTTGTGCTATATTGTGCTTAAAAAAAACATTTATTCTAGGGACAGAAAACTCTAGGTAGGGACAGTGTCAGTTTCTTTCACTCTGCAAGTCCTTGTTTCCAGGGACCTGTAAGGACAGTGAGTTAATTTTCCTTGTGCTATATTGTGATTAAAAAAAACATTTTTTCTAGGGACAGAAAACTGTAGGTAGGGAGAGTGTTTTTTTTCTTTCACTCTGCAAGTCCTTGTTTCCAGGGACCTGTAAGGACAGTGAGTTAATTTTCCTTGTGCTATATTGTGATTAAAAAAAACATTTTTTCTAGGGACAGAAAACTGTAGGTAGGGAGAGTGTTTTTTTTCTTTCACTCTGCAAGTCCTTGTTTCCAGGGACCTGTAAGGACAGTGAGTTAATTGTCCTTGTGCTATATTGTGCTTAAAAAAAACATTTTTTCTAGGGACAGAAAACTCTAGGTAGGGACAGTGTCAGTTTCTTTCACTCTGCAAGTCCTTGTTTCCAGGGACCTGGAGAGACATTGAGTGAATTGTCCTTGTGCTATATTGTGATTAAAAAAAACATTTATTCTAGGGACAGAAAACTCTAGGTAGGGACAGTGTCAGTTTCTTTCACTGTGAAAGTCCTTGTTTCAAGGGACAGAGAAGGACACCTGAAGGTAGCCCTTATTGCTTTTTTCCCATCTCCCTGCAGGCCATCTATTAGAATGTCTGGAAGGCAAACAAGGAGAGGCAGACAGTCAGGAGGCAATAAAAGAGGGCAAGCAGGCTCTGTGTCTGGGGGCAACAGTGCTGGTCGTGGACGCGGTGCATTGTCATCAGCACATGGCCATGGGACACGCTTGTCCTTCTTTTCGGCAGCTGGACATGTTGAGCCACATCATGCCGAAGACTTGGTAGAGTGGATGACCAAGCCCTCCTCCTCCTCCTCATCCTCTCTCACCCAGGCTCAGGGTACTGGAAAAGCAGCTGCCAAAGCGTCGTCTTCCCTGGTATCAATGTCAGACAAATCATCAGTCACTCCTTCCCTAGACCCACCATGTCCTCCTCCTGAGGAGTCCCCCGAACTGTTTCAGCACAGTGTTGGGTACATGCTCCAGGAGGATGCCCAGCGTTTCGAAGGGTCTGATGATGAAACCCAGCTAGAGGAAGGCAGTAGCGTGAGAGCAGACAGAGGGGATGCTCAAGAAGGACACCAATCTGGCAGTCATGTTCCAGCAGCTGCAGCATACTGCCAGATTGGCTCCAGTGATGAGGAGGGAGGGGATGATGAGGTCAATGACTCCACGTGGGTGCCTAATAGGAGAGAGGAGGAGGAGGAGGATGAGGAGGAGGCACATCTCCAACGAGGCAGGATGCCCTTTGGTGGCCAGCGTAAGGGCAGTACACCGACGGAATCACACCGCAGAGCTCCGCCTGTGCAGGGCGCTGCCTCTGCCCGTCATTCAAAAAGTTCTTTGGTGTGGGCCTTTTTTGAGGCTAGTGCATCAGATCGCACAGCTGCTGTTTGCAACATATGTCTCAAGCGTATATCGCGTGGCCAAAACATCAGCCGCTTGGGTACCACATGCCTGACCAGACATATGTTGACCTGCCATGCAGCTCGTTGGCAAGCCTACCTCAAAGACCCACACCAAAGAACCAAGCGGACCTCTCCTTGCACCGCATCAGCTGGGATCTCCAACCCCACTATAACTTCAGTCCTCTCTGAAACATGCACTGAGAGGAATGAAGGTGTAGAATTAGGTGTGTCACAGCCAAGTACTTGCGCCCACTCTGCTAGCAGTACACCGACGTCCGATTCTAGCAGGCAAATTTCCCTGCCCCAGCTGCTGGACCGTCGAAAGAAGTTCACTCCCAGCCATCCACATGCCCAGCGGTTGAATGCTAGCTTGGCTAAATTGCTAGCGCTTCAACTGCTGCCTTTTCAGTTGGTAGACTCGGCCCCCTTCCGTGAGTTTGTGCAATGTGCGGTTCCTCAGTGGCAGGTTCCCAAACGCCACTTTTTCTCACGGAAGGCTATTCCGGCTCTCTACCGGCATGTGGAAGGCAATGTCTTGGCCTCGCTGGACAGGGCGGTCAGCGGTAAGGTGCATATTACCGCTGACTCATGGTCCAGCAGGCATGGACAGGGACGTTACCTTTCTTTCACGGCCCATTGGGTCACTCTTTTGGCAGCTGGGAAGGATTCAGGACAAGGTGCAGTAGTGTTGGAGGTTGTCCCACCGCCACGCCTCCAAAATGCTACTACTGGTTGTGACACACCTCTCTCCTCCACCCCCTCCTCTTCTTCTTCCTCCATGGCCTCTTCCTGTGGTTTGTCCTATGAACCAGCGGTGCTCCGTAGCCGTTCACGGGGCTACGCAAGTACGCAGGCAAAAAGATGCCATGCCGTGCTTGCGCTGGTGTGTTTGGGGGACAGAAGCCACACTGGGGCAGAGGTCCTGTCTGCTCTGCAGGGCCAGGCCGAGAGGTGGTTGACGCCACGCCAGCTTAAGCCAGGAATGGTGGTTTGCGACAATGGCACCAACCTCCTCTCCGCCCTCCGACAGGGACAACTGACCCATGTGCCCTGTGTGGCTCACGTCCTTAACCTGGTGGTGCAGCGCTTCTTGGGCAGGTACCCGGGCTTACAGGATGTCCTGAGGCAGGCCAGGAAAGTCTGTGTGCATTTCCGCAGATCTTATAATGCCAGTGCTCGCCTGGCTGAGCTGCAAAAGGAGTTGAACCTGCCCAAGAACCGCCTTATATGTGACATGCCCACCAGGTGGAACTCAACGTTGGCCATGCTGCAGCGGCTGCACACGCAGCAGAGGGCCATCAATGAGTACCTGTGCGACTACGGCACCAGGACAGGGTCAGGGGAGCTTGGTTTTTTTTCTCCACGCCAGTGGGGCATGATCAGGGATGCATGCACTGTCCTGGCACCATTTGAGGAGGCCACGAGGATGGTGAGCAGTGACAGTGCATGCATCAGTGACACTGTACCTCTTGTCCACCTGTTGGAGCACACGCTGCGTGGAATAATGGACAGGGCACTTGAGGCAGAACAGAGGCAGGAAGAGGAGGACTTCCTTGCCTCTCAAGGCCCCCTTTACCCAGACAGTGTTCCTTCTGTCCCACCCATCGCACAGGAAGAGGAGGAGGAGGAGGAGGAGGAGGAGGAGGAGGAGGAGGATTGTGTCAGCATGGAGGTGGAGGCTGGCACTCAGCATCATCAGCAGCAGTCTTTTAGGGATGATTTACAGTCCCAAGAAACCAGTGGACTTGTACGTGGCTGGGAGGAGGTGGCTGCGGATCATGTCGTCCTTAGTGACCCAGAGGACTCCGGAGCGAATGCCTCAGCAAACCTACGCTGCATGGCCTCCCTGATCCTGCAAAGTCTGCGGAAGGATCCTCGTATTCTTCGGATCAAGGAGAGGGACCATTACTGGCTGGCCACTCTCCTTGATCCACGGTACAAGGGTAAGGTTGCGGACCTTATGTTACCGTCGCAGAGGGAGCAGAGGATGAGACAACTCCGGGAGGCCTTGCAGAAAGGTCTGTGCAACGCGTTCCCAGAGACTGGGAGGTTGCAAACTCCTGGTCCTGGACAACGAGTTGCTGAGGCTTCGGCCAGTCAAAGAAGGAGCGGTGGGGAAGGTGGCCGTCTGACCGATGCGTTCAGACAATTCTTTAGTCCGCAGCCCCAAAGTATGATCGGTTCCAGCAACCATCGCCAGCGTCTGATAAACATGGTGCAGGAATATCTAGGGGCAAGGTCAGACTTGGACACCTTCCCCACCGAAAATCCTCTGGCTTACTGGGTCTTGAGGATGGATCACTGGCCAGAGCTTGCACAGTATGCAATTGAGCTACTGGCCTGTCCTGCATCCAGCGTTCTTTCGGAACGCACATTCAGTGCTGCTGGAGGATTTGTCACGGATCACAGGGTGCGCCTGTCCACCGACTCGGTTGATCGACTGACTTTCATCAAGATGAACCAGTCTTGGATCACCACCAGCTACCACACACCTGATGCTGATATAACAGACTAATTGATTTTAAAATGTCACATCCCTTCAAGACTGATGCTGATGCTGAGTGCCTGTGCTGTTATGTTGACTGGCTATCCTCCTCCTCCGAGTCCTCAATGATACGATTGATGATGATAGCTTGGAAGATCATTTTTGTTTATGGGTGCCGCCACCAGTGCCTAACGCCCAATTTTTCAGCCCCTGTTTAACAGGGGCGTGTAATTACAATTTTTGAAGCAATACTTTGCAACAGGGCTCATTGCTGTGCTCCAAGTACAGTATCTGTGAGGAGTTGCAGTGTTGTGCCACCAGTGCCTAAGGCCCAATTTTTCAGCCCCTGTTTAACAGGGGCGTGTCATTACAATTTTTGAAGCAATACTTTGCAACAGGGCTCATTGCTGTGCTCCAAGTACAGTATCTGTGAAGGGTTGCAGTGTTGTGCCACCAGTGCCTAAGGCCCAATTTTTCAGCCCCTGTTCAACAGGGGCATGTAATTACAATTCTTGATCTAATAATTCACAGCAGGGCCCATTGCTGCACCCACCAAGAGTAACTGTCAGGGCTTACAGTGTTGTGGCACCAGCACCACCATCAAAGGCCCAATTTTTACTACCACTGTTCAACAATTATATGTAATTAAAATTCCTGATATAATAGTTGACAGCAGGGCGTTCCAGCACCAACCAAGAGTAACTGTGAGTGCTTACAGTGTTGTGCCAACACCAACAACTAAGGGGCCTATTTCTGCAGAGTATATACGGCAGGTCCCTACTTTCAAACATCCAACTTACAAACGACTCCTACTTGCAAACGCAAGAAGACAACAGGAAGTGAGAGGAAATCTACCACTAGGAAGGAAAATTCTCTCCTGTAAGAATAAATATGGGAGAAAGGTGTCTCCTCTGTACTGATGCTTTATCAGCAATCCTTGTTTCAAGAAAAACACCACATTTCAAAAACAGTTGTCATTAGGACGGAAAGTGAGGTGAAATGTTCTGAACAGGGGCACAGACAGCAAAACAAATGTTACAGGGGTGATAACCCTTACCTATGTTTTCCAAAAAGTTTAAAAATAGATTTTTGGTCTGGAGCTACACTTCAACAATGTACCTGTTCAAAATTACAAACAGATTCTACATAAGAACAAACCTACAGTCCCTGTCTTGTATGCACCGCCTGTATACGGCTGTTCAGAGTATATAGGGCCTTTTTTATTTTATGTGCGGGGTTCCCCTTAATATCCATACAAGACCCAAAGGGGCTGGTAATGGGCTGGGGTAGGGGGGGGGTCATGGGGTAGCTATGCCATTTTTCTTAAAGATTTTCATCCATATTACCGGGACCAGACATTACATTAAAGCCGCAAGCAGTTTTAAATGGCTTTTTTTTCCTTTAGAAGTGTCATTTTGTGCAGGGACAGTTCTAAACACGGGAAACACGTGGCACTTCACAGGCATACTTTAGACACCCCCCAGGTACGATATTTAAAGGAATATTTGACTTTTTTTTTTTCACTTTATGCATCATTAAAATGACTGCTCCCGGAAAACGACCGTTTTTAAAACTTATTTTTGCATTGATACATGTCCCCTGGTGCAGAACCCGGGTTCCCAAACCCTTTTTAGGACAATAACATGCATAATAGTTTTTATAATTAGCACTTTAGAATTCGAACGTTCGCATCCATTGTATTTA
The DNA here is from genome assembly GCA_029206835.1 of Rana muscosa. Classification (NCBI taxonomy): domain Eukaryota; kingdom Metazoa; phylum Chordata; class Amphibia; order Anura; family Ranidae; genus Rana; species Rana muscosa. The sequence goes on along the minus strand of CM055122.1, from coordinate 85,523,673 downwards.
ATAGGGTTCTAATGTTCGTTCGAACTTTCGGTCCGTTCGCGGGTTCTGGTGCGAACCGAACCCGGGGGTGTTCGGCTCATCACTAACCAGGAGCATGAAGGGCAACAGAGACCTGTTGCGTATGTGAGCAGAAGCTTGGCCCCCTCTGAAAAGAACTATCCCACCCATAAGTTGGAGTTCCTGGCCCTTAAGTGGGCCGTAGTAGACAAACTTCGAGATTACCTATATGGGGCAGATTTCACTGTCAAAACGGATAACAACCCCCTTGCCTACCTGTTTACCACAGCGAAGCTGGATGCCACAGGGCATAGATGGCTGGCGGCGTTGTCTGATTTCAGTTTCAGCTTGAAATATAGACCTGGGGCGGGTAACCGAGATGCAGACGCCCTGTCCAGAAGGTCTCATGTTCCCAACCACAGTAGTGAAGAATGGACCCAAGTGGCACCTGACGGGGTGCGGGCCCTTTGCCAAGGGGCTGAACTCCAAGCCAAGGGAGGCTCAAGAGCAGAAGAGATAGGGGTCACTATAGTAGGAGTCCCCAAGCAGTACTGTGGAGCAGACTTACTGGGGGAAGACAACTTACCCAGATTGACCAAAAAGGAGTTGAGATTCGACCAATGGGAAGACCCTATGGGGAGATTGGTCCTAGAAGCATTCGAGAATCAGAACCCAAACATACTCCTACGTCACCCCTCGAAGGAAGCTCGCCTGTTAAAAAAAGAGTGGGACAGGCTACAGGTGCATCAGGGAGTGGTCTACCGAAGGGGCCCCTCTGATGACCAGGAAGACAAGTGGCAGTTGTTCCTGCCAGAGAAACATAGGGAGACGGTCATGATTGCCTTACATGACAACCATGGTCACCTGGGAGCGGAAAGGACTTTTCAACTGGTTAGAGACCGTTTCTATTGGCCTTGCATGAGGGCTGAAGTTGAGGAATACTGCCATTCCTGTGCACGATGCATACAGAGAAAGACTCTGCCCCATCAAGCTGCCCCAATGGGCCATTTACAAAGTGAAAGCCTGCTTGACCTGGTGTGCATTGATTTCCTCTGACTCGAACCCGACCTGAAGGGACTAGGAAATGTTCTGGTAGTAACCGACCATTTCACCCGGTATGCACAGACTTTTCCAGCCAAGGACCAGAAGGCCTCTACTGTGGCCAAAATACTCGTAGAGAAGTATTTTATACATTATGGACTGCCACAAAGGCTCCATTCGGATCAGGGGAGGGATTTTGAGAGCAAACTGATACGAAAACTCCTAGATGCCTTACGGATCAAGAAGACCAGGACTACTCCTTATCATCCTCAAGGTGATTCTCAGCAGGAGAGGTTCAACCGAACCCTGCTTAACATGCTGGGAACTTTAAGTGGCGAAAAGAAGCAACATTGGAGTAGTCACCTAGCGGCCCTTGTGCACGCTTACAACAGCACTGTCAGCGATGCTACAGGATACTCACCTTACAGACTTATGTTCGGGAGAGAGGCAAGATTGCCAGTGGATCTGGACTACGGCACTTCCATAGATCATTGTTCTGCCGCTTCCCACAAGGGATATGTAGATAGACTTAGACACAACTTGAAGATGGCTTATGAGCAAGCTCAGACGGCCTCGGAACAGAGGGGGGCTCGCAACAAGAGGAATTTCGACCTAAAAGTTAGGATCCAAGACCTACAACCAGGAGACAGAGTGTTATTGCGGAATCTGGGGGTCCCTGGAAAACATAAACTTGCAGATAGATGGAGACCAGAACCTTATATCATTTGTAAAAAATTACTGGGCCTACCCGTTTACAGACTTAAACCCGAGGGGAAGTTAGGGCCCTTGAAGACTTGGCATCGGGACCACCTACTTCCGCTCGCTGAAGCAGTTCGGTTGCCTCCCAGGATGGATTCTCCTGAACCCATGTCCATTCCGAACACCCTAAGACCTAACACTCGGTCTCAGACCCCTCGGATGGAGGATACAGAAGATTCGGAAGTAAGTGAAGACGAGGGAGAGGAAATTGGCTGTCTTTGGCCTTCCCAGGGTCCAACGACTTCTGCTATTGATCTTCCACCTGACGAAGATACCGAGGATCACACACTGAATGCAGAAGTTACGGAGTTCATTCCATCTAGTCACTGGTCAGATGCTTGGGAGAGTGTCGGTGAACTATCCCCTGAAGAGGACCCAAGGGAAGCCATGTATCTTCCTGCTCCGGAGCCAGATGCTCTTGAATTAGAAGGAACCCCCGAGTTGGTTATAGAAGAAGAGTCTGTTCCCACAGAAAGTCCCAGAGGACAGAGGAAGCGGAGGGCCATAAAGCCTCCCAGGAGACTAACCTACCCACAAATGGGGGAGAGTGCAGAGGACACTGTATTCACTGCCAGAAGGAGTATGGAAGACCCTGACCCTCCCACTGTTCATTTGGTGGGAGGCAACCCCAGCTCACTCTCTGGCACAGTTAGACAGGATGCTGTTGTTAATGTGTCCTGTGGGCAGAGGAGTTCACCGCCTCGTTTCTGGTGGGAATTTCCTCTGCCGACATCATATGGAGAATTGATGGATGTTGTTAAATGTGTAGATTGAAGTTGTGTTATCTTTGGGGACCAAAGAGTTCAAGTGGGGGGAGTGTGTAGCGGGGTCTCTTTTAAGGCCCCAGGACTATGTCACCCAGAACCCCATTCGGTCCCAGGGCGGAGGTTCCACCGCAAAGACTCATGGGAGGGGTTACTTAAGTGAGAGGAGAGGCGGAGCTCGCTCTCTTGGGACACGGCGCGTCAAGTGACAAGTGATCCTGTGCGGATCGGCTGTGAAGCAGGGCCTGAAGCCTGAGGCCTTGCTTGAAGTCCGAAGAGCCTTCCACCATACTGGGGAGCCTGGGTGGATCCTGACCCGTCGTGATAGGACGTGAGTTGGATCGAGGACTCGATCCGAGCAGACGCTGTGTGCGACACACAGGAGGTGGAAGTCCCAGGCTGGGATCGCGCCTGGAGTGGTGAGCGGGCACCTGCCCATATCAATAGACTGAGTTGTGTTCAGGCCTGTAGACTGCCTAGGCCCACTGTTCGCTCACCAGTGTTTCTTGGGGAGTCCGGTAGCCGGGACAGAGTTGAAGTACCTACCCCTCCCGTTTGCCCTGTTATTTCAAGTTAACACCCAATGCGGATTACAAATGTTTATTTCTTTAAGTGCACCAACGAAAGCTGGCCGGTGAAGAAACCTTCCTTCCTTAGGGGAAAAAGACTCAGTTCCATCCCATGTCAGGCCTGACTTAGACGGGGAGTTTAGAAAGTTTGTGTTACTACGCCATAGGCAAGCACACGCTATAATAGCTCCGCGTGGTGGACACTGCGCGGCGCCATATTATTGTGCTGCACCTAGTATATTGATTAATGCAGAGCTCTGCAGGCTCATGTATATGTTGTATGTTATATCTTAAATCCTTCATTACCAGTAAAGCTGATATATATCTTTTATATTCTTGCCTCAGCGTATTGTCTGACTGTTTAGAGATTATTAAGTATAATATACCTGAGAGTGATAGGAGTTTAACCCTAGACTGACTGTGCCAGAGTCGGTCGAGTAAGATTGCTGGGGGTTGGCGGTACTGCGTGCAGGGCCCGAAATCAAATCAGCGGCTCTCTTAACTGGGGGTAGCGCTACATATATATATATATATATATATATATATATATATATATATCATAGTTTGGAGACTCTATAACCTTCTTACAGACTAAATAATATACACTTGGTTATTTTCACCAAAAACAATGTGTAAATGTTTGAAGAAAGATTATTTATTTGCAAAATGTTATAGCATAAACAAAGAAAAACATGGGGGATTTTTCAAAAATGTTGGCCTTTTTCGTTTATTATCAAGAAAAAAAACCACAGTGATGATTAAATACCACCAAAAGAAAGCTCTATTTGTGTGAAAAAGATGATAAAAATGTCATATGGGTACAGTGGTGCATGACTACGCAATTGTCAAAGTGCGAATGTGCTGAAAGCTAAAAATTGGCCTGGGCAGGAAAAAATGACATTAAAACTGTGTGATCAAAAAATAACTCAAGAATTGGGTAACTGGATGGACAAAAGACCACGCATTGCTTTTACAAAACTATATCTTCCCAGACGCGAAGGAGGTATTAGCCTCCCAAATGTCAGAGTTTATAACCTTGCTTGCTTACTCAGGATAAGCTTAGACTGGATATCGCAATCCTCTCGTTACTCAAACTACTCCATGGAATCCTCAATGGTCCACCTACTCCTTAGTGGCCCTTCTTCACTGCAGGTGGAAATCTATTCCCCCACTCCTACAACATAATCTTCTTCTCAGAGACACAGCCATAGCTTGGAGGGAAGCAAGGAACGCACTAAAGCTATCACCCTTTATGTCCAGACACCTCCTGAATCAGGGAAATCCTAGCTTCACACCGGGATTGGAACATAAACCCTTCTCTATCTGGCAACAAAGAGGCCTTACAAAATTTTCCCCCCTATGTGATACTGAAACTGGGCGCCCTCACATCTTCTCCGTCATCGCTGAAAAATTCTCCCTTTCTCAATCCCATTCTTTTCACTATAAAACAATGCGTCAGCTTTATAAGGGACTCATGCAGAGAGGAACGCAAGAGATTCAAACAATCCATCACAGACCTGCTTCTCCTAGGTGACTCCTATACAATTTCAGATATATACAAACCTTTCCTGCTAAAGTCCACTCCAACAATCGCTTCCTCCTCAGCAGCAAACTGGGGTAGAGACTTCCCTGACTCGGACATAGCGGAATTTTTTTTTCAAGGGTACAACAAAACCCACCAGCTGATCCCCAATGAGACCTAGAGAGAAACTCAACTAAAGATCTTACACCGTGCTTATATTCCCTACCTCTCAGATAAGAATGTTCAAGGCACGGCCAGCTGCCCCATGTGACGTCAGCCAAAACCATCCCTTACCCATAGATTTTGGACATGCCCCTCCATCTCCATGTTCTGGAATAAAGTCATCTCCTACATATTTGATATAACTCTGCTAAAACTACCTAAAGACCCCCTACTCCTCATATTCGGATACTGGGACGACCAAGTGCTACCATGGTCCCCCAACGCCCACCCTTTCTACAAGGACTGGGCCCTGATTTGTCTCTTACTAGCCAGAAGAGCAATATTGAAAAACTGGACCTCTTCCCGCTGTCCAAAGATCCCGCAAGTTAAACAGGAGCTTTTAAACTTGCTACACAAGGACAAACTCAACACCGATTTCAAACAAGAAACCTCCAATGCACGGTTTTACTCCAGATGGCTTTCATGCAATCGACTTTATCACAGGAGGAATTACTAAATTTTGAAAATTTCTTGTTCTCTTACTATGGGGCTCTCATCATAACTCCTGAGGAAGAGGACTCTTCCGACAATATCCCCACACCAGTGGGACCTGACGCTCTAGATGTCATCCAACACTCCCGTCCACATCAGCCACCACTTAAGGGCATCCAGCCCATGACTGTAACCTAGCCCCAGTGACTTCTCTCTTCATCTTTCTCACTTCTTTGTACTTCACATTGGTGTCCGCTCCTCCCCCTCCCTCATCCCACCCCCCTTTTTTCCCTCTTTAGTTACAATCAGTAGCTCCCAAGGAACCCTCCAAGTTGAGCCATCCAGTTATCTTGACATGGTAGTTGACTCCATGTTTTGTGTAATATGCTACCCTTGTTGATGGAATCCACCCATGTACGCATTTGCCTTGACTACTGGGTTATTCAATCTGTTTTGAAAAAAAAATGAAAAATTGTACAACCATTATTGCGATATCCTGTATTGCAATTTCTTTCAATAAAATCTATTGAAAAAAAAAACTGTATGATCAATTAATGTTTCCATTGTGAATGGCATGCTGAGGAGGTCTGTTGCCTATTGAGTCTTTACGACTTAAAGGGTTAGATACACACCTGCTTGTTATAACTATCTGGATCTAAACGGGTAGATCTACATTGACAGCTGATCCTATGGTAACATACGCTGTCATGTATTCGCAATTATTAGCAAAGTGAAATGCAAACAGAGAGAGAGAGTTCACACAGGTAAAGAAGTACCCTCAATTACATTTTCCACTCTTATAACAGGCTGGCACACATGGGTGGTACCCAGAGAGAAATACAACACAATTCAAGAGTTGTAAACAAGAAGCATTTTATCAGAATGTAGAAAACTGTGACAGATATCTGGTATTCTTCCAACTATTTATTGATGTCTGACTACTCGATGTCCGCCAGTGTCCTGCGATCATGTCACGGAGCTGAAGAACGGGGAGATGTTAGTGTAAACACAACATATCCCCGTTCTGCCTAGTGACATGTCACTGATCGTCTGTTTCCTGTCATCGGGAACAGCGATCAGTGACGTGTCACGGCAAGCCACGCCCCCTAAAAGTTAGAAGAACTCCCTAGGTCACACGTAACCCCTTCAGCACCCCCTACAGGTTAACCCCTTCACTGCCAGTGTAATTTTTACGATAATCAGTGCATTTTTATAGCACTGATCGCTGTTAAAATGACAATGGTCCCAAAATGGTGTCAAAAGTGTCCGATGTGTCCGCCATAATGTTGCTGTCATGATAAAAAACGCTGATCGCCGCCATTACTATTAAAAAAAATATATTAATAAAAATGCCATAAAACTATCCCCTATTTTGTAGACACTATAACTTTTGCGCAAACCAATGAATAAATGCTTATTGCGATTTTTTACCAAAAATATGTAGAAGAATACGTATCGGACTAAACTGTGGAAATTTTTTTATATATATATTTTTGGGGGATATTTATTATAGCAAAAAGTAAAAAATATTGAATTTTTTTCAAAATTGTCGCTCTATTTTTGTTTATAGCGCAAAAAATAAAAACCCCAGAGGTGATCAAATACCACCAAAAGAAATATCTATTTGTGGGAAAAAAAGGACGTCAATTTTGTTTGGGAGCCACGTCGCATGACTGCGCAATTGTCAGTTAAAGCGACGCAGTGCCGAATCGCAAAAAGTGGCCTGGTCTTTGGCCAGCAAAATGGTCCAGGGCTTAAAGGGGTTGTAAAGGTAAAAGTTTTTTCACCTTAATGCATTCTATGCATTAAGCTGAAAAAACATCTGTGCATTAGCCGCCCCCCCCCCGAGCCCCCATTTACTTACCTGACCCCTCGAAAGTCCAGCGCCTTGAACGCGCAGTCTTCTGTGCCGGCTTCTCGGCTCATTCATTGGTTGATTGAAAGCAGCGCAGCCATTGGCTTGCACTGCTGTCAATCACATCCAATGACGCGGCGCGCCGGGGGGCGGGGCCGAGTGATACAGTGAGCGGCTATAGCCGCCGGCTGTATCACAGGAGCGCGCCCGCAATAACTCACCACCATGCGAGCTCGCTCGCATATAGGTGGTGAGTTATTGCAGGGAGGAGCCAAGACAGCCGCCGAGGGACCCCAGAAGACGTGGATCGGGGGCCACTCTGTGCAAAACGAGCTGCACAGTGGAGGTAAGTATAACATGTTTGTTATTTAAAAAATATATATATATATATGTTTACAACCCCTTTAAGTGGTTAAAAAGCTTGCTATTGCAAGTTCAAAATATAATGTATTACTTTTTCAGTTGTGCAAGCATCCAATGCAGTAATTCTGCCAGAGACTGCATTCTCCGAAACCAGTACACATGATCCACCTGCTAAATACAAGCAAGGTCATTTCAGATATTTCCAGACTAATATGTCGTGCCAGCCAAGTCTTCCAAGCTCAGTCCAGCTGAAGTGCAGCAATTGCTTTCTAGTCTGCAACCTTTGGCAGACCAACACTCTCTTCATTTTGCATAGAAATGGAACATAGGTTTTTATCTGCTTGCATTTGATGGACTTCCACCCACCAATAAGTCTGGTGAGAGGCTACTTATTACCTTTTTATGACACAGATGGGAATTTAGAGCTATTGTACTCCCTTTATTAAGCTGAAGAACAGGTTTTATAGCGGAAAGGACAGGATTCCTGTCTTTGGTTACTGTGGTGACGAAGCCCAAAGTAATGTAAATGCTAGGTGGTTTTCAGATACGGGAAATCTTTAGAAATGACTATTATAGTATCAATCACACTGGTGATTCCCATCCTGTGCTTTATCTATCCTATAAAATCATTAATGTACCTTATCAATTTGCAAATCACAAAGTCCCAGTACAGCCTATTGGTTGATATGTGGACACTCAGTGTAAAGAAACATTTTTAGGAAATCCAATTATCTGAATTAAAAAAAAAAAAAAAAAATACAAACAAAACATATATATATATATATATATATATATATATATATATATGTACACTGTAAATATATATATATATAAAAATATGTTTGTTTTGTTTGTATTTTTGTTTTATTTTTAAAAAAATCAGATAATTATTCAGATAATTCAGATAAGGCTGTACTGGGACTTTATGATTTGTAAATTGATAAGATATATTAATGATTTTGTAGGATAGATAAAGCACAGGATGGGAATCACCAGTGTGATTGATACTATAATTGTCATTTCTAAAGATTTTTCGTATCTGAAAACCACCTAGCATTTACATTACTTTGGGCTTAAATATATGTTCACTGTATATATATATATAGTATACATTGATACACTGAAGGGCTACATAAGTGAACTAAAGAGTGTTTGCCTGGAGTAGCAGACCTTCTTGGCTAACAAGTGTTCTGTCTGTTTTAGTAATGTCTGGATGATACACCACATTTGATTTAACCTGCAGATGCTGTTTTTTATATCTAGCCCATACTGAATACATACTTCAGAAAAGCAATTAAAAAATAACAAAGTGATTTGTAATGGTGTTTCTTAAACAATTTGTACTTTTTTTTGTAAAATTTTACCCCTGTTTAAATGCATCTACTATTTTATAATAATGGCTTTTTGTTTTTGAAACTTCATTAAAATACTTATGACTGCATACACTTTCAACTTTAGGGCACTTCTGACAGTTTAAACAACCTATTGGCTTTTAAGGTCATAAGGCTTCCAACTTTGCTCTCCTAGTGCACCCATTAGGAAGTGTCTCAGTCTTGCTGGTTAAAAAATGTATTTTGCTTCATGGAAATTACAGCAGGGAGAGAAAATCCCCTTTTTGGCTTCCTAATGTCACCTTTTATCTTTCATTGCTTATGACTTTTTTAGGAGAAGAAAAGTTTCACCTGGCTGCTCGAACACCGGAAACATGGAAACAAGGATGAATCTATGTAACCTTTATTGAAATGTCCAAAAAAAGGAATAAGCTCGTGGTTACTTAGGCTATCCAGCAGAAAGCTACTATGACTATTTTGTAAACTACTAGCAAAGTTCACAGGGGTCTATTATATTTGTGGTATACAACGTGAAAACTTAAGGATTTATTTAAGTCAGTCAGCATTGTTTTTCTTCTTTTGATATGCATTTGTAATTCATATAAAATGTAGGTCAGCAAAAGTGCAGAACATTGGCTTAGAGGCTAACACTTCTGCCTTACAGAAGTGAGGGCCTCAATTTAAAGCTAGCCATAGACAGATCAAAAGTTCACCAGTTCAGTAGGGACCTGCTGAGTTTTGAATAATCTTTGGTCATTCCGGGTAAAGAGAAGAAGTTCTAAGGATCGGCTTCTCTCGAACGGGAATCTTGGAAATTTTTCAGCCAGTCGGCTGCAGCGCTGATCATTGTATTCTGACAGCGGAGAAGTACTACCCTCAGAAAACAGTAGTGCAGTGAGAAGGATTCCTTGTGGATAGGGGAATCCTCCCACACTCCAAACTTCAAAACTGTTGGTAAGTTAATTGCGCCTGTCTAAACGGGCACTAGTATGTGTATATATTGTATGTGAAATAGGGACCTTGGACTGAAAGCCTCTTTGAGGGAAGGAACTGATGTGAAAGCACAACGTAAAATGCTGCATCCATTTTTAGTATTACGTGTATAATTGCCTATAAGAAATAATGACATTGATATTGACAGTACAGTTGCTGCATTTGACCTGCTTTGAATTGAGCTGCATTTCTTTGGATGCAGTCTGCCTTATTGAGGTGCATTTGAACTACAAGCAAAGCAGGTCAACTTCTGCGCTTGAAATTCAAACTCATGCATTTTTATTAATAGCAACTGAAGCACATGAAAACAAAGTACATCAACATGAGCCCTAAAGTAAACCTGTGCTGTGACCATATAGGACAAATCACCAGATTTGCTTTAAAGTGTGGTCAAAAAAGCCAAACATTTTTATTTTCTTCACCAAGTTACATCAAAAGCATTCAATGCAGTCCCTCGGGTTGTCAGCACCCTTTAATTCATTTAAGTCAGCCAACTGTATCTGTTGTTCACTGGTCTGTTGAGTACATTCTACCTTCTTAAAAAAATATATAAACAAAAGAGAAATACAAAACCTTTTATTGTTTCAATCGTTTTATTGAGGTGTATCAAGAAAAACAAACAACAGACATTGACTGTCATACATTATGATATTTTGACAAGATTCATCTAGTGAATACATATGACAGGGTAAAAAAATCAAGCATAAAGGAACAATAAACAACAAAGTTATTACTAAGTTCTGTCGATAAGTATGGTAATGGATATTGTCCTCACCCCTGGACACCCCTCTGGAGACAAACTGTGCCCTGGGGGGAGACAACACCATCAACTGTAGTTCTCCTTTAACCATTTTTTATTCCAAAGAAATTTAGTTATGCCTTGTACACACGATCGGATTTCCGATGGAATAAAATCCGATGGACTTGTTTCATCGGAAATTCCGATCGTGTGGGCCCCATCTGACTTTTTTCCATCGGAGTAAAAAAATAGACCATGTTTTAAATTTTTCCAATGGAAAAAAATCCAATGGGAAATTCCGACCGTCTGTGTGGAATTCCATCGGAGAAAAATCCACGCATGCTCATAATCAAGTCGACGCATGCTCGGAAGCATTGAACTTAATTTTTCTCGGCTCGTCGTAGTGTTTTACGTCACCGCGTTTTGGACGGTTTGGAATTTAGTCTGACAGTGTGTATGCAAGACTGATGGAAGTCAGCTTCATTGGAATTCCAATGGAAAATTCCATCGGAAATCCGATCGTGTGTACAAGGCATAAGAGTTTGCAAAGTACATGCATAAAGATGCTACAGTCAAATTTTCTGTAAAAGAAAATGAACAATAGTTAGGCTACAAGACAAAGGATACAACAAATTTAACGTAGAATATTAGCTGGCTTGGTTAAGGCCGATAATGTTGTTTCATAAGTAACTCAAATATATCACGAGTTATAAAACCTTGCCCGGTCCTTCTTGGGGAGGGACCAAGCCTAAGCCTGAGGATGAGACACCATTCTTGGGTATGTCTAAGCATGTGTAGGTCCCTCTAAATAGGAGGTAAGGGGTGTTGGTCAAGAGGGAAGGGAGAAGAGAAGAGAGAAAAAAAGAAAAAAAAAAGGTGGGTGGGGAGGGAAACTAATAATAAAATATTTTTTTAAATATAAAAATCGATAAAAGAAATATAGATGCACTCACAAATGTGAATATATATAGGCATGTCATCCACAACAACCCTGCAGTCCACAGCTTAACCACTTGAGCTCCGGAAGGTTTACCCCCTCCATTTTTTTGCGATACGGCACTTACTTTAACTGACAATTGCGTGGTCATGAGACACTGTACCCAAACAAAATGTATGTCCTTTTTTTCCCACAAATAGACCTTTCTTTTGATAGTATTTGATCACCTCTGCAGTTTTTATTTTTTGTACAAAAAAGACTGACAATTTTGAAAAAAAAAAATATATTTTTTACTTTCTGCTATAAAACATATCCAATACAAAAATGTAAAAAATCTAATTTCTTCATCAATTTAGGCCAATATATATACTCTGCTACATATTTTTGGTAAAAAAAAAAACAATAAGCGTTTATTGATTGGTTTGCGCAAAAATTATAGCATCTACAAACTATGGGATATTTTTATGGAATTTTTATTTATTTATTTATTTTTTTACTAGTAATGGCAGCGATCAGCGACTTATAGCGGGACTGCGATATTGCGGCGGACAAATCGGACAGTAAGTGGCACTTTTGACACTTTTTTGGGGACCAGTGATCAGTGCATATATATATATATATACGTACTAATGACACTAATTGACGCAATCAAAGGGTTAAATGTGTTCCTAGGGAGTGCTTACTAACTGTGCTTGTACTGTGGGAAGGCAGAGATCCATGTTCCTGCTTAGCAGAAACACAGGATCACTACCTTTCCTTCTCACAGAACGGCGATTTGCCTTGGGTACATTGGCAGACTGCTGTTCTGTTTCTCTCAGAAATGATCAGCTGGTCCCGGCAGATATCGAGTCTGCCAGACCCACTAATTGGCTCCCACTGTGTCCAATCACAGCGGGAGTGGGTCACCGGTGTGGTGCCCCACGTCCCAGACTCGGAAGTGCAAAGTCACGTACAGGTACGTGATTTTGCACAGGAGAGCCGCCTTGCCACAGTATATATACAGTATACGGTTGGAAAGTGGTTAAAAAAGGAGAGCACGCCCTCTAAATAGTATTGTCATAGCAACGATCTACACACTCAACCAGCGGCCAGCCCTCTCTGTCACGTGGTTCCAAAACCAACAAAATTACAGCTGTTTATCTCTCAGCATGCTGACAGTAATCAGCCATACCCAGCCTTCAAAACAGATGGCATATGCCAGAAACAGGTTGTTCACTGGCTCTCTGATCTTCCACAGTACATCTGCATTGATTAACTTCTTTCACTCCTGGGACTTAGGACAGTTTGACACCACAGAGATGCAGCCTAAAAACATAAAACAGCACAGTGGCTCACAGCCTAGAGCTTCAGCCTTGCAGCACTGAGTATTTTGGTTTGATTCACAATCCTGCTAGCTGACTAGAGGTTTATATGTTGTGGTGTTAAACTTTCTTTTTCACCAGTGCTAACATTTTTGATGGGTTTCACATAATGGAACCCCTAGAAATCACATTATAAATCAAGCAAGTGTGAGTTTGCACAAAATGTCTGGTGTGATGCTGCACACATATTTTAATGTTGTATGCTTATGATGAATGACGAATGCGCTTTGTCACCAATTTCTGTGAAGCACCGCTCACAAACTTGTCATTTCCTCTTTTACCCTGCCCAGATATCAATGCTGAAGCATGTTTTCATTTGTAAAGACCGTGTATTCCTAATGAACAGGTGTGACCACTTGAGTCTTACCTCAAGAGACAGAATCAATTACACTGGTGGGTGTGTCCTTTACTGGGTGGGGGAAGGTGAGCAAGCTTAGGTTATTTAAAGGCCAGCATTTTTGGTGGCTGTTTGGCCTAAGAACAGGCTTGAATTTTTCTTTGCAGGGCCTAAGAACAGGCCTGAATTTCTTACAAAGATGACTTCTCGGCCTCCTGAATCAAGAGCGGGTGTTACGTACGCCTAGGTTTTGGGTTGGTGGGAATTCTAGTGCCCCCTCTTCTGGGGGGACCCCTGGATAAACGAGAGGCCAAATAGGTGGAACCAATAAAGGACATCGCCATGTTGCAGGGTTCAATGCGTTTGTGAAATTCTATGAGAATACAGGTAAAGTCTGAATACCGTGGTGAAGTGGGTCTGAAGATGATCGCTGTGGATGTTACAGATGTTGCTGAATTTACAGGTCAGTGATATATTCGCTCTCCAGAATTTTGTGGCCAGTGGTCAATACGATGTTTCTTTTCATTCTGAGGATAACTGCTAATTATTTTGTGGACTAGGTAAGCCATGAAATATGTCAACTAAATGTGAATTCTCTCTAAGCACCAAATTAAGCAAACAATACCCCAAAAATTGTTGTTTAAAAAAAATAGTGTGGGGTCCCCCCAAGATCCATACCAGGCCCTTTGGGTCTGGTATGGATTTTAAGAAAAACTCCATGATAAATAAAAAAAATGTCACGGAGTCTGCCCCAAAATCCATTACAGACCCTTATCCAAGCATGCAGCCTAGAGGTCAGGAAAACATATACCAGGCCACATGCCCTCAACATGGGAAGGGTGCTCATGGGGACAAGAGCCTCTTTCCGACAACCCTGGTCATTGGTTGTCGGCATCTGCGGGTGGAGGGCTTATCAGAATCTGATAGCCCCCTTTAACAAGGGGACCCTAGATCCCGCCCTCCATGTGAATTATTATGGGGTAAATCGTACCTCTACCCATTCACCAAAAAAAGTTGTGTAGTGTGACAAAAATAAGTAGCCAGTTTTTAAAAATTTTTGGACCTTTATTAAAAATGTCTTCTTCTTCTTCCCGGCTTCTTCTCCTGGTCTTCTCCTGGTCTTCTCATTCTTCCTCCGGTCTTCCTCCGGCTTCTCCTTCCTTGGCAGGGGAAGAATAAGAAGACCAGAGGACGAAGTGAGGGAAGAAGAAGCCTGAAGGAAGAAGGAGAAGACCGAAGAAAGAAGGAGAAGACCGGAGGAAGAAGCGGGGGAAGAAGAAGACATTTTTAATAAAGGACTTGTCAAAAATCGTCTTTTGTCACATTACACTACTTTTTTGGTAAATGGGTAGGGGTACAATGTACCCGATACCCATTCTCATTTGGGGGGCGGGATCTGGGGGCCCCTTTGTTAAAAGGGGCTTCCAGATTGGTATAAGCCCCCCGCCCGCAGACCCCAACAACCACAGCCTAGGGTTGTTGGGAAAAGGCTCTAGTCCCCATCAACATGGGAAGGGTGCTTTGGGGTCCCATGTTGCCTGGTACAGTTCAGGGGGGCGCTCGCTCACTCGTCCCCCTCCCCTTTCTGTCCTCCATGCTGCATGCTCGGATAAGGGTCTGGTATGGATTTTGGGGGACCCCATGACTATTTTTTTTAACTGGACTGGGGGGGGGGGGGCGCACGCCATTTTTTTCATTGTTTCTTCTTCTATATTGCGGGGAACCAGCAATACATTACAGCCGCAAAAATTTTTTCTTTAGAAATGTCCTTTTGCTGCGGCACTGTTCTACACATTGCCAGATGAGCCACTTTACAGGCAGACTAAAGGGACCCCGGGACAGTACCCAGACCCCCATACCCCTTTTATGGCCAATTGTTTGCATATAAGCCTTCAAAATGGGCACTTTTAATTTTTCCTGTTCGGCTCCCATAGACTTCAATGGGGTTCGCAATTGACACTTGCAGATCCGCAGAATCGCAGAATAGCCCCAATTCCAAATTTAAAAAGGCATGTTTGCCGCTTATAGCGCATTCGCCCACTTGATCTCTTAATTGGCTTAATTGGGCGCTATTTTAATGCACCGCATGATCGCATATTTGCGGTATAATAAATGACCCCAATAGTCACTTAATTTTACTGCAGAATCACAGCTATCCACAGTTTCTACAGTGTAGACGTGTATAGTTTGATCTGTAATCATCTCTATTTTCTGTAATAATCTCCTTCACAACACAAGCTATATTTTTTATTATTATATTTAAATCTTATTATAGTTATGAAATTTGTACTCCTGCCTAGAAATAATTGTATGATAGGTTAAAATTCTCTGGAATCAGGCCTTACTACACTACTTCTGTCCTGTAGTCTTATCTTAGCATTGTGACAAATATGTTGCTTTAATGTAATGAACAAATTCTAAACCCATTAGAAGGAAAACAAAAATGTTAAATGAAGCTATAAAATAGTAATACCGGAGCAAAGGGTTAATGATTTTTATTAGGCTACTTCTAAAATGTAATATATTTGGATGTGCAAACAGAATTCGACATTACACGCTTTTTAGTTAAATTTTAGCTAGGCACGCTAAAGTTATTATTAAGCTATTGCTTTTTTTGGGTGAGATTTCCTTGTCCCGGATGTATTATAATTGTATTCTTGGAAGGATGTGGCTACATGTGTTGGTTTCAAGATCTCCGCCTACTCATTGTCATATGATCCACTAATTTGAAGCCACAAGAGGTTTGTACAGATTTGTTTTTCCCTGTCTAAAAGCTGGTAGTGCTGAAGGTCACATGACACAGTTGAATTAGAGAATATGATTTTCCTGATTTGTGGTAACCTTGTGGTGGGAACACTTGGAAACACATGGAGGCTTCTGCACCTTCATGATCCACTAGAAAAATCTAACACCGCCAGCATTAAATAGTCCAGCAGCATGAATACATTCATTATACAAAGCACGACTTTATATTGCATATATGTACACATGTATACAAGTATACATGTGTACAAGAAAAACGATTAAATGTGTAGAAAACAAATGTTATTATGACTTCTTTTTTAAAGTGAGCCTATCAGCAACTTTGTAAGTCTACATGAATATATACTTGATATGGCTCTGTATGCAACATCTGTGCAATTTAAAAAAAAATCAACCTTTTGTAAAGGAGTCCTTGAGCTCCAAGGAAGTCATTTTTCCTAGGTTAAAGCCTAGGTTAAAGCCGGCCATATGGATCAAAACCAAATTGTGATCCATCTATGGACAGGTGACAGGTGATCTCTCAATCAACATCTGTACAACCAGCCTGTTGGAAAATATTTGACCAATCAGTTCTGCCAGTTATAGCTGGTTTTGTTGACAAGTGTATGCTGATGGTGGGGAAGCCTCCCCGCTTTCAGAATACAATATCTGGGGATTCCCCCATCCACCTGAAATGTGTGGATGGAGGAATCGATTCATTTTCTGCCGGTCAACCCACTGGTTGAACAAAAGAAAATGAATCATGTATTACCTGCCTTAGATAAAATGATTATGTCTGCTGCAGGCAAGAAAAAGCATTTACTGTATTTATTTGCGTTTAACACTCACTTTTTTACCCTGAAAATAGAGGGTAAACTGTGCCTGCGTGTTATACGCAGGGGGCTGTGGAAAAAAAAAATCCTGAAATTTCCCTCTTACAGTTAGGGTGCGTGTTATACACCTGTGTGTGTTATACGCCGATAAATACAGTACTTTTTACTTGTAAGTGTAACACCTGCACATTGCTTAGAATGCCCGTACCTAACATGAAGTTTGTATAATATGTTTTAATATTTATATTATTTTTTATTTTATTTTAATCACTTGTATTTTTCTCCAACAGATAATATACTGAACATGTCTGATAAAGGCACATGAGAAAGTAAACAACCTTTTAAACTAATAGTCTTATCTACTGGTCCTTAGATAGGGGACTATAGTTGAAAGGACAACCTTTTGTACAGAGCATCATAGATATCACCAATCAGGGCATATCCTAGAACTAAATCATGATATGGACAGCAGATAGATGTCAGCCAAACATGACAATGTGTTATTTCCTTTGTAAACTGAAAACAAAGGCAGCAAATACTGTAGCTCTTTTATAAAACATCAAAGTCATGAAAGAAGAAATGTATTTCTTTGGAAGAGACAGGAAATATTACATTTTGTTCAGGAATTCTGCATAGCAACTAGAATACATTTAAGGGTGTGCTATTATGGAGAAGAGTTAAGCCCTGTACACACGATCGGATTTCCTATGGATTTTAAACCGATGGATTTTTCCATCGGAAATCTGATGAAGCTGACTTCCATCAGTCTTGCCTACACACCATCAGTCAAAAAAACGATCGTCCCAAACGCCGTGACGTAAAACACTCCGACGAGCCAAGAAAAATTAAGTTCTATGCTTCTGAGCATGCGTCGACTTGATTCTGAGCATGCGTGGGTTTTTTATCCGATGGAGTTCCCCACAGACGATAGTAATTTGCTATTGTTTTTTTTTTCCATCGGATAAATTTAAAACATGTTCTATTTTTTAACACCGATGGAAAAAAGACCGATGGGGCCCATACACGATCGGTTTGTCCGATGAAAACAGTCCATCGGACTGTTTTCATCAGTAAAACTGATCGTGTGTACAGGGCTTTACTGTGCCATAGGTTAAGGTCTTGTTTTGTTAGGGTATTGGTTTATGTTATTTTCAAGCTTGAATTACCCGTTATAAGTTAAAGAGCAAATAAATGCCACCAGTGAGCTCCCGAAGGGATTCCAGCATTGCAGCTGTTCTAAATTCACTCAAATTGCCAAAATCTATTTTCTGTTTAATCCACTGCAGTCACACCACAAACAGACCACCTCGCAAGGTCTGTGGTGGGGCAGTTGGTGTTTAGTTTCATAATATATGCAGTGTAACATCCAAGACAGATATGAAGTTAATTGGTGGCTGAGTACAGGCACATTTTTTCCCAGGACTTCTATATTTGAGAAGCAGCAAGGAGGTTGTCCCATCTTCACAAACTGGAAAAACTGATCACCAGCATGGGCTGGACTCTATGGCAGCCTATAGATGAGTCCATGTTTTTCGTCCAACCAGGGGGTTGAATGAAAAAAACTGACCCAATTCCCCCATCCACACAGTGGTGGACAGGGGAATACTTCCTGCTTTGACTTTGCATTCTGACAGTGGGAAGACTTCCCCACTGTCAGAATTAACAGATCAATGTTGCAGGCTATAGCCTGCAGCTCTTATCAAGTGGGGAAATCTAAGAGAGAGGTTTCACAGAAGTCGATTGGTAGGGGCCAAGGTCTTTGTTGAAGTTCTCTAATCAGAGTTTTGTTCTCACAAAATCTGAGGGGAAACTCTCCAAAAAAAAAATCCCTGAGGATCCCATAAAGAGGTAGTGCTTCAGGAATGTGACAAAATCACCACTCTGGCATGAGGATCCCCTGCCTCCTGTGGCATATGGAACTTTGTCACCAGATACAAGGGGCAGGCTGATTCTCACAATCTCTGAGGGTTATAGCAGCAGTCTTGAATGCAGCAATAGTGACCCCAAATGAAGCAGCAGATGCTCTGTCTCTCAGAACACTGAAACTTGTCCCACCACAATACAGATTTGCACACTATAACATTAGCAGGGTTTTACACTAGCAGGGAGACAGCCTCTCATCAACAGCAGTCCCTATGGCAGGAGAGTTCTCTGGGCAGGTGCAGCAGTTCAGAATCCCTGCAGTCTCTCAGACTCTGTACAACAGCTTTTCCAGTCCTCTGGCCCTTCTAGGGCTCAGTTCGACTAGGACTTGTTGTCCCAGACAGTCTTTCTCTTCCTCAGCCTGCTTCCTTTTGGATTTTGCTCCCCAGCATGCACTGCCTTTATCCCATCCTCCAACTTGTGGGCTGAGCTCTCCTCCTCAGGTCGAGGCTACATCCAGTCACAACTATTCTCACCTCTAATGGTGCGTCCACAGCCTTCTAGTGGCCACAGCTGTAGCTTGTGTCAGTAGCTATCCCCCTTTCCCTCCACGTGGCCACAAAGTCTCATTGTGACAGGGGAGGATGGAGATAGCAGCACTATGAATGGCCATGTGACAACAGTGGAGTTACCCTTTAAAAAACATTCCATGTACAGACATGGACTGTTTGAGTTACTGACTTTTTTGACAGAGGAGAGCATAGCTGTTGCACGTGTACACCGAAATACAGCAGCCACATCTACTAATCACTCTGTGAATTTGATAGATCTAGTACCCATTCAGAAAAACATTGGGACCAAGCCAAATATTTTAACTGAGAAAACCCTTTAAGAACCATTTCTTTTGGTGTTACCATTAAAGCAACATTAAACCCTTGTTTTTATCAATTAAAATAACAAACATGTTATACTTGCCTGCTCTGTGCAATGGTTTTTGGGGGTCCCCCGTCAGCGCTCCAAGCCCCTTCTCTTTGGTGAGTGCCCTATTGACACAGACTGGGTGACTCAGCCATGCCCCCCCCCCGCTCTCTTATGGCTTCCGCTGCTATCAATCTGCCCAATCTGCATGTTGCTGGATAGGATTGGGCTCAAGTAAAAATAAGGGGGGAGATGCTGGGGGGCTCCTGCAGCACAGAAGGTGTTTTACTTTAATGCATAGAATGCATCAAGGTAAAAAACATTGAGGCTTTAGAACAAACTCCCGGTAATGGAACTCAGGAAAAATGGTTCCAAATAACATTCACTGGTGGTGAATCAATCACTGTCAATTAAAAAACAAAAGCATCTATGAGATTCACCTGCAGCGAGTGTTTTGGTGAATGCCAGAGTCACTGTTTTTTTTTTTTTCATTTTCCTCTTAAGTGCTGAATGCAAGTGGAAAACATATAAAGCAATGAAATTGACATCCATCAAACATTCATTCGTAAAACACTCCAGGAAGATTCACCAAAGCTGGCCATACATGAATTAGTTTGTTGTTGTATTCTGACAGTGGGAAGTTTTGGCCAATTGGCTGTAGCGCTGGTTAAAGAATATTTTCCAACAAGCCGGTTCGAGAAAAATCAATCATTAGATCACGTTCTCTGAAATGATCAAAGATGGATCAAAATTCCATTAATCTATGGCCAGTTTTACAGTGAATATTTAGTAAATGTCACATTCACTGCTTTATAAATACACCCCTACTGTTGTTTTTTGTTTCTTCTGAAGTATTCCCAGCTCCAGTCAAAAAATATGTCTTCAACAATCTGTGAGAGCAGCATTTATACACAGATAGCGATATCCACACTCTATTATAAACAAACCCCTGTTTTTATGCACAATTCCTTTATTTTTTAACTACAAATGGAGTTTAAACCTTCCCTCTTCACCACCACCACCATCATAATTATACAGATCTATTTTGTTCAGCAGGCTAACAGACTAGTCTTCAAAATCAAATACATAGCCCCTACAAATGTCTATAACAATGTATAGCAAGTATGTCTAATGAAATATTATCAGGCAAGCTGCTTCAACCTGCACCTTTACTTCCCCAATAATTTATTTCTCTGTTGTTTATAGACACAATCCTAATACCAAAGACTTATTTAATCAAATGGTACTAGACATACAGAATCCCAGATGTATCACATGAATGTGTTTTGGAAATTGAAAGTTACCTTGGTGTAGTGGGCTTAGATTCTGTTATGCAAGCCAGATTATGTAGCCAAAACCACAAAGAAATATTGGAAGACAGAATCATGAAGCTCCACATGAGGTTTAAGATGACATGTGTAATGTTCTGGTGAGTATATGCTATTCTCTAAAGAAAGCCCTGAAACGTGTTCCCTGGAACTGTATTTATTAATTTTCTCTACACTTGCTTGTTGTACTTATTTTTAGTGTTTTGTTAGAACATTCTGCAGTCTTTTATTAAACATACAGGCAACAGATAACTTATTGTTTTGCCATTTTTCCATGCAGCTTATTGCTTTTTCACAGAATTTTACTTTTTGTAGTGTTTGCATGCATGAAAATTGCTGTTCTTGGCTTTGAATGGCCTTATTGCAATTGATGTGGCTGTACACAGAGATAACCAAATCAGAGATATATGAAAGATGTTCACATCAAAAAACCAGTACCATCCTGAGGATAATATACATGAGTGTACAAGAGCTGCAATTATGTGCAGGTGCAGCTCTTGTACAATCATTACTGTAGCCATATCCAAGGAGACGTCTGTTGGCTTGATCTTGGGCAGCCCATAAATACACTTCTAAAATAACCTTTCCTGTCAAATAGTCAGGTCATGTATGGGCACAATAATAGGAAAGTATGGAAACATTATTATAATACAATTTAAGATAACTTTTTTTTTTCAAAAATAAAAATGTTTTGTATTGTATTCTCAGTCTATGGTAATTGGTTGGACCTCTATATGAAATTTATATGCATTGCAGATTTCTATAAAATGTGACAAACAAGGGAGCCTGGAAAAATATGTATATGTACATAACAATTTAAAAGGGAACAAGGCTTTCACTGATTTTGCTGTAGGCCCAAAAAAGGATGGGCAAATTCGTTTTTGTTTTTTTTACCTGTTGGGAACACCAATTCTTATTGAGAGAGCGGTCTATCTATGGTTATAGTTCTACCTTAACAAAAGTATTTATAGATAATTTTCTCTGTTCTCAAACTAAATCCCAATGGCTCTGATTTCAGTGCTGGGTGCAAGTGATATATAAAGCTTTCTGCACCCCAACACAGGAAAAGCAAATCTTTGCACACTGATGACATCGTCCTGCTTTATTGATGTTGGCAATCACTGTTACCGTGGCATAGTGATTGTCATCTTCAATAAACCAGGACTTGTGTGATGTTAGTATCAGTGTGAAGATTTGTGTTTTCCCGTTCATATAGTTCTACGTTGTTTGACTATAATTTCTGATATTGCTAGAGAAATAATATGTAATTACATAATTACAATGCAGCAGTTTTTGTTTACACTGTTGCAGTTACAAGCACCAATGCAGTAGCACCTGTTGACAGTGATCAGAGCTAACAGAGCTGATGAAATCAGGTCCCAAAAACAACACCTGTGGTGTGATCCTACAGGGTAGGACACAGAATACATCTGATATTCAGTTTGTTATTACTAAGTATGCACTTGGGCCTTCCACAGCTTAATCTTCATTGATGCAAAGAACCTTTATCCGTAATTATCATAAAAAAGTCTTTCCTCTGTATGCAAATGTCTTTTGTACAATCCTTGGTAATTAAAAGTTACAAAATCTTTATACTATATATATTAAATATATTTAGATATATTAACTTTCTTCTGAAATTACCATTTTTTCCAAAATTCCATGGTCAGTTTTTCTAAACTTTATTTATTTTTCAATTTATTTAATTGACCAATTGGCTATTTGTAAACAATGTCCTTGTCCTTTTTTGAACATGTGGGACCCAAAACATTATCCAAAATTCAACATGTGGTCTTAAAAATGAATTCATGTATGGACAAAAAATACTAGCAACAGGTATTCTCATCATCTTTGATATATATATATATATATATATATAGTCGTGGCCCTAAGACCTAAGACATACAACATAAGTACACCTGAAGTGTGCCTTGGTGGTCTGGTCGGTATGCCAAGAAAAGGGGGCATACCCAAGGTAAGTAATGGGTAATTATGGAGAAGGATGTGTTGAGAAGTGCCCTGAAAAATGGAAGGGAGGGTCTTGCGCACTGGAACCGACAAAGAGCATGGGTGAGTGGGCTGCTTAAATACCCCCCAGGCCCCTCCCATAAATTTAGGCCACCATATTGGCCTTATAACTTATGGTCGTGGCCCTAAGACTGAGACCAATATGGATCACATAAACACGCGACAAGATGTACAACATAAAAAGACACGAGGTGTGCCTTGGTGGTCTGGTCGGTATGCCAACAAAAGGGGGAAAAAGACTCAAATAGGGTAATAATTATTTATTGGTTCAGTGGTTCAATGAGCCAGCTTGGTGCAGGCCTGTGCCATTTCCAGCTGAGCATTTGGGATGTACGTAGTGAGGCATTTGCCGCTGGCTATGAGCTGGTGTTTCGGGACACCCCGTAGGAGAGACCTGACAGCATGGGCCGTAAATACTAATGATTTACTGGGGTCCTGTAAGGACAGAAAGTTCTGGACCCCGGCTAGGTATAGTCTGATGGTATTGTAAGAAATGAAGGCTAAGACGTGTCTGAAGTCACCTATCGCTGCCCCGGGGAAAGAGGGCAAAAACTCACGCTAAGTTTTTCAAGCTGTGCGATAGGGCTTCAGTGTTTTGCGAGCAAGGGATTGGTTAATGAGTTGGGTTGCGTTGGTGAGATGCAACTTCAGTCTATCATCAGCAATGATAGGAGTAGTCTTTGGGTCGGCTCCAGGCTCCTGCTGGAAAAACAAAGTAAAGTAGGAATGGTACAGCGCATCAGCTGCGATATTGCATTTGCCTGGAACATGTTTGCAGAAAATTTTTAAACTGGTGATGGAGTGACAGCTGCACGAACCTGCGCAGGAAGGACATGATAATGCCGGTGTGGAACTTCGCTGTGAAGCCGTGCATCAGGAATATGGCCAGTGAGGGGGCGGGGCGTAGAGAGGTAGAACCTCAACCAACTGACATCTATCCGGCCTAGTCAGGACTTTCCCTGCTGTTTCAGTTGACAGGTGGCCTTCGGGTGTGTTTTATGGCATGCTGTGCAAATGTGGAAAAGCCTGCACTGGCGATGGAAGCATCCTCCCTGACTGTATTTGTTACATATGGCGGCGTCCCCTACTGAAAAAGGAGGCCATCCTAGTCTGTCCAGTTGCCGCGATTGATCGGGGGCTGGCCAGCCCTGACCGATGCCGGAGGTGGAAGGGGGGTCGAAGGGATGCCTTATGACTGCATCAGAGCACCAATTTGCCGTGTAGGTAGCGGGCTGGCAAATAGTACAGAGCAGTGAAGTTGTGGCAGAACAGCTCTGTCAGAAACACTCAAGTCTGTCTGGACCTGGAACTGGCTGAGCCTGGCAGCTGCCTTGGCTGAAAACGACTGGTGGTAGTCTTACAAGGCATTCCCACTGCACTTGTATCCTAAGTCCGTGACTCTGTGGAGATCTAGGACCAGCTCTTGCCACTTGCTGGGGAAGACAACATCTCTAAACATCCCGAATGGCAGGACAATGAAAGGGTGCAAGTGTTACGAAGAGATGTAGCAGTGGATAGAGAGCGAAGTGGGGCACAAAAATGCAGTTAAGGAAAGACCCGTTAACTACACACCTGATTGGAACCCTTTTAGTGAGGTGTTGAGACTGGGTCGACCGGAAACCTGTTGTGAGGGTGACATTAGTGTAATATGTATACTCCTTTTACTTTATATGAACTGGTCCACCCTGTCAATGAATGTTAGGTTGCTGAGATGACATTGCATTTGCAAGGGTCTCAACGAGTGTGAGGTTGCTGAGATGATTTTTGCATTTGCAAGAGTCTCAAATGAGTGTCAGGCTAATGAGATGATTTTTGCATGTCTGCAAGGGTCTCAACAGATGTCAGGTTGCTATGATGGTATTGCATAGTTGCAAGGGTCTCAAATGAGAGTCAGGTTGCTGAGACGGTTTTCCGAGGTTGCAAGGGTCCCAGTGGTTTGCGACTTAAAATGGGATAAGGACAATGTTTGTACGATTCGTAAGTTTGTAGGAGAAACAAACGCACGACATGGGAGACAACGAATGGTAACGAATTGTTAAAGGGGGCTTCCAGATTCGGATAAGCCCCCCACCCGCAGACCCCCACAACCACCGGGCAAGGGTTGTGGGGATGAGGCCCTTGTCCCCATTAACATGGGGACAGGGGATTTGGGGGTCAGACCTCAAAGCATCCTCCCCATGTTGAGGGCATGTGGTCTGGTATGGTTCAGGAGGGGGGGCGCTCTCTCGTCCCCCCTCTTTTCCTGCGGCCTTCCAGGTTGCATGCTCGGATAAGGGTCTGGTATGGATTTTTGGGGCAGGGTACCCCTTAATATCCATACCAGAACTGAAGGGCCTGGTAGGGAATTTGGGGGGACCCCCAAGCAATTTTTTATTTTAATTTTGGTTTGGGGTTCCCCTTTATATTCATACCAGACCCAAAGGGCCTGGCAATGGAGTGGGGGGTGGACCCATGCCGTTTTTTTCAATGACTTTTATCTGTATTGCCGAGACCTGACAATTCATTACAGCCGCGAGCAGGGATGAGCCGAACACCCCCCTGTTCGGTTCGCACCAGAACCTGCGAACAGACAGAATGTTCGCGTGAACTTTAGAACCCTATTAAATACAATGGACTCGAACGTTAAAAATCTAAAGTGCTAATTATAAAGGCTAATATGCAATTTATTGTCCTAAAAAGTGTTTGGGGACCCGGGTCCTGCCCCAGGGGACATGTATCAATGCAAAAAAAAGTTAAAAAAATAGAAGTTTTTACGGGAGCGGTGATTTTAATAATGCTTAAAATGAAAAAATAAAAGTGAAATTTTCCTTTAAATTTCGTACCTGGGGGGTGTGTATGATATGCATGTAAAGAGGCGCATGTTCCCGTGTTTAGAACTGTCTCTGCACAAAGTGTCATTTTTGAAGGAAAAAAAGTCATTTAAAACTCACTCGCGGCTATTAATGAATTGTCGGCTTTTATCAATACATAGAAAAGTCATTGATAAAAAAAAAAAGCGTGGGGGTTCCCCCAAATTCAATTACCAGGCCCTTCAGGTCTGGAATGGATATTAAGGGGAACCCCGCCGCAAATTTAAAAAAAAAATGGCGTGCGGTTTCCCCTAAATATCCATACCAGGCCCTTCAGATCTGGCATGGATTTTAAGGGGAACTCCACCCCAAATGTAAAAAAAATGGCGTGGAGTCCCCCCAAAAATCCATACCAGACCCTTATCCGAGCACGCAACCTGCCCGGCCGCAGGGGAAGAGGGGGGGACGAGAGAGCGGCCCCCCTCCCTCCTGAACCGTACCAGGCCACATGCCCTCAACATGGGTAGGATGTCCCCATGTTGATGGGGACAAGGGCCTCATCCCCACAACCCTTGCCCGGTGGTTGTGGGGGTCTGCGGGCAGGGGGCTTATCGGAATCTGGAAGACCCCTTTAACAAAGGGGACCCCCAGATCCTGGCCCCCCCTATGTGAATTGGTAAGGGGTACATTGTACCCCTACCATTTCACGAAGAAAGTGTAAAAAATGTAAATAAAAACACACTATGGTATGGATTTTTGGGGGGGGGAATCCACGCCATTTTTTTTTAAATTTGGGGTGGAGTTCCCCTTAAAATCCATGCCAGATCTGAAGGGCCTGGTATGGATATTTAGGGGGAACAGCACGCCATTTTTTTTTTAAATTTGCGGCGGGGTTCCCCTTAATATCCATTCCAGACCTAAAGGGCCTGGTAATTGAATTTGGGGGAACCCCCACGCTTTTTTTTTATTTTTATCAATGACTTTTCTATGTATTGATAAAAGCCGATAAAAGCCGACAATTCATTAATAGCCGCGAGTGAGTTTTAAATGACTTTTTTTCCTTCAAAAATGACACTTTGTGCAGGGACAGTTCTAAGCACGGGAAACATGCGCGACTTTACATGCATATCATACACACCCCCCAGGTATGAAATTTAAAGGAATATTTAACTTTTATTGTTTCACTTTAAGCATTATTAAAATCACTGCTCCTAAAAAAACAGACGTTTTTAAAACTTTTTTTTGCATTGATACATGTCCCCTGGGGCAGGACCCGGGTCCCCAAACACTTTTTAGGACAATAACTTGCATATAAGCATTTAGAATTAGCACTTTAGATTTCTCCCATAGACTTTTCGAATTTGCCGCGAACACCCCAAATTGTTCGTTGTTCGGCGAACGGGCGAACAGGCAATGTTCGAGTCGAACATGAGTTCGACTCGAACTCGAAGCTCATCCCTAGCCGCGAGTAGTTTTAAATGACTTTTTTTCCTTTAGAAATGTAATTTTGCTGTGGGACTGTTCTAAACACGGGAAAAATGTGCCACTTTACAGGCATACTATAGACACCCCCAGGCACGAAATTTAAAGGAATATTTCACTTTTATAGTTTCAGAAAATTGTGGAAGTGGCTAGTGTGTCCTCTAACAGATACGGCACCTCATCCCTGAACAATGGTAGAGAGAATGGGGGAGAGGGGATGAAGGGATTATAGCGGTGCCAAACAAGTCAGACAAAAAAATAAAATTATTTTAAAAATATATAATATTTATTGAACAAAATTTAATATAATAATATTGATCAATACATCATTCAATACATTGAGTTGAATTGTACATCAGTAGCTCCCAACATGTTTCACCAAAACATTGGCTTCTTCAGGGGATAAAGTACATTCAATATAGTGTTTTTAATTCTAAGAGAAACAAAAAATTATTGCTAATACAAAGAATAAAAGTAAACTATATAATACAGAGCATACACACTGAGGGTTAAACATATCAGGGTGTTGGAGGTCCTAGTATTATCCAGCCAAGAGAGTGGCCTCTATACATAAAATCAATCAGAAATGCAGCCAAACCTACCCCAAATCACACAGAGGTCAGGTCCAACAGGGACGCCCACGAGGTAGACCAAACACTGCCCTAGTGTGGCTGCAGGGGACTAAAAGATCAATACTGCAAAAGAGCCAAACATAAAACTGTTAGAAAGGGGGACAGAGAGCTCCATGGCTAATGACTGTCCCTAAAGGGGCTAACATAGCCTCCGTATTGTTTAGCACCGCTATAATCCCTTCATCCCCTCTCCCCCATTTTCTCTACTTTTATTGTTTCACTTTAAGCATTATTAAAATCACTGCTCCCCAAAAAAACTGCAGTTTTTAAAACATTTATTTGCATTGATACATGTCCCCTGGGGCAGGACCCGGGTCCCCAAACACTTTTTATGACAATGCCATGCATTTAAGCCTTAAAATTAGCACTTTTGGTTTTTCATCTTCGTGTCCCATAGACTTTAATGGTGTTCGCGTGTTTGAACACATTTTTTGCCTGTTCGCAAGTTCTGGTGCGAACCGAACCGTGTTCGGCTCATCCTTAGTAAGGAGTATTAAATGAATCTCATAAGAATTGGTTGTAGAGTGTATGCCAGCCCTTTACTCTGAAACCGAACACATACCAACCACCCAGCCCCCCCCCCCCCAGGCTAATCAAAGTGCAGACAAGGCACCAGGTGGGTCTCATTACCATCTTAATTAGCCACAGAATCCAAGCAAACAATACATGAACATCTCCAAATGGATGAGACGGCAGCCCCATGGACAGTGAATTCTACAACCAGTGAAGCCTATGTCGCGTGATATCAGACAACGACCAACAGCAGCTTGGAGGCTTGGATCAAGAGCGAAACGTATGTTTGTAAATGGGATGACAAACAAGGCAGAAGGAACCTACGAATCTACTACACCTCTGCCAAATGATGTCGGGACATGACCGACAACAACTCAGAGGCAGGTTTTTTACGAAAGGGATGCGGGATAGGAAGTATAATGAATCGCAACATTGTGTATGATATGAAATCCTACCTGCAACCGTGAGCGAGAACCGCCGTCGAAGACCACGAGCGGAGAAGCCTCAACACACTTGTGATCGAACCCACAGACTCGCGTCTGAGGTGAGCTGGGAAGAGTCGGCCTAGTGACGTGTAGTATCACACACTGGAACCGACAAAGAGCAAGGGCAAGGAGGCTGCTTAAATACCCCTCAGGCCCCTCCCATAAATTCAGGCCACCATATTGGCCTTCTAGCATATGTAGAACTACCCCCGTAGGATCTGCTGGTTTAAGTTTTGGGCCTGTACTCTGCCTATCAACCCCTGTAATTTGGCTTGACTCCCCTTGGCACAACTGGATAATAATAACAATAATGTGATTGTGGACCCCTAGAGGCTATAGAGGGCCACAATGATATCACACAACAATAAATGTAATTAAATATTGTTACCTTGTTGTGGTTTGCCTGACACACAGCTGCAAAAGACAGAGTCCCACACAAGAAGTAGTTCAACCAAGAAGTAATATGTTTACTTGGTAAAGAAATAGAGAGTATACATGTGACATCTGACTCAAACAGATCCCTGTGAGAATTCACTGACATGCATATGCACAACAGTTACAGAGTTTCACTTATAGACTAAGAAACCCGAATTAACCCAACTTAGAGTCAGACCTGAAGAAGTGCACGGTGGAGGAATCTCCCACTGCAATGGTATCTACAGAGGGGAACCTCTCCACCAAGTCCAACCCAGCTCACTAAACAGCACAATGACAGTAAAATAAATGCAACAGTTGATTTACACGTGCAAGTTCAACAAGCTATCTAGCTCTCCCTGGTGGGCAGCTTTACTGGTACGTGTCCAGCTGTATCAACCTAATCAGTGAGCTGAACTGATGATTCGTTGGTGCACTTGGGTATTTGTAATCCAAGGAAAAAGGGTGAAGAAAGATTAAACAATTAACGTGTGTGGTGAAAAAGGCCAGTGGAGGGCTGATCCTTCCCAAAGCGCTAACTCAATCCTGAATGTAGCGTGTCTATGCTTGCAGTACTGCAGTTACCAGCAAGCGTAAGTAAAAGTATGGAAGTCACCTTTCTGCGACACAGTTAGTTATGTTGGTGGGCAGGTGCCCTCTCACCACATGAGGTCTCGCCTCGCTGGTTTCCTCAGACTGGGCCCTCTTGGTTCGCACCATCCGGACGAGTCATGGTCCCTGGTCCTCCGCTTAGCCGGTCACAAGGCGTCGGTGGATAGGTGACTCTGGATGCTCAAGAGTGTGGAGCTGTCCCTCTCCCTGGTCCGATCAGCTGGGCTATAGCTGGGATCCCTCCGACAGGTGATCCAGCCTCTGTTACTTTAGGCCCAGGCTTCTCCGGCCTAAACACCCTCGCTGCAGGCCTCTTGCCTCTTGCAAGATGGTGTCCTAAGAGAGCGAACACAAGCCCCGCCCTGTCTCTAATAAGTCCTCCCAGCAGGCAGTGCATGGCGCCACGCTCCTTTGCAGCACAGTGGTGTTGTGGGCCTTGTAGTCTATTTCTGACCCATAGCAATAGAGTCTCTGTCTCTCCGCACCACAAGGTCCGTCAGGCATTGTTCTTACCATAGCTGAACCCAACAAATTGCAGCAGTATAAGACAAATGGACAATGAAAACTGTTAAGTTCTTATGGGCACAAACTGTAGTCCATAAGCTGCGTGCAAAAGTGACACCTTGCTACACATTTATATATACATATATATGTAGCACACAGACCCTTCCGCTACATCCATCTTTAGCAGTAAGGCACACCTGCTACTTGCCCGTTGTCCCACTCCAGATATGGAGAGGCGAGCGGTGTTAGATTTGTTTGGGCCTTGTGGCGAGTTACCCCTCACGAATGGATCCCCGGTCTCCATTGTCTAGACGGAAGTCCATTCGGTATTAAAGCCAATATCCACACAGGTGTAAAACCTAAGCAGCAGGGTTTTATTATTTTATTGAGGCAAAACTTGGAAGAGAGAGATTAGAAACGACAAGAAGGGAAGGTTCAGGCACGCAACACTTAAGCAACACGCGTCTCCACTCAAGCCTGAGTGGGTTTTGCTCACCCAGATAGTCCCTTTAAGAGCGGTCCCAGCAGCCGGTGTGGAGCACAAAATAAACTTGTGATTTCCCTGGGATACGATCAGGAGATCCTCTGCCACAGAATCCTTAAGTCCCGAACTTCCCGGGCCTAGTAACAACTAGAACTTAGGTGCCAATGAGGCACGTTACCTGGTTTTTTGGCGGGTAGGAATCCTTCCCTCTGATAGGTAACCAGGCCTCTCCCAAGACAGTGACTTCTTCACTGATCCCCTTGGGACCGATCCTCCCCTGGTTTCCTCTCCTTCAGAGTGGGTCACCCCTCACTTGGGTACCCTGGAAATCCTCTTCGGGTGTAGGCCTCAGCTAAAGGTGCTGGGCCTACCTGCAGCGATGCAGCCTCAGGCTAAAGGTGCCTGGGGCTGGTACACACACACGCCCCTGGCCTGGAGGGCCGGGAGGCGCGAACTGCTCCCCGAATAATGGCGTCTGCCCCCTTAAGTATCCTCTCCCAGCATGCACAGTGGGTTGACCACGCCCACTGCATAGCTGCCGAGAGAGGACACCCAATGGTGTTGCAATACTCCCTGTGGTTCTACCTGAGCCAGAGATGACAATGCCACCTACAGGCAACAGAAAAAACACTGCAGCCAGGCAATATCACACCAGAGCAGAAGCAAGTGTTTAGGAAAATAACAGTCTGAGCCCAACTATCGGCTCAGACTAACCCCTAAATTTGAACATAGCGCCCCCTAAATTGGGGAGGGCGCTACATATATATCCAAAAATATTGTTTGCCTTAAAAGAGCTGCTTGGCATTGGGTGGTGGTGCTTACTGCAATGATTCTTCCATTCTAATTTATTTTATTTTTTTTGTTAAAAGTTTCTCATTGAAAAGAGGAGGGAATTTCTGAATAATTTGACTAAACAGACAGTTCCAACCCCCTCAGTTTGCTGTATATGCAGTGTATTGGGATTACATAGTTACATAGTTACATACATAGTTACATAGTTAGTCAGGTTGAAAAAAGACACAAGTCCATCCAGTTCAACCATAAAAATGGTTTGTGTTCTGTTTTTTACATTTAATTTGTTGTTTAAAAGTTAACAGAAAAAAAATCAAGTCAAAGTTCCGTAAATAATAGTCATGTTCCTACTTACACAGATGAATGTCAACATTAAAATAAAATCGAATAAATCATCCAATTTTAATAAAATTTATTGTCATTTTAAGAATTACTTGTAATCATTAATTCATAGTGTTGACTGCTAGCATCCCTGGGTGCAATTACAAAGGACATTACGTTCCATTTTAATACAAGGGACTGAAGCATGACTTGATGAAAACAGCTGCACTGTGCACCACGCAGTGTTTAGCACTGACACTTGTTCCCCCGAAGAGAAACAAGGCCTCTGTGATTTAATTAAAACAATATATATGTATTTGTTTGCCTCTTCTTGGTATAAAAAGTCTACCTCTGACTCAACATGTGAAACACAGAAGTTTGGAGAAAAGGACAATGTGAACGCTTGAAATGTCTTGGCAGGCTTTTTGTATGCTGGTATCATGATACACAATGTTATCCAACAAGCACAGCCAATTATTCAGCACTGTCCAAGAAAGCTTAGCTTAAAATGAAGTGAGGGTTGAATTTATTTGCAAGTTAAAAAAATGTATATTTCTTGCACCAAATAAAACGTATGATAGAAATATCAGTTCAGCTGATAGAGCTGTATACATCTGCATGATTATTTTTTAAAGCAAAAAAAAATGTGCAGAATGAAGTGTACAGTATAACAACAACTCATAATTAATCTTTTTCACTTATCGGACTTCAGTCTTAGCTGAAATCTGATTGGTTAATATTGGGTACAGCACTTTACACATAATCAGTTCTTGCTTTACTAATTTCATAAAATTATAATTTAAAGCATTTTTCCATTCTCCAAGTCAAATAATATATTAACATTAAACTAAAATCACTCTACACACTTAGGAAATTCCAAAAAGTTTTTTTTTCTTTCTTTTTTTTATATATAAGCTTATGTTATGTGTAATAAAATGGAATGACACAGGGAAAAAGGGAGGTGCAAAAAGGCATGGAAAGCCAAGACACCAGCTGAAATGTATCAGTAATTAGAAAGCAATCCTGCCTCTTGTCAGAGCAAACAAAGATCAGCTGGTTCAGTCTCAACTGATGGCCTATAAAAAGGTGTCTCATTACCAAGGTGTCACTACAAGAAACATCTCATGATGGGTAAAAGCAAAGATCTCTCTCAAGACCATTGCAACCTTATTGTTGCAAAACATACTGATGACATTGGTTACAGAAGGATTTCTAAACTTCTGAATGTTCCATTAAGCAATGTTGGTCTATAATCCAGAAGTGGAAAGAACATAATTTCACCATAAACCAGCAGCGACCAGGTGCTCCTCGCAAGATTTCTGACAGAGGTGTGAAAATAATTATCAGAATAGTTGTCCAAGAGCCAAAGACCAACTGTGAAGAGCTTCAGAAAGACCTGGAATTAGCAGGTACAACTCCCTACCTCGTGGTACTTTCCACTTCGGCAAATGTGATTTCTGCCAATTTATTCAACTGGGGAAAATTGTCCACTTACCCTCGGGTGAAGATCTAACCATGTACCACTTTGTGAACTGTGACACTATTGGCATAGTGTATTTGCTCATGTGTGGCTGTGGAAGCCACTACATGGGCAAAACTAAGCGCAATTTCTGGAGACGCATTAAAGAACACGTCACAGATATACATATAATTAACTACTAATGGCGTTGGAAATATTTAATTTAATGTAGTAGTACTGTTTGCTTTGCCATCTCTGCTTGTGTTTGCTTGATCAGGGTAGAGATGGCCTTGCAAAGAAAATAGGGTGACGTGTTGCAAATTTTGATTAAAACCTGTCTTGACTCCTATTTTCTGCCTAATCAAGTGCTTTTATACTGTCCTGATGCTACCAAATTGCTACCAAATACATACCTGAAGTCTATAATATTAATTATTTGGGGATACAGGTGGGGGCAATGAATGTTGCTCTTGAAGCCGCATAAAAAAACTCTCTCCCCACTGTATGGTATTTTTTTTTTTGCATTGGTACATGCACCCAGCATTACATGCCATTTTTTACAACAATTTGCCTATTAGCCTTTAAAATAGCCAGACTTAAGTCCACCCAATGGACTTAAATTCGGTTTTATGCCAGGATTGGAGTTTACAGAATTCAGGCAGGATTTGGTGACCCCCACCCCTTACAAACTGAACTTGTGTACATTTACTTATCCCTACTGGTAAGTAAGCATTTACTATTGTGACAGCAGGAAGGTAAAGTCACCTGGTTGCATCCAGGGGGGTAGATATATTTCGCCCAGATTCAGGCTTTACGCCGACTTATACAACTAGGTGGAGAGTTGTATAAGGCTAGTGGGCTCATGGATGACTCATACCTCTAGGGAGAGTGTGGGGCGTCGTGCAGACAGAGATGAGGAGACCAGCTGAACCTTGTCAGCTCATTTAGGCCTCTATAAGAACTCCCAGCTTCATTAGATGTTAGCTCATGCCTGGAACCAGACCTGTGTGGACTGTCTAGGGAGAGTGAACCCCTGTGCGGTGAGAAAAAGCCTGTGTGGCTATTTGCTTGGACATTTAAAACCAGGGACTTAGGGACTAGGACAGCACTAGGCTGATCCCAGTTGTTAGTTAGGAAACCTGTATGTTTAGTCAGAGGTCAAGTTGACCAGGATTTATTTTATTTATGTTTCTTTTGCTTTGCTGTGTTTTGTCACTGTAAATAGAAAATAAACCGCACCTTTTTGATTTTGAAAACCACAACCTCCGTTTGCTGGGCCTGTTTTTGTCTGGGGAGCCCATCCCGGGGGTCACACACACCCGCTGCCGAGCTAACCCCCTCACAGTTGGTGGAGAACCAGTGGCAGTTTTTTTTTAAGCCAGCATGGAGGAGATACTGAAACAGCTGGCTCTAGCAAATGCCAATCAACAGCAGACAAATGCAGGTTTGCAAAGGAGCCTTGCAGCCCAGCAGCAAGCTCATCAACAGAGCCTTGCAGCCCAGCAGCAAGCTCACCAACAGAGTCTGGAAGCTCAGCAACAAGCCCAGCAGCAATCTGAGGCCCGCTTCATAGACCTGTTACAGAAGCAAGAGCAGAGACTACAACAAATGGAAGCAGTAATGCAGCAACGTCCGCAGACCAGTGAGGAAAGCCGTCCCACTAATACCGCGTCCTTTGGGGTGAGTCGTTTATTGACAAAAATGACTGGAGAGGATGATCCAGAGGTATTTTTGACCACATTTGAAAGGACCGCTGAAAGAGAAAAGTGGCCTGAGGAGCAGTGGGCTGGACTGGTGGCTCCTCTGTTAACTGGTGAATCGCAGAAAGCTTACTATGACCTAGAGCCTAACCAAGCAAAAGACTATGTGATGCTAAAAGCTGAAATTTTGGCAAGGCTGGGTGTCACCCAGGCTGTCCGGGCTCAGCGTGTGCATAACTGGACTTTCCAGCTTGGAAAACCCCCCAGGTCTCAAATGTATGATCTCATTCACCTGAGCAGAAAGTGGCTACAGCCAGAGACTTTGTCCGCACCAAAGATTGTGGAACGTGTTGTAATGGATCGGTTTTTGAGAGCTCTTCCTACTGCCATCCAAAAGTGGGTAAGCCATGGAGACCCAGAAACGGCCGGTAAACTTGTGGATCGGGTAGAGAGATACTTGGCTGCAGAGAACCTGACGGCCTCTTCCAGAGACACTCAGACTTTCCACCCTAAGACCAGACCATCCCCAGGGGCGGATAAGAGGATTCCAAGGGGTGAGGGTGGAGAGAGTGAGAGTGGTGAGGACTCTCCGGAATTTCCCTTATCAGTATTGGCAGGGGAGACTCAAGAAACTGGAGAGGAGCCCACCTCCTCAGACGAAAACCTACCGTCTGTGGAGTTTTCTGATCTTGAGGTTCACAGGGAAAACTTTGCCACAGAACAGTTGAAAGACCCCGCCCTAATAAAGGCACGGGAAAACGTAGTGAAAATAGATGGCGAGTTAGTGAACCCAGATAATACCTGCACTTACCCATACTTCAGCGTAGAGAAGGACCTACTGTATCGGGTGGCAAAAAGGGCAGAAGAAACCGTTGAGCAGCTTGTGGTGCCCAAACCTTACAGGAAGTTGGTGTTGGAGTTGGCCCATGGGCACATTCTTGGAGGTCATCTGGGGACAGAGAAAACCCGAGAGAGGGTATTACAGAGATTCTATTGGCCGGGGGTGATGAAGGACATAGAAAATAATTGTTCCTCCTGCCCTGTGTGTCAGAGGTCGGCCCCGATGCCACATTTCCGTAGCCCGCTGGTCCCTCTACCCATCATTGAGGTCCCGTTTGAGAGGATCGCCATGGATTTGGTAGGGCCTATAATCAAGTCCGCTAGGGGGCACCAGTACATATTAGTTATAATGGACTATGCCACCCGTTATCCAGAAGCGATCCCTCTCCGAAATACCTCGGCCAAAACCATAGCCAAAGAGCTATCTCTTGTGTTTAGCCGGGTGGGTATTTGTAAAGAACTGCTTACGGACCAAGGTACACCCTTTATGTCCCGGGTTATGAAGGAGCTGTGTAAATTGTTCAAAGTGACGCAATTACGTACATCTGTGTATCACCCCCAAACCGATGGGCTGGTTGAAAGATTCAACAAAACCCTAAAACAAATGTTGAAGAAAGTGGTGGATAGAGATGGAAAGGATTGGGACTGTCTACTTCCTTATCTGATGTTTGCTATTAGGGAGGTGCCCCAATCCTCTACGGGATTCTCCCCCTTTGAGTTACTGTATGGGAGACACCCAAGAGGGCTGTTGGATATTGCCAAGGAAACTTGGGAAAGTGAGAGTTCTCCCCACAGGAGTGTGATTGAGCATGTCGCCCTGATGCAAGACCGAATTGCACAGGTAATGCCCATCGTGAAGGAACATTTGGCCCAAGCGCAGTTAGCACAGCAGAGAGTGTACAACCGTGGAGCCAAGACCCGTACCTTTTCCCCGGGGGATAGGATACTGGTACTTGTCCCTACGGTTGAAAGTAAATTCCTTGCCAAATGGCAAGGCCCCTATGAGATAATGGAAAAAGTGAGCGAAGTGAATTACAAGGTCAGACAACCAGGAAGGCGAAAGCCCGAACAGATCTATCACGTTAATCTGTTGAAAGCCTGGAGGGATAGAGAGTCCCTAGTCGCAGACACTTGGTCACCAGCTCAAACTGGTTGCGTGATTCCTGAGGTTGGAATAGCAGCCACCTTGTCACAACCCCAACAACAGGAGGTTAAGGAGTTTGTGCTTCGCAACAAGGAGGTATTCTCTGAGCTGCCGGGACAAACATCTGGGGTAGAGCATGACATCATTACCCCGCCCGGTGAAAGGGTGAAGTTAAAACCCTATCGGATCCCAGAGGCCCGACGGGAGGCAATACGGGAGGAAGTACAGAAAATGCTGAACTTAGGGGTGATAGAGGAGTCCCAAAGTGATTGGTCTAGTCCCATTGTGTTGGTGCCTAAACCGGATGGGAGCTGGCGATTTTGTAACGATTTTCGTCAGTTGAACAAAGTTACAAAATTTGACACCTACCCCATGCCACGTATAGATGAGTTGATCGACCGGCTGGGAACAGCCCGATACATGACGACTCTTGACCTCACAAAAGGGTATTGGCAAATCCCCCTGGCCAAGTCGGCCAAAGAGAAAACCGCATTTGTAACCCCAGACGGGGCGTTCCAATATAAAAGAATGCCGTTCGGGTTACAGAATGCGCCGGCCACATTCCAGCGGAAAATGGACCAGATGCTGAGGCCCCATCGGGAGTATGCTGCGGCTTACCTGGATGACGTAATTGTCCATAGCACAGATTGGGCCTCACATCTGCCAAAAGTGCAAGCAGTCCTGGACTCTGTTCGGGAAGCGGGGTTTACGGCTAACCCCAAGAAGTGTACCATTGGGCAGGAGGAGGCCAAATATCTTGGGTACACCATTGGGAGGGGGGTAATAAAACCCCAACTCAACAAAGTCGAGGCCATCCAGAGTTGGCCACGTCCCAACAGCAAGAAGCAGGTACGAGCCTTTCTGGGAATCGCTGGGTATTATCGGCGATTCATTCCCCACTTTGCTTCTAAGGCTGTGCCCCTAACCAACCTGACGAAGGGGAAAGGGTCGGTCATGATTAAATGGACCCCCGAGGCTGAGGCAGCATTCCAATTCTTGAAACAAGCCTTATGTAGCCAGCCAGTGTTGTACTCACCCGACTTCTCTAAAGACTTTGTCGTACAAAGTGATGCGTCAGATGTGGGGTTAGGAGCAGTATTGTCCCAGGTCTGGAACGGGGAAGAGCACCCAGTCATTTACCTCAGCAGGAAGTTGAAGTCCCATGAGGTAAATTACGCCACCGTTGAAAAGGAGTGTTTAGCGGTGAAGTGGGCTCTAGATTCCCTTCGGTACTACCTGCTAGGTAGGCACTTTGACATGGTTACGGATCACGCTCCGTTAAAGTGGATGGCTCAAAACAAGGAAACAAATAGAAGAGTGAATAGGTGGTTCCTGGCCCTCCAGGAATTCAACTTCACAGTAAAGCATCGCCCTGGCGTTCAAATGGGGAATGTGGATGCTTTGTCTCGAGTACATGAATGCCTGATTGCTGGTGTTCCAACCCCGAGGTTAAAACAAGAGGGGGGGGTATGTGACAGCAGGAAGGTAAAGTCACCTGGTTGCATCCAGGGGGGTAGATATATTTCGCCCAGATTCAGGCTTTACGCCGACTTATACAACTAGGTGGAGAGTTGTATAAGGCTAGTGGGCTCATGGATGACTCATACCTCTAGGGAGAGTGTGGGGCGTCGTGCAGACAGAGATGAGGAGACCAGCTGAACCTTGTCAGCTCATTTAGGCCTCTATAAGAACTCCCAGCTTCATTAGATGTTAGCTCATGCCTGGAACCAGACCTGTGTGGACTGTCTAGGGAGAGTGAACCCCTGTGCGGTGAGAAAAAGCCTGTGTGGCTATTTGCTTGGACATTTAAAACCAGGGACTTAGGGACTAGGACAGCACTAGGCTGATCCCAGTTGTTAGTTAGGAAACCTGTATGTTTAGTCAGAGGTCAAGTTGACCAGGATTTATTTTATTTATGTTTCTTTTGCTTTGCTGTGTTTTGTCACTGTAAATAGAAAATAAACCGCACCTTTTTGATTTTGAAAACCACAACCTCCGTTTGCTGGGCCTGTTTTTGTCTGGGGAGACCATCCCGGGGGTCACACACACCCGCTGCCGAGCTAACCCCCTCACACTATGTATAAATGCTTTTATTTTTCATATGATAAATTATTAGATGCGCAATTTAACTCTAATTGGTGTCATTTTAACGTGTAAGTAAATACATGTTATATCCTTTGTAAAGTTTTTATTGCTGTCTGTTCCCCCAACAGGTAGATTAACCCTTCTGTTTGGCCTGGTGACCATGTCATTGGGACAGAAAGTGAAGATAGATCCCAAATTATATCATCCGAGCAAGAAATGAGGGAAAATAATTAAATGGGGGCAAATGTTCTGGTGTCTAAAATGAAAATTCCCTCACTTTATGGGGGATTTTATCAAATTTTCCATTGGGTAACCAAGACAGGAAATAAAGCGGAATCTCCACACAGGTACAAAAACAGCACAAATAACCTGTGAT
Organism: Rana muscosa; assembly: GCA_029206835.1. Taxonomy (NCBI): domain Eukaryota; kingdom Metazoa; phylum Chordata; class Amphibia; order Anura; family Ranidae; genus Rana; species Rana muscosa. The sequence goes on along the minus strand of CM055122.1, from coordinate 85,484,107 downwards.
AAATGCAATAAAGTAGCAAGCAGCTGCCGCAGAACATAGTATTCAACTCCAATATAAGGGAAATAAAAAACTGGCTTCAGCTCAAATCTCAGCCCATTGGTCAAACTTCTCTGACATGTTTCACCCACACTGGGTTTAATCATACAGGTATTTATACATATAGGGGAAGTGCAGCACGTTATTGTATTTATCACAAAATAACTGTTATCTACCTAAAGCGTAACTCCACTTTTGTTGAGAAAAAAAACTTCCCCTCTGGATGATCTATGTACATTACAAGGATTTTACCAAACTTTGTTGCAGATTCCTACCTTTTATTTGTTTGAAATCCATGTGTGCTTTTTTGTGTCCATGCGGCAAAGTGAGTCCAATGGGAGTGGTTTCATAATTATCAATCAGCTGTGGCAGCTTCAGGGCACTATTGAGAAAAGCTGATGGGCATGCAGCCCTTTAGACGTGATTTCCTATTGGGACTATCTCACCAAAAATTAAATTTTTGTTCCAGGGAATGCCGGAAATCTGACTTGCATCTTAGTGTGGACTTATGGGAAAATCAATGAGTCAATCACACAAGCAGGACATGATGTTTCTGGGAGGCAATCTGTACACATTCTGTGTACAGAACACCGGCATATTTCATTCCTTTTTTAGAAAATGACAGTGGCTGCAGATTGAAAAGGAAAGGTCATTTTTAATAACATTCAATTACAATATGATTAGTGTCTTAGTTGTATATGCTATATTGTTTTTTTCTTTATGTGCAATTTTGTTCCCCACGAAAGTGGAGTTACCCTTTAAATAAGGTTATATGATTCCTTAAAGTGGTTGTAAACCTAGTTATACCACATTTACCTACAGGTAAGCCTATAATAAGGTTTGCCTGTAGGTACTGGAGATATCTCCTAAACCTGCACGGTTTAGGAGATATTTACCATATATGTTTGCGCCAACATAATCGGCATGTGTGCACTGAAGAAAGGGCACAATCGTGCCATTTCCAATGGGCTCGTGCCGTGAACGATGACTCCATCGCGTATGCGTCACACAACTCCAGGCCAGTCACAGAGCCGGAGTCCACAGCCCCGGAAGGAAGAGGGGTGAAGATGGATGCGGCCACCAGCGGGGACATGGCGGGCTTCGTTTGCAGGTAAGTGCAACATAATGGGATAGTATGCAACGCATACTAGCCCATCATACTTTTACTTTGCAGGGAAAAAAAGAGGAAGTAAAACCCATCAGGGTTTACCTCCCCTTTAAGCTGTGTACACGTGGATTAAAATTAATCCGGTTCAGTATGGACTAGACACATTTCAATCGAAGTGTAGCCTTCTTGGTTCAACAGAACCTGATCGTTAGATCAGCTTCTGTCAAACAGGACTGCTGGCAAACTTTCTTCAATCAGCAGCTTGCAGGCAATTGGCTGCAGTGCTGATCAGTGTATTCTGACTGCAGGGAGTCCCTGCTGTCAAAATGTATTGTCCCAGCAGGGAATAGAGGTATTTCTGCATCTATAACCAGGCCCGGACTGGCCATAGGGCAAACCGGGCAAATACCCGGTGGGCCGTTGCGACCCGCGGGCCGTCAGTGGCCCGCGGCGGCCCACGGCGGCCCGCGGGCCGCCGGACGTCATGCATGTCTCCCCATCATCTCCAATGTCTCTGGAGGCAGCCGGAGTTGGTGGGGAAACGTGACCGGACGTCATGCCATGTCTCCCCATCATCTCCAATGTCTCTGGAGGCAGCCGGAGTTGGTGGGCGAAGCTGGGAGTGTGGCTGCCAAATCCACTCCTCCCACAGACTCCCCTTATGTCACCGCAACCTGCCTAATGCCACCGCAACCTGCCCTATGCCACCGCAACCTGCCTTATGCCACCGCAACCTGCCCTATAACACCCCAGCCTGCCCTATACCACCGCAACCTGCCCTATAACACCCCAGCCTGCCCTATACCACCGCAACCTGCCCTTTTCCACCGCAACCTGCCCTATGTCACCGCAACCTGCCCTATACCGCCGCAAACTGCCTTATACCACCCCAGCCTGCCCTATGCCACCGCAAACTGCTCTATACCACCCCAACCTGCCCTATGCCACCGCAACCTGCTCTATGCCACCACACTCTGCCCTATATCACCCCAACCTGCCCTATGCCACCCAGCCTGCCATATACCACCGCAAACCTGCTCTATAGCACCCCAGCCTGCCCTATACAACCCCAACCTGCCCTATGCCACCCCAGCCTGCCCTTTATCACCCCAACCTGCACTATACCACCGCAACCTGCCCTATATTACACCAACCTGCCCTATATTGCCCCAGCCGGCCCAATACCACCCTATACTTTATTTACCGGGGTCATTTGGGGGTGCGCCTCGTGACCGTGCGCTGCCTGCAGGGCGCTGGGCAGGATAGACAGGAGGGGGGTGACACCATGTTTTGCAGCACCAAGTGACACCAACCCTAGTGATGCCACTGCCCCAGTGCACTCTCAGCTGCGAGTCGGAGCCGCACTCGAGTGACAGTGACACCCGTCAGCACATCAGGGGGCCGGGACCCGCAACGATCCCCTTCTCTCTGGCAAGGTGGCCACGGCACTGATGATCTGATCAGTCTCGGGTCGGCTGTCTCACACAGCCGAGCAGAGTGAAGCCGCCTCCCCCTCCTCCTTTATGTCCAAACAGGGGGAGGGGACCCAACATGCAGTCCCACGCTGATCTGAGGTAAAATATGGTATTGTAGGGGTGGTCTGAAATGTAGGGGGTTCTGTATTGTAGGGGGGTCTGTAATGTAGGGGGGTTCTGTATTGTAGGGGGGTCTGAAGTGTAAGGGGGTTCTGTATTGTAGGGGGGTCTGTAATGTAGGAGGGTTCTGTATTGTAGGGGGGTCTGAAATGTAGGGGGGTTCTGTATTGTAGGGGGGTCTGAAATGTAGGGGGTTCTGTTTTGTAGGGGGGTCTGTAATGTGGGGGGTCTGTAATGTAGGGGGTTCTGTATTGAAGTGGGGTCTGAAATGTAGGGGGGTTCTGTATTGTAGGGGGGTCTGAAATGTAGGGGGGTTCTGTATTGTAGGGGGGGTCTGAAATGTAGGGGGGTTCTGTATTGTAGGGGGGTCTGAAATGTAGGGGGGTCTGAAATGTAGGGGGTTCTGTATTGTAGGGGGGTCTGTAATGTAGGGGGGTTCTGTATTGTAGGGGGGTCTGAAATGTAGGGGGGTTCTGTAATGTAGGGGGGTTCTGTATTGTAGGGGGGTCTGTATTGTAGGGGGGTCTGTAATGTAGGGGGGTCTGTACTGTAGGCAGGCGGTCTGTAATGTAGGGGGATCTGTAAGGTAGGGGGGTCTGTATTGTAGAGGGGGGCTGTAATGTAGGAGGGTCTGTACTGTAGGGAGGGGGTCTGTACTGTAGGGAGGGGGTCTGCACTGTAGGGAGGGGGCCTGTACTGTAGGGAGGTCTGTGTAACATGCAGGGGGTCCAGAACTGTTAGGGGGTGTCTGTGTAACAAACTGGGGGAGGGGCTGTGTAATGTAAAGGGGTCCAGAGGTGCGGTGCTATGTAATGTAAAAGGGTCCAGAGGTGCAGGGTGCTGTGTATTGTAAAGTGGTCCAGAGGTGCAGAGTGCTGTGTATTGTAAAGGGGTCCAGAGGCGCAGGGTGCTGTGTAATGTTAAGGGGTCCAGAGGTACAAGGTGCTGGAACCCCACATCCCATTATTAACCGCCGCCGCCAGCCCCCCCCCCCCCGGGCTGCTCAGTCTAAAATGACCGGGCCTATTTTTTGTCCCAGTCCGGGTCTGTCTATAACGCTTGCGTGGATTTAGGAGTCTTTTAGTTTTTTATTTCTCTTAGCTTTCTGATTTACTCTATTCATAACCAAACTAAAAAAAATTACCTTCATATACACTTTAAAGAATATTTTTCTGCCGCTATTGCTCGCATTTTCTTTTTGAAAGTCACCTAAGGACAAGCAATTTTACATTTCAAAAGCTTCACACTTCTAATCTCGAATTGTTCACATCATGTTATGATTGCTTTATGAATAAAAATACATATTGAAGCTAAAATGTGCACCATATCTCCTTGCCCTGTCTAGAAACATCAAGATCTTTTTTTTATTTTATTTACATAACGTAAAGTAGAAGAAAATTTTCAAAGCGCTTCTGCTTCCAGGTCGTATTACCTTTTTTGGCTTGCTTAGATCCACCCTAATGTAACATACCTGTATCCAACAGTTCCATTGAGATTTAATGGCAGACAATTTCCAAGTTGGCACTCATGTGTAACAGGCTCATGGTGATGCTTGCAGTGCCAGTTTGAGGATGCGTTGCATCAACAAACCTATTCAGCTTCCATTAAAGTGACGGCAGATGGTGAAAGTAAAATATGCAAGGAGTTTGAAAGCATGTTCTTTGTCGTGCCTTCCAGACATAAATGTAAACTTGCTTTTAAACTCAGACTGTAAATGATGGACATATGAAAAGCTTCATTAGATACACGGCCTTTAAAGTGCTGCAATTTATAACATAAACACAATGTACTCTCTCACACAATGTATGAATGTAGTGACATGTGCTGCTACAGCTAAAATCCAACTCTTCCATTAAGGTCAGGCATAAGGTAACATTTACATACACAGAGTGCAAAAGAAAAATTCTGTCTCTCCCTTCCTACAAAAATTCCCTATTAGCACATTAGACATACAGGGGGATGAAAAGAGGGGTTCAAGAGTGTGGCACCCCTGCTATGCTGAACCCAGGCTGTATATAGGGCAATATTGTGGTAATATTTCAAGAGAAAGTGGTTCTGCTTTCCCTACTGCACTGCCTCTCCACATGTTCAGTGAGTATAGGAAAGTGCAGAATTTGGGTGGATATATGCAAGATATATACCAATGTTGAGGACAGTTGAGTTGGCCACCCTCCATGTTAAAGATGATCTTCAGTCATTTTAAAAAATAAAATAAAAAAGTCAGAAGCTATGAATCCTGTAGCTGCTGACTTTTAATAAAAAGAACACTTACCTGTCCAGGAATCCAGCGCCGTCCTTACCCAAACTTGTTCCTTACCAGTCTTCGGGTCACTGGTTTCACCATGTTGACTTTGGGAAGCTGGCTGCGACTCCTTGCGGCTTCACAGCTGGCTTCTCACTGCGAATGCACAAGCAGCGCTGCATCCTGTGAAGTGTCCCGCAGCCTTCTAGGACTTGTGACATGTCCCAGGAGGCTGTGGGTGAGAGGGGGGGCTGAGTTGTCAAAACCAGGTACCTGCTGCCCTCCAGAAAAAAAAATGCTGTTACTGTCGGAGGATGTGGGTGGGGGCTCACAGTGGGGAGCGAGGAATAGAAACAGCGGAACTTCTGTTTTTAATTGAAGTTCTGCTTTAAGTAATTTAGGAGTTTGCATAGATGTTTGGTGCACACAAAGTGGAAATATAACCTTTGCACCTATTGATTCCTGATCTCAAATACGCCTCCTATATAGTCACTTGCCAACCGCAAAATGGAAATATACATTTCGGCTTTGAAGTGGTTTATTGGGGTTATGGCTGACGCTATCAGCTATAACCACAGTTTTACCGGGTTTTTTTTTCAGACGGCTATTCTCTTTCTCATGAAAGTGGTCAGAGTGGATAATTAGCCACTGGATCGCTTTCAGAAGCAGCGGGACAGGTCACCCCCCCTCCCGCCGCTCGCCGCTGTTTCTCGGGTTTATTGTTTTTACCCAACAGTTCGTACGGCTGGCCATAGAGGTGAACAGACACCAGATCATCTATGATCACCTCTACAGTCTAGGAAGAACAGAGTGACTTCACAATTTATTTATTTTTAACCAAAAGATCAATTTTTTTTATCTTTTCTGTTCAAAGGCAGAGGAGTAATTTGGGGTCTTATAGACCCCAGATCTCTTGATAAAGAGGACCTGTCATCCCTTATTTCTATTACAAGGGATGATGGAAAATGGGAAAAAAAAATAAAAAATTATTGATTAGAAAACCTTCATATTACATGATTATTCAAAATAAAATACCCGCCATGGGTGTGGGGCTTTTAGGGCAACTTGAGAAAACAATCACAAAATAATTTGAAAAAATTATTACATCAATTTATTAGAATAATTGTTAAAATATATGGGAACACATTTTACCATATAGTATCCAAAAGGAACAGTAAAAAAACAATGCAGTTAATACAGATTACAGAAGTGTGTCTCCTTGTTCTTTAGGCCCAATGCATTTCAGGATAACAATCCCTTCATCAGGGTATATTCTTTCTTTGAAAGGAGATCAATATAGAATCTATAACAGAACACAAAAAATGAACTGAGCATATAACAAACGGTCAGGAATGAGCATCGTTGAGGACAGAAAGGGGAGTCGCTCACCAGTTAGCCAATACTGCAAATGAATTCTACCACGATCCTCATAAGTTTGTAACAAGAAAAACGGTGGAATCTAATCTGTACCAAACCAAGTGATGGTCCTACAGTTGGATGGCTGTCCTTAGTTTTCTCCAGCAGGTTTGTGAAAAGCTATAAAGGTATAGAATTGAATTGTATGAGTCTCACCCAAAGGGGTGATCACTTAAGTGGCTATGGCTTTCGACTTTGTGGTCATCCAATGCTGGTAGGGTCCAAAACGTTGCCAATATAAAAGAATTACCTGAGGCATTTCTATGAAAATAGATATATAGAATTTTTCAGTGTATTTTGTCAGATAGATTGTATTTTCTAGATTGAGGATAATGAAATACCAGGCGTTTCAATAAAAAAGGGGAAAACTATCCACAGTATATGTATTTTATGAAACAAAAAGGTTATGTGCACATGAATAGTATGACCCATGTATACTGCAGTGTTATTGCTCATATAGACCACAGGTGTCAAACACAAGGCCAGCGGGCTGTATATGGCCCTCCAGGCCATTTCATGTGGCCCTCGCACCTCTCCTGCAGCTGCAGGAGAGCTCCAACCCTCCTCTGGTCCTACTCCAGACCATTACTTTCTGTTTTTAAGCAATGCATCCAGCTTCTTCCCAGCAGCAGCATAAGGAAAGGGGGGTGCACTGTGATGTAAGGGAGAGTGGGATACTCAACTTCTGATGGTGGGGTGGCACTTGACATCTAATGTAAAGGGGATGGGATGTGCTGGACATCTAATCTTACAGATACAACTGGCCCTTTTGAGGGCAATCATAATGCTGATGCGGTCCACTATGAAATTGAGTTTGACACCCCTGATATAGACTTATATGGCATTTGTGGACTGCATAGACCAATTTTGGTCTAATGCAGTCTCACAAGTGGACATCACTCATGTCTAGACCTTCATACATAGAGAATTGGTGGAAGGATTTTCAGAAGGGAGGGGGGGCAGGTATTGTAAATTATATTTGTACAAAAAATAATAATAGAGGAGAGATCACCTCAGGGTGGTCACCCAAGGGTTATTACATAAAATTGTGGGTAGATGAAACAAGCACCATAAAGTTTAAATAAAGAACAGATTAAGAATAGAGATAACAGCATCAATCTGTACCCCTTTGATGCATCCTATTGAAAAGCAAGCCCAGCACAGTTATATATACATATCCATATAAGCAATGACCATATGCCAAATGGCAATTTTGAATAATCGACTTATTTGAAGTTGTCTCAGTTGAAGCTTTCTTTTGTAAAATTACCTTCATATACACAATCCTATACCCACAGTTGATCCACAGAAGGGCAAAAAAAAAAAATGAAGTCTGGTCCAATTTGCTGCAGTAGGGGGAAAAAATCATCCTGATTTCCCTAAAGGCTCTGTAGGAAAAATGTTCATTACTCCTAGGTATAGGTAAGCATGTGACTCAGGCCTCGTACACACGACCGATTTTCTCGTCGTAAACAGTCAAGAAAAGTGCCGCGAGAGTTTTTTTGTCTAGAAAAACGTTCGTGTGTATGGTTTTACGACGAGAAACTTGACGAGAATCTCGACGAGAAAATAGAGAACCTGCTCTCTATTTTCTCGTCAGGAGTCCAGATTTCCTCGTCGTGTTTCTCGTCGGCCTGTTTTGTGACGAGAAAATGGTTCGTGTGTATGCTTTTACGACTCTTCCAAAAGCGCGCATGCTCACAAGCAACTATGAGACGGGAGCGCATCTTCTGGTAAAACAAGCCTTCATAATGGAGAGAGCACATTCGTCACGCTCATAAATATTTCATCGTTTAAATGTTCTGCATTGAATTCTTCGTTAGAATGTTACATTAATCAAAACGAGAGACCTTCTTTTGCTGCTGATATTCACACAGAGTTATGCCTTATTTTTAACCTTTTTCATGCTGCTCTTTATAAGATTTATGTGTATTATATCGTGCAAGTTTTTAGGAATAATTTAAATGGTTAGATTTTTCAAAATGATGTTAATTATAATTTCTCAATGTTTTGATAGCGATCTCCCATTTAATTTTCTAATCTATATTTTTAAAATTTCACACCATGTTTTTGAGCTAATCAGATTTAGTTATTCTTTTGGGGGGGTGATATCTGTGCCTTTTATTGTCAGTCAAATGTATCTGCTTACTCCAAAGCTTGTTTTTTTTTATTTAAAAATACACATAGTCAAGTATGAACTTAAACAAAAAACACATTTATTCATGTTTATAAATTAAATAAAGAGAAGGCAGCGCTGGAGAAGCTGCTGCCATTTGTGCATCCCAGGGACCCCAGAGCACACAGCAACCCTGTGTGGACACTAAAATTGGGAGCTTGAGAAGGCCCACATTTCAGAACACAATCTGATGCTGGCCTCCCAGAGGTCAGGAACAGCAGCAGGTGAGATATATGTCCCAAGTGTGTGGTACTACAACAGGCTGCCTTCTGTCCGACCAGTGCGACCACAATGAAGCAAGGCCATCACTTCCTCTTCTTCCTGGCAACCTTCCCTGCAGCCTTTACTGAAGCCTTCCTTCTTCGTTTAGCTGGAGGCTGGCCCACTGGAGGGGTACTCCTGTCAGGAGGAGGAGGTGGAGGTGTAGCAGAAGGGGGTGGGGCAGAAGAAGAAGGTGGAGGTGTAGCAGAAGGGGGTGGGGCAGAAGGTGGAGGTGTAGCAGAAGGGGGTGGGGCAGAAGGTGGAGGGGTAGCAGAAGGGGGTGGGGCAGAAGGTGGAGGGGTAGCAGAAGGGGGTGGGGCAGAAGGTGGAGGGGTAGCAGAAGGGGGTGGGGCAGAAGGTGGAGGGGTAGCAGAAGGGGGTGGGGCAGAAGGTGGAGGGGTAGCAGAAGGGGGTGGGGCAGAAGAGGAAGGTGGAGGTGGAGGTTGAGGTTGGGTCAGTTGGGCCACCTCACATATGGCGGTATTGGGGGTAATTTGCTCCATCACCCCCTTGTTGAGCAAGGTGATGAGCAGGGGTTCGCATAGGAGGCGTTGCTCCATGCTCATCACCTTGAACTTAGCCTCCACTAGGCCGGCAATGGCCTCTTCAGGGGATGTGGGCTCCTTGAGGGTGGCATGGGCCTCTTTAATAAGGGCCATTGCTGCCTCACTGGTGGTCCTGTCCCTCCTGCCTCTTTTGTGAAGCCTGATGGGAGGCACCTGGGATCTGTTGCTTCTCCTTTGCCCTGCCACCTCCTGTCTGCCACTGGGCCCTGCCACCTCCTGTCTGCCACTGGGCCCTGCCACCTCCTGGCTGCCACTGGGCCCTGCCACCTCCTGGCTGCCACTGGGCCCTGCCACCTCCTGGCTGCCACTGGGCCCTGCCACCTCCTGGCTGCCACTGGGCCCTTCCGCCTCCTGCCTGACAGTTTCCAGACCCTCCTCCTGGCTGATTTCATCCTGTGTATGAAAAAGAAACATAGTTTAATATGTTGGTTTAATCTTTGCATCAAACTTTGTAATCCTGATGGAAGCAATTAGAATGTAAATGCATAAATCCTTGCTTTAAATTTACCACTACATCAGCTTGACTATTTACCACACAATTAAGTGCAGAATAATGTCTACAGATCATGATTTCACTTGTTGAATACAAAATAATGTATGTTTCTCATCCTGACATATTTGGGAAACATTAATTTTATCCCACTACATTTTCAGTTAATACTATACCTGGCTCCAGATGGCCAAATCAGGATCATCCAGGATGGCTGCCTCCTCTTGCTCCAGAGAAGGCTCAGGTTGGCTGCAGGGAAGTCTGGGGGGAAGAGTGGAGAGTGATGGCCTTGGCTCAATGTGGTCATCCAGGAAGGACATCCTGCTGTAGTACCACAAAACCGGGACATAAACATCATCTGCTGCTGCTCCTGACCTCTGAGAAGCCAGCACCTTAGAGCGTTCAGTCCTGTAGGTACCTCTCAAGCTCCCAATTTTAGTGTCCACTTGTTTTGCTGTGGCTGTGGGCACCTTGGTATGCACAAATGGGAGCAGCTTATCCAGCGCTGCTTTTCTCACCCCTTTTTTTTTATGGATGGGGTTTTTGGTCTCCCACAGAGCCGGCAGCTCCCTTACCCGGTCAATAAATTCCGCCAGGAACTCTTTGTCGCTAATAAATACATTCATATTGTATCTGCAAGTAAAATAAATTATATTTAAATAATGTGAGGCAAACAGTCTAACCTCCTTCACATCCTAGTCACCATATATATCCTCCAACAATCTCAAGACAGTATAGGCCAACAATTTTAACAAGTCTCACAAAATCACATACCTTCGTTCGCACGTCCGTCACTTGAACTCCTCTCTCCGCACACCGAACGTACTATAGTCACATGTGTGTTTGCTATATACACACCACGCATGCGTCCAAATTGGAACACGTCGCTCCGCACACGTCGCCCGCCCATGACGTTCTAACTAACATCTTTTCCCCGCCCCTTCTCTTTCGGCGCGCAGACAGATATGGCGGAGTTACAGCAGGTGTCTGATAATTCCGCAACTAGCGAGGAGACAAGCCCGGAGACCGAGGACACGTCACGATCAAGGAGGAGATTCAAGGCATCGAATATGTCTTTGGCGGAGATGGCGGAGATGGTGGACATCTTGGTCAAGGCTGATTATGATGCCAAGCATGGGCCGTATAGCAAACCAAATAGAAGGAAGGCCAAAATCCTCACTAAAGTTGTGAAGAGTCTGAGGGCGAAGTTCGGGGTGAAACGCTCAAATGAGCAGCTCAGAAAGAGGTGGTCAGACCTCAAACTGAGGGAGCCAGACCAGTTGAGGAGCATAAAGAGGATGCTCGCTAAAAGTAAGTAAAATGACGATCTTTCTGCTATTAATCTTTTTAGAAACTTACTTTTTTTTATTTTTAAAGCATATTGGACTCCCTTCCAAAATGTATTATTTTGAACTAGGTTGGGCACAGTAATCGTTCGTTACGTTACCGACACTTCGTTCGGCCACTATCCGTGGTTTTGGCTTATTTAAGACCCCCAAAAGTAATTAGACATCTGCCATTTTTGATCAAGTATTGTGGATAATTTTTAAGTCTAGATGATGTGTTTGTAAGGAGAATGAAATGCAAACTTTAATCAGTGTAAAGGAGAGGACACTCAGCAGCTGCTTCCACATCTGTACTTTGGAGCACTATAGTGTGGGCCACCAGACCCGCCTTTTTTGGGTGTCCCACACAGGTGCATCAGAGTTTATTTGTGGTGCCTCCATGTCCAAAAAATTACATCCAAATGTGAATAATAAACATATTTGGGGTCATAAAGAATGCATTTTTCTTTAAATTCCGCACAAACACACACTTGTACCCCACTTCCAAACAATTTAGCCTGTTTTAAGTTTAAAAATGAGATTTTTACAGTGTGATAAATAGACCTTTGGTTTTATTCTCATAGGGGAGAGAAGACTGGGAGGAGGACACTCCAGGGAGCACATGCACCCCACAACTTCCAAGCAACCCCAAACTCCCAAAGATCCACAACCGAAAGATGTGCAGGAAGTTGAGGTGGAGGAAGGAGAAGTGCAGGAAGGAGAGGTGGATGACGTTGTGGATCTGGTCACCACAACAGGTCAGTATCTGACACCACAGCTTAAGGTAAGCGAGGTAGGCCTGCAGAGTTTTATTAATTTTTTTTTATGGTTTTTAGGGGATGGAAATGTTGTGAAGGATAGCACACCGTTCTCTGCTGACAGTGCCCTCCGCCTCATCCAGCAAGTGATGGAATGTAGCACGGAACTGGACCTAATTAAACAAAGAATCCATGTGATGGAACAAACATTTAAAGACATTCTCGATGTTTTGGGGAGAATTCAATAAGCCATCCAAACACATTTGTTTTTACATGTTTGTTTTTATATTTTTACTAATTTTTTGAGTAACAAAGCAGCCAAAAATTGAATATGCACACAGTGTGTGAACATGTGCTATCTGCCATCAGGGGATATCCATGTACGTCTTTTGTGGGTGCAACACCTTCCTCGTATCAAAAGTCGGTGAACTGAGGAAGGGGATGCACCCCCAAAACACATCCATTGATCACCCCTGATGGCAGATAGCACATGTTGACAATAGGGATCAAGATTGTAAACTTCCTATTTGCAAAAAAGTAAAAATGTGTGCATATTGAATTTTTGACTGGGCAAGGGGTGGCAGGACCCCATATTAGGACGGGCACATAGAGACATAGTTTGTGTAACTGAATGTCTCAGATTGCTCAGAGGTATCCAATGTTGTCATTTTAGAAATGCAAGTGGTATTTTTGTATTTTCATAAGCCAAAATTTGACGGGTTGTGGTCAGGCCAACCCCAAAGTAAAACAAAAAAAAATGTGCAGAGAGTAAAATATTTGAACACAAACAACGTGTAGCTTCTTTTTATAATACACTCTAAGCTTATTTGGTTCTTTTGTAAGGTAACATAGTGAAATTGGTTGTTATTTACTAAAGTAAAATACACTTGCCACTACAAATGCACAAAGACAAACTAGGAGACAGGAAAGAACAAATAATTAAAGGTTTAAAGAAGATTTTTATTGGGATACTTAGACATAGGCTGGCATAGGAATTGCCCCCCTACCCGTGAAATACTCCATGTATTTGTCCCGAACCACACGGGCATTTTGGGGGGGCAAGCCAAGACAGGCAGATTCCAGGCCCGGAAGGGGATTTGCAGGGGAAAGTCCAGCCTCTGGCAAAACTGAGGCCATATATGAATTCGCTTTGCGGCAAAGAAAATTGTGTAGCACACAGCAGCATAACACTACATAGTTTATTTTGTAGTCCGCCAAGTGGATGGAAGTCATAAAAAGGCGGAACCGGCTGGCCATTATGCCGAAGGCATTTTCAACGACTCTTCGGGCCCTGGCCAGCCGGTAATTGAACACACTCTTCTCTGGGGTCAGGGTCCTCTGTGGAAATGGCCTCATAAGATGCCGTCCGAGTCCGAAGGCTTCATCAGCCAAGAAAACAAAGGGGAGTCCTTCAATATTCCCTGCATCCGGTGGCAATGCAAGGTCGTCACTCTGGAGACGGAGGGCAAACTCCGTCTGGATGAAGGATCCCCCATCGGACATCCGGCCATTCTTCCCTACATCAACATAGAGGAATTCATACCGTGCTGACACCACCGCCATCAGCACAATGCTATGAAACCCCTTGTAGTTGTAGTAGTAGGATCCAGAACGGGGTGGCGGCACGATGCGGACGTGCTTCCCGTCTATGGCACCACCGCAGTTGGGGAAGTCCCACCGCGTGGCAAACTCCGATGCCACAGTCTGCCATTCCTGTGGCGTTGAAGGAAGCTGTGGAGTGAAACAAGATGAAATAATATTAGAAAAACAAAGGCATACATTACAAGCAAATTCAAGACCAAAAAATTAGAGACCAACATCAATCTAATTATACGTTTATTAAGGTGTGTAAAAAAAGTATAATGGAAGGCTCATTTATCATATTCATCACCCCCTCTGATGGGCCATTACTAAATTATTTTGGGGGGGGGAGATGTGTTTGGCCACAGGATAGCATTGCAGTGGCGGTGCGTCCAGAGTGGGCGCTGGAGCACTGTCCCCTCTCTCCTGTGCCCATCACTCAGAACAATACATAGGTTCATGCGTTGCATGAACCTATGTATTGTCTATGCCGCACACTATTCAGGTGGATGGCCTCTTGTAAAGCGACCGACATATGATTAATTGCGTCATTTAGGGGGTTAAAATTGCAGAGCAGAAACAGGTATTAAAAAAGTCTTGCAAATTACAACCTGAGGGATGTAATTGGCTTCCTCAAAGAAAAATCGGGGACGCAAGGAGGGGGCATTCCTTGTGTAAACACTGACAGGCAGCTCTGGCAATCATGTTCACCAAGTCTGTTTAATGGTAACATGATTGGCTGATGCAACATGAAGGGAAGGAGAAGACATCAAGGACAGAAGAAGGATGGCGCTGACCACAAGAAGGTAAGTGCAGGGCTGGGGGGAAACTGGCTGCAATAGAGGGGACTAAATGGCTGCATTGGAGGGGACAACTGGGGGCGTTTATTAGGCAACAGAGCAAAAAAGGAGGAAGTTTATTTCCGAAATTGGGGTTGTAACCCCCCAACATTTGGAGCAACAGGCGCCCCTGCTGGAAAAGTTAGTGAGGGGAAATATTTAGGGAGGATAAAAAAGGGGCAATCTAAAGCTTCCAACATGCATGGGGACAAAGGGGACATTCTCAGCATATTACAATCATGGTAATTAGGAAAGGATGAAAGAAATACAATACATTAGCATACATGTAATACATAAAATGTGATGTGAAGGGAGAAAACTTACCCTAATATAGTCCTCCTGCAGGACTTGTATAATAGCAGAACAGGTGTCTGGGATTATGAGGCCCAGAGCCTGGGGGGAGATGCCTGTGGTGAACTTCAAGTCCTGAAGACTTCTCCCTGTCGCCAGGTAACGCAACGTGGCGATGAGCCTCTGCTCAGCACTGATGGCTTCCCGCATAACGGTGTCCTTCCTGGTAATATAGGGGGACACCAAAGCCAACAGTTCCTGAAAAACGGGGTCAGACATCCTCAGAAAATTCCTGTAGTCCTCAGGATTATTCTCGACGATCTCCCGCAGCAGAGGCATGTGGCAGAATTGGTCCCGCTGGAGCAACCAATTCTTGGTCCATGAACTCCTCCTCACACCATTCATGGACTGGTCTTGGTCCAAAACAAGCAGACCAACACCAAGCGCACGCACAGCACGAACTCGACGACGAGAACGTCCAGGCGACATGGCTAGGAAACGGTCGTCTAATCAGAACGTACAGAACAGAACGCACTTTAGAACAGCAAGGCCTATGAATAACGAACTGAAATTCAGAAACGAACAGGCAATAACGCACTGTAAAACAGATACGACCTGTCTAGACGCCCTGAAAGTCAAGATACGAACCCACAAGCACAAACTGAACGGCAGAAAACGATCTGAAAAGTACGAAGACTGAAAAGCGCAAATCGTCTCTTCCCAAACTTTTACTTCAGACGCGGTAACACGAGATCAGCAAAAGCAGCCCAAGGGGTGGCGCCAAGAAAAAAGATCTTCCCCTTTATAGTGCCGTCGTACGTGCTGGACGTGAGCGCAGAGAACCACGAGGAAATTGGAAAATGACAGTGTGTACGCATAGAAAGCTTGACGAGAAAATCGACAAGCTTAACAAGAATCTCGTCGAAAAAAACGACGTGTTTTTTACGACGAGAAAATCGGTCGTGTGTACGAGGCCTCACTCTCCTTTCTCCTATGTGACTGCTCTGGTGCTTGGCAAATGGCCTTTTAAGCACCCGACACAGTCCCATGGGAGCAGAAAAAGATTCTTAATCCCTTTTTAACCACTTTAATACCACCATAAGTTTATATAAGCCCTGGTTCACACTGGTGTGATTTGACATGCGATTTGACATGTCAAATCGGTGAAATTTGCCGCAAATTGCGGGCAATGGCACCGTCCTAATCGGTGCGACGCCGC
This sequence comes from Rana muscosa, assembly GCA_029206835.1. NCBI lineage: Eukaryota > Metazoa > Chordata > Amphibia > Anura > Ranidae > Rana > Rana muscosa. The sequence goes on along the minus strand of CM055122.1, from coordinate 85,468,204 downwards.
ATCTGCGGCGCTGCACCGATTACAAAAAGTAGTTTTTGTACTACTTTTTGCGATTTCAGCCGCGATTTACATTGACATCTGTGTTAGATGTCTCTGTAATCGAGCTGAAATCGGGACTGACAGGCAGGAGTGAAATCGTGCGAGTTCAGCTGAACTCGCACGGCTTCACTCCCACAGCCCCAGTGTGAACCTGGGCTAAAGCCTTGAATTGAGTGTTTGTTTTGGGCCAACTCAATAGTAAACCCTACGGACTAAAACTGGTGCGTGTAAAGGCAGGCATCCCAATACTTTTGACAATATAGTGTAGATGCACCTGTGTATTTTTTCAACCAGACTAACTATGTAACTATGTAAGAGCAGCAGAGGACTAAAGGGGAAAAGACTATGTGCTGCTGGTGCAGCTTGTATTAAAGTAAACTTTTTGCTTCACCCAGAATGGGCAAAGCACACATTTTCTTTAACTGCTTGGCGCCCGCCGACAGAATTTGTACTGTGAGCTGGCGGCAGCTCCAGGTAAGGCGACGTACCTGTATGTTGCAACCTTTCTTCTGATTTGGACACAGCATGAGTTTGGCAGCTGATTTCTGCCAATGATTTTGGCTGGTTTCCGCCACTGACTAACTGACACCGGTAGTGACACCAATACAGTGATAAGTGCTAATACTGTACACTGTCACTGTACTAATGACACTAGCTGGGGAGGGGTTAACATCTAGGGGCAATCATCCAGGGCTAACTGTGTGCCTAACAATGTGTAACGTGTGCAATATGTGCTGATTTTATTTTACTATCTGTCTGTTTTTTTCTTTTGTTTTTGTAAATACTCTGTGTGTAATTGGTCACAATTGATTGGCACACAGTTAGCCCTGGATGATTTCCCCTAGATGTTAACCCCTTCCCAGCTAGTGTCATTAGTACAGTGACAGTGTACAGTATTAGCACTGATCACTGTATTGGTGTCACTACCGGTGTCAGTTAGTCAGTTAGTGTACCTCCCAACCAGCATCAGCTTGCCCTCTACACTATCACAGTCCTGCTATAAGTTGCTGATCACCACCATTACCAGTATAGTGTCATAGCTGCGTACATTCCAGTATACAGTATATACCTTAGTTTGTAGACCCTATAACTTTCACACAAACCAATTAATCTACAGTTATTTTTATATATTTTTTTTATCAAAGACATGTAGCAGTATGATTTTGGCCTAAATACATGAAGAAATTAGATTATTTTTTTTTATTATTATTATTGAACATGTTTTTTAACAAAAAGTAGAAAATATATATATTGTTTTTTCTGTATTTTGTCATTTACATCGCAAAAAACAAACAACCCAGTGGTGATCAAATACCACTCAAAGAAAGGTCTATTTGTTTGCAAAAAATGATTAAAAAAATTTGTGTACAGTGTTGCATGACTGTGCAATTGCCAGTTTAATACCTTCCAGAGCTCAAGTGATTAAGATTTCAGCCAATGTAATCATTCTATCGGCATCAATAGGGAGCACCTGCTAATTGTTTATTTAAATTATTTGTTGCATTTTTAATAAGATAAAACAATACAAACAACATATAAAAAATAAAAATAAATTGTTTTTCCTTGTTGTTATTATTATTATCATCATATTTGTTCTTTTTGTTGTTGTTGCTGTTATGGTAAAAATAACCCAAAGTATATTTTTATAGCATCCTATTTAAAGACCTGTGTTCTCTTTTGCCACACTCCTCAAATTAAAAGCAAAACTTTGCTGCTGCCTGTGGCTTGAATAAATGCTTTACGTTCAGCTTCAGAGATGTGAATATACTTGTTGTAGTTGTGCAGTAAATTCAAATTACCTACTAAGTTTCTGTGGTGCAGATTCTGCTTCTGTGACCCTTCCATGTTTATGCAATGATCACTGGTGCACCTTTGAGTTGATATAACCCTTGCACGAACCAAGAGAAGCCTAATTTAACAAAACCTGGGTCATGTTTATTCACATCACTAATAGGAGCAATCAAAAGTCAGCCCGCCGACACACAAGTTGCCGATTTAGGCACACAGGCTGCTGTGACTACTGTGCCTATCTATGAATTAGACAGGTTGGCCATTCATACGTTGCATTAAAAGAACCGTTTGTTCAAATGTACACTATAGGTTCTTGTTCTTTCATTTTAGGTTTGCATAAACCTACTTAAAAAGAATAGTATAATGGTAGGTAGAACTCATGACACTTCATGTCGTAAATTTAAACCATCCGGAATTAATTTTTGATGAGATATATTGGTCTGTAAATACTACAAAACTTTAGTAAACATATTAAATAGCTGTAATGAATAAAGAAATTATTTTCAGTTAAACAACTTGCCTTTTTTTATTGTCTTGTTTTAAAACAAAAAAGAGAATACTAAATATATGTTTAGAGATGCATTTTAAACATGTTTCGCTTCAATTATTTATTTATTTATTTTAGCACATGTTAAATTTCACAGTACAAGAAAAGTTTCTCTATTTTTTTTTTTTTTAAGTAATTTCGTTTTTTTACACATTTTATTAGAAATGCTGCAGATAATATTACTATGTTTTTTTCGTGTTTGTAGCAGGTCTATGCCTCCTCCGCAATCAACTTAGGCAAAATGATTGTACACAAGTGACTGATATGTAACTGGAATGATATTTGGTATCTATACACTGAATTGCTGCAATATTTTTTTTAAATTGCACAGCTTCAAAGCAACACAGTTTTAGCCATTTTAAATAACATCACAATATTGCTCTTAGTTGCAGAATAAAAACAGTAGATACAGCCACAAACTCCATAAAATATAAAACTGTATTTTAATTTAATTAAATTAAAATATATATGCAAAAAAAAAAAAAAGTTCAGTGAGCTGCACTCACCATTATATTTATATCAAGGTGAAAAGGAACCACCTTAGCTTTGAAATATAATTGGAAACACAAGCACTCCAGAATCTCATATGAAACATTGGTAAGGGGGAAAAAGCTAGGGGGGTTAGCAGCACTAAGAATTATTAACAGGCAATCAGATAATAGTTTGGATACATAATAAGGATGGGAAAGGCTGGGTGGAAATTGAAAATGCACAAAGTAAAGTCGATTTAGGGAAGAGGGTGTGGATTCCACGACAGTATCGTGAACTGGCAAAAAACACAAACCCATTAACTAAACACACTCTGAAGCCTCGTACACACGGCCGAGAATCTCGTCATTAAAAACATGTCGTTTTTTACGATGAGATCCTTGGACAAGAAACTTGTCCCGGCCGAGTGTACACACGCTCATTTCAAAGAACCCGCGGTTCTTTGAATGGATCGTACGCGGTGACGTCATCGAATACGACGAGCATGCGCTCATCACATTCGATGCCGTCGCCGCCATCTTGGTTCACCCTACCTATGCCTAGGAAGCTACCGCGCATGCGTCAAAGTCATTTCGAGCATGCGCGGGCTTCCCGGCGAACAGGTAAGTGTACACACACACACACAATTTTCTCGTCGAGAAACAGGCTGACGAGAATCTCGACGAGAAAATAGAGAGCAGGTTCTCTATTTTCTCGTCGAGATTCTTGTCGCTTTTCTTGACGAGAACCCATACACACGAACGAATTTCTCGGCAAGAAATCTCGGTCGTGTGTACGAGGCTTTAGAACATGGGATGGACTGAGTAGATTATATCACTGGCAATATAATTCACCTTTAATTTATTTATTAGACACAAGTTACTTTAAACCTGGGAAAGAAGAACACATATATTTTATTAGATGGTCAAAAAAAGATGAAATATTATTACAAGATGTGATGAGGGGAAAAAGGCTATGCACCTTCACTGAATTAACACAAAAATGGGGGAGCAGACCACTCATGCACAAATACAGCACTTTACACAAACACTTCCCCAACCACTGTGGGGAAAGGGTGATATGAACTCAATGGAGAAACTTCTCTCCCCCCCCCCCCCGCGGTGCTTGAGGCAGAGTATATCCAAAATTTACAAAAATATTGATGGAAGAAATAGGACCCAAATACCCCCCTTATCTGGGAAAATGGGAGGAAGAAATAGGTTCCCTACAGGGGGAAAAACATAGAAATAAGATTCTGAAGATAGCTTGCTTTGCTTCTAGTGACGTTAAGACAGTAGAGATGTGCTACAAACTAATAGCAAGGTGGTACGTTACTCCACAGAGAGCACATAAGGCGAGCACAGAGACCCCACCAACGTGTTGGAGGGGCTGTGGTGCTCTGGGGACCTTCGCACACCTATGGTGGGAGTGTTGGAAGATCCGGTCTTATTGGGAGAGAGTAATAGATAACATCTATCAAATAACAGGGGAACAGATTCAGAAAGACCCGTGGAAATGTTATTCCATGATACAGATAAAAAGGTAGCTCAATATAAAAATACTGTGGTGCCTCATCTCCTGAACGCAGCTAAAAGTCTGATGCCAAGATTGTGGAAAATTCCTGAAGCCCCCTCTATGAAGGAATGGGTAGTTAAAATAGATTGGCTGAGATCAATAGAGGAAACAATACACAGAAGTGAAGACTCTATAGAAATATATAACAACGTATGGGGGAAGTGGTTAGAGTTTAAAAAATTACGGGAATATATGATGTTGTTGGAGTGCTAAGGGAAGTGGGGGAAAAGAAGGAGGACAGGGCTTCGGGGGGGGGGGGAAATGGGGCGTGGTATGAGACAGGATTGATTAATAGTGGAGGCAATGGGGGGAGGGGGAGGGGGAGAGAGAGAGAGAGGTGGGGTAGTTTTTTTTTTGTTTTGTTTTTTATTAGGGGAGGGGGTATGGGGAGGGATTGTATGTTTTTTGATTGCTATAAAATGGAAATGCAAGGTGGAGACACCGACTTTATAAGCTGTTAATCTGAAAGATTCATAAATAAAAAGATAATATACAAAGGGGAAAAGGAACCTGTCTTTAACCACTTGACCACTGGGCACTTAAACCCCCTTAATAACCAGACCAATTTTCAGCTTTCGGTGCTCTCACATTTTGAATGACAATTACTCAGTCATACAACACTGTACCCATATGAATTTTTTGTCCTTTTTTTCCACACAAATAGAGCTTTCTTTTGGTGGTATTTAATCACTGTTGGGTTTTTTATTTTTTGCGCTATAAGAGAAAAAAGACAAAAAATTCTGTAAAAAAGATTTTTTTTTCGTTTCTGTTATAAAATTTTGCAAATTATTATTTTTTCTTCATAAATTTTGGCCAAAATTTATACTGCTACATATCTTTGGTAAAAATAAGTACAAATTGGTGGATATTATTTGGTCTTTGTGAAAGTTATAGAGTCCACAAGCTATGGTGCCAATATCTGAAAATTGATCACACCTGAAGTACTGACGGCCGATCTCATTTCTTGAGACCCTAACATGCCAGAAAAGTACAAATACCCCCCAAATGACCCCTTTTTGGAAAGAAGACATTCCAAGGTATTCAGAAAGAGGCATTGTGAGTTTTTTGATGTTGTCATTTTTTTCCACAATTCTTTGCAAAATCAAGATTTTTTTTTCTCTTTTTTTTTTTCCACAAAATTGTCATATTAGCAGGTTATTTCTCACACACAGCATATGCATACCACAAATTACACCCCAAAACACATTCTGCTATTACTTCCGAGTATGGCGATACCACATGTGTGAGACTTTTACACAGCGTGGCCACATACAGAGGCCCAACATGCAGGGAGCTCCATCAGGCATTCTGGAGCACCCAGGCCAATTCTGACATTTCTCTCCTACATGTAAAAATCATCATTTGTTTGCTAGAAAATTACATAGAACCCCAAAACATTATATATGTTTTTTTAGCAAAGACCTTAGAGAATATAATGGTGGTTGTTGCAACTTTTTATCTCGCATGATATTTGCGCAGCAATTTTTTTAACGCGTTTTTTACGGAAAAAAAATGTTTTGTGCTTCAAAAAAAAACAGTAAAGTTAGCCCAATGTTTTTGCATAATGTGAAAGATGAAGTTACGCCGAGTAAATAGATACCTAACATGTCACCCTTAAAAATTGCACACACTCGTGGAATGGCGCCAAACTTCGCTACTTAAAAAATCCCCATAGGCGACGCTTTAAATATTTTTACTGGTTACATGTTTTGAGTTACAGAGGAGGTCTAGGACCAAAATGATTGCTCTCGCTCTAACGTTCGCAGTGATACCTCACATGTGTGGTTTGAAAACCGTTTTCATATGTGGGCGGGACTTACGTATGCGTTCGCTTCTGTATGCGAGCTCACGGGAACAGGGGCGCTTTAAAAATATATATATTTTTTTATTGTTCATTTTACTTTATTTATTTTAGTTTGACATGTTTTTCCGCCCCCAATTTTTTTTTTATCACTTTTATTCCTATTACAAGGAACGTAAACATCCCTTGTAATAGGAATATGGCATGACAGGTCCTCTTTACAGTGAGATATGGGGTCAATAAGACCCCACACCTCACCTCTAGGCTGGGAAGCCTGAAAAAAAAACAAAAAAAAACAACAATCCTGGCTTTGATCGTAGCGGTGAGTCGGTAGGAGCACCGGAGGGCGGCGGGGGGGGGGACATACCCTCTCGCCTCCCGTAAGAATGATCAAGCGGCGGAACAGCCGCTATGATTGTTCTTATGGTGTAGGGAATCACCGGATGAAAAAGCTAATATCTGAATGATGCCTGTAGCTGCTCCCATTATTCAGATATCCCATTCCCCGCACAAAGTCAAGGACGTCATATGACGGCCGGCGGGCGGGAAGTGGTTATTGCAGAGTATTGCCGGGCATTGCGGAGTATTGCCAGGCATTGCGGAGTATTGCCAGGCATTGTGGAGTATTGCAGGGCATTGCGGAGTATTGCGGACTATGGCAGGGTATTGCGGAGTATGGCAGGGTATTGCACAGGGTATTGCACAGGGGGTATTGCACAGGGTATTGCAGAGTATTGTGCAGGGTATTGCAGAGTATTGTGCAGGGTATTGCAGAGTATTGCGCAGGGTATTGCAGAGTATTTTGCAGAGTATTGCGCAGGGTATTGCAGAGTATTGCGCAGGGTATTGCAGAGTATTGCGCAGGGTATTGCGCAGGGTATTGCAGAGTATTTTGCAGGGTACTGCGCAGGGTATTGCAGAGTATTGCGCAGGGTATTGCAGAGTATTTTGCAGGGTATTGCGCAGGGTATTGCAGAGTATTTTGCAGGGTATTGCGCAGGGTATTGCAGAGTATTGCGCAGGGTATTGCAGAGTATTTTGCAGGGTATTGCAGAGTATTGTGCAGGGTATTGCAGAGTATTGCGCAGGGTATTGCAGAGTATTGCACAGGGTATTGCAGAGTATTGCACCGGGTATTGCAGAGTATTGCACCAGGGTATTGCAGAGTTTTGCACCAGGGTATTGCAGAGTATTTTGCAGAGTATTGCGCAGGGTATTTTGCAGAGTATTGCGCAGGGTATTTTGCAGAGTATTGGCAGGGTATTGCACCAGGGATGGCTGAGCAGGGATGGATGGATGGCTGGATCTGTGACTGCAATTGTCACAGATCCAGCCCACAGCGCTGCTGCCTTGATCTGCTCCCTCCCCCTCTCCTCTCACACTGTACCGATCGGTACAGAGAGGGGAGAGAGGAACCGGCGTCATCACATGACGCCGGTCTGTTTACAAGTGATCGCTCCGTCATTTGACGGAGCGATCACGTGGTAAACGGCCACTATCAGCGGCGATTTACCACGATTCGTGATGCGCCGGGTCCTCTGGACCCGGCGGTCACGGAGTTTCCCGTGTGCGCGCCCCAGGGGGCGCGCGGGAGCGCAATTCTGGGAGGACGTTATATAACGTCCTCCCAGAGTTAAGCAACCACCTTGTCGACGTTATTTGTCGGCAGGTGGTTGCCAAGTGGTTAAGAGCGTTTGCCACATCAGATCCCATGCATAAATCTGTATCCTTTACAAGTAGCAAACAGGATTTCACTGCTCACTTGTAATTTTAGTCATTATAAGATACAAAAGAAAATCTCACAAGGGCATTCTAGGCTTTCTCCACTCTTCTTTATTTAATCCATAACAAAAAAAAAGGTATTTTGAAAAACAGCATAGCAAGAGAAACTTGTCAATGGCCGGATGGATTTGAGCTGTTTTTAAAATAAGTTATTTTGTGCTTTATCTTATTAAATAAAAATATCTGTGCAATATGACTCAGAAGTTTACTATGTTGACTAAATAAAATTCTGTATATCTGTATGTAAATTATCCTGTTTGTACCTATTTGTAAATATTCAACATGACTTTTTGTTTGAAAATAATGTATTCTTGCATAACGATAAGATAAGCTTTAAATATAATATATATTATATATGTAGTGCCCTGTTACTTTTGAATGGGCGCTATGTGTAAATTTAGGGGTATCTGGGCTGTAAATAGCTCAGAGTGTTTATGTAAAGTGTTAGTTTGTGTTCCAGCTTTGGCTGTGTTGTGCGCGTTTCCCACTGTTGCCAGTAGGTGTCACTGTTGTCACAGGCCAGTGTGAGAAATACAGCAAGCCAAGTGCATTGACTGTTCTTTCCCAGAAACAGCCAAGTGGGAGTGTTCTTACCGCTGTGCATTCTGGGAGAGGATATTTAAGGGACAGACGCTACGTTTTTGGGGTTTTCTCTTCTACCCAGGGGTCTCTTCTACCCAGGGGGCCTGCTGGTGCTCTGCCTCATGGCCCTCCTGGCTTAAGGCTGTGACTCTTCTACCTCGGGCCCTGCTGGCCCGAGGCTGTGCTGCTACAAGTAGGCCTAGAAGTTTGTCTGGGGCCTACTTAACTGAAGGTGGTCCTGTGCTGTCTGTCCTGCGGGTAAAAGCCACTCAAGCGGAGAATATTCCACGGGAGGACCTTGCTGGAGAGAACCAACCTGAAGGCTGGTATCTCAAGAAGGGCCTGGTGACTCGTTTGGAGGATGCACCGAAGTTAATCTACCTCACAGTACTGCCGGATGGCTTAAAGGTTCTGGTACTGTGCAGCTGACCTTACTAATTGACAACTGGCTAAACAATCCTGTGGCAGAGGATTATCCAGGAGTTTCCACTTATCGCTAAAGTCTGTGGCAGAGACTTTGTCCGTGCTTCATACCGGCTGCTAGGTCGGTGTGAGAGGCCTATCCGGTTGTCGCAAGATCCAGAGACAGAAAGCTGTTTGTCCTCTGGATTCAAGAATCTTATAGGTGATCTGCATTAAGGTATCTGAACTTCCCCTAACCCTCTATCCCTCTACTGCTGCAAGTTCCTTTAATAAAGCAAATTAAGAAAAAGACTGAAGTGACTGGCAATCACATCTATTCAAAAGTACCTAACATAGACTCTTATGCCGCGTACACACGATCGTTTTTAACCCTTTCATGACTAAGCCCATTTCTGACATTTGGTGTTTACAAGGTAAAATGCGTATTTTTTGCTAGAAAATTACTTAGAAACCCCAAACATTATATATATTTTTTTAGCAGAGAATCTAGAGAATAAAATGGCGATCGTTGAAATATTTTATGTCACACAGTATTTGCGCAGCTGTGTTTTAAACGCAATTTTTTAGGGAAAAATTTATTTCATGAATTTTAAAAAAATGTAAAAGCAAAGTTAGTCCAATTTTTTTTGTATAATGTGAAAGATAATGTTACGCCGAGTAAATAGATACCAAACATGTCATGCTTTAAAATTGCCCGCACTCGTGGAATGGCGACAAACTACGGTACCTTAAAATCTCCATAGGGGACACTTTATTTTTTTTTACGGCTACTAGGTTAGAGTTACAGAGGAGGTCTATGGCTATAATTATTATTCTCGCTCTGACAATCGCGGCGATACCTCACATGTGTGATTTGAACGCCGTTTTCATATGCGGGCGCTACTTCCATATGCGTTTTCTTTGCTGCGTGAGCTTGCGAGGACAGGGGCGCTTTAAAATTTATTTTATTTTTTTTCTTATTTATTTTATTTATTTTTATAATTAAAAATAGTGTTTTAAAAAAATAAAAAATTGATCACTTTTATTGCTGTCACAAGGAATGTAAACATCCCTTGTGACAGTAATAAGTGGTTACAGGTACTCTTTATGGAGAGATCGGAGGTCTAAAAGACCCCCAATCCCTCCTTTGCACTTCAAAGTATTCAGATCGTCGAAAACTGCGATTCTGAATACTGTGTACTTTTTTAAATTCGGCACCATTGGCAGCCGAGTAACCCGGACGTGACGTCATGACATCGCTTCCGTGGTTACAGTGAAGAGACTGAATCAAAGCCATTCGCGGCTTCGATTCAGTCTGTCTCTAGCCGCCCGAGGTGGCGGATTGTGGATCGGGTCTCCCGGTGGGACGGGAGGCCCAGTAAGAGTGGCGGAGGCGGCGGGAGGGGGGATGTCCCCTCCCGCTCCTCCGGTATAACAACCGAGCGGCTTTTAGCCGAGTACGCATATGTGCGTACCCTCGGCGGGAAAGGGATAATGACGTGAAAAATTACATTTTTTTAAATGGTCATTAAAAATGATCGTGTTTGGGCTTTCCAGCATTTAATCCCGACGAGAAAAACGCAGAGAATCACGACGAGAAAAATTGGAACATGCTCTAATTTTTCACGTCGTTTTTTACATCGTCGTTTTTCTCGTCATGAAAAACGGCCGTGCGTGGGCTTTAACAACATGAAAAGAAATGCGCATGCTCAGAATCAAGTATGAGATGGGAGCGCTCGTTCTGGTAAAACTAGCGTTCGTAATGGAGATAGTACATTCGTCACGCTGTAACGGACTGAAAAGCACGAGGCTGAAAAGCGCGAATCGTCTCAACAAACTTTACTAACATGAAGGGTGGCGCCACTTGAATGGAACTTCCCCTTTATAGTGCCGTCGTACGTTTTGTACGTCACCGCGCTTTACTCAAACATTTTTTTCCACGATAGTGTGTAGGCAAGGCAGGCTTGAGAGGAAACACGAAAAATCACGTCGAGAAAAATGCTGTTTTTTTCAATGACATTAAAAACGATCGTGTGTGCGCGGCATTAGTTCTGGGACGGTGAAATGTGGGGTAACGGCAGGACAAAAATTTATTCCAGCAGCCCTCTAGGGGGTATCGCTACATATATATATATATATATATATATATATATATATATATACAGTGCCTTGAGAAAGTATTCATACCCCTTGACATTTCCCACATTTTGTCATGTTACAACCAAAAACTTAAATGTATTTTATTGGGATGTTATGTGATAGACCAACACAGAGTGACACAAAATTGTAAGGTGGAAGGAAAATGTTAAATGGTTTTCAACAGTTTTTTACAAATAAATACCTGAAAAGTGTGGCGTGCATTTGTATTCAGCCCCCCTGAGTAACAATAACATGCATTTATGTTTTTGGTTGTGACATTACAAAATGTGGAAAATTTCAAGGGGTATGCATACTTTTTTCAAGGCACTGTAGTTATGTATGATTGGGGTCTGGACAGCAAGGAGGGAGATTTAATAACAATGTTTTCTATTTTATGGTTGATGGGTAATATGGATGCTTCCTATTGACTTTTCATTTTACATTTGTGATAAATAATAAAGAGAAAGCATTTAGAACTGTCCTCGGCCCTAGTACTGTACTGTAATACTGTACTGTAATAATCTGTCATCCTTTCCTGGCATTGGTTGAGAATTGGATTTTAGGGTTACAGCCCAGCATCCAAAAATATGGGTTGATGAGTCAGTCAAGTAGCTACACTTAAAGTGGATGTAAACCGATTCATGAAATTTGAGCTGGGCACACATATCTGCAGTGTTTTGTTATCCCTCTTCAAAGCACTATGTCCCGTAGCTGTCTCTTGCTCTGTTCTTCTGTTATCAGCCTGATAACTTCTGACAAGTTCTCTGTCACATATGATAAAAGCAGCCAGAGTTTTGTGTTGGGGAGGATGCTATAAATAGTGTAGCAGCGTGCTGAACGATTCAATGATCGGCTCTGAAATTCTCTACCTATGAGAAGAGGGGGTGTGTGCCTTTCCTCCAATCAGCTGTCTTGGCTGTATGCCCAGGCTTCACTGCAGTGTTAAACAGGAAGAGAAAATCTACTAACACGATCTGAACATTCTAAACAGTATATAAAGCTGGAGACAGCAGATATGCATGTAAAATTTAAGTAGGGTGATTTGTTTCACCTCTGTGTATCATCTAAGGCTGTTCACTTCACTGAGTATAGGAGAGGATTTACATTGACTTTAAAGAGGAATTTCATTCACAATCCTGTTTTTTTTTTTTTTTTTTAGCCCCATTAACCTATTATGCAGCGTTGTCTTGGATTTAGATACTTACCTGCCCAGTGGATCCAGTGCTGTCCTGTTGCGATCCACTAATCAGATGCAGCAGCTCAGGTCCCACTCCGCCTGTTTGAGACTCCTCAAGTATTGGAAGTCGGTTGACTCTTCCAGCTTTAGGCAGCTGGCCAACAGTGATGTCTGCAGCTCTGCCCACCAGCCACTGTGTGTCCCTACTCCTGTTGCCTCCTAAGATATGTGAAGTGTAATCCCAGGAGGCTGAGGCAGCAGGGACATCTCATTCTTGCCTAGCCAAGAATGGCAGTGGGTGGACAGGGGCAGGACTAAAGTTTAAAAAAAAACACTGCAAAAAAAATGTTGAATTAAAATTTGGAAGGTAGTGGCAGTGCACAAAGCTCTAAGCCAGTCATACATGGATTGAAATTTGGCCGGTTCAGCAGGGATAAGTCGAAATTCGATCCATGTATGGGCAGGCTGATTGTACTCAATTTGATACATTGATCAAAGGAAGATCACCGGCATCAATAAACTTGGGTACAATCAGCCTGTTGTTTTTTTTTACATTCGATTACTGCCAGCAGCTATAGCCGGCTGGGAAGTCTGACTGTGTTGATGGGGAATTGAGTGATTTTCTTTCCTTCCACCTGTGGTGGAAGGAAAGAAAATCAAGTCATCTATGAGCTGTTGATCTGGGGTGGGGAGGGTGAAGATCTGCTTTAAAGGGAATTAACAGTGGCTTTTAAATATCTTAGTTATACTGACATTGCAGGAGCACAACGAAGGATAGAGAAGTGTCATCCAATGACAGGTAGTGCCTGAACAAGGACCACTAGATATTATTTCATTAAAAACTGCTTATTAAAAAATAAAATGGTAAAGCGTATGTAAGATTTTAATGACTGGGTTTAGAAACACTTTAAGGGCAGTGCTGATTTGCATGATATTGCTGAGAAGAGAAAATAATATTATAATAACTGATTGAGCATAGGGTTTTGCATAGAAGTTAGGTACTTAGTATAAGCAGGTTTAGAGACAGTTCTCCATTCCAGAGGGAATAAAATGAAAAAGAAAAAAAAGCATTTAATATTCTTCTAGATAACATGGTCAGATGTGTGTCTGGAGTGAATGAACAAATAATGCATGTATCTGTTTATTTTGTTGTTAATTGAACCAGGTTTACCGTAATACTCACTTAAATAATGAATTTCCCTATTCTACAAACAATAAGCTTTAAATTCTAGACGCGTCTCTTGCTTTACTCTTCCCTGTTTTCTAGTCACTGCCAGTTTTAATGAATAGTGCTAAGCTTTAGAGCACTTTAAGCCTCCATCTATTAGACTGGCTATAGTTTAGCACTGTTTAATTCCATAGGCTTGTGCACCTCAATGAACTTTCCTGGAGCCGTGGGGATAAAATATTACAGTCAACCACATTTACTCAGCTGTTGCACTTATTCCATTCTGTTTGTAAAAGTAAGTGGTGGGATCATTAGTTAAATTGCTGTAACTCTTAGCTGTAAATCTAATTACTGCTCCGTTTACTAAGCTGTGTTTTGAAAAATGTTCTGGAAGAGAGAATTGTATGTTATGTTTAGCCACATGAACCGTGCTGGCTAGTATTTGCGTACTTTAGGGCAGTGCTGTCCATTGTAATATGTGTTTCTAAAGAGGAACATTTTATGAAATAATCAAGTCCAATGCAAAAATCACATTGGTAAAGCTGACTATACATGTTACAATCCAAGTTCAATTCGTGTGTGTATCCTTTTTTACAATTATCAAAACAATGTAATCTGAGGACCTATAAAAACTATGCAATAAATTTGCATCCAATTAGGCAGGCCCTTGCACTAATGGAGATACAATCATAAAAATGATGAGGATGTGGGTAAAGTCAACTGAATACAACAGGGAAGCCTAAACAGCCACCAGCAGCACACAATAGATATGGGGCACATCTAGGTGCCTAAACCATGGGATCATTTCATCCAAACAACGGTCCTGAGTTTTTTGGTATGTAAAAATAGTGGCATTATTTTGTAGATTGAGAATCCGGCTCGGGGGGAAGGACGGAAGTCCCCCACCGTAAACACTGCCAATACCTTTGGGATGAGAGGAACAATAAATAACACCCAATCAGAGTATCCTATAATGGGAGATGTCACCCATCCGTATACAGATGTATGAAGAGAAGCTTCTTTATGTTTACAAGTAGCTCTGGCAACCTATGACTAATGGACTGGGTGTTAATATGGTTTAGGGCTATTGCCTACCCATTTGGAGATTATTGGTGATATTGCTTAGCAGGCTATTGGCTACCTATTTAGAAACTTAACAACCCATTTTTCTAAGTCAGAGGGACTCAAGAATACCAGAACAACCTTTTTTCGGTGCTCCCCCAAACTTGGGAATTGTGCCGCAGTCCTGTGCGGGGCTATCTCCCCCTTTGACCTTGGGAGCGAGCGTGTTGGCGAGTGTTTTTTAATATTAACGTACTACTGGCTCCTGAAGAGGTGGCCAGGTCGCGAGGTATGTGGAGCTATCCATGATGGTGTTCTGAAACCCTAGCACCCAAAGGAATTTGAAGTACAGTGTCCACATCCAGACAAACCTCCTGGGGTGGGGTATACTGTACATGTATCACACCATGCCTGGGATATGTAGTGATTAGTAGTGCTTCAATAGTTTTATGCACTTTTTTAATTGAAAATTTTGTATAAGGTTTTATGACGTCATTTAAAATAATAAATGGATTTCTTTTTAAACATTGATCGAAGTGTATGTGCCTCTAAAGTCCATATCCCTGAATCTCAAAACATTGTACTACAATTGTGGGTACGTGGCACTGGTTAATACTGGGAGTGCCCATGGTACCACCCAGTGGGCACCATACCTATGTAGACCTTGATTGAGAATCTTGAGCAAGATTTTTACTTCAGCTCCCCCACCTTAAAATTTAAATGATTTATTATAACTGTAAAAAAAAAAGTGAATAAAAGTCAGAAAAATAGGATTTTTGTACTCACCGTAAAATCCTTTTCTCTGAAGTTCATGGACGGACACAGCACTTATTCTTGACCTTAGGGTTTATATGCCATCTATCAGGAGAGGTTTATATGCCGTCTATCAGGAGAGGACTAGGCAGAACATGTAAAAACATGTAACAACAGCAAAGCCGAACAGTAATGCCCAGGGGACGGTCCTACCGGCTATAACCCCTCACACTGCATCCAGCAGCTCAGTTCATCAAAAAGCAGTACAAACATAAAAATGAGGGGTGGGTGCTGTGTCCGTCCATGAACTTCAGAGAAAAGGATTTTACGGTGAGTACAAAAATCCTATTTTCTCTTTTGTTCATGGAAGGACACAGCACTTATTCTTGACCTTAGGGACGTCCCCAAGTAGTGTCAAAAAATGAGGGGTGGGAACAGCAAACAAACAAACAAACTTCCACCCAAAACAACCAGAGCTCCTCAACGGAGGAGATGCAACCTTAAACAGCCGCCTGCAAAACCTTGCGGCCGAAGCAAGCATCCACAGATGCATTCACATCAACCTTGAAAAAAATTTGTGAAAGTGTGAACAGACGACCAGGTCAGCGCCTTACACACCTGGGAAACAGACGCTTGATGTCGGAAAGCCCAGGAGGCACCTATTGCCCTAGTTGAATGCGCCGTGACAGGAAAGGGAGGTGCCCGCCCATTTAGGGCATAAGCCTGAATCACGATCTGTCTGATCCACCGAGAAATGGTGGCTGACGAGACCGCCAGGCCCTTCTTTAGACCAGTCACCAACACAAACAGTGAGTCTGACCTCCGAAACGGAGCCATAGCAGACGGATACACCCGCAGAGCTCGGACAACGTCCAAGGAATGCAAAGCAACCTCTTTGGGGTGCGACGGCCGAGGACACAAGGATGGAAGCACAATGTACTCATTTAGATGAAAAGCCAAAAAAACCTTCGGAAGAAACGAAGGCTGCGGGCGTAGCACCGCTTTATCCTTGTGGATGATCAAGTAGGGAGACTTGCAAGACAAGGCCACCAACTCAGAAACCCTCCTGACGGATGTAATAGCCACCAGAAAGGCAGCTTTCTGAGAGAGTGTCAAAAGGGGAATCTCTCTGATGTTCTCAAACGGAGGTTTCTGAAGTACCGAGAGCACCAGATTCAAATCCCATGGAGGCAACGGTGGTCGAACCGGAGGGGCCACATGTCGAACCCCTTGCACAAACATACTCACCAGTGAATGAGTTGCCAAGGGTCGTTGAAAGAAGAAAGCCAAGGTGGATATCTGCCCCTTAATGGTGCTTAAGGCAAGTTTTTGATTCACTCCACGCTGTAAAAACAGCAGGATCCTGGAAACCGAATAAGTCCGTTTACGCCACTTCATCTCCTCACACATAGAGATGTAGGCCTTCCATGTATGATGGTAAATCTTCCGAGAAGATGACTTCCGTGCCCTCAGCATGGTGGAAATTACCGAATCCGACAGGCCTCAGTCCCTTAGCACCTGACGTTCAACAGCCATGCCGTTAAAGCCAGTGACTGTAAAGCAGGATGAAGTATAGGGCCTTGTGACAGAAGGTCCTCTCGCATCGGTAGCCACCAAGGAGCATCCGCCACCAGGCGTACTAGGTCGGCGTACCAGGGACGCCAAGGCCAATCTGGGGCAATTAGAATCATCAGAATCCCCTCTGTCTCTATTCTGCGAAACAGACAAGGAAGAAGTTTCAGCGGGGGGAAGGCATAAATAAGCCGATACTGCCCCCATGGAGCTACCAACGCGTCTGCCGTGTCCGCCCAGGGATCTTTGGACCTGGCCACAAACCTCAATACCTTCCGATTGAGTCGAGAAGCCAGGAGATCCATGTCTGGCGTGCCCCATCTCAGGCAAAGGAGTCGAAACACATCCGGGTGTAGCGACCATTCTTCTTGGTCCAGCATATGGTGACTTAGGTAGTCCGCTTGCCAGTTTTCTACGCCTGGAATGTATACGGCCGAGAGAGCCGGCACGCTCCGCTCTGCCCACTGCAGGATGTGAGCGACCTCCAATGCTGAAGCTTCTTGTTCCGCCTTGAGGGTTGACATACGCCACCGCCGTGGCAATGTCCGACTGGATCCTGACTGGACACCCCTGCAGCCTCTGTGACCATGAGGAGAGGCACTGCCTGATCACCCGAAGTTCCAGCACATTGATCGGCAGGTGGGATTCTTCCAGCATCCAGCGACCCTGTGTCAACTGTACGCCCCAAACTCCCCCCCAACCGGTCAGGCTGGCATCCGCCGTGATCACCGTCCAGTGAAAGGGAATGAACGACTTCCCGGGCTGAAGGGCCGGAGACCTCAGCCACCAGATCAGGGAATCCCTGACTAGCTGGGTCACCCGGATTTGACAATCCAGGGACAACGGAAACTTGTCCAATTTTGACAGGATCTCCTTTTGCAAGACTCGAGTGTGGAATTGAGCATACGGTACTGCCTCGAAGGTGGCTACCATGAGACCCAGGACTCGCATGCAAAAGCGCAGCGACGACCACCTGCAAGATGCCAACCGCTTCACCGCGGCCCAAAGAGTCTGCAACTTGTCCGGAGGGAGAAACACCCTAGCCTCTGAGGAGTCTAGAATCAAACCCAGGTATTCCAGGCGCTGAGTCGGCACCAACACCGACTTCTGGAAGTTCAGTACCCAACCAAACTCTCGAAGAGTCTGACTGGCTATCGCCACATCCTCCTCTAATTCTGAGTCTGAAGCTTCTCTCAGAAGGAGGTCGTCCAGGTAGCCCACGATAGCGATTCCTCGCTGTCTCAGCAAAGCCAGAATTGGGGCGAGCACCTTGGTGAAAACCCTTGGTGCCGACGCCAGGCCAAAAAGAAGAGCTACAAATTGGTAGTGATCGTCCCTGACTGCAAAGCGCAGAAATCTCTGATGCCTGACGTATATGGGGACATGCAAGTATGCGTCCTTGATGTCCAAGGACACCAGAAAATCCCCCGGATGGAGTGCAGCAACCACAGAGCGAACTGATTCCATCCTGAACCTTCGTACCTTTACAAAGGCGTTGAGGGCCTTGAGATCCAGGATTGGACGGACCCCGTCCTTCTTTGGGACTACAAACACATTGGAGTAGAATCCCTGAAACCTTTCCGGCTGCGGCACAGGTACTATTACCCTGCGCATCAGCAGGTCCTGCACTGCCCCAAACAGGGCGTTCCGATGAGCCAGAAGAAGATGAAGGTTGGAGGGAAAAAATCTGTTTGGTGGACAAGAAAGAAATTCTATCTTGTACCTTGATGAAACCACTTCGCAAACCCACTGGTCGGAAAGCAGGGAAGTCCCCTGAGCTGCAAACTCGTGAAGGCGACCCCCCACCCGAGAGTCGAGCGGGGGCAAATCTTCATGCTGTCGCAGATTTGTTCATAGGCTTGTTTGGCTTGCAAAACCAGGGATGCTTTTGTCCCTCAGCTGGTACGCTTACTTGCGGGCCGGGCGGACGAAAAAAAAGATTCTGAGTGGAAAAGGAGGGCCCTGGCCTACGGCGTGGCTCCTTACCTTTTCTGTATTGTGGGAGCAGTGTGCTCTTCCCCCCAGTGACATCTTTAATAATGTCATCCAGCGAGGCTCCAAATAGCCTCTCTCCCTGGAAGGGTAAATCTGCCAGGGCCTTCTTGGAAGTCTGGTCCACGGACCAGCATTTCAGCCAAATGTCATTCTGTCAGTTGCCAATGGCAGGGTAGCTACTAGCATTTACAGAAAACCCACAGCCGGTAACGCACTTCTCAGAGCCGATTCGGGTCACCCCAGTCACACCATTCGTGGAGTCCCGGTCGGCCAATTTCTTAGGCTCCGACGGCTGTGCAGTACACCTGAGGATTTCTCCAGTGAAGCCGCTAATATGACCCAACGGTTTATCACCAGGGGGTACTCACCTAAACTAGTCAAAAAAGCCCTTGATTCTGCCATGTCCATCCACAGGGAAACATTACTTCAGAAACATTCCAACAAACTTAAGAATCCATCAGCCATGTCATTCAAAGGGGCTCCGGTCTTTTCCACGCCGTTCAGTTGTGAATTTAGCAAAATAAAATCCATTGTTGAAAAATATCTTCCAATCCTCTTGAACGATCCTGCCTACCAGGTAATTCTCTCCAAAGGGGTTAAAACTGTATCTCGTAGAGCCTCCACTTTGGGTAGTCGCTTATCACCGAGTCTTTTTTTCAGTAAACCCCCAGTAGCCAATTGGTTGCACTTCCAGGGCACCTTCCGATGTGGCATGACTCATTGCAATTATTGCAAACATATCAAAATGGGCGATATAGTCCAATCGAGCACCAATCAGAATACCTTTAACATCAAGCAATTTATTAATTGCAACACTAAGTTTGTGGTATATGTGATAAAGTGTGAATCATGCAACATCCAGTACGTCGGAAGAACGACCCGTAGACTCAAGGACAGATTGTACGATCATTTGTATGATATCCAGAAGGATAGGAATACAAATGTTGCCAGCCATTGGATCTCTGTGCACCATAAGAACGTATCAAGTCTCTCCATCCAGGGAATTGAGAGGATCAACACCCCTGTCAGGGGAGGTGACAGGTTCAGGACACTGTGCAGGCGTGAGGTCTTTTGGATTTTCTCTTCGGATACGAGAATACCGTCTGGCCTTAACTTTGAATGGGATGTTTCCCACTACTATGACTAGTCCTCGTGCCTGCACAGTGTCCTTTCCAGGGGATAAGGTTTTTTCAACGCACGGCATGGAAGCTGCAGCATATAGTCGATAACTAATTCTTGTTCCATCCTGCTTTGACTTAGCCTTTTGGTTGCGGGGACACTGCCGTGCACACATATCATTGAGTGCTGACTAGGTCTCTGTTGTAACATTCCCAATATCTACACCATTATTCTCCATTGTTGCTTGCCAGCCATATACCATCTTAAGTTCTGTCATTTTTCGGGGACCTTTTGTCCTTCCCTCCTTTCCTTTTTAGTTTTAGACTTTTATCCATATATCATTCAGGAAATGGAAGGGACTTGGTCTCCTCTTTTGCACAAAAAACTTTTAACTGATGGTCGACTGATCCCAATTTTAATTGTGTTATTTTATACGCAGGTATTCCACATACTGTACATGTGTGTTTTGATTATTTCTTGTTTTAGGTCATATTGTGCCCAATTTTGTGATTAGGGATTATGTCTAGCCTTCATGGATACACACACATATATACAGATTACTGTGTTGTCTATACAAGTTGATGTGTATTTATTATTCATGAGCTACACATGTCCTTTATTTGTGGCATCTTATGTGTTAATTTGATGATAGACAGGCATGTGCGTTTTTGTTTTATATATTTATGGGGTTGATTTTTTGATTTTATATGCATCTGGATCCTACAACAAGGCTTTAGATCTCTATGACACACTTGCCTAAATTCATGTCACATATGTAACGATATCGTGCATCAATTTAATTCACTACTCGCACACAGGCAGTTACAACTGGACTGGTCACTGAGACAATTTTTGTCCCCCATATTATAATCCACCCACGTCATACACACACACACGCCTCTCTTTGAAATTTGCAATATGAAATTCTAGATTCTAGTGCAACCCTTTACACATGCATTTTTTTTTTCACAACCCTTCACACATGCATTTTTTTTTTTTTTCACAACCCTTCACACATGCATTTTTTTTTTTTTCACAACCCTTCACACATGCATTTTTTTTTTTCACAACCCTTCACACATGCATTTTTTTTTTTTTTTTCACAACCCTTCACACATTTTTTTTTTTTTCACAACCCTCTACACATGCGTTTTTTTTTTTTCTTCTCTATTATTTCATTATTTCATTTTTCTACTCACATCACACAGGTTTTGGCTTGGGTTATACAAACATATTCCCATACCTAATCAGTGAGTCCACATTTTACATCACTTAATACACGATCTACACTTAGAATAATCCACTGATAAGTGACAGCCACCGGCATGAGTCTAACCATTTCCCGTACACACGTGCACATTAATTGTACACGTTGCATGTGCTCAACACCAGCTTGATACGCTGTAAATAGGACACACAATTTTATATATAGTAAAAACCACAACACAATATAAGTTTAACTAAATTAATTCAAATGGTAGTCTTTCATCCACAGTTAATACACATACAATAATAATTATGATATAGTTATTATATAGCTTATTACCTCAAACAAATAGCTTATTATTTTAAATAAATAACACAAAAAATAGGAATGTGTTAAGGCAGTCAAGATCAAGAATAACATACTGATATTTTGAATGCACTGACATGTTTACATAAAAATCAAGTAATAAACAAAATATGCATAATATAAATATATATACCATACACAATGGCATAATAATGCTACAGTTTATTTATATATTTTTTATCTATCATGCGCAGTATCGTATGGTTTGGAATGTGTCTCACTAAACCAATTCTTGATCTTGGCCAGATACACTCTAGACTAGTTTTTGCTTCACATTTTTTCACTTTCACTCATTTCATTCCTATTTCAGTGTTCATCACATGATTCATTATCATTATTTATATCATATATATATATTTTTTTCATATACACATATATATCTCCCACACATTTTCTTTTTTATTGATTGTACTTCTTTGAGAATGATTTTTCCTTCTCTAATCACAGTGATCAGCAGATCACATTTTTTTACTATTTCATTTGAATCATTCATTCACAAGCCAATCATTGAATTATTGTTTTCACTTGGTGTTGGATCACATGATCTTTTCTCTGAGTGCTGGTTCACACTGGGGCGACAAACGCTCCGACATTAGGAGCTCATGTCGCATGACGTGTGAAAATCAATGTTTCCCTATGGGAGCCGTCTTAACTGGTCCGACACATGTCGGTCCGACATTAAAAATTCTCCCTGTACTACTTCTGTCAAAGTCGGACCGCAGTCTTGCATGATCCGACTTTGGCATGCGACTTGTGCTCTGCTGATCTTGAGGGGGAACTCCAGGCCAAATTTTAAATAAAAAACCGGCATAGGTTCCCCCTCCGGGAGAATACCAGGCCCTTGGGTCTGCTCTGGATTTGAACGGGCGCCCCTACGCCGAAAAAACGGCGTGGGGGTCCCCCCAAGGTCCAAACCAGACCCTTATCCGAGCACACAACCTGGCAGGCCGCAGGGGAAGAAGGGGGGACGGGAGAGCGGCCCCCCCTCCCTCCTGAACCGTACCAGGCCGCATGCCCTCAACATGGGGGGTTTGGTGCTCTGGGGCGGGGGGGCGACCTGCGGCCCCCCCACCCCAGAGCACCCTGCCCCCATGTTGATGAGGACAGGGCCTCTTCCCGACAACCCTGGCCGTTGGTTGTCGGGGTCTGCGGGCGGGGGGCTTATCGGAATCCGGGAGCCCCCTTCAATAAGGGGGCCCCCGGATCCCGGCCCCCCCACCCTATGTGAATGAGTATGGGGTATATCGTACCCCTACCCATTCACCTGGTGGACAAAAAATTGCAATAAAAAAACACTACACAGGTTTTCAAAGAAATTTATTGCACAGCTCCGGGGGTCTTCTTCCGACTTCCGGGGCTCTCCGGTGTCGTCTCCTGCTCTCCAGTTCTTTCTTCCGCCGGGCCTCCGCTAACTTCTTTTTAGCTCTCTTGCTAACAGAGGCCCGGTCTTCCCCGTTGTCTCGTCCGGCTCTCTGTTGTCCTTCTGCCGGCCCCTCCACTAACTTCTTTTTAGCTCTTTCGCTAGTGGAGGGGCCGGTCTTCCCGTCGTCGCTGTCGGCTTCTTCTTCCCTCTTCTCCTCCTCGATGTTGACGCGTCGCTTCTTCCCGCTGTAATACTGGCTCTCTGCTCCGCTCCGCATTAATATAGGCTTCTCATGACGTCACAGTCACATGTTCCAGGGCACATGGCCCCGGAGCATGTGACTGTGACGTCATGGGAACATGTGACTGTGACGTCATGAGAAGCCTATATTAATGCGGAGCGGAGCGGAGAGCCAGTATTACAGCGAGAGGAAGCGACGCGTCAACATCGAGGAGGAGAAGAGGGAAGAAGAAGCCGACGGCGACGGGAAGACCGCGCCCCTCCACTAGCGAAAGAGCTACCAAGAAGTTAGTGGAGGGGCCGGCAGAAGGACAACGGAGAGCCGGACGAGACAACGGGAAGACCGGGCCTCTGTTAGCAAGAGAGCTAAAAAGAGGTTAGCGGAGGCCCGGCGGAAGAAAGAACCGGAGAGCGGGAGACGACACCGGAGACCCTCGAAGTCGGAAAAGACCCCCGGAAGTCGGAAAAGACCCCCGGAAGTCGGAAGAAGACCCCCGGAGCTGTGCAATAAAGTACTTTGAAAACCTGTGTAGTGTTTTTTTATTGCAATTTTTTGTCCACCAGGTGAATGGGTAGGGGTACGATGTACCCCATACTCATTCACATAGGGTGGGGGGGCCGGGATCCGGGGGCCCCCTTATTGAAGGGGGCTCCCGGATTCCGATAAGCCCCCCGCCCGCAGACCCCGACAACCAACGGCCAGGGTTGTCGGGAAGAGGCCCTGTCCTCATCAACATGGGGGCAGGGTGCTCTGGGGTGGGGGGGCCGCAGGTCGCCCCCCTGCCCCAGAGCACCAAACCCCCCATGTTGAGGGCATGCGGCCTGGTGCGGTTCAGGAGGGAGGGGGGGCCGCTCTCGTCCCCCCTTCTTCCCCTGCGGCCGGCCAGGTTGTGTGCTCGGATAAGGGTCTGGTTTGGATTTTAGGGGGACCCCACGCCGTTTTTTCGGCGTAGGGGCGCCCGTTCAAATCCAGACCAGACCCAAGGGCCTGGTATGCTCCTGGAGGGGCAACCCACGCCGTTTTTTTAATTTAAAATTTGGCGTGGAGTTCCCCCTCAAGATTCATATCAAACACAGTGCCTGATATTGGCGGGGATCCAAATCGGATCCCCGTTCATTGAAAGTCGGACATATGTCGGCTTCATGTCGCAGGGCAAAGTCGGATCCAAAGTAGGACGGATGTCGTGTCGCACTAGTGTGAACCCGGCCTTAGGGTATATATTAATTTGATTTTTGTGCATTAGGCAGCTATGAATAAGCACTAGCACAGTGCAAAACATGTCAGCCAAATTTTTTTGACCTGTGTTCTGTTGTACAGTGTGTATTTTGGACTCCTTATTTTAAAATAAAGGCTTTTATTTTTGAGTGCTGCAGTCCAGAAGACTTTTTCGTTCCTGTTTGATTTCAGCCAAATCAGGCGACGTAGCACCACAGCAGATACTGAGGCTCTGGAAAGCAAGGGAGCTGTATCTAAGGCCGCATCGCAGACATACTTAAGGCCATGCACCAACTGGTCGGCCAGCTCCACGCAGACCGGGGAAGCCTGTTGCTCTACCAACTCATGGTGCAACAATTTTGCCCATTCAGTAAGTGTCTGTGACACCAGGGCCGTGGCCAACACTGGCCGCAATGCTGACCCCACTACAGTTAATATGGACAGGGCCACCGTCTCTTCCCTCCTTTATGTTAATAAAGTGAGGTTTTTTTAATGTGTAAAGTCTTGTCTCTGCTTTTTTTTTTTTCAAATAACAAACATGTTATACTTACCTCCACTGTGCAGTTCATTTTGCACAGAGGAGTCCCACGTCAGCTGTCTCGGCTCCTCCCCGCAAGAGCTAACCCCCTCTGGGAAGCGCTCTCCCAAGGGGGTTAGCTTGCGGGCGTGCGCCCGTGTGATACAGTCGGCGGCCATAGCCGCCGATTGTAACACTCGGCCTCGCCCCCCGTCGCGCTGTGTCATTGATTTGATTGACAGCAGCGGGAGCCAATGGCTGCGCTGCTATCAATCATCCAATGAAGAGCCGACTAGAGCTCGGCGAAAGCAACGCGGGATCGCGCACAAGAAGATTCGGGTCTTAGGTAAGTAAAATGGGGGCTGGGGGGGGCGGTGAGAGCAAGGTGTTTTTTCACCTTAATGCATAGGATGCATTAAGGTGAAAAAACACAAAGCTTTACAACCCCTTTAGGGGTCTCCAAACTATGGCCCTCCAGTTGTTCAGGAACTACAATTCCCATCATGCCTAGTCATGTCTGTGAATGTCAGAGTTTTACAATGCCTCATGGGACGTGTAGTTCTACAACAGCTGGAGGGCCATCGTTTGGATATCCCAGGAAAGGTTCAGCTGTTGTTTGTTGCTTGTGGTTTGGTTAGAAACTCAACCACATTAAAACAGCAATGATAAGTCTGTACATCCGGTTTCCTAAAGATGCATATTCAATGTTTTCAATGACTCGGTACACAAACCAGAAAAATACAGATGTAGACCAGAACCAAAATCATACATGTAGGAAGCTTAACATGTGTTTTAAAACAGTGGTTATAGACCTCAAAGGGTATTACGTTTATATCTTGTATAATATATACCTATTATCCGCTAATCTTTTAAACTGCTATTCTAAATATATTGGATAAGGTAACAGTACCCCATTGTGCACATGTATTAGACATTCTTAAATAGTGGATAACTGCCTCAGACCATTTGGTAATATAATTTGTTGTTAAAAAATAAAAATAAATAAATAAAATAAAACCTGTCTGGAAAGAACTTCTTACCAGTCCTCCTGTCTGATGCTGCTGATTTTCACTTTCTTGAAGCTATAGACTTGTTGAGCAATCTTCAGAACCCAACACTTCCAGGTGTGTCAGATGCCTTGTCCCCAGCTTCATGCTGTGGTTCCTTCTGTCTGTCCCTACAGCACCACTGTGTCTGGTAGTGACATAGAGGCTAGCAAATGGATCCATAGCATGCAGAGGGGGACCAGGCATCCCATATTCCTGGTTGTGTTGGATAATGGAAAGATTCTTTATCGCCAAGTGATATGAGTAGCAAAGCAGGTGAGTATTCATTATTTAATTTTTTGAATATTAACTGAGTCACAACATCTACTGTATAATAGATATACAATAGATATACTATATAGTATATATAATATATGCCTCATTTAAAGTCTTGAAAAGCTTCTCTTTCCTACCAAACAAATTAGGGATGGAGGCCGCCATGTGTTTTATAGTGTGTGTATCAGGTCTATTTTCCATTTGTATTGCATGCTATGAGCAGCATATTTAGTGTAAGCCTTGTGACTACCTATCTATTTTATCCCAACTATCTGATATGAATTCTAGGTTGTAATAAATAAGTCATGTACTGTAACTTCATTTCTATGCTATTATTCTTACCTAACATGGCGGTCCCTCATTTAAAGTCCCGAAAAACCTCTCCTTCCTACCAACCAAATTAGGGATGGAGGCCGCCATGTGTTTTATAGTGTGTGTGTTTCAGAACACATCCATTCACTGTATATATAATATATATTATTTTTTTTTACTATTTGTGATTATTTTTATATAACAGAGAATATGGGTTCCATCAAAAGCAGCATCACTATTGCTAGCAACACGATCTACATTGTAATCTGAAAACAGAAATAGAGAAAATAGTGAAATCACTGGGATAGTAAGGAAGATAGTGAAGAAATGGTGAGGTGAAGAATAATGTTCTTTGCAATTTAACCACTTAACGACCGCCCACTGTAATTATACGTCGGCAGAATGGCACCGACAGGCAGAATCACGTATATCTACGTGATCGCCTTTGTATAGTTGGGGGGTCCGATCGGACCCCCCTTCTGTATAGTGAGCGGTGGTTAAGTGTTCGGGAGCGA
The DNA here is from genome assembly GCA_029206835.1 of Rana muscosa. NCBI lineage: Eukaryota > Metazoa > Chordata > Amphibia > Anura > Ranidae > Rana > Rana muscosa. The sequence continues at coordinate 85,441,174 of CM055122.1, read as the reverse complement.
TCCGGCATGAGGGGACGGCCGTTCGATTCCGGCCACCCCCTCTTGATCGCTCCCGGCGAATGAGAGAGCTTCCCCTGCCTGTGTAATGTAAACACAGGCAGAGGAAGTGATGTCATCTCTCCTCGTGTCGGTCTTTTCGATCCGGCGCGAGGAGAGAAGACATCTAACAGTGCACCAACAGCCCACTGACACCAGTACACGTAGGCACACTTACACCCCCCAGTCACCCCCAGATCACCCCCCAGATCACCCCCCAGATCACCCCCAGTACCCCCAGTCACAGTGCACCGTTTGCAGTGATCATTTTTTTTACTGATCACTGCAATCAGTGTCATTTGTGACTGTAAAAAGTTGCAGGGCAGTTAGGATTAGGCCCCTTTAGCTCCAGGGTAGCCCCCTAACCCCCCCCCTAATAAAGGTTTAACCCCTTGATCACCCCCCAGGTAACCCTTTCACCCCCTAACGCCAGTGTCACTAAGCGATCGTTTTTCCGATCGCTTTTTTCTTGTCGCTGGTGCCCTAGATAGCCAGTTAATTATTTTTAGGTTTGCCGCAGGTTTTTATTAGCGTCAGGTACCCCCATATATTATTTTAACCCCCTGATTGCCCCTAGAGTTAACCCTTTCACCAGTGATCACCGTATAAGCGTCACTGGTGACACTGGTTACCCAGTTAGTTATTTCGCTATTTAGGTAACCCGTCAGGTTTTTATATAGCGTCGGGTACCCCCATATTTAACCTAATAAAGGTTTTAACCCCCTGATTGCCCCTAGTTAACCCTTTCACCAGTGATCACCATATAAAGGTTACAGGTGACGCTGGTTGGTTAGTTTGCTTTTTATAGCATCAGGGCACCCGCCGTATATAACCCAATAAAGGTTTAACCCCCTGATCGCCCGGCGGCTGATATCAATTAGGTTTTAGCGCCAGAGAGGGTCTGCGTCGCTCCAGGCAGCGTCAGGTTAGTGCCAGTAACGCTAACACCCACGCGCAAAAGCATACACTTCCCTTAGTGGTATAGTATCTGATCAGATCTATACTAGCGTCCCCAGTGGTTTAGGGTTCCCAAAAACGCAGTGTTAGCGGGATCAGCCCAGATACCTGCTAGCACCTGTGTTTAGCCCCTCCGCCCCGCCTAGCCCAGCCCAGCCCACCCAAGTGCAGTATCGATCGATCACTGTCACTTACCAAACACAACACACATAACTGCAGCGTTCGCAGAGACAGTCCTGATCCCTGCGATCGCTAACAGTTTTTTTGGTAGCGTTTGATACATTTGGTGACAGTCAGGTGCTTTTTTTACCTGTGAATCTTACTAGTGTACCCCTAAATTTAGAGCCCAAAATGGCAAGACGAAGGTACACTAGTAAAGAGGCCTACGAGATTCTGAGCATGACAGATAGTGAAGAGGAGGTCACGCATCTGTCAGATTCAGGCTCAGAATATCTTCCCGTAGAAGACAGTGATGTCAGCGGCCCCACGTCAGATAGCTCTGACGACGAAGTTGAGGTCCCTGCTAAGGTCAGGCGTACCCGATCCCAATCTTCTGAGGTTGTTGAGGAGCAAGAACCGCAGGTCTCCCGTATCATGGAGCAGAGTAGTACTAGCGCCGCTATTCCTTCTGGTGAATTGGCAAGCACCAGCGGCCTAGTACAGCCTGGGCGTACATCCAGCACTGCAGTATCATGTGGTGACGTGGCGAGTCCCATAAGTGCAGTTCAAGCTGGCGAGGTGGCAAGCACAAGTAGTGTCCCGCTGCCACCAAGAAGACAAAGGCAGGCCCGTCGTGCAGAATTCGCCTATCCTGATTGGGTCCCCACCACTTCTGCAGAACCCGTACTTCCCCCATTCACTGCCCAACCCGGTATTCAGGTGGAAACAGCTGATTTTATGCCAATTGATTTTTATTCGCTGTTTTTCACGGAAGATCTCTATAGAGCTATTGTGGACCAGAGTAATTTGTATGCTGGTCAATTCATCGCCGCTAACCCCCAGTTGCCTAAAATTGCCAAAGATTGGAAACCAATTACGGTTTCCGACTTTAAGACCTTTCTGGGCCTTTCCCTCAACATGGGCACACATAAATTCCCGTCATTGCGTGCTTATTGGTCCACGCACCCAATTGACCACATGCCCGTGTTCTCTGCCTCCATGCCCAGGACACGATATGAGCAGATTTTGCGGTTCATGCACTTCAACGACAATGAACTTTGTCGTCCACGTGGGGACCCTGAATACGACCGGCTCTATAAAATTTGGCCCCTCATAAACCACTTCAACGAACGTTTTGCAGCCTTGTTTATTCCCGATTAAGTTGTCTGCGTTGATGAGTCCCTGATTAAATTTTCTGGCCGCTTGTCTTTCAAGCAGTACCTTCCCAGCAAGCGTGCTAGATACGGGGTCAAGCTCTACAAGTTCTGTGACAGGGCAACAGGCTATGTATTGAACTTTACGGTTTATGAGGGAAAAGATAGTCAGGTTGAGTCGGTCAACTGCCCGGATTACATAGGGAGCGCTGGCAAGATAGTGTGGAACTTGGTGTCACCCTTATTCGGAAAGGGGTACCACTTGTATGTGGACAATTATTACACGAGCGTGCCACTGTTTAGTCACTTGTTTGATCATCAGATTGGAGCATGTGGCACCGTGCGACCTAATCGCCGGGGCTTTCCCCAGCGGCTTGTAGATGCCCGTCTTAGGCTGGGGGAGAGAGCCTGCTTGAAGTGTAATAACTTGCTCGCTATGAAGTGGAGGGACAATAAGAATGTTTTCCTTCTTACCTCCCTTCATGCAGACACGACAGTCCAAATTCGTACGGCGACTGGTGTTGTGGAGAAACCCCTCTGTGTCCACGAATATAACCAAAATATGGGAGGGGTGGACCTCAACGACCAGTTGTTGGCGCCGTATCTAATTGACCGTAAGGCGAGACGCTGGTACAAAAAAGTGTCTCTATCCTTATTCCAATTGGCTTTGCTGAACGCTCATGTGCTATACAGAGCTTCAGGCGGGACGTTATCTCTTCTAAAATTCCAGAATGAGATAGTCACAGAACTCCTGTATCCAGGCGGTTCTGCACCTCACCATTCCCAACCAAATGCAGTAAGCCGGCTGCATGAGAGGCATTATCCGTATGCCCTCGAGAGTACCCCTACCCAACGAACCCCCCAAAAAAGATGTCGTGTCTGTAGCAAGCGCGGATTTAGGCGTGACACCCGTGTTTTTTGTCCACTCTGTCCTGACAAACCTGGTCTTTGCCTTGGTGAATGTTTTGAACGCTACCACTCAAAAGTGAAGTTTTAGCGTAAGGTACAGCATTTCACAGACTAGGACACACTTACACAGGGTCTCCCAAGATGCCATTACATTTTGAGAGACCTGAACCATTACAGTTGTTAAAGTTACAAAAAAAAGTGTAAAAAAGAAAAAAAAAAAACGTAAAAAACAAAACACAGAAAAAATATAAAATAAAAAAACCAAAAATAGTTGTCATTTTATTGTTCTCTCTCTCTCTCTCTCTCTCTATTTTCTCCTCTATTGTTCTGCTCTTTTTTACTGTATTCTATTCTGCAGTGTTTTATCATGCTTGCTTTTCAGGTATGTAATTTTTTGTTTTCAGGTACGCCATTCAGTTGCAGCGCGGAATTATTTATCTTGACAGCAACAGCGTTTGCTCCCACGATACATAAAGCCGTGACTCCAACGCTGTAGGAGGTGATTTCACCACCACAGTTAAAAAAAGAGCATATATGCCGAAGCATGGGGGCAGCAGCGGCGGAGGAGCGATTTTGCTACTAATGCCGCGTATATACGGTCGAAATTCCGACGGAGGCTTGCCCGTGGAAAAGTCCGACCGTGTGTACGCGGCATAACATTTTTGCGGGAGGATGCCCCCATGCTTCGGCATATATATATTTTAGGCACAGGTTGCGTTAAAAAAATGTTTTATTTTTTACTAGGTTTTGTTTTGGTATTTGCTTTGCAGGTATGGTATGGTAAGGTCTTACTGTTGTACTTTAATGTTACTTTGTTTTAATGTTAACCACCATTTGCTTAGCAGGTACGCCATTCAGTTGCATCGCGGATTTATTTATCTTGACAGCAACAGCGTTTGCTCCCACGATACATAAAGCCGTGATTCCAACGCTGTAGGAGGTGATTTCACCACCACAGTTAAAAAAAAGAGCATATATGCCGAAGCATGGGGGCAGCAGGGGCGGAGGAGCGATTTTGCTCCTAATGCCGCGTACATACGGTCGAAATTCCGACGGAGGCTTGCCCGTGGAAAAGTCCGACCGTGTGTATGCGGTATAACCTTTTATGCCGCGTACATACGGTCGAAATTCCGACGGAGGCTTGCCTGTGGAAAAGTCCGACCGTGTGTACGCGGCATAACTTTTTTGCGGGAGGATGCCCCCATGCTTCGGCATATACAGGTCCTTCTCAAAAAATTAGCATATTGTGATAAAGTTCATTATTTTCTGTAATGTACTGATAAACATTAGACTTTCATATATTTTAGATTCATTACACACAACTGAAGTAGTTCAAGCCTTTTCTTGTTTTAATATTGATGATTTTGGCATATAGCTCATGAAAACCCAAAAATCCTATCTCAAAAAATTAGCATATTTCATCCGACCAATAAAAGAAAAGTGTTTTTAATACAAAAAAAGTCAACCTTCAAATAATTATGTTCAGTTATGCACTCAATACTTGGTCGGGAATCCTTTTGCAGAAATGACTGCTTCAATGCGGCGTGGCATGGAGGCAACCAGCCTGTGGCACTGCTGAGGTGTTATGGAGGCCCAGGATGCTTCGATAGCGGCCTTAAGCTCATCCAGAGTGTTGGGTCTTGCGTCTCTCAACTTTCTCTTCCCAATATCCCACAGATTCTCTATGGGGTTCAGGTCAGGAGAGTTGGCAGGCCAATTGAGCACAGTAATACCATGGTCAGTAAACCATTTACCAGTGGTTTTGGCACTGTGAGCAGGTGCCAGGTCGTGCTGAAAAATGAAATCTTCATCTCCATAAAGCTTTTCAGCAGATGGAAGCATGAAGTGCTCCAAAATCTCCTGATAGCTAGCTGCATTGACCCTGCCCTTGATAAAACACAGTGGACCAACACCAGCAGCTGACATGGCACCCCAGACCATCACTGACTGTGGGTACTTGACACTGGACTTCAGGCATTTTGGCATTTCCCTCTCCCCAGTCTTCCTCCAGACTCTGGCACCTTGATTTCCGAATGACATGCAAAATTTGCTTTCATCCGAAAAAAGTACTTTGGACCACTGAGCAACAGTCCAGTGCTGCTTCTCTGTAGGCCAGGTCAGGCGCTTCTGGGGAATGCGGCACCTGTAGCCCATTTCCTGCACACGCCTGTTCACGGTGGCTCTGGATGTTTCTACTCCAGACTCAGTCCACTGCTTCCGCAGGTCCTCCGAAGTCTGGAATCGGTCCTTCTCCACAATCTTCTTCAGGGTCCGGTCACCTCTTCTCGTTGTGCAGCGTTTTCTGCTACACTTTTTCCTTCCCACAGACTTCCCACTGAGGTGCCTTGATACAGCACTCTGGGAACAGCCTATTCGTTCAGAAATTTTTTTCTGTGTCTTACCCTCTTGCTTGAGGGTGTCAATGATGGCCTTCTGGACAGCAGTCAGGTCGGCAGTCTTACCCATGATTGCGGTTTTGAGTAATGAACCAGGCTGGGAGTTTTTAAAAGCCTCAGGAATCTTTTGCAGGTGTTTAGAGTTAATTAGTTGATTCAGATGATTAGGTTAATAGCTCGTTTAGAGAACCTTTTCATGATATGCTAATTTTTTGAGATAGGAATTTTGGGTTGTCATGAGCTGTATGCCAAAATCATCAATATTAAAACAAGAAAAGGCTTGAACTACTTCAGTTGTGTGTAATGAATCTAAAATATATGAAAGTCTAATGTTTATCAGTACATTACAGAAAATAATGAACTTTATCACAATATGCTAATTTTTTGAGAAGGACCTGTATATATTTTAGGCACAGGTTGTGTTAAAAAAAAAAAATCTTTTTTACTAGGTTTTGTTTTGGTATTTGCTTTGCAGGTATGGTATGGTAAGGTCTTACTGTTGTACTGTAATGTTACTTTGTTTTAATGTTAACCATCATTTGCTTAGCAGGTACGCCATTCAGTTGGTATTTGCTTTGCAGGTATGGTATGGTAAGGTCTTACTGTTGTACTGTAATGTTACTTTGTTTTAATGTTAACCATCATTTGCTTAGCAGGTACGCCATTCAGTTGCATCGCGGATTTATTTATCTTGACAGCAACAGCGTTTGCTCCCACGATACATAAAGCCGTGATTCCAACGCTGTAGGAGGTGATTTCACCACCACAGTTAAAAAAAAGAGCATATATGCCGAAGCATGGGGGCAGCAGGGGCGGAGGAGCGATTTTGCTCCTAATGCCACGTATATACGGTCGAAATTCCGACGGAGGCTTGCCCGTGGAAAAGTCCGACTGTGTGTACGCGGCATAACCTTTTATGCCGCGTACATATGGTCGAAATTCCGACGAAGGCTTGCCCGTGGAAAAGTCCGACCGTGTGTACGCGGCATAACTTTTTTGCGGGAGGATGCCCCCATGCTTCGGCATATATGCCCATCATTAGAAGTGGGTGGATGAAGGGAGGTATTCTAATGGTGGGCATACCCACCGATCAATCTCTTTTTTTCATGCAGCCAACAGGCTGCATGAAAAAAAAGATTACAATACATGTCCAACAAGGACCAGCAACGTACTGGTATGTTGCTGGACTTTGAATGTTTATACCAGAATGATGCCTGCGGGTTTAGGTATCATCTTGGTATCATTCTTTTCAGCCAGCGGCCGGCTTTCATGTAAAAGCAATTCTAGCAGATAATTAGCCTCTAGACTGCTTTTACAAGCAGTGGGAGGGAATGTCCTCCCCCCCGGATATAAACAGCGCCATTGGGAAATTGGGAAAGCATTTTATCACACCGATCTTGGTGTGGTCAGATGCTTTGAGGGCAGAGGAAAGATCTAGGGTCTAACCCCCCATTTTTTTTCCAAAAAAGAGTACCTGTCACTACTTATTGCTATCATAGGGGATATTTACATTCCCTGAGATAACAATAAAAATTGTAAAAATAAATAAATATGGAAGGAACAGTTAAAAAAAAAAAAAAAAGCAAAAAAATAATAAAAAAAAAAAAAAAGCACCGCTCTCCCCCCCTGCTCTTGCGCAAAGGCGAACGCAAGTGTCGGTCTAGCGTCATATGTAAACAGCAATTGCATCATGCATGTGAGGTATCACCGCAAAGGTCAGATCGAGGGCAGTAATTTTAGCAGTAGACCTCCTCTGTAAATCTAACGTGGTAACCTGTAAAGGCTTTTAAATGCTTTTAAAAATGAATGAAGTTTGTCGCCGCTGCGCGTTTGTGCGCAATTTTAAAGCATGTCGTGTTTGGTATCCATGTACTCGGCCTAAGATCATCTTTTTTATTTCATCAAACATTTGGGCAATATAGTGTTTTTTAGTGCATTAAAAATAAAAAAAGTGTGTTTTTCCCCCAAAAAATGTGTTTGAAAAATCGCTGCGCAAATACTGTGTGGAAAAAAAAATGCAACACCCACTATTTTAATCTGTAGGGCCTTTGCTTTAAAAAAATATATAATGTTTGGGGGTTCAACATAATTTTCTTGCAAAAAAAAACATTTTTCATGTAAACAAAAAGTGTCAGAAAGGGCTTTGTCTTCAAGTGGTTAGAAGAGTGGATGATGTGTGACATAAGCTTCCTAATGTTGTGCATAGAATTCCAGGAAAGTAGACACCTCAAGCTATTTGCTGAGAGGCATGTTGAGCCCATTGAATATTTTTTTTTTGTCCCAAGTGATTGAATAATGACAAAAAGAAAAAAAAATGTACAAAAAGTTGTCACTAAATTATATATTGCTCAAACATGCCATGGTTATATGTGGAATTGCACCCCAAAATACATTCTGTTTCTTCTCCTGAGTACGGAGATACCACATGTGTGAGACTTTTTGGGAGCCTAGCCGCGTACAGGACCCCGAAAACCAAGCACCGCCTTCAGGATTTCTATGGGTGTAAATTTTTGATTTCACTCCTCACTGCCTATCACAGTTTCGGAGGCCATGGAATGCCCAGATGGCACAACCCCCCCCCCCAAATGACCCCATTTTGGAAAGTAGACACCCCAAGCTATTTGCTGAGAGGTATGTTGAGTATTTTGCAGATCTCGCTTTTTGTCACAAAGTTTTGAAAATTGAAAAAAGAAAAAAAAATATGTCTTTCTTCATTTTCAAAAACAAATGAGAGCTGTAAAATACTCACCATGCCTCTCAGCAAATAGCTTGGGGTGTCTACTTTCCGAAATGGGGTCATTTTAGGGGGTTTTGTGCTATTTTGGCATTTTATGGCCTTCAAAACTGTGATAGGTAGTGAGGAGTGAAATCAAAAATTTACGCCCTTAGAAATCCTGAAGGCGGTGCTTGGTTTTTGGGGCCCCGTACACGGCTAGGCTCTCAAAAAGTCCCACACATGTGGTATCCCCGTACTCAGGAGAAGCAGCAGAATGTATTTTGGGGTGCAATTCCACATATAACCATGGCATGTTTGAGCAATATATCATTTAGTGACAACTTTTTGTACATTTTTTTTTCTTTTTGTCATTATTCAATCATTTGGGACAACAAAAAAATATTCAATGGGCTCAACATGCCTCTCAGCAAATAGCTTGGGGTGTCTACTTTCCAAAATGGGGTCATTTGGGGGGGTTTTGTGCCATCTTGGCATTTTATGGCCTTCAAAACTGTGATAGGTAGTGATAGGTAGTGAGGAGTGAAATCAAAAATTTATGCCCTTAGAAACCTTGAAGGCGGTGCTTGGTTTTTGGGGTCCCGTACGCGGCTAGGCTCCCAAAAAGTCCCACACATGTGGTATCCCCGTACTCAGGAGAAAAAGCAGAATGTATTATGGGGTGTAATTTCACATATGCCCATGGCATGTGTGAGCAATATATCATTTAGTGACAACTTTGTGCAAAAAAAAAAAAGTTTGTCATATTCCCGCAACTTGTGGCAAAATATAAAATATTTCATGGACTGAACATGCCTCTCAGTAAATAGCTTGGGGTGTCTACTTTCCAAAATGGGGTCATTTGGGGGGGTTTTGTGCTATTTTGGCATTTTATGGCCTTCGAAACTGTGATAGGTAGTGAGGAGTGAAATCAAAAATTTGCGCCCTTAGAAATCCTGAAGGCGGTGCTTGGTTTCCGGGGTCCCGTACGTGGCTAGGCTCCCAAAAAGTCCCACACATGTGGTATCCCCGTACTCAGGAGAAGCAGCAGAATGTATTTTGGGGTGCAATTCCACATATAACTATGGCATGTGTGAGCAATATATCATTTAGTGACAACTTTTTGTAATTTTTTTTTTTTTTGTCATTATTTAATCACTTGGGACAACAATTTCCTTGGGGTGTCTACTTTCCAAAATGGGGTCATTTGGGGGGGGGTTTGTACTGCCCTGACATTTTAACACCTCAAGAAATGAGATAGGCAGTCATAAATTTAAAGCTGTGTAAATTCCAGAAAATGTACCCTAGTTTGTAAACGCTATAACTTTTGCGCAAACCAATAAATATACGCTTATTGACATTTTTTTTACTAAAGACATGTGGCTGAATACATTTTGGCCTAAATGTATGACTAAAATTGAGTTTATTCAATTTTTCTTATAACAAAAAGTAGAAAATATAATTTTTTTTCAAAATTTTCGGTCTTTTTCCGTTTATATCGCAAAAAATAAAAATTGCAGAGGCAATCAAATACCATTAAAAGAAAGCTCTATTTGTGGGAAGAAAAGGACGCAAATTTTGTTTGGGTACAACATTGCATGTCCGCACAATTTACAGTTAAAGCAGCGCAGTGCAAAATTCTGAAATCACCTCTGGTCCTCTAGCTACCAAATGGTCCTGGGCTTAAGTGGTTAAAAGTGTCTAAATTAGGTATCTTCTTATTGATTAAAGGGGTAACCCCCTTTATTAATATAGAGATGTTTTAGGCTACATTTACATGTGTGGCTGTCACTGCGGTACCTTTGAAAAGTGATCCACAGTCAGATCACTTTTAAGAGGTGATTGTTAGGTGATGGGGAGGTGATATGTCACCTCCCATCCTCCTGTTCTAACCTCCCATTCATTTAAATTGGTCATCTATGGCAGGCGGTAGTGACTGCGGAAAAAACAGGGGTTTAATTTCTGCCGTGGCTGCGAAGCAAAGCATCACGGCCATTGCATGTGTACATCCCATTTGCTGCCATTACTGTTTACTCAATCATATTTTTTTGACAATCCCTCAACCACAGGTGTAAATGAGCCCTTAAAGTGTTACTAAACCCACAACAGTAAAATCAGTCTGTATATGCAGTAAAGCATGCTTGTTATACTCACCGTGGAACCTAAGGGGTTAATCCTCTGCATTGTGTAAAAAGGCTGTTTGATCCTGTATGCACAGATCCTCCTCTTCTTCCACTAACTCCAAAAGAGGTCCGGATAACAATGAGTTAGAGGAGTCACTCTGCATATGCTCAGTTTGGTGTGTGTCGCTAGAGTTTTTATTTTCTTAGGAGAGTGCACTGCTTGTGATCAGCACAGGGCCAATCAGCACTGTCCAGACAGAGGGTCAGGGGTCCTGCACCCTGATAGGACAGTTCAGTGCAGTATGAAAACTCCTCCTACGAGTTTTACCCAGGCACTGATAGAAGTCACAGAATTGCTATATACTGCGTATTTAGCAGTTTATATTTCCTAAAACTATTGCATTTGCATGTTCTGTGTACTGTGGGAGACCAGCTATAGTGAATGCAGGGTCCTGGGTTTAGAAACACTTTAACGTGTATTCAAGCCAAAAACTTTTTTTTTTTATAGTTTTGGATAGAGTGAGTAAGGATGAAAACAAATATGAGGTACATACTGCTGTCTGGGCCACCCTTAGAGAACTTTACACTATCCTCTAGTCTTGCTGAAAATGGTTTCACCCGAGAGGAAGAGAGGGAGAAACAAACTGAAATAAAAATCTCACAGGGGTTTTAGCACTCCCCTTTGATAAATTAAAGTTTTTCTATTTCTGTTTGTGTTGCTGTTGTAGAGTTCCCCTCACATGCAGTCTGGAAAAAAGTCATAAGCATGACAGGAAGTTAGGGGAAATCTCTCTAACAGAGCTCTGGATAGCAGAAAAAAAAATCTGACAGAGATTCTAACCCTTTCCCGGACTATCCAAAACTAAGAAAAACATTTTGGATGGACATTCACTTTAACCACTTGCCGACCAGCCGCTGTCATTATATGGCGCCAGGTCAGCTCTCCTTCGCGAATCTCGTGCGGGCGCAGTTGCAGGTGGGTGCGCGCCGCCGGCTGTGCACTCTCACTCCCGCTATATGCTGCGAGAGCCTGCCCATGAGGTGGGCAGACTCGATGTCCATTGGCGACCCGCAATCACCTAATACAGAGGCAGAACAGGGACCTGCCTATGTAAACAAGGCGATTCCCCGTTCTGACAGGGGACATGTCAGAGATCTACTGTTCCCAGTGATCGGGAACAGTGATCTCTGTCATGCCCCAGTGAGCACACCCCTCCCTATGGTTAGAAAACACCTAGGGTACACACTTAACCTCTTGATCGCCCCCCGATGTTAACCCCTTCCCTGCCAGTGTAATGTTTACATTGATCAGTGCGTTTTTACAGCACTGATCAATGTAATAATCTCTCTGGTCCCCAAAAAGTGTAATTTGGGGTCAGATTTGTTCCCCGCAATGTCACAGTCCCGCTAAAAATTGCAGATCGCCGCCATTACTAGTAAAAACAATAAAAAAAAATGTATGTCCCTAAATCTATCCCATTGTTTGTAGACGGGATAACATTTGCGCAAATCAATCAATATACGGCTATTGTGATTTTTTTTAACCAAAAATTTGTAGAAGAAGATATATCGACCTAAACTGATGAATAAATTTGTTTTTATATATATATTTTTTTGGATATGTATTATAGCAAAAAAATAAAATAAAAATTGTCGCTCTTTGTTTATTTATAGCACAAAAAATAAAAACTGCAGAGGTGATCAAATACCACCAAAAGAAAGCTCTATTTATGAGAAAAAAAGGACGTCAATTTTGTTTTTTGGTACAGCTTTTCACGACCGCAAAATTGTCAGTTATCGCAAAAAATGGCCTGGTCATTAAGGAGGCAAATCCTTTTGGGGCAAAAGTACTTAAGTAATTTTGCATTTCAAATGGTCAGGCATTTAGCACCTCAGTGGCTGCCACAATTATTCAGTTTCTGTGATGATTTAAATAAAAAAGCCCCGGGACTAAACTTATATTTATGAACCTGTCTGTAACATATCCTTTTTTTGGCAAAATACAAATGAACACCGGAGTTTATAACATATTTATAGATGTTTGCATTTTTTATAAAATGAATAAAATAAATTATGCATTTCTTCTGGCTGCGGGTGGGTACGATCATTTGCCGAATGACTAATTTTGTACTAAACAGTAAACAGATTTGAACTGGACTGTGCTTTATATTTAATAAATACAATTCCTTTTTAAACTATCCAGATTTTTTTATATGCTGATTGGCATGATCATTCACAGATGTTGCCTATACTAGCTAATAATACCTTCCATGCCTCCAACAGAATAGTTTCATTAAAACCCAACTCCATCCAAACCTTTTTTTTTTTTTTAGTTTTGGATAGGATGAGGAAAGGTTAGCAGTTTATATTCTGTCTTTCTAGAGATTTCCCCATTCTTCTTGTTCTCTTTGGTACCTATCTCCTGGACAGTAAGTGGATGAAGTTGCCCAAGTCAGGTAATAGGAAGCAAGATTTTAATTCTTCACAACTCTGCTCAAAACATGTCTCTGATAGCTGTCTTTGTCTGCAATGGGAAGATTTCTCTTTTTTTCCGTACTTTCCGACACCCATCAAATAAACAGGAAGTGAGGAAATATCTCCCAAATGAGTCATTTCAGGCACTCCATGAATGCACATTATTTTATAGCAACCTATCAAATTATGTAGTAAACTGTACATAGAGTTGGCCATACACTAATAGAATTTTGTTCAATTTCTTTCATTTTAAGAACGTTTGTTCAATTTTGTAATTGTTAGTGGGGTTAAATTAAAATTTGTTTTCAACCACAGTGATGTGAAATTTTGAAAGAGCAGAATGGAAACTTTTTTTTATGAACACACAAACTTCTAACGGTGAATGTGATTTTTATTCATAGAAGGAAATTCACTCCGAAATCCAATTTTCAAAGTAAATATTTTACTTTAGTACTGTCGAACAACATTTATCATATCATTGAATGTAGACATGTGTAATTGTTTTGTTCCGAATTATTATTTGGACACATTTTTTGTTATTCGGAGATTCGGATATATCCAAATACCCGAATTACAATATAAACAAAGTTTACCGAATAGTACGAATAACGAAATAAATTCGTCTGAATTTCCAAAATTCTAATTAAAGTTTGAATCAAATTTTGCATCAAATTCCTTTTGAAGTTGAACTGTAAACATGTTTCTGAAATCAAAAACTGTGTTATTAGAGTACCATTTCGAAATAATGCTGTTTTTGCTAAGCCAAAGTTGATTTAAAGAGTGATTGTAATCATTTCATGAAGATTTTTCTTATGTTTGTTCACTTTGCCGCATTTGAATCGAAAAAAAATATTACATTTTCACTTCGACCGATTTGAAATTTATCGATTTAAACGCTTCGAAACGAAAAAAAAACTGGAAATTCTAAGAAAATTTTAAAAAACACAAAACAAATTCCAAATATGAATTCCGAATACGAATCCCGAATACAAATTGAACGAATCGAATGAAACTAAACACTTAGATTAACGAAACAAAACAAAACAAAACAACTTTTTTCGGCATACACATGTCTAATTGAATGTAGTAATGAGAATGTTTGCTGATTCATAAATACTAGAAGATATTATATTTTAGATGAATAGTGATGGTCCTTATTCCATAGATATTTTGAAATGCCTTTTCTATCTTTCTGCATATTTTAGATGAATAGTGATGGTCCTTATTCCATAGATATTTTGAAATGCCTTTTCTATCTTTCTGCATTGGACGGATACTTTTCATATATATTTTGTGTATATATATATATATATATATATATATATATATATATATATATTTATATTTATATATATATATATTGTATTTATATATTTCATTTCAATATTTACCGTATTGCTTTCTGAAAGGCAATAGAGAACATGATGGCTAGATATGATGATGATGTTGACGATGATAATTCTAAGAACATAAAAATAACAACACATGCATATTTTGTCCATAAATGTTGGAGGAATGTTGGGTGTCCAAACACCTTATTGCAGCTTATCTAACAAGTTCTCTCCAATCATACAAAGTTTAACCTTCAAACCTAGCAAGTTCATGCAAATAGAGAGAAGAGAGAGGATAAAGCCGGCCATAGACAGTTTGAATCCCAGGCGGCTCAGCATGAAACTGGCCGAGATTCGAACAGTGTATGGGCAGGCTGACTGTACCAAGTTGATTGATCGATCAACTTGGGTACAACCAGCCTGCAGGAATTTACTTGCCATTATCGCTAGTGGCTAGTATAGCCGCTAGCAATATCCACTGTCTTCTCCTAGCGGGGACGACTTCCCCCACCCCAAAGTCTCGGCAGGAGGGATTCCCATGTCAGCACTGTCTGTGTTGATTGGGGAATCGTGCACATTGCAAACCGTGGCTGCAGGAAAGAAATTCATACTGTCTATGGCCTGCCTAAGACTGGCACAGATAAATGCTGTTAGCACTGAATAACTTAGGGAGGAGGGGGGCAATAAACAGTTCTCTAGACTTCCCGACTGATTACCAATCCACCCCATCCCACCCCACCCAAGAGGAGTCATCCAGCAGCATCTGGAGGGAACAATATACAAAAGACCACCACTCAATAGGCTGCAAAAAGGGCAAATACTATACTCCTGTCAGATAATGATTCTACTGCCACTAATTAAGGAAGGGATGTTCTCCTTTATGGTCCATTCGAGGTTCTCTAATTTCATGCTATGCAAGTTCTTGCTTGTCTTTTATTTTACTTCTGTTCTGGACCATTGAGGCATCGTCTGCTTAACTGAAACAAACATTTCTTAGGCTGACTCATGTACAGTATCTTAGCAAGTTATTTATAAGACAGAGAAGCTGTACTGTTGAGTAGTGTATATGACACTTTAGTAACCTCACAGACCACCAGTAGACAGCAGAAAGATTCTCAAAAAATACATGAAATAGTTTTACCTAAAAGCTATAGTAGCAGTAAAATAAAGTAGAAATACTTGTGTGCTAGCATACATAATACTGAATTATATTAATAAAATATAGTACCAGTTGTATTGGGTATATAAAGACATAAAGATAAGCAAATTTTCTCTTCATCTGGCATATAAGTGAACTTGTAAAGAGCGGTCTAAAATGTTTATTTACCAGATCATGATAGAGCTGAGTGGTGCAAGTCCCCCCAACAAGAAAAGCCCTGTCTCATCCGAGTGTTTGACACCACTGTCCTAATAAAAAAGTACCTGTTCTGTACTCTGCAAGCTGGGGATAGACAAGTAAGTGGCTTTTTGGGCACCTTTGCCAGTTTTTCCTTTGATTAAAGCGGGGTTCCGGGCATAATTTTTATTTTTTTTGCAAGCTAAAATTAATTACATTAAAAAGTCCCTAAAACATATTAATAACTCCCCAATCGTTTCAGAAATCATTGCAAACACTTGCCTTATATCCTCCAGCTCATGTTGTGGCCGTATCCATCATACGTGTGGGCATGTGAAGCCCAGTTCCTTTTTCTTCCTGGTTTTCAGGGAAAGGTGCATGCTGGGTGATTTTTAGGCACAGTAATGCCCAGAGACTCCTGGGAAATGAGTGTCATCATTTCCCAGGAGGCAATGAGGTCTTAGGACAGGACGTTGAACCACCTAGGACCAGGAACAAGGCAGATTACAAAATCTGCCTAGTAACAGCCAGATAGAAGTATGTTTTTTTTCCCTTACATTAAAGGCAAGCTGTTAATAGAAAGTACATTTTTAGGGTGGAAGTCCACTTTAACCACTTGCCGACCAGCTCACGCACATTTACGGTGGCAGGTTACCTCCTTCCCACAAATCTCCGTAACTCTATGTGTGCTCCTTTAAGAGCCATAGCAGGAACGCGTGCACCCACTGCACGGCAGGGGAACCGATGCACGTGGCCGGCTGCCGCGATGTCCGCTGGCCACCCGCCATCACGGGCACGAGAGCCAGAATGGGTTCTGTGTATGTAAACACACAAATCTCCAATTGACAGGGGAGGAGAGACAGATCTGCTGTTCCTAGTAATTAGGAACAGCAATATGTCTCCTCCTCCAGTCAGTCCCATCCCCCAAAAGTTACAAACACTCATGAGGAAACACATTTAACCCCTTGCTCGCCCCTAGTTTTAACCCCTTCCCTGCCAGTGACATTTATACAGTAATCAGTGGCTATTTCTAGCACTGATCGCTGTATAAATGTCAATGGTCCCAAAAAAGTGTCAAAAATGTCTGATTTGTCCACCGCAATTGAGCAGTCCCCCTAAAAATGATAAAAATGCCATAAATCTATCCCCTATTTTGTAGACGCTATAACTTATCCAAGGTATTTAGTAAGAGGCATGGCGAATATTTGAAGTTGTACCTTTTTGTCATAGTTTTATGAAAAATTAATACATTAAAAAAAGAAAATGTCACCAGTCACTAGTGCAGTACAGCGTCATATAACTAGTGTGGCGTTCATCAGAGACACTGACTGGTGATAGTTTTAAAAAAATATATAATTTTATTTCATTTTTTTAACTGTTTTTCTTTTATTTGCGATTTCGTTTTTTAACACACTGTGACTAGAGCAATTTATAGTAACATTGTACTACTCTGGGAAAGTGATTAGGATTTTTATTTATTTTTAACACAATATGACTGCTTATAGAAGTGAATTTAACTGCTATAAGCAAGCATTTTACTGAATGAAACTGAATTATTCAGTTTGTTTTCTTGTGATTAGCTGTGATTGGTCAGAGCTAATCACATGGTACAGAGGGGCTGTGATTGGCCCTGTCTGTACCATGTGATTACATTGACCAATCACAGCTAGCAACACAATTTTACACAATGGATGACATGAAAGGAAGCCATCCATTGTTTACAACTGTCATGTGATCAGCTGTGATTGGTCACAGTGGTCACATAGTACCGGCAGTGAGCAGTCAGTCAGTCAGTGGATGTGCCCGGTGGACACAGACAGTGACAGATGGCACTGTTGCACAGCCCCTTGAGTGGTGCTTTCTGAGAGGACGTCATATGACGTCCACTCAGAAGGAGGAAGCACCCATCAATCTGCTATAGCTTGGGCAGGAAGGTGTTAAAAAGGTTATTAGTAATTAGACACTCTCCGAAGAAGAGAAGGCTATGATATGCAAAGAGGGAGCTCTGCTAGGGAATTGACTCTTGCTGGAATAGTCAGATTTTCTAGCAAGTTCTAAAGCTGCCCATATTTTCAAACAAACATTTGCAGGAAAGTTCTCACCAGTACATTTGATGACTTAATGAATGTCATCTGAAAGTACATTTTGTTTGCTTTTAACATTTGATTTTGGGAATGTAATTTCCCAAACAAAAAAAACACAATTTTTTTACATTTGAGCAAAATTTTCCATCTTGCTTCTTTGAATTTTCTCATCACTGCGGTCGAAAATGAACGTCGACTTGACTCCACTGTCCATCATAAAATCAAATGATTGTTTGTGAAACTGAACAAAACTCTTTAAGGCTTAGGTACTGTATTTTACAAATTAAAAACATATATAATATATGAAAATGTAAAGCATTAAACATAATATTTCTTTGATTTCAAATGCAAATTTTAAAGTTGGTGACAGGATCTCCTTAATAGCTGGGACATCTTGGTCCTCGCAACCTTTCAGTGCTGTAAAGCAGATTGCCTATACTTTGCAAATACTACTCAGTGTTATATTTCTCTCAGCACAGGTTTCCTTTACTCTGTAAATATTTAGCAGCTCCTGGTCTAAGGACAGTATACAATGCACAATCCAGTCTTCACTACCTGTAAATATGCTTTCACATTTAATCCAGAAAATGATATATACTAGAAGCATAGAGGGTAAAGAATGAGAACCACAGACTCTTTCATGCACACATCTAGGGGACCATATAAAATAATCAATCCTTTTTGGTGGTGGCCAGCCATTTAGCTAATTACCGAGGTGAAGGGGCATCATTTTATGTAACCACAAAGGAGTCACAGTCTATCTTGTGTGTCGTACTTATTTTCAACCGTGACTGACAAAATGCAGCTCTTCTACCTGGCACTGCTTACTGATGCTAAGAACAGTCATTTTGTAGGAGCGTGAAATGTCTGCACTTAAGTGATTTGAGCTGCTTTTCAATGGCAACCTTTTTTTAACTGCTCTTTCATCTGTTCTCGTTCAAAGTGCTAACAAAATGCAAAAATGAACCAGTGAAAAGTTATATATGGTAATTTAAAAATGCTACACGTTACTTAAGGGTAATTCAGGTCTGTGGAAACACACAGTGGCATATAATACACAGTAGCATTGTAAGGTCTTAGGTACTTGGAGTATATCACTTGTAACACTGCCTGAATAGCTGCTTAACACTCACAGGATTTACACGTAAATGTTTAGGTTATACTACAAATGAATATTGCATGTGTTGAAGAAAACTTCAGCTTTTTTTTGGGGGGGGGTTAAAATTAAATGTTGTATGAATACGATGAATAAATAACACAAATGAAGGCAGCCCTGTGTTCCTCTATACATTCTTTAATGTAATGCAATAGCATTGCAGACTTACATTTTTACAAACGTTTCACATCTTGCTAAAAACCTTTCCAAAGCCTTGCTAAAAACTTTTACTTATATAAAATTTCAGTCAGCACTTCCATCATGATTTGGTTCTCAATGCATACTACAACATATATAATCTACATATATATATAAGAAGAGAGAGGCGAGAAGGCGAGACTTTATATAAAAAAATAAAAAAATGAATAAAAGGCCAGAATTTTTGCTGGGTTCTTACATAGTCTGATTAAAAAAGACACACATCCATCTACTTAATCAAAGAGAAAAATAGAAAAATAATTTACCACTTTAGCCCCGGAAGGATTTACCCACTTCCTGACCAGGCCATTTTTTGCGATACCGCACTGTGTAGCATGTGCGCGGTTGTGCGACATTATACCCAAACTAAATTGATGTCCTTTTTCCCCACTAAGAGAGCTTTCTTTTGGTGGTATTTGATCACATCTGCATTTTTTTTTGCGCTATAAACAAAAAAGACCGACGATTTTGAAAAAATATATATATTTTTTACTTTTTGCGATAATAAATATCCCCAAAAAAAGTTAAAAAAAAAACAAATTTCTTCCTCAGTTTAGTTATGCATAGGATGAATATGAAAAAACACGAAGCTTTACAACCCCTTTAAAGTAAATAACTGTAAACCAAGTTCACTATATGAACCACGTATGTATTTTTACATGTTGATCATATGCCCCCTTAATCGCCTCTTCTTAAGAGAAATGTAGAAATCGGAAGTTTGGTCCCCAAACCAAAATTCCCAAAAAAGGGGTGGGGGGCAATTGGACTATCTCGGTACAGGTTAAAGAAGTAAATTCAAGTGTGAGAACACATATATAGAAAAATATATAGAGTTTTTATTTATACAAAATCAATAAGAAACAACATATAGTCATATAATCATATACAATTTATGGTGACAAACCATACATATCACCAGTATAATGGTCCCCAAGGGGGGAATATCACAGTGGGATTTTAAGTCACGACTAGTTTTGCGGTCTATTGCCGCTTCGTCAAGAGAAAATCTGTAATTTGATTAGCAGATAATCAGTAACAATACAGTTGACCAAATTAATGGTACAGTCTCATACAGTCATAAAGATAAATACATGGGGAAAAAAGAGAGTAAATTGTATATGATTATATGTTGTTTCTTATTGATTTTGTATATATATTTTTTTCTATATATATATATATGTGTTCTCACACTTGAATCAACTTCTTTAACCTATACCGAGATAGTCCAATTGCCCCCGCCCCTTTTTGGGGAATTTTGGTTTGGGGACCAAACTTCCGATCTCTACATTTCAAAATTTCTTGGATGATGTTACTATTATTTACATTATCTTTATTCTGAGTACTATTTTAGAGGCCATACTGAATCTTTCTCTTCTTAAGAGAGAAAAAATTCAGTTCCTCTAATCTATCCTTATAGCTGAGCTCCTCCATGCCTATTATCAGTTTGGTTGCCCTTCTCTGCACTTTTGCCAGTTCCCCAATATCCTTTTTGTGAACTGGTGCCCAGTAAATCTGACCATATACCAATTTTTAGTTTTTTTTATGTTTTTCACTCTTGCTCAGCCCTCAGGCTGAATGGCAAAATATTGAATAGATGCCTCCATCCATGCTATACAGCGCAGTTGGATGAATCTCCCGCTGAGCCTAATGTATTCTGATCAGCTGTGAAAACACCTGAACAGCAGCCGCATCTGATTGAATTGCAGCTGCTATTCACCCCAAACTTTCCAAAGGAACCAAGTTTTATTGCTGTCTGATTACTCTACTTGGTGAAATCCCACCTCACTTCTTGTTCAAGTGATTATTGTCACTGGGTCACAAAGAATAAGGAAATTCACAACTGATGGTTGTCCCCAGAAAAGGAGCTACATGGAAATCCCCCTAGTGGAGACAACTGTTCTGGGGGCAACTGTCAAAGCTGGAACATCTTGTCAATGTGGTGAGATTTCTCTTAGTTCCTGTTTTATGTCTAAGCCAGGAAATAAGCAAAAAATTCCCCAAAAGGGCCACAGACAGGAATCAAAAACTGATAAAGGCTTTAACCCTCTCCAAAACAAAGGACATCTAGAGCTCCACTTTTATATTAAAACTAATTTAAAGAAAGATAACCACATGTTCTGCAAAATATAATTTTTTGGGGGTTTAATACCACTTTAAAAAGCTGATATGTTTGATCTGAATATCTACTTTTTAATACATTAACCTTTAAGTTCATGATTGTATAACCTAAATAACCATGAATGGTGTAAGCATAATAAGGAAGTGTTATACCAAGTGTTAACAGAATGAAATAATAATAAGCAATTAAGTGGGTCGAGTTTGTGGACCTTGAAAAAACTGCTGTAATCCTCCCGTTGCAAGATATTTTCCAGTGGTCAAACCTTAATCGGATCATGTGTCGCCAAAAGTGTTTTCTTTGTGTTATATCTTTAGCCGCCACTTCGATATTGTTGTGTATTGACATAGTACGGCATAAGCAGACCTTTGATTAGTGTTCTTTTTAGCAAATATACAAAGAATGATTGTGAAGGAGAAATACACTGCTCTCGCCGAGAACAGAAAATATAATGGCAGGCATGAAATTGCTTGAAGTCAAGACTGTTACATGAATACATATTTAGCCATGACCAAAATATTACCATTTTAAAGCATACTGATGAATTAGACACAGTGCATTCAATAGACTTGGCAGTGAAATGCAGTGGCATAGCTTAGAAATTTTGTTCTTTACAGTATGCCCTGGAATTTGTATTAAATATCCGTACTTAACATGGCTTATCTGCTAGTTTTGATTGTACAAAGAGGAAAGGGGGATGCAACTGTGGATTTAAAGCTGTGGAAGTCTCCTATAGCCTTGGCCATATTGTCTGAGTGATTTATTAACAAGGGGATAAATTAACACCTGGAAAATTCCTTTTCACACTGTTTCCTGCAATGAAACAAAAATATGACTGCCATAGACAATGTCATTTGCCCACTCTACAACTACAGTGCTTACCCTCTGCTCCTTTGAGGCAAAATATTCAACCTGAATAATACAAAAAAATGGTGCTGAGGATATATATATAGTGACGTGATATGTGCAGCTGCTATGCAGGAAGTGCTGGAACTTCAAATGTGAAATAAAGAAAATTAAAGTACAGCGCTGGCAACTAATAAATAGCAGTAACTGTACCAGGCATGGTTACAGATGGATTACTGTAACATGAAGTGCAGTAGTTAGGTGTATGATCACAAATGACTAAATGAACAAACACAGTCATAAAGTGCAACATAGGTGGATAATCTCCAATAACTAAATAAGCATATTAAAGCCTATTATAAGCAAATAAAGGTGCAACACAACCAGTGCTGAAAAATAAAATAAATAACACAACCAGTGCTAAGAAATAGGCAAATAATGAAGAATCTTCAACAGTTCCAAGGTTCCCCCAGAAAGTCAAGATGATCCCCCTTCAGAGACCCCATTCACCAGATAGATGGGATCCACAGCTTTTCAGTCTGGGATCATACAGGCATTGTAGAATCTCTCAAGCCCTGTACACACGATTGGTTTAACCGATGAAAACCATCTGATGGATTGTTTTCATCAGACAAACCGATCATGTATGGGACCCATCGGTCTTTTTTCCATCGGTTTTAAAAAATAGAACATGTTTTAAATTTTTCCGATGGATAAAAAAACGATCGAAAACTCTGATCGTCTATGGGCAAGTCCATCGGATAAAAAACCCACGCATGCTCAGAATCAAGTCGACGCATGCTCAGAAGCATTGAACTTAATTTTTCTCGGCTCATCTGAGTTTTTTACGTCACCGCGTTTGGAACGGTCGGTTTTTTGACTGATGGTGTGTAGGCAAGACTGATGGAAGTCAGCTTCATCGGATTTCCGATTAACTAAACCATCGGATTAGAATCCATAGGATATACGATCGTGTGTACGAGGCTTCAGGGTTCAAAAACTGGGATGTGATCTTGGTAGGTGCTTGATAGAGTTAGGATGACGTTGTCACCGATATATAAAACAAAAAGATGCATATAGTGAAGTACTGCTGGGCGAGTGGAGATCAGCGCTGAAAGCGCTACTCACAAGATGCAGGCAAAAGCAGGCTATCAGAAACCGTCCATTGATGACGCCCTGGAGGAGGGGCGAAACGCGTTTTTCCGGTTTACGTCAACCAGTGACACGATTTCCTGCCTCCGTAGAGCGCACGCCATTCTAGCAGCGCTCGTGGTAGTTTCTGATAGCCTGCTTCTGCCTTTATGTTGCACTTTATGACTGTGTTTGTTCATTTAGTAATTTGTGATCATACACCTACCTACTGCACTTCATGTTAAAGTAATCCATTTGTAACCATACCTGGTACGGTTACTGCTATTTATTAGTTGCCAGCGCTGTACTTAAATTTTCTTTATTTCAAAATATTCAACCTCCCTGCACCAATATGACTACATTTGGAGGTAGACCATCAATGAGCAGCTGCAGGGTTGGGCCAAGGGGTAGCCAGAAGAGATGACCACCTTGGGCACTTTAGCAGGAGGTGGAACACAAACGATGCTGCTGAAATAGTTCACAGCTCATGTGTGGAGGACACACCCTGGCCTTTTTGCCTTGGGTGCTAAAGGACCTTGCCCTGTCAGCTATCATGATTTTGAAAGGAACGCTCCTAAAAAAGCTCCTAATGCCCACCAACAATAAGGTATGTACAACCCCATAACTTTGTAATCACTACAAAATAAATAATTTGCCACATTAGGAATACCTAATTAGTTATTGAAGCTCATAAGGTTGCAGGGTGTTCTATGAGTGTCCCCTCCACAGAGTTCCTTGTTCCCTAGCTAAGAGCATATACAAGGTCCTCCCTAAGAGCAGGAAACATATGTTGCTTGCTTTTACCTTTCTTAGCCAGAAAAGCTGCTGTGCACCCCTCTGAATTAAATTTTTCATCAGGTCTTGACTTGACCACATTTGAGGCTAAGAAACATGGATATGGTAAACTGTGTTCACCTCACAGGTTCACTATTTGATTCAGCCAGAAGAGCAGACTTGTCAGCACAGTGCCTAGAAGCAACTTGACCATAGAGGGGGCAGATAGGTTGCACATATTCTTCCCATTGCCATTACAACCTTCTGCTACTAGGAGTGACAAAAAAGCCCCTTATCTTTTTATTATCTGGCACTGGAGTTTTAAAATGGGTAGCCATTGCTCAGTAATGAAATGTATGAGGGCTAGTACTAATATACTAGGAGGCCACACTCACTGCCTAATTGACAAAATGATACCTACCTACGTGATTTGTGTAGGCATGTTAGCCATTAGCATGTCATGCCAACATTTTTTTTTCTAGTTTGGCTTGACTAATGACTAAGTATCCTACCTAAATGACTTTTACATGGCTTTTTCTGTATATTTAAGGCCTTCGTTTGGTACAATGTTTTAATAAATAAACTTTCATGTTTTTAATACAAGCTGACAAAAAAATGTACTAATTTTGTATTCCTAAATAATATATTTAAATTCTATTTTGAAATGAAGCATCACTGCTAATTGTAACAATTATTGTTAATATTACCTAGGCAATGACCTCCCACATTGCATGGATTAACCAGTTGTCTACCAGTCCTATGTATAAATGGCGTCTGGTAGACTAGAATTATAAACTCACTCTGAGCTGCTATAGCGTGTGCTAAATATTAAAGAGTGGTAGAAGTGTTTCGGTTAACCAGATAGAACCTATTGCAAAGGTAAAATTAAAAGCAGTGCGGAGTAGAGCTAGAACCTCAGTTACACCCTTAGGTATGTCTTCTCCCACCAAACGCAGCTAAAAGTGTATAGTAAAATATATGTAGACCTGATCAATCCTCACTGCATACACAAGTAGCAGGAAATGGTGAAGACAATGTAATTTACCTCTCCACTGGAATAGCAAAGGGTATGAAAGGCTCCACCCTTCAGGATAGTTCTCCTCATGAGGTGTGAACCCTTAATAACTGCGTACACATACAGTATTTTGTCCTGATCATAAATGACAACAAACTGCCCTATATTTTATATTTTAATTTTTCACGTGTAGCGGAACCCCTCTCCACTCCCCTGTTGAATTCGGCTCACAATGTCTCTGGTCTAGGGGTATTTGATAGGGGAGGGAGCGGGTGAGCTACGCCTGGCTTCCACCACAGGTGTACATGTGGTATTAGCAATGTCTCTGTTGTTTCTTTACCTTCGGGTCTGTGCTGTGCATCGGGATCCTCCCTCCAAGAGTCACCGTGAACTTCGTCTGCTAGGAACTGAGCCCCACACCATTAAAGTCCAACACTCCTTTATTTTAGAACATAACATGGACTCCCTTGAAGACAGAACAGAAAAGGAGGTGTGGGTGCGAATAGGCCCAGACACAATTCGGTCCTCCACTCTCCTCCTGGAGAGTGGGCTATGGTCTCCACAAAAAGGAGGCTCGGCACACAGTGATATTCGTCCCTCAGCCCACGGTGACAGCGCCACCTGGTGGACCACTGGTGTCACCGCCAGATTCAAATATACACCCGGGAAAGTACATACCCGCTACACTCTCTGTGGCAGGCTCAGCACTATGAAGTGCCTTTATGCGCTGTGGCATTAGAAGAATTTGATTTCTCTGATCTTTTAGTCCACACAAGACTATCTGTTACTCTAATTCCTCTAGCGCCGTTCTATGGAAGCAGTAGGTTTAAAGAGCACACCAAACCTTTAAGATAACTTCTTTATTCACTTCAGCTTTTCTTCTTATATAACACTGACAATTTAGCTTAGCAGCAGGAAGTCCATGTACAAACACGTGTTGAACAAAGTATAACAAATGTCGGTTCAACTGTTCAATCTTGTAATTCTACATAAAATGGTAGATATATTTCTCTCTTCAGTATCTGTACTTTCACTTTAAAATACTTTAGACACTTTATGATCTATCTGGGACTTGCTCTGATGTTTGCTCTGAAACCTGGTTTGAAACCTGGTTTGATTCTGGTTTGAATCTGGTTTGATTCCTGGTTTGATTTTTTGTTTGATTGTTTGCAAACCTGGTTTGGTGGAACTACAAGTGAACACATAACTAGTTTCAGTATACAGTTCTAATTACATTATTAACAATAGAAACTTATATAACTGTATTAAATACCTATTTTGGCCACTTGCTTCCATAAAACCGGACTCTGGATGGATCTGAACTGTTCAGCTCCACACTCTGATGTAAAATGAAATTCTAGACATGTGATATGAGATTTCCTAGACAGAACATGAGTGAAATGCTGGCTATGATTGGCCAGAGACATTTGCTCAGTGAGATTGGTTGTGATTGGCTAAAACTCCTGATGAGTCACAAAAGCTTAACTCTATGCTTTCTGGTTGCAATTCTGCTGTATTATTGCTTACTTTTCTGTATATAGAAATGACTCTTAAAGGTATATTTTTTCTTTTCTTCTGTGAACACAATATACAACTGTTATATGACATCCACATATAAAGTCACAGTAAATAACTCTGCTGTTATTTCTCACAAATGAGCATATACACTGTTATTAACATTATTAGCAGGTCTAGCTATATATGCATGTAAGCCACATTAGCAACCTAGGACAGGTCTTAGTTGGCCAGCTACACTCCCACCAAATTACCTATAATTCTATGTTCTCTATAGTAGGATTTGAACATAAATTTGGGGAATTTTCCATCAGGTTCTCAACTTCCAAGTGTCTTTTATCACTTTCAAGTATGTCATCTTGACACCTGGCAGCAGTGCTCAATGTTTGTACAACTTTTACTTCTGGATCACCCATAGACAATTCTGTGTAACCTTCACTGGGTATGATTTCCTTTTCCCAAAGGAACTCTGGACCGGTGAACCAGTTTGAATTTTTCAATTCTGTTACATTCAGGCCTCTTGAAGCATGATCTGCTGGGTTATGCTTTGTATCAATGTGATGCCAATGTTCCGGATTTGTTATTTCCCGAATTTTCTGAACTCTGTTGGCGACAAAGACATGGAATCTTCGAGCTTCGTTGTTTATGTATCCTAGGACAACTCGCGAGTCTGTCCAAAAGTATTCTTCATCTCTTTTTAACTCTAATTCTTCTCTCAGAAACTTGCTTACTGATGCTGAAACAACAGCTTCTGTCAGTTCAAGTCTTGGTATTGTCTGAATACTGGTGGGTGCAACGCTGGTCTTTCCCATAACCAGGGCACAGTGTATTTTTCCTTCTCCTATCACTCTGATGTAGGAGCACTGTCCATAACCATAACTACTGGCGTCTGAAAAGTGATGAAGTTCTATTTTCTTGTACTCTCCGAAATCATGAGGTACAAAACATCTAGGTATCCGAACTTCTCTCAAATTTTGCAAGTCTTTTATCCAAGCCTCCCACCTTGGCCTCAAATCTTCAGGTATGGGTTCATCCCATCCCAACTTCCGTCTACACAATTCTTGTAGTATTTATTTTGCTTTGAGGATTACTGGTGCCAAGAATCCCAATGGATCATATATAGAAGCCACTGCGGAAAGTATGGTACGTCTAGTTGCAACCTTTTCTTTCATGGATGTTTCAAAGAAGAACTCGTCATTCTCTACATTCCATCTCAATCCAAGTACATTCTGAACTGGAAGATGATCATAATTGAGATCTACATTCTTCATTGTTGATGCACGTTCAGAGTCACTGATGGATTCCAGTTGTTTGAGATAAATTTGTGAAGGTGCAGGTTTCCTCTTGCGCATAACTCTTGGCTTTCTTTCACTAGTTTGATTGCAGATTCTGAGGACTGTAAACTTATAAGACCATCATCTACGTAAAAGTTTTTCTTAAGAAAATTTGCTGCTGATGGACAATCCTTTTCATTTTTATTGGCCAGGTACTTCATACCATAATTGCCGCAACCTGGAGACGACGCTGCTCCAAACAAGTGTACTTTCATTCTGTATTCTGCTGGCTCTGTATCTGTATCTCCGTCCTCCCACCATAGGAATCTCAGGAAGTCTCTATCTTCATTCTTCACATGAAACTGGTGGAACATCTTTTCAACGTCACACATGACCGCTATGGGATACTTTCTGAATCTACAGAGTACTCCAGGCAGAGTGTTTGTAAGATCTGGTCCTTTTAATAAATGATCGTTCAATGCAACACCATCATACTTTGCTGAGCAATCAAATACTACTCTAATCTTATCTGGTTTCTTTGGGTGGTAAACACCTTGATGTGGGATGTACCACACTTATCCTTCTTTAGGTTGGTTATTAACTTTTTCTGCATGTCCTTCTTCAAGGATGCTTTCCATGAATTTCAAATAATCCTGCTTGAATTTGAGATCTCTTCCCATCCTTTTCTTCAAACATTTCAATCTCGCTAGGGCAAGATTTTTGTTATTTGGCAGACGAGGTCGTTCTCTAAAAGGTAAGGGCATTTCAAGATAACCTTGTTGATTCTGTTGAATACTTTCTTCTAGAATGTGTACGAACTTTATGTCTTCTTGGGATACACTCTTTTCTTTAAAACTTATGTCTGCAAAGTCAGATTCAAGGATCTTGATTACTGCCGCTGAACTTACAGCTGGTAACTCTTGGACAGATATTCGATGACATAATCCTGTCACCTGTCTTGAGTTTGCAATCTGCTGTTTTCCTCCAACAATGCCCCATCCTAGATCAGTTTGAACAGCGTAGGGTTCACCCTTTCCTCCTGTGATTACCCTTCGTGGTACCAAAGCTTCGGGACAATCATAACCTATCAACAGTCCAACACCAAACTCCTTCAGCGGGGACATTTCATGAGATATGACAGATAGGTGCTCCCATTTATTGGCTGTTTCACAGGTAGGTATGCGATCTCGATCTAGAGGTATATCGTCTTTTGTATAAGCTGGAGGTAGATCCAATGTGAGGTTTGAATGAAGTCCTCTAACTATCAATCCTTTGACCCTTTGACTGTTCACTAATGTGTCTCTCCCCATCATTGTGGTGAGTTTGAGCTTCACTGGTTCTGTAGCCACTTGTAATTCCTTGCAGATTTCTTGATCGATGAAGGTGACATCGCTTTGGGCATCCAGTAGTGCATAGGCATATACCTTCTTATTCTTCCTTTTAGGATTTGAAATGCACACTGGTACAACCATTGATGTGCCGTTGCTTTCCCTCACTCTGCAAGAGAATACCGATGCTTTCTTTTCTTCCTCAGCATCGTTAGGTATTGAGGATTTATCCTTCTTTGGACGTTCTTCGTGTAGTGGTGTAGGATGGCGTCCTTTGCAAACGCTGCATGTGGCCCTTTTCTTACACTCCTTAGTAATATGGCCTTTTCTTAGGCACCCAAAACACAGTTGGTTAACAAGTACAAACTTTTTCTTTTCATTTGGGGATTTCTCCTTCAATTGTTGGCACTTGTGTATAGAGTGGTTCTCTCCACAGAACATACACTTAAAAGTAGTCTGAGGATTTGTCGGTTCTGTCTCTCTACTGATCCCAGTAGTAACTTTGAACTTGCTCTCGTAGGTATCTATACCTTTCTCTGTTGTGTCGGTTGCAAAGCTAGTTGCTCTTGCACGTCTTATATCCCTCGCATGCCTTTCTTCTAAGGACTTTAAGGCGTAAGATCCTGTTACTGGATTACATACTATTCGTGCTTCCTTATTAACGAACTCAGGGAACTTTTCAAAACTTGGGAAGTCCTTACTTAGATCTAACTGTTCAGTCACATAGCGATTCCATCTAGAAGCCACTTCTTCAGGTAGCTTAGCTAGCATCCTGTGGTTTTCTAGATAGTCGTTCAGTACTTCTAGTCCTCGTACATGTGGGATGGCATTGCTGCATGCTTGCAGGAAGTCACCATACTCTTGGAGTTTGAAATGTTCTTTAGGACCTATTTTAGGTCAGTTATTCAATTTATCCCTAAAGGCTCTTTGTACTAAGAAAGGATGACCATATCTTGCGTTTAACTTTTCCCAAGCTTGCTTGTAGGCTTCTTCATCTGTTCTATAGAAGTTACCTTCAAGAGCTTTTTTCGCTTCTCCACCAACATATTTCTGAAGGTAGAATAACTTGTCAACTGGCCTGGAGCAATGATGCTCAATGATCATTTCAAAACTTGCCTTCCACTCTATGAACTTCAGTATGTCTCCTGAAAATACAGTAGGTTCTGGAACGGGAAGTCTTGCTGGGACTGTTCTCTGTCGTCTTGCTGGGACAATAGTCGCAACATTCTCCTGATTATTGCAGTGACATCTAGGAACAGAATTATCCTGTTTTATTTTTTCACCTAGTTCTGAATTGGGTGAGTCTCTCTTTTCGTCTTTCTGAGCAGGGATGGAAGGGCAATGACTTTTTGCTTCATTACATACTGGAGATTTCCTTCCATTATCCTGGGCGTATGAAAGGAAGTAGTAGTCTGCATCTTCAGTTAGTACAGATTTGGACTTATGATTACTATTCATGTCCTCTTCGTGTACTCTTAGTCTGGCTTCTATAATCTTGACTTCCTTCAGCCTTTCCATTTCTGCTACTCGTAGACGCTGCGCCTCGATTGCAGATTCCATCTCAATTTCTGCTCTCTTGACAGCAAGTTGTTCGACAAGTTCCTTTCTTTTGGCTATTTAAGTACTTGAGGACTCTGATATGTTACTGGCACTTCTGCTAGTGGAAGAGGTCCTACTTGCGATTGTGGTTCTTCCTAAGGACCTAGCATAGTCTCTCATAAAAAGCTCATTCATTCTCTTTCTTGCCTTAACTTCATCATAGTTAGCTTCAGATGATAGTTCTCTCATGAGCTTTACTAAACATTTAGTGACTGCAGTACATGTGTCCATGTTCCTTACAATATCCTGGGGAGGTGTTGTAGAAGACCGCAGGTTGACATATGCTGCCATAAGCTCTGCTTCAGATTCTTCTACCGTCTCTATCATATCACTCAAGTTTCCTTTTATACTTTCTTGCTTTAGCTTTCTACGAACATCTTTAATGTAGGATTTCCACTTATCATACATTCTGGTGAACTTTTTTCCTTTCAATACTGCTTCTTGCTCCAAATTTTCCAGCATCTTTAGGGTCGGTTTTCTGATACATTCTGAACGTCTTAGTTCATCTGTTTGGGGCAAGACTAATGCTGCATCAGACTCTTCTACCTCAAACAGGTTCACTTGCTCTTCACCTTCTATCTTATCTATCTTTGTATCCTCAAACAGTGGCATAGAAATACTAGGCTTAGACATTTTACTTTAAGTGCTATAACAATCAATACGAATATTAAGAAGACTTTCACTTTAAATGCAATAGCAATAGGTGCAGGCAGTAAAAATGACTTTCTCTTTAAAATACTTTAGAGTCCGTGTACTACAACTGACCCTTGTTCTTTACTTACAGTCCTTTTACTCCTGAACACAAAAATGTCTCTTTCTTGTCAAGCCTATGTGCAATGATAGTAATAAAGGAAAGTTCTGACCTTATTCTGAAGAGCAGGATACTGTGATCTGTAGGTTGCTGGAACAAATAGTCTTAAAGGAGACTTGTCTTTGTTGATCTGATGCTCTACTCTGACGTGCGATGCTTTGTGCTGACGTGCAATGCTCTGTGCTGTCTTCGATGCTTTACGCTGATGTCGATGCTTTGCGATACTCTGTGCTGTCTTGCGATGCTTTGCGCTGACTTGCGATGCTTTTCGCTGACGTGCGATGCTTTGCGCTGTCTTGCGATGCTCTGCGCTGACTTGCGATGCTTTGCGCTGACATGCGATGCTTTGCGCTGACGTGCGATGCTTTTCGCTGACGTGCGATGCTTTGTGCTGCAGGCTTTGGGCCTAGTGGCAGGGAAATAGCTGCCTGCAGTATGTGGCCTCTTTGTGGGTAGCGGTGCAGGCACTCTAACTCTGGACTTTGGCCTCCCACCATGCGTCTTTTTCTCTCTCTAGGGATCGCAGGAGGGTTGGCGCTCTCTCTGTGACTATCTTGCCTTTGCCGTTCTGCTACTTTAAGAGTCGGCTGCAGTTTGACTAAAACACATGTCCTATGGCCTCTATGGTAGCTCCGCTGCTCAAATGCGCTCTTTACTATGCAAGTTGAGGAGCACAATCGCCTCACCCTCAAGTGGCCAAAATAGTTCCACTTTGGGCTAAATAGTTCCACTTTGGGCGAATAGTTCCACTGTGGCAGGCGCAGCACTATGAAGTGCCTTTATGCGCTGTGGCATTAGAATAATTTGATTTCTCTGATCTTTTAGTCCACACAAGACTATCTGTTACTCTAATTCCTCTAGCGCCGTTCTATGGAAGCAGTAGGTTTAAAGAGCACACCAAACCTTTAAGATAACTTCTTTATTCACTTAGTTTTTCTTCTTATATAACACTGAGGCCTCGTACACACGACCGAGTTTCTCGGCAAGAACCAGCAAGAAACTTGCAGGCAGAGATGTCTTGCCGAGAAATTCGTTTGTGTGCATGGTTTCTCGTCAAGAAAACCGACAAGTAATCTCGACGAGAAAATAGAGAACCTGCTCTCTATTTTCTCGTCGAGATTCTCGTCGGCATGTTTCTCGACGAGAAAAGTGAGTGTGTATACACTTACCTGTCCTCCGGGAAGCCCGCGCATGTTCGAAATGAATTTGACGCATGCGCGGTAGCTTCCTAGGCATAGGTAGGGTATACCAAGATGGCGGCGACGGCATGCGCTCGTCGTAGTCGATGACGTCACCGCGTACGCTCCATTCAAAGAACCGCGGGTTCTTTGAATCGAGCATCTGTACACTCGGCTGGGACAAGTTTCTTGTCCAAGAATCTCGTCGAAAAAAACGACATGTTTTTTTCTACGAGAATCTCGGCCGTGTGTACGAGGCTTGACAATTTAGCAGCAGGAAGTCCATGTACAAACACGTGTTGAACAAAGTATAACAAATGTCGGTTCAACTGTTCAATCTTGTAATTCTACATAAAATGGTAGATATATTTCTCTCTTCAGTATCTGTACTTTCACTTTAAAATACTTTAGACACTTTATGATCTATCTGGGACTTGCTCTGATGTTTGCTCTGAAACCTGGTTTGAAACCTGGTTTGATTCTGGTTTGAATCTGGTTTGATTCCTGGTTTGATTGTTTGTTTGATTGTTTGCAAACCTGGTTTGGTGGAACTACAAATGAACACATAACTAGTTTCAGTATACAGTTCTAATTACATTATTAACAATAGAAACTTATATAACTGTATTAAATACCTATTTTGGCCACTTGCTTCCATAAAACCGGACTCTGGATGGATCTGAACTGTTCAGCTCCACACTCTGATGTAAAATGAAATTCTAGACATGTGATATGAGATTTCCTAGACAGAACATGAGTGAAATGCTGGCTATGATTGGCCAGAGACATTTGCTCAGTGAGATTGGTTGTGATTGGCTAAAACTCCTGATGAGTCACAAAAGCTTAACTCTATGCTTTCTGGTTGCAATTCTGCTGTATTATTGCTTACTTTTCTGTATATAGAAATGACTCTTAAAGGTATATTTTTTCTTTTCTTCTGTGAACACAATATACAACTGTTATATGACATCCACATATAAAGTCACAGTAAATAACTCTGCTGTTATTTCTCACAAATGAGCATATGCACTGTTATTAACATTATTAGCAGGTCTAGCTATATATGCATGTAAGCCACATTAGCAACCTAGGACAGGTCTTAGCTGGCCAGCTACACTCCCACCAAATTACCTATAATTCTATGTTCTCTATAGTAGGATTTGAACATAAATTTGGGGAATTTTCCATCAGGTTCTCAACTTCCAAGTGTCTTTTATCACTTTCAAGTATGTCATCTTGACACCTGGCAGCAGTGCTCAATGTTTGTACAACTTTTACTTCTGGATCACCCATAGACAATTCTGTGTAACCTTCACTGGGTATGATTTCCTTTTCCCAAAGGAACTCTGGACCGGTGAACCAGTTTGAATTTTTCAATTCTGTTACATTCAGGCCTCTTGAAGCATGATCTGCTGGGTTATGCTTTGTATCAATGTGATGCCAATGTTCCGGATTTGTTATTTCCCGAATTTTCTGAACTCTGTTGGCGACAAAGACATGGAATCTTCGAGCTTCGTTGTTTATGTATCCTAGGACAACTCGCGAGTCTGTCCAAAATATTCTTCATCTCTTTTTAACTCTAATTCTTCTCTCAGAAACTTGCTTACTGATGCTGAAACAACAGCTGCTGTCAGTTCAAGTCTTGGTATTGTCTGAATACTGGTGGGTGCAACTCTGGTCTTTCCCATAACCAGGGCACAGTGTATTTTTCCTTCTCCTATCACTCTGATGTAGGAGCACTGTCCATAACCATAACTACTGGCGTCTGAAAAGTGATGAAGTTCTATTTTCTTGTACTCTCCGAAATCATGAGGTACAAAACATCTAGGTATCCGAACTTCTCTCAAATTTTGCACGTCTTTTATCCAAGCCTCCCACCTTGGCCTCAAATCTTCAGGTATGGGTTCATCCCATCCCAACTTCCGTCTACATAATTCTTGTAGTATTTCTTTTGCTTTGAGGATTACTGGTGCCAAGAATCCCAATGGATCATATATAGAAGCCACTGCGGAAAGTATGGTACGTCTAGTTGCAACCTTTTCTTTCATGGATGTTTCAAAGAAGAACTCGTCATTCTCTACATTCCATCTCAATCCAAGTACATTCTGAACTGGAAGATGATCATAATTGAGATCTACATTCTTCATTGTTGATGCACGTTCAGAGTCACTGATGGATTCCAGTTGTTTGAGATGAATTTGTGAAGGCGCAGGTTTCCTCTTGCGCATAACTCTTGGCTTTCTTTCACTAGTTTGATTGCAGATTCTGAGGACTGTAAACTTATAAGACCATCATCTACGTAAAAGTTTTTCTTAAGAAAATTTGCTGCTGCTGGACAATCCTTTTCATTTTTATTGGCCAGGTACTTCATACCATAATTGCCGCAACCTGGAGACGACGCTGCTCCAAACAAGTGTACTTTCATTCTGTATTCTGCTGGCTCTGTATCTGTATCTCCGTCCTCCCACCATAGGAATCTCAGGAAGTCTCTATCTTCATTCTTCACATGAAACTGGTGGAACATCTTTTCAACGTCACACATGACCGCTATGGGATACTTTCTGAATCTACAGAGTACTCCAGGCAGAGTGTTTGTAAGATCTGGTCCTTTTAATAAATGATCGTTCAATGCAACACCATCATACTTTGCTGAGCAATCAAATACTACTCTAATCTTATCTGGTTTCTTTGGGTGGTAAACACCTTGATGTGGGATGTACCACACTTATCCTTCTTTAGGTTGGTTATTAACTTTTTCTGCATGTCCTTCTTCAAGGATGCTTTCCATGAATTTCAAATAATCCTGCTTGAATTTGAGATCTCTTCCCATCCTTTTCTTCAAACATTTCAATCTCGCTAGGGCAAGATTTTTGTTATTTGGCAGACGAGGTCGTTCTCTAAAAGGTAAGGGCATTTCAAGATAACCTTGTTGATTCTGTTGAATACTTTCTTCTAGAATGTGTACGAACTTTATGTCTTCTTGGGATACACTCTTTTCTTTAGAACTTATGTCTGCAAAGTCAGATTCAAGGATCTTGATTACTGCCGCTGAACTTACAGCTGGTAACTCTTGGACAGATATTCGATGACATAATCCTGTCACCTGTCTTGAGTTTGCAATCTGCTGTTTTCCTCCAACAACGCCCCATCCTAGATCAGTTTGAACAGCGTAGGGTTCACCCTTTCCTCCTGTGATTACCCTTCGTGGTACCAAAGCTTCGGGACAATCATAACCTATCAACAGTCCAACACCAAACTCCTTCAGCGGGGACATTTCATGAGATATGACAGATAGGTGCTCCCATTTATTGGCTGTTTCACAGGTAGGTATGCGATCTCGATCTAGAGGTATATCGTCTTTCGTATAAGCTGGAGGTAGATCCAATGTGAGGTTTGAATGAAGTCCTCTAACTATCAATCCTTTGACCCTTTGACTGTTCACTAATGTGTCTCTCCCCATCATTGTGGTGAGTTTGAGCTTCACTGGTTCTGTAGCCACTTGTAATTTCTTGCAGATTTCTTGATCGATGAAGGTGACATCGCTTTGGGCATCCAGTAGTGCATAGGCATATACCTTCTTATTCTTCCTTTTAGGATTTGAAATGCACACTGGTACAACCATTGATGTGCCGTTGCTTTCCCTCACTCTGCAAGAGAATACCGATGCTTTCTTTTCTTCCTCAGCATCGTTAGGTATTGAGGATTTATTCTTCTTTGGACGTTCTTCGTGTAGTGGTGTAGGATGGCGTCCTTTGCAAACGCTGCATGTGGCCCTTTTCTTACACTCCTTAGTAATATGGCCTTTTCTTAGGCACCCAAAACACAGTTGGTTAACAAGTACAAACTTTTTCTTTTCATTTGGGGATTTCTCCTTCAATTGTTGGCACTTGTGTATAGAGTGGTTCTCTCCACAGAACATACACTTAAAAGTAGTCTGAGGATTTGTCGGTTCTGTCTCTCTACTGATCCCAGTAGTAACTTTGAACTTGCTCTCGTAGGTATCTATACCTTTCTCTGTTGTGTCGGTTGCAAAGCTAGTTGCTCTTGCACGTCTTATATCCCTCGCATGCCTTTCTTCTAAGGACTTTAAGGCGTAAGATCCTGTTACTGGATTACATACTATTCGTGCTTCCTTATTAACGAACTCAGAGAACCTTTCAAAACTTGGGAAGTCCTTACTTAGATCTAACTGTTCAGTCACATAGCGATTCCATCTAGAAGCCACTTCTTCAGGTAGCTTAGCTAGCATCCTGTGGTTTTCTAGATAGTCGTTCAGTACTTCTAGTCCTCGTACATGTGGGATGGCATTGCTGCATGCTTGCAGGAAGTCACCATACTCTTGGAGTTTGAAATGTTCTTTAGGACCTATTTTAGGCCAGTTATTCAATTTATCCCTAAAGGCTCTTTGTACTAAGAAAGGATGACCATATCTTGCGTTTAACTTTTCCCAAGCTTGCTTGTAGGCTTCTTCATCTGTTCTATAGAAGTTACCTTCAAGAGCTTTTTTCGCTTCTCCACCAACATATTTCTGAAGGTAGAATAACTTGTCAACTGGCCTGGAGCAATGATGCTCAATGATCATTTCAAAACTTGCCTTCCACTCTATGAACTTCAGTATGTCTCCTGAAAATACAGTAGGTTCTGGAACGGGAAGTCTTGCTGGGACTGTTCTCTGTCGTCTTGCTGGGACAATAGTCGCAACATTCTCCTGATTATTGCAGTGACATCTAGGAACAGAATTATCCTGTTTTATTTTTTCACCTAGTTCTGAATTGGGTGAGTCTCTCTTTTCGTCTTTCTGAGCAGGGATGGTGAGGACTCTGATATGTTACTGGCACTTCTGCTAGTGGAAGAGGTCCTACATGCGATTGTGGTTCTTCCTAAGGACCTAGCATAGTCTCTCATAAAAAGCTCATTCATTCTCTTTCTTGCCTTAACTTCATCATAGTTAGCTTCAGATGATAGTTCTCTCATGAGCTTTACTAAACCTTTAGTGACTGCAGTACATGTGTCCATGTTCCTTACAATATCCTGGGGAGGTGTTGTAGAAGACCGCAGGTTGACATATGCTGCCATAAGCTCTGCTTCAGATTCTTCTACCGTCTCTATCATATCACTCAAGTTTCCTTTTATACTTTCTTGCTTTAGCTTTCTACGAACATCTTTAATGTAGGATTTCCACTTATCATACATTCTGGTGAACTTTTTTCCTTTCAATACTGCTTCTTGCTCCAAATTTTCCAGCATCTTTAGGGTCGGTTTTCTGATACATTCTGAACGTCTTAGTTCATCTGTTTGGGGCAAGACTAATGCTGCATCAGACTCTTCTACCTCAAACAGGTTCACTTGCTCTTCACCTTCTATCTTATCTATCTTTGTATCCTCAAACAGTGGCATAGAAATACTAGGCTTAGACATTTTACTTTAAGTGCTATAACAATCAATACGAATATTAAGAAGACTTTCACTTTAAATGCAATAGCAATAGGTGCAGGCAGTAAAAATGACTTTCTCTTTAAAATACTTTAGAGTCCGTGTACTACAACTGACCCTTGTTCTTTACTTACAGTCCTTTTACTCCTGAACACAAAAATGTCTCTTTCTTGTCAAGCCTATGTGCAATGATAGTAATAAAGGAAAGTTCTGACCTTATTCCGAAGAGCAGGATACTGTGATCTGTAGGTTGCTGGAACAAATAGTCTTAAAGGAGACTTGTCTTTGTTGATCTGATGCTCTACTCTGACGTGCGATGCTTTGCGCTGACGTGCAATGCTCTGTGCTGTCTTGCGATGCTTTACGCTGATGTCGATGCTTTGCGATACTCTGTGCTGTCTTGCGATGCTTTGCGCTGACTTGCGATGCTTTTCGCTGACGTGCGATGCTTTGTGCTGTCTTGCGATGCTCTGCGCTGACTTGCGATGCTTTGCGCTGACGTGCGATGCTTTGCGCTGACGTGTGATGCTTTTCGCTGACGTGCGATGCTTTGTGCTGCAGGCTTTGGGCCTAGTGGCGGGGAAATAGCTGGCTGCAGTATGTGGCCTCTTTGTGGGTAGCGGTGCAGGCACTCTAACTCTGGACTTTGGCCTCCCACCATGCGTCTTTTTCTCTCTCTAGGGATCGCAGGAGGGTTGGCGCTCTCTCTGTGACTATCTTGCCTTTGCCGTTCTGCTACTTTAAGAGTCGGCTGCAGTTTGACTAAAACACATGTCCTATGGCCTCTATGGTAGCTCCGCTGCTCAAATGCGCTCTTTACTATGCAAGTTGAGGAGCACAATCGCTTCACCCTCAAGTGGCCAAAATAGTTCCACTTTGGGCTAAATAGTTCCACTTTGGGCGAATAGTTCCACTGTGGCAGGCACAGCACTATGAAGTGCCTTTATGCGCTGTGGCATTAGAATAATTTGATTTCTCTGATCTTTTAGTCCACACAAGACTATCTGTTACTCTAATTCCTCTAGCGCCGTTCTATGGAAGCAGTAGGTTTAAAGAGCACACCAAACCTTTAAGATAACTTCTTTATTCACTTAGCTTTTCTTCTTATATAACACTGAGGCCTCGTACACACGACCGAGTTTCTCGGCAAGAACCAGCAAGAAACTTGCTGGCAGAGATGTCTTGCCGAGAAATTCGTTCGTGTGCATGGTTTCTCGTCAAGAAAACCGACAAGTAATCTCGACGAGAAAATAGAGAACCTGCTCTCTATTTTCTCGTCGAGATTCTCGTCGGCATGTTTCTCGACGAGAAAAGTGAGTGTGTGTACACTTACCTGTCCTCCGGGAAGCCCGCGCATGTTCGAAATGAATTTGACGCATGCGCGGTAGCTTCCTAGGCATAGGTAGGGTATACCAAGATGGCGGCGACGGCATGCGCTCGTCGTAGTCGATGACGTCACCGTGTACGCTCCATTCAAAGAACCGCGGGTTCTTTGAATCGAGCATCTGTACACTCGGCCGGGACAAGTTTCTTGTCCAAGAATCTCGTCCAAAAAAATGACATGTTTTTTTCTACGAGAATCTCGGCCGTGTGTACGAGGCTTGACAATTTAGCAGCAGGAAGTCCATGTACAAACACGTGTTGAACAAAGTATAACAAATGTCGGTTCAACTGTGCACAACGGAAAAATTTGTTCCGTTTCGGTTCGTTTCTTTCCGGTCCTGTTGATTCGTAATCATTCGTAATTTTGCTAGACGGGATTTTTCGTGTTCGGACTCATTCGTATTTTTGCAAGCGACATTTTTCGTTGAATTTTTTGTTGCTTTATAATTCGTACTTTCGGTAGAGTACGTTGTTTTTCGTTGATTCTGGACACAACTCCTACTTTCGTAACTTTTTTTGGGTTCGTTGATTCGTAATTTTCCGTGTCTCTCTCACAACGACGCTGCCTATTATGCCTAATGTGCTTCGAATGGATTTGTACTTTTCTAAATACATAGCGGTTATTTGTAACGATTCGAAATCTCGTATTTTACTTTCGTTTTTTACATGCGGCTATAGGCTCCGCCCCTGTACACCATTTTGAGAGGGTTCAGCACGGTGAGGGAGAAGCAGAGAGCAGAGCAGAGTGTTATTGTGCTTCGAATGGATTCGAAATCTCGTATTTTACTTTCGTTTTTTACATGCGGCTATAACCTCCGCCCCTGTACACCATTTTGAGAGGGAGTTCAGCACGGTGTGGGAGAAGCAGAGAGCAGAGCAGAGTGAGTGTTATTGTGCTTCGTATGGATTCGTACATTCGTAACTTTTTCATAACGAATTATGCCGAAGACATTCGGGCATTCGCTATTTGCGGTATAATTTATTTCGGATTCGGTCTTATTCGTAATTGCTTTGTTCGGAAATTCGAATGCTTCCGAATGTCCGAAAGTTGCTAAATTCGGACGAATATCAATTCGTTACGAAACGAATTGCACAAGCCTAGTAGATATATTTCTCTCTTCAGTATCTGTACTTTCACTTTAAAATACTTTAGACACTTTATGATCTATCTGGGACTTGCTCTGATGTTTGCTCTGAAACCTGGTTTGAAACCTGGTTTGATTCTGGTTTGAATCTGGTTTGATTCCTGGTTTGATTGTTTGTTTGATTGTTTGCAAACCTGGTTTGGTGGAACTACTAATGAACACATAACTAGTTTCAGTATACAGTTCTAATTACATTATTAACAATAGAAACTTATATAACTGTATTAAATACCTATTTTGGCCACTTGCTTCCATAAAACCGGACTCTGGATGGATCTGAACTGTTCAGCTCCACACTCTGATGTAAAATGAAATTCTAGACATGTGATATGAGATTTCCTAGACAGAACATGAGTGAAATGCTGGCTATGATTGGCCAGAGACATTTGCTCAGTGAGATTGGTTGTGATTGGCTAAAACTCCTGATGAGTCACAAAAGCTTAACTCTATGCTTTCTGGTTGCAATTCTGCTGTATTATTGCTTATTTTTCTGTATATAGAAATGACTCTTAAAGGTATATTTTTTCTTTTCTTCTGTGAACACAATATACAACTGTTATATGACATCCACATATAAAGTCACAGTAAATAACTCTGCTGTTATTTCTCACAAATGAGCATATGCACTGTTATTAACATTATTAGCAGGTCTAGCTATATATGCATGTAAGCCACATTAGCAACCTAGGACAGGTCTTAGCTGGCCAGCTACACTCTCCCCCCGGTCATTTGACACTGGTCCCCAGTGTCTGAAGTAAATCATGCCTTCAACGGCTGACATAATCCAATCCAGAAACCAACTAACAATTTGAAAAACAAAACTTTTAGGAAAAACTATCCTAGTGAAGCAATTGTGTCTGGGCCCCTGTAACAAAAGAGGAGTGAAAGACAACATATATCAAACTTGAAAATCACATTTCAACATTATACTCTCCCCCCCATTCTGACTAAGAACCTCCCCAGAGTCTGTGATCTTGTCTGGATGCTCTCCTGCAGAGGGAAAAGAAATAAAATTAACACATAAACCCTGACACATATATCCGTGTGAGAGGAAAAGAAACTTCTCCAAGAAGAAATCCCTTTTTCTCCAGTGTGAGTGTGTGAAAAGTGTTTAAACGTTGCGCAAGACTGCCACCTGGTGACAGCCTGGCGGTACTGCACTCATGGAACTTTTTCTCTTCTTCTTTTCTTTGACCCTAACTACCCCAGAGTCTATGATCTCTTTGCCGGAAGCTTTAAAGAAAAACAGGAACAGTTCTCCACCATTCTGGGTACCAAGGCAATAGCCCCAGAAAGTTCAGTGACATAACAAAAACAGAGTCTCTGGCCTCGTACACACGACCGATTTTCTCGTCGTAAAAAACACGTCGTTTTTTTCGACGAGATTCTTGTTAAGCTTGTCGATTTTCTCGTCAAGCTTTCTATGCGTACACACTGGCATTTCCCAATTTCCTCGTGGTTCTCTGCGCTCACGTCCAGCACGTACGACGGCACTATAAAGGGGAAGATCTTTTTTCTTGGCGCCACCCCTTGGGCTGCTTTTGCTGATCTCGTGTTACCGCGTGTGAAGTAAAAGTTTGGGAAGAGACGATTCGCGCTTTTCAGTCTTCGTACTTTTCAGATCGTTTTCTGCCGTTCAGTTTGTGCTTGTGGGTTCGTATCTTGACTTTCAGGGCGTCTAGGCAGGTCGTATCTGTTTTACAGTGCGTTCTTGCCTGTTCGTTTCTGAATTTCAGTTCGTTATTCATAGGCCTTGCTGTTCTAAAGTGCGTTCTGTACGTTCTGATTAGACGACCGTTTCCTAGCCATGTCGCCTGGACGTTCTCGTCGTCGAGTTCGTGCTGTGCGTGCGCTTGGTGTTGGTCTGCTTGTTTTGGACCAAGACCAGTCCATGAATGGTGTGAGGAGGAGTTCATGGACCAAGAATTGGTTGCTCCAGCGGGACCAATTCTGCCACATGCCTCTGCTGCGGGAGATCGTCGAGAATAATCCTGAGGACTACAGGAATTTTCTGAGGATGTCTGACCCCGTTTTTCAGGAACTGTTGGCTTTGGTGTCCCCCTATATTACCAGGAAGGACACCGTTATGCGGGAAGCCATCAGTGCTGAGCAGAGGCTCATCGCCACGTTGCGTTACCTGGCGACAGGGAGAAGTCTTCAGGACTTGAAGTTCACCACAGGCATCTCCCCCCAGGCTCTGGGCCTCATAATCCCAGACACCTGTTCTGCTATTGTACAAGTCCTGCAGGAGGACTATATTAGGGTAAGTTTTCTCCCTTCACATCACATTTTATGTATTACATGTATGCTAATGTATTGTATTTCTTTCATCCTTTCCTAATTACCATGATTGTAATATGCTGAGAATGTCCCCTTTGTCCCCATGCATGCTGGAAGTTTTTAAATGCCCCTTTTTTATCCTCCCTAAATATTTCCCCTCACTAACTTTTCCAGCAGGGGCGCCTGTTGCTCCAAATGTTGGGGGGTTACAACCCCAATTTCGGAAATAAACTTCCTCCTTTTTTGCTCTGTTGCCTAATAAACGCGCCCAGTTGTCCCCTCCAATGCAGCCATTTAGTCCCCTCTATTGCAGCCAGTTTCCCCCCAGCCCTGCACTTACCTTCTTGTGGTCAGCGCCATCCTTCTTCTGTCCTTGATGTCTTCTCCTTCCCTTCATGTTGCATCAGCCAATCATGTTACCATTAAACAGACTTGGTGAACATGATTGCCAGAGCTGCCTGTCAGTGTTTACACAAGGAATGCCCCCTCC
This sequence comes from Rana muscosa, assembly GCA_029206835.1. Taxonomy (NCBI): domain Eukaryota; kingdom Metazoa; phylum Chordata; class Amphibia; order Anura; family Ranidae; genus Rana; species Rana muscosa. The sequence goes on along the minus strand of CM055122.1, from coordinate 85,397,829 downwards.
TTGCGTCCCCGATTTTTCTTTGAGGAAGCCAATTACATCCCTCAGGTTGTAATTTGCAAGACTTTTTTAATACCTGTTTCTGCTCTGCAATTTTAACCCCCTAAATGACGCAATTAATCATATGTCGGTCGCTTTACAAGAGGCCATCCACCTGAATAGTGTGCGGCATAGACAATACATAGGTTCATGCAACGCATGAACCTATGTATTGTTCTGAGTGATGGGCATAGGAGAGAGGGGACAGTGCTCCAGCGCCCACTCTGGACGCACCGCCACTGCAATGCTATCCTGTGGCCAAACACATCTCCCCCCCCCAAAATAATTTAGTAATGGCCCATCAGAGGGGGTGATGAATATGATAAATGAGCCTTCCATTATACTTTTTTTACACACCTTAATAAACGTATAATTAGATTGATGTTGGTCTCTAATTTTTTGGTCTTGAATTTGCTTGTAATGTATGCCTTTGTTTTTCTAATATTATTTCATCTTGTTTCACTCCACAGCTTCCTTCAACGCCACAGGAATGGCAGACTGTGGCATCGGAGTTTGCCACGCGGTGGGACTTCCCCAACTGCGGTGGTGCCATAGACGGGAAGCACGTCCGCATCGTGCCGCCACCCCGTTCTGGATCCTACTACTACAACTACAAGGGGTTTCATAGCATTGTGCTGATGGCGGTGGTGTCAGCACGGTATGAATTCCTCTATGTTGATGTAGGGAAGAATGGCCGGATGTCCGATGGGGGATCCTTCATCCAGACGGAGTTTGCCCTCCGTCTCCAGAGTGACGACCTTGCATTGCCACCGGATGCAGGGAATATTGAAGGACTCCCCTTTGTTTTCTTGGCTGATGAAGCCTTCGGACTCGGACGGCATCTTATGAGGCCATTTCCACAGAGGACCCTGACCCCAGAGAAGAGTGTGTTCAATTACCCGCTGGCCAGGGCCCGAAGAGTCGTTGAAAATGCCTTCGGCATAATGGCCAGCCGGTTCCGCCTTTTTATGACTTCCATCCACTTGGCGGACTACAAAATAAACTATGTAGTGTTATGCTGCTGTGTGCTACACAATTTTCTTTGCCGCAAAGCGAATTCATATATGGCCTCAGTTTTGCCAGAGGCTGGACTTTCCCCTGCAAATCCCCTTCCGGGCCTGGAATCTGCCCGTCTTGGCTTGCCCCCCCAAAATGCCCGTGTGGTTCGGGACAAATACATGGAGTATTTCACGGGTAGGGGGGCAATTCCTATGCCAGCCTATGTCTAAGTATCCCAATAAAAATCTTGTTTAAACCTTTAATTATTTGTTCTTTCCTGTCTCCTAGTTTGTCTTTGTGCATTTGTAGTGGCAAGTGTATTTTACTTTAGTAAATAACAACCAATTTCACTATGTTACCTTACAAAAGAACCAAATAAGCTTAGAGTGTATTATAAAAAGAAGCTACACGTTGTTTGTGGTCAAATATTTTACTCTCTGCACATTTTTTTTTGTTTTACTTTGGGGTTGGCCTGACCACAACCCGTCAAATTTTGGCTTATGAAAATACAAAAATACCACTTGCATTTCTAAAATGACAACATTGGATACCTCTGAGCAATCTGAGACATTCAGTTACACAAACTATGTCTCTATGTGCCCGTCCTAATATGGGGTCCTGCCACCCCTTGCCCAGCCAAAAATTCAATATGCACACATTTTTACTTTTTGCAAATAGGAAGTTTACAATCCTGATCCCTATTGTCAACATGTGCTATCTGCCATCAGGGGTGATCAATGGATGTGTTTTGGGGGTGCATCCCCTTCCTCAGTTCACCGACTTTTGATACGAGGAAGGGGTTGCACCCACAAAAGACGTACATGGATATCCCCTGATGGCAGATAGCACATGTTCACACACTGTGTGCATATTCAATTTTTGGCTGCTTTGTTACTCAAAAAATTAGTAAAAATATAAAAACAAACATGTAAAAACAAATGTGTTTGGATGGCTTATTGAATTCTCCCCAAAACATCGAGAATGTCTTTAAATGTTTGTTCCATCACATGGATTCTTTGTTTAATTAGGTCCAGTTCCGTGCTACATTCCATCACTTGCTGGATGAGGCGGAAGGCACTGTCAGCAGAGAACGGTGTGCTATCCTTCACAACATTTCCATCCCCTAAAAACCATAAAAAAAAATTAATAAAACTCTGCAGGCCTACCTCGCTTACCTTAAGCTGTGGTGTCAGATACTGACCTGTTGTGGTGACCAGATCCACAACGTCATCCACCTCTCCTTCCTGCACTTCTCCTTCCTCCACCTCAACTTCCTGCACATCTTTCGGTTGTGGATCTTTGGGAGTTTGGGGTTGCTTGGAAGTTGTGGGGTGCATGTGCTCCCTGGAGTGTCCTCCTCCCAGTCTTCTCTCCCCTATGAGAATAAAACCAAAGGTCTATTTATCACACTGTAAAAATCTCATTTTTAAACTTAAAACAGGCTAAATTGTTTGGAAGTGGGGTACAAGTGTGTGTTTGTGCGGAATTTAAAGAAAAATGCATTCTTTATGACCCCAAATATGTTTATTATTCACATTTGGATGTAATTTTTTGGACATGGAGGCACCACAAATAAACTCTGATGCACCTGTGTGGGACACCCAAAAAAGGCGGGTCTGGTGGCCCACACTATAGTGCTCCAAAGTACAGATGTGGAAGCAGCTGCTGAGTGTCCTCTCCTTTACACTGATTAAAGTTTGCATTTCATTCTCCTTACAAACACATCATCTAGACTTAAAAATTATCCACAATACTTGATCAAAAATGGCAGATGTCGAATTACTTTTGGGGGTCTTAAATAAGCCAAAACCACGGATAGTGGCCGAACGAAGTGTCGGTAACGTAACGAACGATTACTGTGCCCAACCTAGTTCAAAATAATACATTTTGGAAGGGAGTCCAATATGCTTTAAAAAAAAAAAAAGTCAGTTTCTAAAAAGATTAATAGCAGAAAGGTCGTCATTTTACTTACTTTTAGCGAGCATCCTCTTTATGCTCCTCAACTGGTCTGGCTCCCTCAGTTTGAGGTCTGACCACCTCTTTCTGAGCTGCTCATTTGAGCGTTTCACCCCGAACTTCGCCCTCAGACTCTTCACAACTTTAGTGAGGATTTTGGCCTTCCTTCTATTTGGTTTGCTATACGGCCCATGCTTGGCATCATAATCAGCCTTGACCAAGATGTCCACCATCTCCGCCATCTCCGCCAAAGACATATTCGATGCCTTGAATCTCCTCCTTGATCGTGACGTGTCCTCGGTCTCCGGGCTTGTCTCCTCGCTAGTTGCGGAATTATCAGACACCTGCTGTAACTCCGCCATATCTGTCTGCGCGCCGAAAGAGAAGGGGCGGGGAAAAGATGTTAGTTAGAACGTCATGGGCGGGCGACGTGTGCGGAGCGACGTGTTCGAATTTGGACGCATGCGTGGTGTGTATATAGCAAACACACATGTGACTATAGTACGTTCGGTGTGCGGAGAGAGGAGTTCAAGTGACGGACGTGCGAACGAAGGTATGTGATTTTGTGAGACTTGTTAAAATTGTTGGCCTATACTGTCTTGAGATTGTTGGAGGATATATATGGTGACTAGGATGTGAAGGAGGTTAGACTGTTTGCCTCACATTATTTAAATATAATTTATTTTACTTGCAGATACAATATGAATGTATTTATTAGCGACAAAGAGTTCCTGGCGGAATTTATTGACCGGGTAAGGGAGCTGCCGGCTCTGTGGGAGACCAAAAACCCCATCCATAAAAAAAAAAGGGGTGAGAAAAGCAGCGCTGGAGAAGCTGCTCCCATTTGTGCATACCAAGGTGCCCACAGCCACAGCAAAACAAGTGGACACTAAAATTGGGAGCTTGAGAGGTACCTACAGGACTGAACGCTCTAAGGTGCTGGCTTCTCAGAGGTCAGGAGCAGCAGCAGATGATGTTTATGTCCCGGTTTTGTGGTACTACAGCAGGATGTCCTTCCTGGATGACCACATTGAGCCAAGGCCATCACTCTCCACTCTTCCCCCCAGACTTCCCTGCAGCCAACCTGAGCCTTCTCTGGAGCAAGAGGAGGCAGCCATCCTGGATGATCCTGATTTGGCCATCTGGAGCCAGGTATAGTATTAACTGAAAATGTAGTGGGATAAAATTAATGTTTCCCAAATATGTCAGGATGAGAAACATACATTATTTTGTATTCAACAAGTGAAATCATGATCTGTAGACATTATTCTGCACTTAATTGTGTGGTAAATAGTCAAGCTGATGTAGTGGTAAATTTAAAGCAAGGATTTATGCATTTACATTCTAATTGCTTCCATCAGGATTACAAAGTTTGATGCAAAGATTAAACCAACATATTAAACTATGTTTCTTTTTCATACACAGGATGAAATCAGCCAGGAGGAGGGTCTGGAAACTGTCAGGCAGGAGGAGGAAGGGCCCAGTGGCAGCCAGGAGGTGGCAGGGCCCAGTGGCAGCCAGGAGGTGGCAGGGCCCAGTGGCAGCCAGGAGGTGGCAGGGCCCAGTGGCAGCCAGGAGGTGGCAGGGCCCAGTGGCAGCCAGGAGGTGGCAGGGCCCAGTGGCAGCCAGGAGGTGGCAGGGCCCAGTGGCAGACAGGAGGTGGCAGGGCCCAGTGGCAGACAGGAGGTGGCAGGGCAAAGGAGAAGCACCAGATCCCAGGTGCCTCCCATCAGGCTTCACAAAAGAGGCAGGAGGGACAGGACCACCAGTGAGGCAGCAATGGCCCTTATTAAAGAGGCCCATGCCACCCTCAAGGAGCCCACATCCCCTGAAGAGGCCATTGCCGGCCTAGTGGAGGCTAAGTTCAAGGTGATGAGCATGGAGCAACGCCTCCTATGCGAACCCCTGCTCATCACCTTGCTCAACAAGGGGGTGATGGAGCAAATTACCCCCAATACCGCCATATGTGAGGTGGCCCAACTGACCCAACCTCAACCTCCACCTCCACCTTCCTCTTCTGCCCCACCCCCTTCTGCTACCCCTCCACCTTCTGCCCCACCCCCTTCTGCTACACCTCCACCTTCTTCTTCTGCCCCACCCCCTTCTGCTACCCCTCCACCTTCTGCCCCACCCCCTTCTGCTACACCTCCACCTTCTTCTTCTGCCCCACCCCCTTCTGCTACACCTCCACCTTCTGCCCCACCCCCTTCTGCTACACCTCCACCTTCTGCCCCACCCCCTTCTGCTACACCTCCACCTTCTTCTTCTGCCCCACCCCCTTCTGCTACACCTCCACCTCCTCCTCCTGACAGGAGTACCCCTCCAGTGGGCCAGCCTCCAGCTAAACGAAGAAGGAAGGCTTCAGTAAAGGCTGCAGGGAAGGTTGCCAGGAAGAAGAGGAAGTGATGGCCTTGCTTCATTGTGGTCGCACTGGTCGGACAGAAGGCAGCCTGTTGTAGTACCACACACTTGGGACATATATCTCACCTGCTGCTGTTCCTGACCTCTGGGAGGCCAGCATCAGATTGTGTTCTGAAATGTGGGCCTTCTCAAGCTCCCAATTTTAGTGTCCACACAGGGTTGCTGTGTGCTCTGGGGTCCCTGGGATGCACAAATGGCAGCAGCTTCTCCAGCGCTGCCTTCTCTTTATTTAATTTATAAACATGAATAAATGTGTTTTTTGTTTAAGTTCATACTTGACTATGTGTATTTTTAAATAAAAAAAAACAAGCTTTGGAGTAAGCAGATACATTTGACTGACAATAAAAGGCACAGATATCACCCCCCCAAAAGAATAACTAAATCTGATTAGCTCAAAAACATGGTGTGAAATTTTAAAAATATAGATTAGAAAATTAAATGGGAGATCGCTATCAAAACATTGAGAAATTATAATTAACATCATTTTGAAAAATCTAACCATTTAAATTATTCCTAAAAACTTGCACGATATAATACACATAAATCTTATAAAGAGCAGCATGAAAAAGGTTAAAAATAAGGCATAACTCTGTGTGAATATCAGCAGCAAAAGAAGGTCTCTCGTTTTGATTAATGTAACATTCTAACGAAGAATTCAATGCAGAACATTTAAACGATGAAATATTTATGAGCGTGACGAATGTGCTCTCTCCATTATGAAGGCTTGTTTTACCAGAAGATGCGCTCCCGTCTCATAGTTGCTTGTGAGCATGCGCACTTTTGGAAGAGTCGTAAAAGCATACACACGAACCATTTTCTCGTCACAAAACAGGCAGACGAGAAACACGACGAGGAAATCTGGACTCCTGACGAGAAAATAGAGAGCAGGTTCTCTATTTTCTCGTCGAGATTCTCGTCAAGTTTCTCGTCGTAAAACCATACACACGAACGTTTTTCTAGACAAAAAAACTCTCGCGGCACTTTTCTTGACTGTTTACGACGAGAAAATCGGTCGTGTGTACGAGGCCTCAGTCTCTTTCACCAGGCAATACTATACTGTCCGGGTGGCGAGGCACTCTGACCACCTCCAATCTGGGCATAGGCGCCCGCAGCAACAGTCTCTTTTCCCCGGTATCAGATGCAGGTGGCACCGGGAACGTAGAAGCAGGCTGGGAATGGGACCCTTCTTCAGGCGCTGATGCCTCCACCCGGGTGTACTTTCCCCTGTAGACATGGGTGAATTCCGGGTTCTGCGGAATGAAGCAAGCGGTACTTTGTCCCAACCCTTCTTGGCAAACAAATCGTCTATGACAGCATCGTCTCCCAGGTCTGAGAGCGATTCCATGTCGGAGGTGTCACACTCCTCCGCGGGCATTTAGCCCTTTGTAGAAACGGAGCCTCCACACTCCACGGACTTGCTAGGCCATGCCTTCCTGACACCTCCACCCACACACCAAGTCTCTTCGCCCGGCTTACCTTGGCCCTTCCTTGAAGCGGGACGCCCGGAACCCTCGTCAACGGATCCATCCAGGCCTGGCGTAAGCGTGCGAGACGGTCCACCACCACCGCTGGTCGGGGCTACCACGCTGGTTCTTTTCTTCGGTGGAGGACGCTGCGAGACAGTGGCGACCGAGTCAGCATCCTCGGATTTCTCCCGTTGAGTTTTAACGACCTCCTCCGCGGTCGCTGCAGTGTGCGCAGGGGTGACTCTCACAGCAGTGATTCCTCCTCTCTGAGTGGTGGTACCTGAAACCCGGCCTGGGTAAATGGTTCTCGGCCTTTCGACCGCCGGATCCACTTCGAACAGGAACTCCCCACAGGCCTCACAGCGTCCGAACGGCTTTAACAGGCACACCAGTCCTGAACACCCGGGACAAATCACACCCAGGGCCTCAACGTCCATGCACGAGTACAGGGCGAATCGACCCCTTGGCTTCAGTCGAATCCCCGTGTCTGTTATAGGAGCAGCAGCAGTCAATGTCGTGGTGGAAGGATGAACTGGGATCCACGTGGTGTGTCCGAACATGGCGACCTGTTGCTGATCCATCACACACTGCAGAGCTTTCGCGCCAATGTCCCACATGTAGTCCTTCACACGTATTGGACTCCTCCCCTTTGCTCCAGTTCGCAGGCTTTTCCACTTTCCTTTGGTTGAGTCACGCCCACGAACTAAGCGGTGGGGGTTGTGTCTGATGGCGCAGTGCAATTAGAAACCCCCACGTGTACTACTTCACATGGCTGGGTTTCCCCCCGTTCTCCGCTCTTCCTGCGCGGGCCTTTCCCTTCTTGGGGTCATGTCCACGACTTCAAGCAGGGCTGCACTTTGGCCTATTCGTTTAACTCTTCCAGCAGACACGTTCAATACTGTGGTGCACAACACAATCCCGGACGAGCCCCCACGTGTAGCGGAACCCCTCTCCACTCCCCTGTTGAATTCGGCTCACAATGTCTCTGGTCTAGGGGTATTTGATAGGGGAGGGAGCGGGTGAGCTACGCCTGGCTTCCACCACAGGTGTACATGTGGTATTAGCAATGTCTCTGTTGTTTCTTTACCTTCGGGTCTGTGATGTGCATCAGGATCCTCCCTCCAAGAGTCACCGTGAACTTTGTCTGCTAGGAACTGAGCCCCACACCATTAAAGTCCAACACTCCTTTATTTTAGAACATAACATGGACTCCCTTGAAGACAGAACAGAAAAGGAGGTGTGGGTGCGAATAGGCCCAGACACAATTCGGTCCTCCACTCTCCTCCTGGAGAGTGGGCTATGGTCTCCGCACGAGTGAAATTTTCCTTCCGGGCGGTCTCCGACAAGAGACTCACCCGTCACCGGCAGTATGCTGCACCGGGTCTTCAGGTGAGGAGCTCTCCCTGGTCCATTGCACCCACCTTGGATTCAGGCAACCATCCCCGGAGTACCTTAGGATCCTTCCCTCGCGGAACTCAGTGTTGGGCACTGAGCTCCAGACCTCCGTCCAAGTACCTCACCCCAGGCTAAAGGTGCCTGGGGTGGAACCCGATCTCCGGTTGTCCTCTAGGTCTAGGCCGACTAGAGGACCGACACGAACCACCGTCCGCAAGCTGAAGGTGCCTCGGACTACGAACCCCGTGACAAAAATGGCCGACCCTTTATACCCTCTCTCAGCAAGCATGGCGGGTTCCCCGCCCCACCATACCGCTGCCGAGAGAGGACAAAAAGGAGGCTCAGCACACAGTGATATTCGTCCCTCAGCCCACGGTGACAGCGCCACCTGGTGGACCGCCGGGAACACACACCACTGGTGTCACCGCCAGATTCAAAAATACACCCGGGAAAGTACATACCCGCTACACACACATGTTAACAAAATTCGCATTAATGCACATCACATGCATTAACACGTTGTGGCGCCATTAATTTTGAATGGCACCCCAGTACACTGCAGTCCATCACAAAGCATGGTAAAATGCGGCATGTCTGTTTTTGGTTTGTTTTTGTACATTGCCAGCCCATTTAAAATGAATAAGTTGCCTTAAAGCATTGAAAGTTAAAGTGGTTGTAAATCCTCTCATATACCCAGTGAAGTGAATAGCCTTAGATGATACACAGAGATGAAACAAATCCTCTTACATAAGTTTACTTGTTTATCTGCAGTCTTCTCTTCTCTACACCCATTCAAATGTACAGAAGTGTGATAAAATCCTTCTTCATTTGTCAAGAGCACAGAGGAGGGGGCAGAGAGCTGCAGTTAGAGCTCTTGTACAGTGTGTGAGAGCTGATTGGAGGAAAGGGACACACCCGCCGGCACACACAGCACATTAACGAAGGAAGGATACAGAGCTGTGTTCTGAATAGACAAGCTGTGTGCTGAGATCCCTCATCACAAATGTATCTCATGTGTCGGTAAAAATGTCTCAGAAGTGATTCATGCTGATAACCAAGGAATGAAGCACCAGAGAGAAACAACACTTACAGTGATGGAAAAGTCTTGTTTTTTTCCCCATAAAAATAACAAACATGTTATACTTACCTGCTCTGTTGCAGTGGATTTGCACAGAGCAGACCGATCCTCCTCTTCTTGAGTTCCTCTTCTGTGATTCTGGCCCCTCCCTCCTGTTCAGCGCCCCCACAGCAAGCAGCTTGCTATGGGGGCATCCGGGTTGAGTCACAGCTCCCTGTGTCCATTCAGACTAGGAGCCTGACCCGGCCCCGCCCCCTCTCTCTCCCTTGACTGGCTAGCTGACTTTGATTGACAGCAGCGACAGCCAATGACACTGCTGCTGTGTCTCAGCCAATCAGGAGGAGAATCTCGGATGGCTGAGACACTCATGGACATTACTGGACAGAGAAGGACCTTCTGCACACAGAAGGCTTTTTTTCTTAAAGATAAAAAACCTTCTGCCTTAACAACGCCTTTAAAGCTTTGGAGATAGACAGGTAAACAGTACAGATACATGTGCTGTGTTCAAATTTCATGACTGAGGTTTACAACCACTGTAATGCAATGCACAGGAACAGACAAGTGAATGGGTCCTTATTTTTTAGGAAATTATTGTCTCATCTATATGTAGCGGCGTGTTCAATTTAGGGGAAGTGTCTGAGTGGTAACCAGGCTCAGATACCTTAAATTGTTAGGAGTTATGGACCATTTTTGTTCTAAGGGGATAATGCTGGTGATGTGTTCCCTGTGGCCTGTGGGTGGCGCTGCCATTCTGGTCCAGGGTTGAACCGCGAGCGCAGTGCTTTGCCTTTTGTGACCCCTCTTGGCAGCTGTACAGTGGGGCGGGGAACCTGCTGTGCATGCCGGGAGGGGGTATAACAGGGGCGGACATCTTCTGGAGGAGGTCGGTCGACGCCCAGGCACCTTCAGCCTGGGCGTGTGTGGGTCATCTCCGGGTGCCCTAGGCCCGGAGGCCGTGTTCCGGTTCCACCTCAGGCACCTTTAGCCTGGGGTGAGGTACTACCTCACCGTTTCTGTCCACCTGGGCATGGAGGCCCAGGAGTTGCAGCAACGGCCCGGGGCCCAGCAATCTTCGGCTGGGGTCCACTAGGGATCGAGGAGTCCAGGGTGCCGCCTTGCGAGGGGACCCGCACCCTAAGAGAAGGGAGGATCTGTTCCGAGGGACCGATGCTGTGGTCACGGTGAAGGAAGGGTCTGTTGACTCTCTGGGGGGACGTCTTCTCCCTAAAAAGGGCCATGTCCTAGGAAGAAACCAAGATTCATCAGGTCAATGGCAGTGACCTTATTCACAAGGTCTGTGGCAGAGACCAACCTCATGGTCTGTGGCAGAGACCATGCGCCAAAACTGTTTGAGAAATCTGAACAGTCAGAAGAGTTTGAGCTACGTTTGTGCCTGGACCTCCTCCATACCTTGAGCTGTCTTGTGTATTTGCTCCAACCTTTTTTCCTATCCAAGAGACTATTTTCTATTCAAATGAAAATAAATATTGAGTTGGACTTTCAGCTGGTGTGGACATTTACGTTCCTGGGGAAGTCAAGGACTTGCATCTACCCACTGTAGAGGTGAGAATCATACTCAGGAGCACTTTAGACTCTGGCTGCAGACAAGGCCTAAAATTAACACCGCTCAACCTCTTAACACAGGAGGGTAAGGGCAGCTGGTGCGGTGTACCTGTCTCCCCCTGCGAGGAGCCGAGTTTAATGCAGGAGGGGTATAGGTGGGTGCGCTAGATATATTTAACAAAAAATACCTAAAGCCAAAACTATTGTTTTTCATTTTGAAAGTGTTAAAACCACCGTTGTAATTTGCTATCTGTGTCTTATGAGAAGGGTTTGTACACAAATTGATCTGCCGATCGACTTCTGTGCTACCAGCCTGTCAGATTTTCCCCTCTTGATCAACACCATGGTATAGCATAGCTGGCAGCACTGATCAGTGTATTCTGATGGGGGGACGTTTCCTAGGGGTAAGAATACAAAGTCTCAGCCAGGAGGGTTCCCCTATCTAAATCGAGTGTGTGGATGGGGGAATCAAGTGGGTTGGACGGAAAAAAAAAAGAATAATCTATGGGCTGCTTAAGCTAACTTCAAGTGAATGTATAACCAAAAATGTTTTTATTCAAGTGGTGGATTTCCTGGGGACCACTTAAGCCTCGTAAACACGATACAATTGTTGACAGGAGATTGTCTGTTGACAGATTGTTGTCCTAAAATCTTACCATTAGTACGCTCCTTTTGACAATTGTTGTCCAACTTTCGGCCAACAAATGTTGGATGACAGGGTAGTAAATTTTAGGCGGACAACGGTTTGACGTCAAATTTTTGTATGGTCAGTACCAGGCCGGACTGGCCATAGGGCAAACCGGGCACTTGCCCAGTGGGCCAGGGCCGCAAGTCCTTGCTGGGCTGCTCCATGAGCCCGCGCCAGTCACCCGGCCTCTCCGTGGCCGCTGCTAGTTCAGCTCAGCCATCGGCGCTGGGAGTCAGAAACATGAAGCGGGAGGAGCTCTCCCCGACCGCGCGTATAGTGAAGCTGTCTGTGCCGGGGGCGTGACCATGAAGGGGGAGAAGCTAGATGAGACACCTCCGCGGCCGCACGTATAGTTCAGCCAACTGTGTCGGGGGCGTGACCATGAAGGGGGAGGAGCTAGAGGAGACACCTGCTGCAGACACCTTGGAGCCGGATCATAGAGAACGTGAGTGCAGCCCCCCCTGTAACCTGAATAGGAGGAGCAGTGGGGGCGGCTGCATATAGAAGAATCATTCTCTCCATCTTCCTCCTGCAGTCTTTGAATGCCTGCAAGAGGGAGAGGAGAAGCAGGCATTCAGAGACTGCAGGAGGAAGATGGAGAGAATGATTCTTCTATATGCAGCCACCCCCACTGCTCCTCCTATCCTGCTTATATCCTGCCTCTCCTGTGCTCTCCGCCCCACCCATACTCTTTGCCTCCTCGTGCTCTCCACCTCCCCTTGGCTCTCGGCTCTCAGCCTTCCCCGTGCTCTCCACCATACTCTTCCCCCCCCGTGCTCTCCACCTCCCCCCATGATCTCCGCTGCCCCCATGTGCTCTCCACATCCCCCCATGCTCTCTGCTGCCCTCCTGTGCTCTCCACCTCCCCTCATGCTCTCCGCTGTCCCCATGTGCTCTCCACATCCCCCCATGCTCTCCGCTGCCCCCCTGTTCTCTCCACATCACCCCATGCTCTCCGCTGCCCCCTGTGCTCTCAACATCCCCCCTATGCTCTCCGCTGCCCCACTGTGCTCTTCCCCTCCTTCATACTCTCCGCTGCCCCCCTGTGCTCTCCACCTTCCCCCATGCTCTCCGCTGCCCCCTGTGCTCTTCCCCTCCCCCTATGCTCTCCGCTGCCCCCCTGTGCTCTCCCTCTCCCCCTGGCTCTCAGCCTCCCCCGTGATCTCCACCTTCCCCCATGCTCTCCACTGCCCCCTGTGCTCTTCCCTTCCCCCTATGCTCTCCGCTGCCCCCTGTGCTCTCCCTCTCCCCCTGGCTCTCAGCCTCACCCATGCTCTCCACCTTCCCCCATGCTCTCCGCTGCCCCCCTGTGCTCTCGGCTGCCCACCTGTGCACTCCACCTCCCCCTGGCTCTCATCCTTTCCCGTGCTCTCCACCTTTCCCCATGCTCTCCGCTGCCCCCTGTGCTCTCCACATTCCCCCATGCTCTCCACCTCCCCCATGCTCTCCGCTGCCCCCTGTGCTCTCTACATCCCCCTATGCTCTCCACCTCCCCCATGCTCTCCGCTGCCCCCTGTGCTCTCTACATCCCCCTATGCTCTCCACCTCCCCCATGCTCTCCGCTGTCCCCTGTTCTCTCTACATCCCCCATCCCATGCTCTCCACCTCCCCCTGCTCTCCCCCAGTGCTCTCCAGCCCCCCTAGTGCTCTCCAGCCCCCAGTCCCCCCACTGTTGGCCACCTCCCCCCAGTGCTCTTTACCCCCAGTGCTCTCCAGCCCCCCCCAGTGTTGTCCGCCTTCCCCCAGTTATCTCTGCCTCCCCCTGTGCTCTCTGCCCAACCCCTGTGCTCTCCTGCCCTCTCTGTGCTCTTCGCCACCTCCCCCTTGAACTCTCCGACCTCCCTGTTCTCTCCTGCCCTCCCTGTGCTCTCAGCCCCACCCCGTGTTTTTGCTTCCCCCTGTGCTCTCCAACCCCCCACCTCCTGTGCTCTCCGGCCCCCCTGTACTCTCCTCTTCCTCCCTGTGTTCACTGCCTCTCCCCTGTGCTCTCGCTCCACCCGATGTTCTCAAGGTTCCTTTCTGTGCTCTCCACCCCCCCTTCATGCTCTTTCCCAGTCCCCCTCACCCCCTCCGCACCTCTGCCGGGTACACCCCCTCTCCCCTCTCCCAGGGGATCCTTCAGGGTGGATAGTGGGGAAGGGGCCGGTTAACATGTCATGGGCTGCTCAGTCCAAAATGCCCGGGCCTATTTTTTGTCCCAGTCCGAGCCTGGTCAGTACACTAATCCGTCACACAAAAGTCGAAAGTATAAATACGCATGCCCGGAATCAATGCTCACCAAACATGAAAATTAGCAGAAGGGGCCCAAAGGGTGGCGCTCAAGAGCTGAAATTCCTCGTAGTACGTCACTACATTCTTGTTTGTTGGTCAACAATTGTGTACCGTTAGTATGCAAGACAAGATCCTGGCACACGCCCTTTTGACAAAAATCAGATGCTTAGTTGGCCAACAATCGTACCGTGTATACGAGGCTTAACATAGAAAGCCATGGGAAATGTTACAGTTGCCCCACCAAGGGAAATCTAACCAAAGAAAGACTATAAAAAGTAAACTGACAGAGGTTTAAACCCTTCTTTCCTCTATACAAAACAAAACAACAGCAAAAAACTTTGTCTATACATACACTTGTGGCATATTTAAATAAAACAGAAATGTGCGAGCTATTACTCTTGTTAACGTGCATTAAATAGAGATATTTACATTATCTTGCCACTGTGCAACTGCTAACTGACAGATAACGCCATCCTGGACAAGGTGCTGACCCCTAAAGAACACAATTATTCATGCTTCCTCTGTGTCTAATGGGCTGATTAACTACACAATAATATGCTTCTGTCTTCTCTATACATTTTGTGATTGTTTACTCTAAAACATTTTGCTGAGGAATCATAGGCTGCTAAAAAATGAAGGCTCAGTAAACCCTGGATATCCCTATACTACATGCTTGTTAATGCTCTCACATAATTTTAACAGATGGTAAGACATGACTTCCTCTACAAAATGTACGCCAGCTTGCGCTTAGCTTGTCATATTTAGCCATATGGTTTATGGTACTATGTTAAATTGTTATTTTAGAAGTGTTATGATCGCTCACATTTTTCTGAATCTCTGTAGTTTTGATTGCCTTTTTAAGGCAGTCCAGTACCAAATTTTACACAGTGCACATTGTTTAATTCCTGGAATAATAGTATATAATTTTTCCTAATTAAAATTAAGAGCAATTTCAAGCAATCATAAAGTTCACTCAATTAACCTTAAAGCCCAACTCCAACTTATTTAACCTTAAAGCCCAACTCCAACTTATGGTATTTATTTTTAATATGGATGTCTAGGCCATAGTCTAAAAAAAAAAAAAAAAAAGGAGCCCTGGCATCAATGCTCACCTCCTCTCAGCTGCTGTCCCTCAAAGTAATTTCTTTCTGCCTCTATATGTCCTCAGTGATGACCATGGGTCTCCTTTGAGTGTAGGGTGTTATGGACTCTACCTCTGTGGATAACACCACAGTGCCCTGCCCTCTGGTAAATGACAGCCTACTCCCTCTGTCCTCCTCCATGCCCACTAAAAAGTTAAACATGATGGGGACAGGATATTACAATTTGATTGATGGAGGCTTCACCTCCCTCTTATTCTAATTGCATACATACTATAGATACAGGTGGGAGGGGTGTGATACAGCATGTGATTGGCAGAAATCCACTGACACTATGTTATTGCCAAAAATAATAAAGATTTATTTTTTATATATAATATATATTTGTATGGCGATTTAAAACAGTTTATTGATATTAAATGTTTATTTTTATTCTGTATCCCAAAGTTTTTTTTTTTTAGTTGTTTTTTTTTTGAACATGTGACCAGTAGCAGAGGACTAGAAGCTCCTCCTGCTTATGTTTCCCTGCAAAAAGGATGTGAAAGAGCTGGGTCACATGACAACTGTTTATCAATTAGGAAAACAGGTACTTAGAATTTTTTTTAATTAAAATAATTACAGTGTCATTATGTACAGAAAGAGAAGGGATACTGTAAATTAAATAGTGTTCCATTGTAGAGTTGACCTATAAATTCATAGACACTAAAGGAAATGGGTGCCCAGTCTTTATCTACATCTGTTGCTTGTCATTCTACAGATGTGTGAGTAAAATAAAATAAATGGCCAAATCAAAAAATTTAAATTGGGTTTGCCAAATCAAAATTCTAGGTTTACTTATTGGTGAAAAAATAAACTTAACTTTTGCACCTCAGTTCATATATCATATTCCGATAACTCTGGTGAATGTTGTAATTAATTTTACACTACAGAAAAAAAAATAGTACCACATATCACATTATTCTGACAGCAGTATTAATGACATCAGTGCTCAGAAGCAGAATGAATCTGCATTTATCCATATATAGGCTTATTCAGCAGGAACATTTGCAATTTATTTGACAGGTATGTCTTTACTAGATCTCTGAGGAAATGACAGCTATAGGAAAAGTGAGACAGACTTCCATGGCCCAAATGAAGAGATAATGTTCAAGATTCTCCAAGGAGAACTCACACACAGTTCTAGGTTGGTTACACACTATTATATTTAGTTTTGCCTTAAAATTATCCAGCTAAAGTGTAACTACAAAGGGTGAAAGAAATGTAACTTCCCCTAGACCAATATAGTTAAGGGGTCCAGCAAATAGTATTATATTCTTTATGCTGTTTATACACATTTGCTTTTTTTTCTTTCAGCCTGTAGTAGAACTGTTATGCGGCGTACACACGATCGTTTTTCATGCCATTTTTTAAACCGACGTTTTTCTCGTCGTTTTTTTTTCATGTTTCCTCTCAAGCCTGTCTTGCGTACACACCATCATTAAAAAAAACGCCTGAGCAAAGCGCAGTGACGTACAACACGTACGACGGCACTATAAAGGGGAAGTTTCCTTCGAATGGTGCCACTCTTCATGTTAGTAAACTTTGTTGAGCGGCGATTCGCGCTTTTAAGCCTCATGCTTTTCAATCCGTTACAGCGTGACAAATGTGTTATCTCCATTACGAACGCTAGTTTTACCAGAACGAGCGCTCCCGTCTCATACTTGATTCTGAGCATGCGCGTTTTTTTTCCCCTCGTAAAAGCATACACACTATCGTTTTTCACGTCGTTAAAAAAAACGACATGAAAAACGACGTGAAAAAATAGAGCATGTTCGAAATTTTTAATGGCCGTTTTTCACGCCGTTAAAAATGCTCTGGAGCATACACACGATCGGTTTTAATGCCCATTTTTAAAAATGGCATTTTTAACGGCATGAAAAACGATCGTGTGTATGGGGCATTAGCCTATGTGTCTGTGCATATTTGGGAGGTTACAGGCATATTTGTAGGGGAGCACTTACAGGCTGTAAAAAATAAAAATAAAAACTATCACATGTGCGTTTTTGACAGAAGCTTTCTGGGAAGAAAAAAAAAAGCTTGATGCAATTGGGCGTCATGCTCTGTTTTTTACGCTGCTTTATTCTGCCAGCAGTTCCGACATTTTTTTTATGCTGCCTAATGTGCATGGACCCTTAGAGGATAAAGCAGAGTTTCTTATGACTATTGACAAGCATAGGCATAACAACCCTGTATAAAACATACTAAAATGAATGCACCTTGTTGGCTGGCCTGGCACGAGGGTAACGGTGTGCTCACAAATTCGGACGGGATGTCTCCCAATACTCCCCTGTGGGAAAACCCCAATCTCTCTGAGCTCCTGGGGCACCCCGATTCTAGGTGGTGGACCAGACTGGGGGTCAGGCAGGCTTCCCACATCTTTGTACAAAACACGTTTATTTCCTTTGCGGAATTAAAAACAAGATTTGGGGTGGAGGACAAATTCCTATATAAATATCTATTATTGCGCCATGCAATTCGGGCGCAGTTTGGGGGGGTTACCCGGGAGCTCATGGAGACACCTCTAGAGGTTCTCATTTCATGTCTGAATAGTGAAAAGCTGGTCACGACTCTATATTCCCGGGCGTGAGTGTGAGTGTTTGTGAGTGTGTGTGACTGGGCTCTATATGAGCTGGTTTATAGCAGATGACCAAAGATACTGTGTATTACTACAGGTTGTAATTTGGGGTACTCTGGGTGTCCCACTTGGTTCATCCTATACCAAGTACATGTAGTTGTTTTCCTCCGTTGAGGATCTGAGGTATGTTTGTTTTTTTGAAAATGTTCTCAATGTTTTCTGTATATCTTGCAAGTGATATGTATATTTGCGGTGAGATATATGTGTAATGTAACCTTTAATGTGCCTTCTTGAACGCTGTATTTTGCAGAAAACAAATAAAAAATAAATAAATAATAATAATTAATGCACCTTGCTCATTTCCCACCCCATAAAAACTGAAACTATTTTATTTAAAAGGGCAAGGTCACAGCTTTATTGATTTATCCAGCAATTGTATTTTAATAATAATGACTGGTAACTTACAGTTGACAACCGAAGCAGTGCCAGCCATAGATGAACCGTAAACATCCAAAAGTGGCCTGTCCTAACAATAAGTTCATGACAGACATTCAACAAACTCGATGGGCTTGCTGAAGGCATCCGTGTTCATCTGACTGCATGCAATGTGCACCCTGCCATTAAAGTTGTGACAATAACAAGAAATAGGATGAGAGGGTGGGGAAATCGTCAGAAGGCTGAAAATTCCCTTGACAGCTGGATGAGGCTTCAGGTCAGTATTACCTTTTCCTGCAGTCCTATATAAAACGCATGCCTTCTGACTCCCCTCTCCCTACCCATTTGAGGACCTAACCAGTAAAAATGTACTTCCTTGAATATTTAGGGAGCATGGGCCATAATATAACGCAAAATGATGGAGTTGCCATTTATGTCAGTGATACCATTAGGATTAAGTCTTTTCTGTGATGTAAATAAAAGGGGGAAGGGCTCTGCACACAGAGAGCTGCTGCATGGGAAGAAGACACGGACAAGCATGAAGATGTAATTTCCAGCTAGGAGAAGAACTGCTGCACCTTGTAATCTATCGAAAGCCACCATCAATTAAGATATAATATCCCATCCCCCGCTGTGTTTGGCTGATTAGTGGACATGGAGGAGGAGGGAGAAAGTGATCTGGCATTTACCACTGTGTATACGCCCACATGTGTGACTCTATATTCAGATGGGCTGCTCAGATGTGATAGGGAGGAAATGCACAGGGTAGAAATACACTGAAAACTAAGCATGTGCACCAGCTGTCAACACTGCTCTGCAAAATCCTCAACAGCAGTGGGGACATGGACTGAAGGGGGAGATAGAGAGCAGCAGGATCACCCAGTTTTTTTTTTTGCAGAATACAGAAAACGAATCCCATAGTGACTGAGTGAGTATGAACAGCATGTAATACACCATTTATTGATCGTTTTTAATGATGTGGGGTTAATGACACTTTAAGTATTTTTTCACTTTCAAATGGTAAATATTTCTTGCACCACTTTTATTTTGATTAAACATTTTTTTTAAAACCATTAAACTAAATCTATAAATGCTCTACTAACTATAAATGAAAGAACTCTGCTACACTGAAAAAGCTACTGTAGTGTAAACTCTGTTAAGATCTTTCTGGACATGGCAGCAAGTAACACCAACATTTTTTAAAGATCAGAATTGCAACAGCTGGTGATGTGAATTGTGTATTTTTCCATTAAAACACCCAGTGGCAGCTATTGGGTGCATGTGTAAAGGGTTAAGTGCTCAGTTGACCTGCCCAAGTGATGGTCACTTTCAGTCTGCTGGTGATTAGATTGTTGTCCCCTGAGTTAGATATTCTCTACGCAGGGTGAGGATGAGAATGGTTACTTCACAGCCTATAGAGGTCTTTGTTTATGCCATATTTAGATAACTAGGGTTGATTTACTAACACTGGAGAGTGCAAAATCTGGTGAAGATCTATACAGAAAACCAATCAGTTTTCATTTTTATTTTTTTTGTCAAAGCTTAATTTAAAAAGCTGAAGTTCGAAGCTGATTGGCTACCAAGCACAGCTGCACCAGATTATACACTCTCCAGTTGTAGCAAATCAACCTCACTGCCCAGTTCTAGAGACCTCAATTACAAAAAGATATTTATAAGAAAGTACGAGTCCAGAGACAGGCAATAAAAATGGTGAAAGTTCTGGGGAATAAAACATATCGGGAGAGACTTTGGGAGCCTAATATGTACAGTTTGGAGGAAAGAAGGGGAAGGGGAGACATGACTGAAATCTGTAAATAGTGCAGTGTTGTCAATATGAAGCTAGGATAAGGAACACATGAGCATGACCTCAAACCAACAGAAGGAAAGTTCAAAACTAAAGCCTCGTACACACGTAGGGTTGCCACTTCATCCCTTTAAACCCGAACACATATTAATTACACAGGTTATGTGGCTGATTAAGGTGGTAATTAAACTCACTTGGTGCCTTATCTGCCTTTAATTAGCCTCAGAACCTGTGTAATTCATATGTGTTCGGGTTTAAGGCTGGGTTCACACTAGTGCGACACGACATCTGTCCTACTTTGGATCCGACTTTGCCCTGCGACATGAAGCCGACATATGTCCGACTTTCAATGAACGGGGATCCGACTTGGATCCCCGCCAATATCAGGCACTGTGTTTGGTATGAATCTTGAAGGGGAACTCCAGGCCAAATTTTAAATTAAAAAAATGGCGCAGGTTCCCCTCCAGGGGCATACCAGGCCCTTGGGTCTGGTCTGGATTTGAACAGGCGCCCCTACGCCGAAAAAACGGCGTGGGGGGTCCCCCCAAAATCCAAACCAGACCCTTATCCGAGCACACAACCTGGCCGGCCGCAGGGGAAGAGGGGGGGACGAGAGAGCGCCCCCCCTCCCTCCTGAACCGTACCAGGCCGCATGCCCTCAACATGGGGGGTTTGGTGCTCTGGGGCAGGGGGGCGACCTGCGGCCCCCCACCCCAGAGCACCCTGCCCCTATGTTGATGAGGACAGGGCCTCTTCCCGACAACCCTGGCCGTTGGTTGTCGGGGTCTGCGGGCGGGGGGCTTATCGGAATCCGGGAGCCCCTTTCAATAAGGGGGTCCCCGGATCCCGCCCCCCCACCCTATGTGAATAAGTATGGGGTACATCGTACCCCTACCCATTCACCTGGTGGAAAAAAATTGCAATAAGAAAACACTACACAGGTTTTCAAAGTAATTTATTGCACAGCTCCGGGGGTCTTCTTCCGACTTCCGGGGGTCTTCTTCCGACTTCCGGGGGTCTTTTCCGACTTCGAGGGTCTCCGGTGTCGTCTCCGCGCTCTCCGGTTCTTTCTTCCGCCGGGCCTCCGCTAACTTCTTTTTAGCTCTCTTGCTAACAGAGGCCCGGTCTTCCCGTTGTCTCGTCCGGCTCTCCGTTGTCCTTCTGCCGGCCCCTCCACTAACTTCTTTTTAGCTCTTTCGCTAGTGGAGGGGCCGGTCTTCCCGTCGCCGTCGGCTTCTTCTTCCCTCTTCTCCTTCTCGATGTTGACGCGTCGCTTCCTCCCGCTGTAATACTGGCTCTCCGCTCCGCATTAATATAGGCTTCTCATGACGTCACAGTCACATGTTCCCATGACGTCACAGTCACATGCTCCGGGGCCATGTGCCCTGGAACATGTGACTGTGACGTCATGAGAAGCCTATATTAATGCGGAGCGGAGCGGAGAGCCAGTATTACAGCGGGAGGAAGCGACGCGTCAACATCGAGGAGGAGAAGAGGAAAGAAGAAGCCGACGGCGACGGGAAGACCGGCCCCTCCACTAGCGAAAGAGCTAAAAAGAAGTTAGTGGAGGGGCCGGCAGAAGGACAACGGAGAGCCGGACGAGACAACGGGAAGACCGGGCCTCTGTTAGCAAGAGAGCTAAAAAGAAGTTAGCGGAGGCCCGGCGGAAGAAAGAACCGGAGAGCGGGAGACGACACCGGAGACCCTCGAAGTCGGAAAAGACCCCCGGAAGTCGGAAGAAGACCCCCGGAAGTCGGAAGAAGACCCCCGGAGCTGTGCAATAAATTACTTTGAAAACCTGTGTAGTGTTTTTTTATTGCAATTTTTTTCCACCAGGTGAATGGGTAGGGGTACGATGTACCCCATACTCATTCACATAGGGTGGGGGGGCGGGATCCGGGGACCCCCTTATTGAAGGGGGCTCCCGGATTCCGATAAGCCCCCCGCCCACAGACCCCGACAACCAACGGCCAGGGTTGTCGGGAAGAGGCCCTGTCCTCATCAACATGGGGGCAGGGTGCTCTGGGGTGGGGGGGCCGCAGGTCGCCCCCCTGCCCCAGAGCACCAAACCCCCCATGTTGAGGGCATGCGGCCTGGTACGGTTCAGGAGGGAGGGGGCCGCTCTTTCGTCCCCCCCTCTTCCCCTGCGGCCTGCCAGGTTGTGTGCTCGGATAAGGGTCTGGTTTGGATTTTGGGGGGACCCCCACGCCGTTTTTTCGGCGTAGGGGCGCCCGTTCAAATCCAGACCAGACCCAAGGGCCTGGTATGCCTCTGGAGGGGAACCCACGCCGGTTTTTTATTTAAAATTTGGCGTGGAGTTCCCCCTCAAGAGCAGTACAGCACAAGTCGCATGCCAAAGTCGGACCATGCAAGACTGCGGTCCGACTTTGATCCGACTTCAATGATAGTCAATGGGCTGAAGTCGGATCAAAGTCGGACCAAAGTAGTACAGGGAGCATTCTCAAAGTCGGACCGACATGTGTCGGACCAGTTAGGACGGCTCCCATAGGGAAACATTGATTTTCACATGTCATGCGACATGAGCTCCCAATGTCGGAGCGTTTGTCGCCCCAGTGTGAACCAGGCCTAAAGGGATGAGGTGGCAACTCTATACACACGACCGAGTTTCTCGGCAAAAACCAGCAAGAAACTTGCTGGCAGAGATTTCTTGCCGAGAAATTTGTTTGTGTGTATGGTTTCTCGTCAAGAAAAGCGACAAGAATCTCGGCGAGAAAATAGAGAACCTGCTCTCTATTTTCTCGTCGAGATTCTCCTCAGCCTGTTTCTCGACAAGAAAATTGTGTGTGTGTGCACTTACCTGTTCGCCGGGAAGCCCACGCATGCTCGAAATGACTTCGACGCATGCGCGGTAGCTTCCTAGGCATAGGTAGGGTGAACCAAGATGGCGGCGACGGCATCGAATGTGACGAGCGCATGCTCGTCGTATTCGATGACGTCACCGCGTACGCTCCATTCAGAGAACCGCGGGTTCTTTGAAATGAGCGTGTGTACACTCGGCCGGGACAAGTTTCTTGTCCAAGGATCTTGTCGAAAAAAACGACATGTTTTTAACGACGAGATTCTCGGCCGTGTGTACGAGGCATTACTCTAGAAAATATTGTTTTACTGAAAGAGTAGTTAATGCTTGGAACAGACTTGCAGCAAATGTAATGAGGTTGGTTTACTAAATCCAAATAGGCTGTTCACTTTGCAAGGAAATTTGCCCAAGAGCTTAATAAATGTGGCTAAATTTCACTTTGCAAAGAGTACCCAATCATGTGCAAGGAGCATAAAAAAACCTGAATTTTTGCTTGCACATGGTTGGATGATGGAAGCTAGCAGAGTTTATTCTCATTAACTAAGCTCTGGGGAAAAAACTGTTAAGCCTCGTACACACGGGCAAGAATCCCGTCAGGAAAAAAACTTTTTTCCTAACGGGATTCCTGGCAAGCTTTCCTTGCTAGCCAAGTGTACACACGGCCATTCAAAAGAACCGCCGTTCTTTTGAATGGCAAGAACGCGGTGACGTCATCGACTATGACGAGCATGCGCTCGTCACATTCGATGCCGTCGCCGCCATCTTGCTTCACCCTACACTACACTTGTAAGCTACTGCGCCGGCGTCGAAGTCTCATCGAGCATTTGACAGGTAAGCATACACACTCACGGTTTTCTCATCGGGAAACAGGTTGACGAGAATCCCAATGAGAAAATAGAGAGCAGGTTCTCTATTTTTCTCGTCGAGATTCCCGGCAGTTTTCCCGACGAGAAACCATACACACGACCGGTTTTCTCCGCAAAAAGCTCTCCCAGCAGCTTTCTTGCCGAGAAAACCGGCCCTGTGTACGAGGCTTGTCAGGGTGCAACTTCCCTTTTAAGGTGGACGGTCTACAGTAATTACCATTAGTAAATCAACCACAGTAAGGCCCATTTCACACTAGTGGACCGTATGTCCGCTTTTTCATCCATCCGTTTACGGATGAAAAAGGAACATACATTGGTCCCTATGAGATCGCGGGTGTCAGCGGATGAACATCCGCTGACACCCGATCTCATCCGGGTCCGTAATCCTCCGATTCTGAAGACGAAGGAAAATCCTATTTTTCTATCCGTCTGCAGAGCGGATCAGATGAACACGGACAGACGGTCCATGTTCATCCGAACACCCCATAGGGGAGAGCGGAGATCTGACAGGGCGGTCCCTGCACAGTGTGCGGGGACCGCCCTGTCATCCGCCGGCTCAGCAGGGATCAGCGGAGCAATCCCCGCTGAGCAAGCGGAGGTTCACGGGGCAGATCTTCGCCGATCCATCCCGTGTGAAAGGGGCCTAAGTCAGTCAACAGTAAGAGAATATAAAAAAAATGTTGTACTTGCAGCATTTTTGAAGAGCCAAAACATAAAGCATGTACTTTTTCATGTAATGGAAAACTGTATTGAAATTTTAATTTTTTTTTCCTCTAGACTTACACTTTAAAGTGGACAAGTCAGCCATGTTAAATTTCTAAATGTTTACAGAAGAACACACTAAATGGGGAAAAAAGGAACACACATTTATATAATATTTTAGATTTGGGTGGATTCTAAATTGCTCAGTCACCAGCTATCTTCTTAAATCTATGTTGTATTAGAGCCCTGGAGAATATATCTTTAAAATCAAGTTAGCAAGGCAAATGCCATATTTTTATTGTAACATGTTTAACCATTAGATGACCAGCAATGTACTGGTATGTCGCTGGGCTTCAAGTGGTTATACTGGGATGATGGCTGCAGCTGCAGACGTTTGGCTCTCTTGGAAGGCTTAAGCCTCGTACACGATCGGATTTTCAGCGGACAAAGCATTGGACTTTTGTCCGAAGGCGTTGGCCAGGAACTTGTCTTGCATACAAACGGCAAAGAATTGTCGGCCACAGTGGCGTAGCGTGGGGGTGCGAGGGGGGCCTAGGCCCCGGGCGCAACATTTGGGGGGGCGCAATCCCGCGCCGGTGTCACCCTAGCTCTATAAATCATTTTTTTTTTGTGACCCCGCGCCGCTCCGGCCGCCATCTTTATTCTCAGGCCGGCCCCTGGCGCCCTGTGATTGGGCGAAAGGGGTCATGTGGCCTGTCCTTAATCGCGGGGGAGCGGGGCTGTCTTCTCCTCCTCCTCCTCCTCTCCGGCCCAGGTCACCAGGTCCGCGGCGCGGTGGCAGGCAGGCAAGGCAGTCTGTGGCCAGCCGCCGCCGCCATCATCATCATCTCCTCCTCCTCCCTCTCCGATCATGTCCCCGGCGCAGCAGCAGGCAGTCTGTGGCTGCCATCATCATCATCTCCTCCTCCTCTCCGGCCGGGTCTCCCGATCGTGTCCCCGTCAGGACAGGCAGTCCAGTGAGCAGTGTGACAGGCGGCAGAGCAGATGGAAGAAAAAAAAGGTAAGAGACTCACTCGGCCTGGGGGGAGTAGATATAGTCTGGGGAGAGGGAGCAGCCAGAAAGTTTGTGTATAATGTATTGTGTATTGTGTATAATGTATTGTGTATTGTGTATAATGTATTGTGAGTGAGTGAGTGAGTGAAGTGAATAACTTGTATAGCGCTACAAATGCGAACTAAATCGCCTCAAGGCGCTTTGCATCCAGTGACATCCTGACCCTTCAGAATAGGTGGGTCTTAAGTTTTTTCCTGAAGGCCCGGTGGTTTTCTTCCATGCGGATGTTGGTGGGTAGAGCGTTCCATAGTCGTGGTCCTTGGACTGCAAATCTTCGTTCTCCCTTTGATTTGTAGCGGGACTTGGGGATGTGAAGGAGGTTTTGGTTGGTTGATCGGAGATTGCGATTGGGGGTGTAGTGTTTTATCTTCTCGCATAGATATTGTGGAGCGTTTCCCTGTGTGCACTTGTGGGTGAGACAGAGGGTCTTGAATGTGATCCGATCCTTTACGGTTAGCCAATGAAGGGTCCTTAGTGATGGGGTGATGGATTCCCAAGGTTTTTTTCCCGTTACCAGCCTGGCAGCCGTGTTCTGGATGACTTGTAGGCGCGAAATCTGGTATTTGGGTAGTCCGAGGTAGAGGGCGTTTGCGTAATCGAGTCGGGAGTTGATAATTGTTCCAACTACTACTGCTGTATCCTCTTTTGGGATGAAGGGGATGAGTCTACGTAGTAGACGGAGGAGATGGTGAGCTCCGCTGACTACTGATCCAATTTGTGCGTCCATCGACATCTCCGAGTCAAAGATGACTCAGAGACTTTTGACTTTGGTGCTCGGGGTAACGGTCTGTCCAAGGATAGTGGGGAGTGTCCAAGAAGTCTTAGTTTTTGTCTTTCGGTTTGCGTGGAGGAGAAGGAGTTCTGTTTTGGATCCGTTGAGTTTGAGGGAATTCTCAGTCATCCATTCATCGATCAATGTGAGACAGGTTTCCAATCCGTGATATTGGTCTTTTTTCCCGGTGATACGAAAGTAGAGTTGGGTGTCGTCAGCATATGAGTGGTAGCACAGGCCCTGTTTGCTGATGATTTTGAGGAGTGGGCGGAGGTAGATGTTAAAGAGCACGGGTGACAGGGGTGATCCTTGGGGGACTCCGCAAGAAATTGTGCGAGTTTCAGAGGTGAAGGCTCCTAGTTTCACTGTCTGGGAACGATTGTCTAGGAAGGATGCGAACCAGTGTAGGTCAGGGTCTGCGACTCCGGCTACTTCTTTAAGGCGAATGAGTAGAGTTTTGTGGTCTACTGTGTCGAACGCTGCACTGAGGTCCAGCAGCACCAGGAGACATGATTCTCCGTCATCTGCTGCTTCGAGGGTGTCATCCCATATTTTAAGAAGTGCTGTTTCTGTGCCATGGCCTGGGCGGAAGCCTGATTGTAGTGGATCCAAGAGTTTGTGGGTGTCCAAATAGAGTTGTAGCTGTTGTACTACTGCTTTCTCCATGATCTTGGAGATGGTGTTGAGGCTTGTTACCGGTCTGCGGTAGTTTGGGTCTTTGGGGTCCAGGTTGGGTTTCTTTAGGAGGGGTTTGATTATGCCTTGCTTGAGAGAGATTGGAACAATACCTTCTTTGAATGATTGATTTACGAGGTGTGTTATGGTGGGTGCTAAAATGTCGGTACATTCTTTCAGGAGTTTTGTAGAGATTATGTCATTTGGAGATGTGCTGTCTCTGAGGCTTCTGATTATATTTTTGGTGGTGTCGATGGTGATCGGGACCAGCGAAAATTTTGTCAATTGTATAGTGTTCATATTGATTTCCTCTATTTGCTTTGGCAGAGCAGGGTTGGTTGTTTTTTTCTGTTGAATTGATTCTCGAATGTATTGTGTATAGTGTATTGTGTATAATGTATAGTGTATTGTGTATAATGTATTGTGTATAATGTATTGTGTATAATGTATTGTGTATTGTGTATAATGTATTGTGTATAATGTATAGTGTATTGTGTATTGTGTATAATGTATTGTGTATAGTTATAATGTATTGTGTATTGTGTATAATGTATTGTGTATAGTTATAATGTATTGTGTAGCGGTCAGTGTATTGTATTGTGTAGCGGTCAGTATGTAGATTATTGTGTAGCGGTCAGTGTATTGTATTGTGTAGTGTATTGAATAGTGTATTGTGTAGCGGTCAGTATGTAGTGTATTGTGTAGCGGTCAGTATGTAGAGTATTGTGTAACGGTCAGTATGTAGAGTATTGTGTAGCGGTCAGTGTATTGTATTGTGTAGTGTATTGTGTAGCGGTCAGTATGTAGTGTATTGTGTAGCGGTCAGTATGTAGTGTATTGTATTGTGTAGCGGTCAGTATGTAGTGTATTGTATTGTGTAGCGGTCAGTATGTAGTGTATTGTGTAGCGGTCAGTATGTAGTGTATTGTATTGTGTAGCGGTCAGTATGTAGTGTATTGAATAGTGTATTGTGTAGCGGTCAGTATGTAGTGTATTGTGTATTGGTCTGTGGGTAGAGTATTGTGTAGCGGTCAGTATGTAGTGTATTGTGTATTGGTCTGTAGGTAGAGTATTGTGTAGCGGTCAGTGTATTGTATTGTGTAGCGGTCAGTATGTAGTGTATTGTGTAGCGGTCAGTATGTAGTGTAGTGTATTGTGTAGTGGTCAGTATGTAGTGTATTGTATTGTGTAGCGGTCAGTATGTAGTGTAGTGTATTGTGTAGTGGTCAGTATGTAGTGTATTGTATTGTGTAGCGGTCAGTATGTAGTGTATTGTATTGTGTAGCGGTCAGTATGTAGTGTATTGTGTAGCGGTCAGTATGTAGTGTATTGTATTGTGTAGCGGTCAGTATGTAGTGTATTGTGTAGCGGTCAGTATGTAGTGTATGTAGTGTATTGAGTAGTGGTCTGTGGGTAGTGTATAGTGTATTATGTAGTGGTCAGTATAGGAATCAGGTAGGTCAGTGTGTAGTGGGCGATGTAGGAATCAGGTAGGTTAGTATAGGAATCAGGTAGGTCAGTACTATTGAAGGAAGGGACTTGGAGAGTGCGAAAAGTCCGCAGGTTAGGGGGGCGCAAATTACTTGCCTTGCCCCGGGTGCTGACAACCCACGCTACGCCCCTGGTCGGCAAACAAACGCGAAACGACGTGGTTTTTCAGCTCTTTAGCGCCACCCTTTGGGCAACTTCTGCTAATGTTGTGTTATGGTGAGCATTGCTTCTGAGCATGCGTGTTTGTACTTTGGAGTTTTGTCCGACGGACTTTTGTACACCCGATCGGATAATCCAACAACACACAATTGTTGGCAG
Organism: Rana muscosa; assembly: GCA_029206835.1. NCBI lineage: Eukaryota > Metazoa > Chordata > Amphibia > Anura > Ranidae > Rana > Rana muscosa. The sequence continues at coordinate 85,369,286 of CM055122.1, read as the reverse complement.
ACAATTTTAAAGCATGCTATCCCACATTTGTCCGCGGAAAATCCGACAACAATTGTCCGATGAAGCATACATACGGTCGGATTTTCCGACAACAGCCTGTCATCACACATTTCCAGTCGGACAATCCGATCGTGTTTTTTGAGGCTTTAGAGGCTAACTAGCTGCTGGGTTGCTTTTACAAGCAGTGGGAGGGGACATCCCTCTCCCACCGCCTTTCACGGCTTCATTGGGCTGTCCCGTCCCAACAGCACACCTGATGGTCCAGCCAGCGCTTCCGTCAGCTGATCATAGAGACTAACAAAGACCAGAACCACTTTGTTCATTTCTATTATATAGGGAACTGGAAGCGATAACCTTACATCACTTTCGGTTTACCCGAATGTAAACAGTGCCATTTTTTTAATGAAAAGGTGTGATCGAATGCTTGGACTCCAGATCTCTCCATAAAAAGTACCTGTCACATGCCTATTACTGTCACAAAAGTTGTTTATATTCCTAGTGACAGCAATTAAAGTGCTAAAAAAATAAACAAAGTGACAGTGTCAAATAAAAAAATAATAATTTAAAAAAATAAATGTAAGTGCCCCTGTTCCTCCGTGCAAAGTCGCATGCCGCTTCGGTCCCACAGGCACGCAAGCAGCACTCACCCCACACATGTGAGGTATCACCGTGAACATCAGATCATGGGCAGTAATTCTAGCACCAGACCTGCTTTGTAAATTTAAAGTGGTAACCTGTTAAGGCTTTTAAAGCATCGCCTATGGATAGTAAAAATTAGGTTGTTGGTCACTGTTGCATGGACGTGCACAATTTTAAAGCGTGACATGTTTGGTATCTATTTACTCTCAGCGTAACATCATCTTTTATATTGTATGAAAAATATGGTTAATGTATTGTGATTTTTTGGGGATTAAAATTCAAAAAGTGTATTTTTTCCAAAAACAAAAAGTGCCAGAAAAGGCCGGGGGTCAAGTGGTAAAAGAAAATCTGTGCTTAGAAAAATATAAAGCCTGTCATCTCTAATCTTTTTTTACTGAAAAGGATAGTTGCCTGCCTGTCAGGTTGCTGTAATGGCTGTACCAGTGAGTGACTGTTTCAGAGCAAGTATGCAAATAAACATTTCTGACTTCACTACCTGAATGCTTGTTTTACGCCAGTTTACACAAAAGAATACTTAAATCAGATATTTACCATGCTTTTCAGACAGCTAGCATTTTGAGAAGGTCAGCAATGGCAGCTTTTGTATTCGTCTCAGCACAGGCTCCTTTTAACCTCTTCCCGACTGTGCCATAGTCAAATGATGGCTACAGCGCGGTCGCACATTTTTGGAGGGCGTCTATTGACGTCCGCTCGTTATCGCGCTTCCCGCATGCCCCCTGCAGTGCACATCGGCAAGGATCTGTGATCATTATGTCCTTCAGACACAGTTGATCAGAGATGGGGGTAAAGAGCCAATGATGGTGGCTCTTTTCAATGTGACCAGCTGTGTCCAATCAAAGCTGATCACAGTGTAAACAGGATTTGCTGGTTAGCGGCAGTCCTCTCCTCATACTGACAGCATGTTAGGAGAGGAGAGCAGTAAACTGGAAATCCACACAGCGGACATCTACACTGATAATCAGTGCCCATCAGTGCTGCCAATCAGTGCCCATCAGTGCTTCCTATCAGTGCCTGCAATCAGTGCCCATCAGTGCTTCCTATCAGTGCCCACCAGGGCCAACTATCAGTGTTGCCTATCAGTGTAGCCTCATCAGCGCACATAGGTTAAGGAGAAAAATTACTTATTTACAAAATGTTATACCAGAAACGAAGGAAATTTATTTATTTATTTTTTTGGTATTTTTTTGTTTGTTTAGCAAAAAATAAAAAATCCAGTGGTGATTAGATAGAACCAAAGAAAGCTCTATCTGTCTCAAAAAAATTATAAACATTTTGTTTGAGTACAGTGTTGCATGACCGCGCAATTGTCATTCAAAGTGCAACATTGGCCTGTGTAGGAAGGGGGTGAAAGTGCCCAGTAGTGGTTAAGAATAAATCTGGTATTTGACAGAATGGTACCTTCACTATACACATTACTGAGTTCAGTTATTTTTAGTCTTAAAGCCCAACTTTAGGAATTACAAACAAACCTACACATGCAGTGCAAGAGTTAACTGCTCATAATGTCTATGGAGTAGAGGAACAGGCATTATTACTTACCCAATCTTTTTCTGGCTCCAGAGCAACCCTCTTCTGCCTGAAGCTCTGGTCTGTGTGATTTAAAGCAGAACTAATCTCTCCTATTCTTTGCAGTAATAAAACCAAAATCTGCCTTTCTGTTCCTGCTAGAAGGCCTTGGAAGTTCAAAAATAAAAGACTAACTCACCCACCTTTTGTTCAGACTTTTCCATGCTGCAACTCCCCCCACCGGCCAAATACAATCACATCTAAAGCTCGCCATACATGGATCACAATTTGTCCAGGACAGCAGGAACCAGCTGAATTTTCGATCCATCTATGGCCATTTCTGTTCAATTGATTGACTTCTCATGAACAGTCCTGCTAGAAAATTTCCATTGGATCAGTGCTTGCATCCAATCAGTTAGTGGGGGAGTCCCACTGCCAGAATATAGTGACACAGGGGGGAGGATTTCCACATCTACACCGAATGTGTGGATGAGGAAATCAGGTCAGTTTTTTTCATTCAACCTACTGGCTGAACGAAATAACTGACCCATGTATGGTCAGCTTTATGTTTAGAACTGAATTTACAGTAACATAAAGAGGGACTACTGTATGTAGGCAAAAGACATGTCCATGCTACAGCTCCAGTTACATAGACTACAAAGGTTTATCATGCAAAAAATTATTGGCTAGACCTTACAAGTTATTTTTTACCTCCATTTTTCCTTTCTATTGGCTTTTTCAAAATAAAAAGTTAACCACTTAACAACCGCTCACTGTATATATACGTCGGCACAATGGCACCGACAGGCACAATCACGTAGAGCATACGTGATTGCCTTTGTACAGTTGGGGGGTCCAATCGGACCCCCTTTCTGTACAGTGAGCGGTCGGAATTCGTCTGGGAGCGATCCGACATGAGGGGACGGCCGTTCGATTCCGGCCACCCCCCCGTGATCGCTCCCGGCGAATGGAAATGCCCCCTCTGTCTGTGTAATGTACACACAGGCAGAGGAAGCAGGAGGAAGTGATGTCATCTCTTGTGCGGCGCTCACATATACCGAGCGCTGTACAAGAGAAGACATAAAGGTTAGTGCACAAACACTACACTGACACCAGGACACATAGGCACATAAATCGCCCCCCAAGGCCCCCCCAGATCACCCCCCAGCCCCCAGTCACAGTGTCACTGATTGCAGTGACCATTTATTTATTGATCACTGCAATCAGTGACATTTGTGACTGTAAAAGTGTCACTACAGTTTAGTTTTAGGTCCAGTGTAGCCCCCTAACCCCCCCTAATAAAGGTTTAACCCCTTGATCACCCCCCAGATAACCCTTTCACCCCCTAGCACCGCCGTCGCTAAGCGATCATTTTTCTGATCGCTGTCTTAGCGTCGGTGATGCAGATCGGTAGCCAGTAATTTTTTTTAGGTTCGCCGCAAGTTTTTATAGCGTCAGGTACCCCCATAAATTATCTAATAAAGGTTTAACCCCCTTGATCGCCCCCCAGGTAACCCTTTCACCCCCTATCACCACTGTCGCTAAGCGATCATTTTTCTGATCGATGTCTTAGCGTCGGTGATGCAGATCGGTAGCCAGTATTTTTTTTTTAGGTTCGCCGCAGGTTTTTATAGCGTCAGGTAGCCCCATAAATGATCTAATAAAGGTTTAACCCCCTTGATCGCCCCCCAGGTAACCCTTTCACCCCCTATCACCACTGTCGCTAAGCGATCATTTTTCTGATCGCTGTCTTAGCGTCGGTGATGCAGATCGGTAGCCAGTAATTTTTTTTAGGTTCGCTGCAGGTTTTTATAGCGTCAGGTACCCCCATAAATTATCTAATAAAGGTTTAACCCCCTTGATCGCCCCCCAGGTAACCCTTTCACCCCCTATCACCACTGTCGCTAAGCGATAATTTTTCTGATCGCTGTCTTAGCGTCGGTGATGCAGATCGGTAGCCAGTAATTTTTTTTAGGTTCGCCGCAGGTTTTTATAGCGTCAGGTACCCCCATAAATTATCTAATAAAGGTTTAACCCCCTTGATCGCCCCCCAGGTAACCCTTTCACCCCCTATCACCACTGTCGCTAAGCAATCATTTTTCTGATCGCTGTCTTAGCGTCGGTGATGCAGATCGGTAGCCAGTAATTTTTTTTAGGTTCGCCGCAGGTTTTTATAGCGTCAGGTACCCCCATAAATTATCTAATAAAGGTTTAACCCCCTTGATCGCCCCCCAGGTAACCCTTTCACCCCCTATCACCACTGTCACTAAGCGATCATGTTTTTGATCGCTGTCTTAGCGTCGGTGATGCAGATCGGTAGCCAGTAATTTTTTTTAGGTTCGCCGCAGGTTTTTATAGCGTCAGGTACCCCCATATATTATCTAATAAAGGTTTTAACTCCCTAATTGCCCCTAGTTAACCCTTTCACCAGTGATCATCATATAAGTGTTACGGGTGACGCTGGTTAGTTAGTTTGCTTTTTATAGTGTCAGGGCACCCGCCGTATATAACCCAATAAAGGTTTAACCCCCTGATCGCCCGGCGGGTGATATCAATTAGGTTTTAGCGTCAGAGAGGGTCTGCGTCACACCCCAGGCAGCGTCAGGTTAGTGCCAGTAATGCTAACACCCACGCGTGAAGCATACACCTCCCTTAGTGGTATAGTATCTGAACAGATCAATATCTGATCAGATCTATACTAGCGTCCCCAGCAGTTTAGGGTTCCCAAAAACGCAGTGTTAGCGGGATCAGCCCAGATACCTGCTAGCACCTGCGTTTTGCCCCTCCGTCCAGCCCAGGCCACCCAAGTGCAGTATCGATCGATCACTGTCACTTACAAAACACAACACACATAACTGCAGCGTTCGCAGAGACAGGCCTGATCCCTGCGACTCCAGTGCTGTAGGAGGTGATTTCACCACCACAGTTAAAAAAAAAAAAAGCAAATATGCCGAAGCATTGGGGCAGCAGGGGCAGAGGAGTGATTTTGCTCCTAATGCCGCGTACATACGGTCGAAATTCCGATGGAGGCTTGCCCGTGGAAAAGTCCGACCATGTGTGTGCGGCATAACTTTTTTGCGGGAGGATGCCCCCATGCTTCGGCATATATAAATGGTGCATGTATGCCCATCATTAGAAGTGGGTGGATGAAGGGCGGTATTCTAATGGTGAGCATACCCACCGATCAATCTCTTTTTTCATTCAGCCAACTGGCTGCATGAAAAAAAAAGATTACAATACATGTCCAACAAGGACCAGCAACGTACTGGTATGTTGCTGGACTTTGAATGGTTATACCAGCTTGATGCGTGCGGGTTTAGGTATCATCTTGGTATCATTCTTTTCAGCCAGCGGCCGGCTTTCATGTAAAAGCAATCCTAGTGGCTAATTAGCCTCTGGACTGCTTTTACAAGCAGTGGGAGGGAATGTCCCCCCCCCCAGATATAAAAAGCGCCATTGGGAAAGCATTTTATCAAACCAATCTTGGTGTGGTCAGATGCTTTGAGGGCAGAGGAAAGATCTAGGGTCTAGACCCCAGTTTTTTCAAAAAAAGAGTACCTGTCACTACCTATTGCTATCATAGGGGATATTTACATTCCCTGAGATAACAATAAAAATGATAAAAAAAAAAAATATGGAAGGAACAATTTAAAAATAAAATAAAAAAGCAAAATTAATAAAAAATAAATAAAAAAAAGGGACCCCTGTCCTGCCCTGCTCTTGCCCAATGGCGAACGCAAGCGTCGGTCTGGCGTCATATGTAAACAGAAATTGCACCATGCATGTGAGGTATCACCGCGAAGGTCAGATCGAGGGCAGTAATTTTAGCAGTAGACCTCCTCTGTAAATCTAACGGGGTAACCTGTAAAGGCTTTTAAAGGCTTTTAAAAATGTATGTAGTTTGTCTCCAATACGCGTTTGTGCGAAATTTTAAAGCATGTCGTGTTTGGTATCTATGTACTCGGCCTAAGATCATCTTTTTTATTTCATCAAACATTTGGGCAATATAGTGTGTTTTAGTGCATTAAAATTAAAAAAAGTGTATTTTTTCCCCAAAAAATGCGTTTGAAAAATCGCTGTGCAAATACTGTGTAGAAAAAAAAATGCAACACCCACCATTTTATTCTGTAGGGCCTTTGCTTTAAAAATATATATAATGTTTGGGGGTTCAACATAATTTTCTTGCAAAAAAAAAAATGTTTTCATGTAAACAAAAAGTGTCAAAAAGTAGGATTTTTAAAACAGCTTACCTGTAAAATCCTTTTCTTGGAGTACATCACGGGACACAGAGCAGCATAGTCATTACTATGTGGGTTATATAGAATTACCTTCAGGTGCTGGCACTGGCAACTTCCAAAACAGGAAGTACCCTCCCCTATATAAGCCCCTCCCATCCGGGAGTACCTCAGTTTTGTAGCAAAGCAATACGTGTCCCCAAAAGAGGGGTGGGAGCTCTGTGTCCCGTGATGTACTCCAAGAAAAGGATTTTACAGGTAAGCTGTTTTAAAAATCCTACTTTCTTGTTCATACATCACGGGACACAGAGCAGCATAGTCATTACTATGTGGGACGTCCCAAAGCAATGCCAAATGAGGGGGGGGATACACCATACATAAGCTGGGCGCCATCAGGCATGAGGATCTTTTGCGCTCCTGCAACACACTGCGCCCAAAGGCGACATCCTCCTGACTTCTAACGTCCACCTGGTAGAACCTAGTAAACGTGTGTACTGAAGACCATGTTGCGGCCTTACAAATTTGAGCCAGGGAGGCCTGGTGATGCACTGCCCATGAAGTTCCAACTGCTCTCGTGGAGTGCGCCCTAACTTTGAACGGAGGCGGTCTACTTCTCAAGCCATAGGCTTGTATTATGACCTGTCGAATCCACTTGGCTAAAGTAGATTTTTATGCTGCCTGACCCCTTCTGGGGCCTTCCGGCAGAACAAACAAAGAATCCGTTCTACGAATCTGAGCAGTGGCTTTTAGATAAGCTTTAACTGCTCTTACTACATCCAAAGAATGCAATAACTTTTCCTCTACCGAGCTTGGTTTGGGGAAAAAAGAAGGAAGAACCACATCCTGGTTCAAGTGAAACCTCGATACCACCTTAGGAAGAAAGGCTGGGTGAGGGCGTAATACTACTCTGTCCTTATGAATAACCAGATATGGCTCCTTACAGGACATGGCGGCTAATTCCGACACTCTTCTAGCCGAGCATATGGCTACTAAAAATATCAATTTTCTGGTGAGTAGAACCAAGGAAATGTGCCGCAAAGGTTCAAACGGCTGCTTCTGCAGAACCGACAGAACCAAATTTAGATCCCATGGGCATATGGGAGCTTTAATCGGTGGAATAATACGAGTCACCCCTTGCATAAAGGATTTGACAAGTGAATGCATAGCCAGGGGCCTTTGATATAGTATTGATAAGGCCGAAACCTGGCCCTTGATAGTACTTAAGGCAAACTTCCTGTCTACAGCCCACTGCAGGAAGTCCAGAATTCTGCCTATAACGTACTTACGTGGATGCCATTTTCTGGCCTCGCACCAAGTGATGTACGCCTTCCAAACTCTATAGTAGATCTGCCTGGATACAGGCTTCCTGGCATTGATTATAGTTGATACCACAGAGTTAGAGAGACCTCTCTTCTTTAGGATGTGGGATTCAATAGCCAGGCCGTTAAACTTAGAGTTAGTAAGGAAGGGTGGTATATCGGTCCTTGCGAAAGCAGGTCCGGACGACGTGGAAGGGTCCAAGGACTCCCCACAGACATTTTGATGATCTCCGCGTACCAGGCCCTTCGGGGCCACGCTGGAGCCACCAGGATCACCGGCTTCTTCTCCAACCTGACTCTGCGAAGGAGCCGAGGCAACAATTGTAGCGGAGGGAATGCATATATCAGTCTGAACTGATCCCAAGGGAACACCAGAGCATCCGAGCCGCAAGCGAGGGGATCCCTTGTCCGGGAGACAAATCTGTCCACCTTTGCGTTGAATCTGGATGCTAGCAGATCTACATCCGGTGTTCCCCACCGCTGACATATTGCTCGGAAGACCTCGGGATGAAGGGACCATTCCCCTGGGCATAACTGTTGGCGACTCAGAAAGTCCGCCTTCCAATTCTCCACCCCTGGAATGAAGACAGCTGATATACATGGGACATGCTTTTCTGCCCATTCCAGGATGTGACTTACTTCCCTCTGGGCTGCACGACTCCTGGTGCCTCCCTGATGATTGATATATGCCACTGCTGTGGCATTGTCTGATTGAATTCTGACAGGGGACCCTTGGAGTCTGGATGTCCAGGCTACTAGGGCATACCGGGCTGCTCGTATCTCTAAGAGATTGATGGGCAGGGTTTTTACTACATTTGACCATCTGCCCTGGAGAGACCATTGCTCCAGTACTGCCCCCCAGCCTATAAGGCTGGCATCTGTAGTGACCACCTTCCAAGATATCGGACTGAAGGATTTTCCCTTCTGGAGATTCTGGGGGATCAACCACCAGCAGAGACTCTTCCGAACGGAAGGGGACAAAGCCATCGGGAAGTCTAGAGCCTGAATTTTTCCGTTCCAGGCTGACAATATGGCCCTCTGTAAATTCCTTGAGTGGAATTGGGCGTATGGCACAGCTTCGAATGATGCTACCATCTTTCTTAGCAGCCTCATGCACAGGCGTATGGACGGCTGTCTTTTTGCACAAAGCAGACGGACCAAGCCCCTCAAAGAGGATACCTTGTCTAGAGGTAAGAAAATCTTCCTCTGGTCTGAATCCAGCCGTAGCCCTAGATATACCAGGTTTTTCACTGGCTGTAGGGCTGACTTGTCCAGGTTGATGACCCAACCGTGAGATTCTAGATACTTGATTGTATCGACAATTACCACTTCTAGCTTGGCAACTGAGTGGTCCATCAACAACAGGTCGTCTAGGTATGCCATTATCGTTACACCTTGTGTTCTTAGATCGGCCAACAGTGGGGCCAGAATTTTTGTGAACACTCGTGGTGCTGTGGCCAGACCGAATGGTAAGGCTCTGAACTGAAAATGGCGCCCTTCTACTGCAAAGCGTAGAAACTTTTGATGACCTGGAAAGATGGGAACATGCAAGTAAGCATCTTTGATGTCGATCGAGGCTAACCATTCCTCCCCCTGTAGGGCAGCGGTGACCGATCGGATCGACTCCATCCGGAAAGACCGGGCGTTTAGAAATTTGTTTAGACTCTTTAGGTCCAATATGGGTCTCATGTCCCCGTTTGGCTTCGGGACTGTGAAAAGGTTTGAGTAGAAACCCAACCCCCACTCTTCCATAGGAACCTCCATAATTACTCCTTGGAGCAATAGTTGTTCTAACGCCAATAGGAGAGACCCTCTTTTCAGAGGGTCTCTTGGCATGCCTGACCACATAAAATGGGAAGGAGGAGACTCTTAACTCCAACTTGTATCCCAGAGTTACTGCGGAGAGCACCCATCTGTCTTTGATCGTCTCCCGCCAGGTCTCTGCGAACAACTGAAGTCTTCCCCCCACCCGTTTGAGTGGGGGCAGCCCTTCATAGGCTAGACTTGGAGGCTGGTTTAGTACCCCTTCGGATCCAGGGTTTCTTATTACCCTGTGACTGTCCCTGATTTTTACCCCCTGAGTTTGACCGAGGAGGCCGTCGGAACTGCTTAGTAGCAGACGTCGCAGGGATAGGAGAGGTAGTCCTCTTAAAAGATGGACCCCTAGACCTCTTCTTACTCGGTAAGAGAGTACTTTTACCACTGGAAATCTTCTGGATATACTTATCCAGGTCCTCGCCAAAAAGGCGTTCCCCATGAAATGGGAAGCTAACTAAGAGCTTCTTACAGGGAGCTTCAGCAGACCAGTTTTTGAGCCACAGAAGCCTACGCATATGTACCAAAGACAGCGTGAGGCGGGAGGCCTGATGGATAGAATCCTTGATGGCGTCAACCGCAAAGCATAATGCTCTAGGCAGGTCAGCCAGAGCCTGGGCCTGCTGGTCTGGCAAATCCCTCAGGACCATTTTCATTTGATCCTTTAAAGCTTGGCAGACCCCAATAGCTGCCACTGCTGGCTGTGTAACAGCCCCTGCTGTGGAAAAAGCAGATTTTAATAAAGATTCCAATTTTTTTATCTACTGGATCTTTGAACATTTGAACATTATCTACTGGACATGTCAGTGATTTGTTCACAGAAGAGATGGCTGCATCCACCGTAGGAATATTCCATCTCTGGGTGAACTTTTCCTCCATGGGATAGATCACCGTAAATTTCTTAGGCGGAACAAATAGTTTATCAGGATGTTCCCAGTCCTGGTATATAAGTCCTTCCAATAATGGATGTATTGGAAAGGAGCAATTAACCTGGGGAGCTTTTAGCGACCCCAATGAGGAGACAGCAGTAGTTGATGGTTCAACAAGAGGCATTTTAAATGCAGATCGAACCATGTGAGTTAGGGTCTGGACCCACAATCTTTCAGTCTGTGATGCTGAAAATGGTTCATCTACTGTCGATTCCTCAAAAACAGAGTTAACCTCCTCCTGATCCCCTTCAGGTAGGTCGGTCCCTTCCTGGGACTGTTGCTCTGCCAACAGGCACTCTAATGGAGGTGATGGAGATCTGGCGCGCTTTCTTTCCTGTAGAGAAGAAGCGATCAATGCTGCCAATCTCTGCTCCAATCCCTCCAGAGTTGAGGCAAAAACCTCCTCTGTTATATATGCAGGAGCAGGTGGACTGAGGACAGCCGCAGTACCTGGCACTCCCGGGGGTTCCTTATGGGTATTAACCTCTGATTTCTCAGGGGAGGAGGGTGCAGATGACTGCTCCAGATCCTCAGAGCCCGATGGAGACCCCCTACACTTCCTGAGAGGTATATCTCGGAGTTTTTTAGGCGGCATATTCCTTAGTTCAAAGCTGAGGTATTCCAGCCGCAATACACCCCTTACTGAAATAGTCTAATGCAATTTGCTGCTATGTACATCAGTGGGTGTCTACTAATGCGTCTTTCTGGGGATGCCTGTATCAACCGCCCGCTGTAAGCCCACTATACCATGCTACCAGCTCCTTTTCATGCTCTGTGTCCATAGCAAGCAGCGTGGACTGAGTCCTTTTATCTTGCTGGGACGCCCGCACATGCGCAGAAGCGCTGGGCGCACAGAGCGCGTCATCCGCCAGGCTCCGCCCACTTTTTGAAGCTAAATCTATAAAAAGAAAGCGTGTGTGCGCGCGCGCGTGCACGTGTGCACTCTTGGCGCCCTGTCGGGAGTGGAGCCAGGGTCCCTGTTTCACCAGGACTTGGGGATGGAAGGAAACTACTTGGCAGCATGACAGAGGAATGCAGCTTCCCTGATAGAGAGCTCACTCATCTGCCTGGACTTTCACCATGGAAGGAATAGTCCCAAGAAAAAAAGACGTTCCACAGCAGCCTCTAGTGGACAAACACAGGTACCGCACTTTTGTCTTTTTTTTTTTTTTTTTTAAAACCTCCTTTATGAAAAACATTTCCAGGTTTACAGTTTTAAAACTTCCCTTATGAAAAGACATTTCTAGGATTTCTTAGGCATATACAGCTATTAGCGGGAATACCTTTTAGGTAACAGGCAGAAAGACATATTAGGCTTGGGGGTCCCCCCAATAGAACCAAGTTCCTGAGGGGCCCCCACTTACCTTTTCCCCGCCGCAGGACTTTGTTTGGTCCACAGAAGCCCAAACTTCACCTCTCACGGCAGGCATTGTACTAGACCTTCAGGGACCGGGTTCCCAAGGATTCCACTCCCCTGGACCTGTATAGCACCCTGCACAGATAGCCTCTTGGTTTTGGGTATGACCAGAGCTCTGGATCCCAGGGTCCAGCCCTCCTAAGAGAGGCATTACAGGCAAAACCCTGCTCTTCTCTGCAAGGCCCGGGTACCGACCGTTTAGCTATGAAGCTTTTTTGGTCGGATCCGGAATAGCTTGCTAAGGCCCAGAGAGCCTGTACACAAGCCCAGATGAATACATGTTAACCTTGGCCAACACCTTAGACACTGGCAAAAAACTGAGGTACTCCCGGATGGGAGGGGCTTATATAGGGGAGGGTACTTCCTGTTTTGGAAGTTGCCAGTGCCAGCACCTGAAGGTAATTCTATATAACCCACATAGTAATGACTATGCTGCTCTGTGTCCCGTGATGTATGAACAAGAAAGGGCTTTGTCTTCAAGTGGTTAGAAGAGTGGATGTAAGCTTCCTAATGTTGTGTATAAAATGCCAGAACAGTTCAAAACCCCCCCAAATGACCCCATTTTGGAAAGTAGACACCCCAAGCTATATACTGAGAGGCATGTCGAGTCCATGGAATATTTTATATGTTGACACAAGTTGCGGAAAAAATTTTTTTTTTTTTTTTTTTTTTTTGCACAAAGTTGTCACTAAATGATATATTGCTCAAACATGTCATGGGCATATGTGGAATTACACCCCAAAATACATTCTGTTGCTTCTCCTGAGTACGGGGATACCACATGTGTGAGACTTTTTGGGAGCCTAGCCGCGTACAGGACCCCAAAAACCAATCACCGCCTTCTGGCTTTCTAAGGGTGTAAATTTTTGATTTCACTTCTCACTGCCTATCACAGTTTCGGAGGCCATGGAATGCCCAGATGGCACAAAACCCCCCCAAATGACCCCATTTTGGAAAGTAGACACCCCAAGCTATTTGCTGAGAGGTATGGTGAGTATTTTGCAGATCTCGCTTTTTGTCACAAAGTTTTGAAAATTGAAAAAAAAAAGAAAAAAAAAATTCTTTCTTCATTTTCAAAAACAAATGAGAGCTGTAAAATACTCACCATGCCTCTCAGCAAACAGCTTGGGGTGTCTACTTTCCAAAATGGGGTCATTTGGGGGGGTTTTGTGCTATTTTGGCATTTTATGGCCTTCGAAACTGTGATAGGTAGTGAGGAGTCAAATCAAAAATTTGTGCCTAGAAATCCTGAAGGCGGTGCTTGGTTTTCGGGGTCCCGTACGCGGCTAGGCTCCTAAAAAGTCCCACACATGTGGTATCCCCGTACTCAGGAGAAGCAGCAGAATGTATTTTGGGGTGCAATTCCACACATAACCATGGCATGTGTGAGCAATATATCATTTAGTGACAACTTTTTGTAATTTTTATTTTTTTTGTCATTATTCAATCACTTGGGACAAAAAAAAAAAAATATTCAATGGGCTCAACAGGCCTCTCAGCAATTTCCTTGGGGTGTTTACTTTCTAAAATGGGGTCATTTGGGGGGGTTTTGTGCTATTTTGGCATTTTATGGCCTTCAAAACTGTGATAGGTAGTGAGGAGTGAAATCAAAAATTTGCGCCCTTAGAAATCCTGAAGGCGGTGTTTGGTTTCCGGGGTCCCGTACGTGGCTAGGCTCCTAAAACGTCCCACACATGTGGTATCCACGTACTCAGGAGAAGCAGCAGAATGTATTTTGGGGTGCAATTCCACATATAACCATGGCATGTGTGAGCAATATATCATTTAGTGACAACTTTTTGTAATTTTTTATTTTTTTTGTCATTATTCAATCACTTGGGACAAAAAAAAAATATTCAATGGGCTCAACATGCCTCTCAGCAATTTCCTTGGGGTGTCTACTTTCCAAAATGGGGTCATTTGGGGGGGTTTTGTACTGCCCTGCCATTTTAGCACCTCAAGAAATGAGATAGGCAGTCATAAATTTAAAGCTGTGTAAATTCCAGAAAATTTACCCTAGTTTGTAAACGCTATAACTTTTGCGCAAACCAATAAATATACGCTTATTGACATTTTTTTTACTAAAGACATGTGGCTGAATACATTTTGGCCTAAATGTATGACTAAAATTGAGTTTATTCGATTTTTCTCATAACAAAAAGTAGAAAATATCATTTTTTTTCTAAATTTTCGGTCTTTTTCCGTTTATATTGCAAAAAATAAAAATCGCAGAGGCAATCAAATACCATTAAAAGAAAGCTCTATTTGTGGGAAGAAAAGGACGCAAATTTTGTTTGGGTACAACATTGCATGTCCGCACAATTTACAGTTAAAGCAGCGCAGTGCAAAATTCTGAAATCACCTCTGGTCCTCTAGCTACCAAATGGTCCGGGGCTTAAGTGGTTAAGTAATATAGAGGTTGGATAAAAAGTGTATGCAGCATACCAGTCTTAATTGTAAAGTAGTAAGTTTTCAGTTTTGGGTGTAAAATAGTACATTTTGGATAGAGATGTACCAAAAAAAGAGATAGAACTAAGAGGGATTTGGTCTCAAAAGAGAGACAGTCCCTCCGAATGAGGGACAGTTCCGCGCTCTGCAATGGTGCTGCACATGTGCCCAGCTATGACATCAGCCATTTGGAAGTTTGAAAGATCAGATTGGACCAGATACAAGCACTCTGGCCACTATGACATTTATCACTAGAGGGACACTCTGAATGTAGCATACACTGCATGTGCGCTATTATGTAAATTACAAAAGATAACAAAAAATAATATTGCTATGTTTAATTAGGGATTTATTAACATTTTTAAAACATTTCTAACCTAAGTTTTCTTTTGGGAAACAGTTAAATAGTTGCGTTTGGTCCGCTTTAACTTAAAAATAAAACATGATTTAAATGTCTGCTATATCTGTTTCAATGTTGGGCTGAAAATTCAAAACAATTTCAAAGTAAGACAAGGCTGGTATGAAAACACTTGTTAGACAATTCCTGCTGCCACCTACTGGCCAAGTATATGCAGCAAAGAGCCTTCCATGAACGTACACATTCCATAAATGGAAACTTTCCTATCTGTGAAGCCGCCGAGCCAAACCATTGTGGAAACAAGCACTTCATCTGAAGACTTTCTGTGAAAATCAATGACAGTTTTTGCGTTTATTATAATTTACCGATTTTTTTTTCAGCATTTAGACTTTGGGTAAAACAAGCCTACAAAACTATTTTGGCTTTAAAAAAACTTTTGAAATTAATACCTCTCAGTGAACTCTTTGAAAGAATGGAAAATTAACCGTGTCACTTTTTAAGCATATACATTAGTTCAGGCAGGGCTATCTCACAGGATATAATGGCAAAGGTGCCTATTGAAAATAAGGTGAAAATTCACTCTCCTGCCATTAAATAAAGGTGTATAAAGGTCAATAAATGTATAACTGTAGTGTTTTCTAATGGCATAATCTTACTATAAAATGGTTCAATGATGACTGCAGGAGTCCTTCATGAGGTCCTGCTAGTTTTAGAGCTTCAAGCTGAAGTTTAGCTTAATTTTTTTTTTCTCTACAGCTTCAGTTACATTACCTACCTGTAAGTGTGTGCAGGCTGCTGGATTCTGTCGAAATCTTCACTGAAGGGCTGTCCTGTCCTCTTCTTGCTGCTGAACTTCCAGCACTGTGGAGCTTAAGGCCCCTTTCACGCTGGGGCGGGGAGGTGCACTGGCGGTATAGCTGCGCTATTTTTAGCGCCACTATACCGTTGTTTTTGCTGCGATATTCGGCCGCTAGTGGTGAGGTTTTAACCCTCGCTAGTGGCCGGAAAAGGGTTAATACCGCCCGCAATGTGTATTGCTTTCAATGGGCAGGAGCGGTAAAGGAGCGGTATACACACTGCTCCTTCACCGCTCAAAAGATGCCGCTTGCAGGAGATTTTTTTTCCTCCCGCCAGCACATTGCCTCATTGTGAAAACCCCCAGGCTTTCGCATTGAGAATGCTGGGGCCGGATTATTTCAGGCGTTATTTATGCGCTATTTTTAGCGCTAAAACGCCTGAAATACGCCTCAGTGTGAAAGGGGCCTTACAGTTTCGGGTCTCTGGGTTCCGCTGCGCTAAAGATGATTCAATGGGGCCACATCTTCTCCTGTTCTCATCTCCATTGAGAAAAGTTATTTCACTGATTACACTGCGTATAACACCATCTGTGCATGGCGGAGAGTATGATCACTCACAGTATTCTCTTCTGCATACTGAAATATAGGAATCAGTTTGGTGCAAAATTCTGGAAATCTCAAAAAATTATTTTACCTTTCCTCCTTTGAATTGATACAAGCTACGTCAAGGTGGTTCTTGCTTTCTAAATTAATATAAAGTCTTGTGATGCCACATATAAAAACAACCAGTTATGACAATGTCATAATGTTGTCCTTTGATAAAGAAAGGTTATTAAAAAAAAAAAAAAATCGAATTATTACTAAATTGAGCTGTTTGCAAAATCTGAAGTAGATCCTTTGTGGTTACTCAACATTCTTTAAAAGTTTAATTGTTTAATTAAACTGTTTAATAACATTTCTTGAGCTCTTCACACTGCTTCCCAGTGGCCCTTCAAGAGGTCTTTAATGTTGGGAGGTGACTATTGTTATTGGCTCTTACAACATTGCGACCCTAAGAAATAATGGAGAGTGTCTATCCAAGCACAAACATGCAACAATCCAGTGACTTCAATGCTTCTGGGTGCCGACATCCAATAGGGCTTGTCCAGCCTGCCAAAAATGAGTATTAAAAAGAATATGGGGAGCCGCACACCATTTGCCAGCCTAACCACTATGCTTGCTTTCTGATTTGAGGTAGGACACATTGGATTCCTTCAACTGCCATAGTGCTCTTGCTGGGTGTCCAATGTGTCCCTGTGACTTTAAGGAGGAGTGGGCTCCCTCCAGGCAAACCTGCCCTTAATTATTTATTTTATCATAATTTTTCCACTTCCATATATGCTCCAATTTGGAGAATCTCAAAAATATTGAATTTTTTGTTTGTTTGTGATGTGTGGAAAAGAATAAGCCGTTTTCTACATAACGTGTTTGGGCTGGCAACTGGTGTGAAACTCCCTATTCTTTTTGGCTTTTACAACGGTCACATGATCAGGAGCCAGTCCTGAGACTGAGAACAGTCAGAGATGCTTGGTCAGTGTACTTGGTGCTTGCCCTCAGCACAGAACTCCAAGCCACCAATGACAAATATGTCATGCTTGGTCAGTGTGCTTGGTGCTTGCCCTCAGCACAGAACCTCAAGCCACCAATGACACATATGTCATGCTTGGTCAGTGTGCTTGGTGCTGGAGAAGAACAGGTATTTTTCCTGTGGGATTTTTTAGCAGCAAACAATATGAAACAGAATGTTTTAAGTAAAAAATATGTTTTACTTAAAACATTCTGTTTCATATCGTTTGCTGCTAAAAAATCCCTCGGGAAAAATACCTGTTCTTTTCCATATCGATTTCGGGATGTGCAGCCCTCTCACACATGCCTTAGTGTCTATTTCAAGCTAGTGTGCTTGGTGCTTGCCCTCAGCACAGAACTCCAAGCCACCAATGACTCATATGTCATGCTTGGTCAGTGTGCTTGGTGCTTGCTCTCACCACAGAACCTCAAGCCCCCAATGACACATATGTAATGCTTGATCAGTGTACTTGGTGCTTGCCCTCAGCACAGAACTCCAAGCCACCAATGACACATATGTCATGCTTGGTCAGTGTGCTTGGTGCTTGCCCTCAGCACGGAACCTCAAGCCACCAATGACACATATGTCATGCTTGGTCAGTGTGCTTGGTGCTTGCCCTCAGCACAGAACCTCAAGCTACCAATGACACATATGTGTGACGGCTGGGTGTTACAGCCCACTATACCTGCTGCTGCATATATGCATTACGCAGGCGGCAAGAGAATAAATTTCAGTAAGCCTCAGATTGCAGATAACAAGAAAGGACTTGAATGGGACCTCATGGTAAACCACTTCCCTGCTCCCACCTCACAGGTGCTTGCCTGACAGCCCCAAGAGTCTATGGAAGTGAATGGAGCAGTGTTCAAGCCAGAGACAGTGCAGGTGTGGTGACATGGAGCCAGGCAAGTGTTTAGGGAAAGCAGGGGGAAGTGAGGGGTTTACCTTAATGCAGAGAATGCATTAGGCCTCCTTGACATGGCAGTTTAGCCATATACACCAGGTTCCAGCGGCAATAATAAGTGGATTGTTGCAGCTGGACTGATCTGGGCATGTGAATAGTGGTGGCTGCTTAGCATATATATACTAATGGCAAGCTGACAGAAGCTGCCACTGTTTATATGTAGCCACACACCCAGCGGTTACATGTAGATGTCTGAGCCTGGACTGCGTCCAGGCTCGGACATCCATCCCTAACTGCAGGTAAACCCGTGGTTTGAGGGTATATGTAAATGGAGGCAGCAGCTGTCAGCCTGTGTCAATAGTTTATATAGGCCACTGCTATTCATATGCCCTGGTCATTCCAGCAACAAGAATCTGTTAATTCTTGCCACTGGATTTTGGAGAAAGCTGTAGAACTGCCTAATGGTAAAAAAAACATTTGACTTGGGAACCACTTCAAAATGTTTTTTTTTTTTTTTTCCACTTTTAGTTCCATTACCCTCCTATGTTACAAAAAAGAAAGTTAATACTAAGTTTCACAAAGTCCCATTTGTCTAGCTGTGGTAGTAGCCAGTCATTACTGCACCACTGAAGGGTGTTTACATAATGACGAGTAATGATGTTCATGGCTGCAGTATGGTGAGCCCTGACTTATGTAGAGAAGGTGAGTGAAAGTGAAAGAAATTATTTTTTTTAAACCAGGGAGGGGGATTAAAAAAAAAAGATCAAAAGTTGTGCTAAAGTGACACTACATGAGACCCTTATTCTCTCAAAACCATCCATACACATCCACTGCTTAAAGAGCAACTGCAGTCTGCTCACATAATTTGTAACAAAAACATCTTTGCCATTCTAAAGCTTCCCTCCAACCACTTTGCATATTATTTTAAATATACTGTGATTCTGTACTTGCCAAATATGCTGCAGAAATCTCCCTCCACTGAGTCTGGCTGCAGCCATTTTAACTGTGGGCAGCTGAAGCTGCTGCCTGTTCACTTCCTAGATTTACACTGACACACAGAGGCACACCTCTAGCTCTGCAGCCCTGAAACTCTCATTGGCCCTCTTATGACTCATCCCCCCTCCCTTCCTGGCAAACTCTCACGAGACTGAGAGAGAGAGCTGGGGATGATGTCATAAGCCTAGGCTTTTTACCAGACAAGAAACAGGAAGGGGGCTGTATAAGTTATTTACTGGCAGAAAACAAATGTTTTACTATCCAATGTTAAAACAGTAAGGGCAGAAGATTTAATAGATGGAAAGATCAAAAAATTACTAAAGATCCGCTATATGAGCACTGTAATCTATTTTTCATTAAATTGTTTCTTACTCCTTTCCCCTCTCTCTTCTGTTTGTTTGGAATGAGCAGTGCACATTACTTTTGGTCATGTGCAATGCACTATTATTATTATTATTATACAGGATTTATATAGCGCCAAGAGTTTACGCAGCGCTTTACAATATAAAAGGGTGACAATACAGTTACAATACAATAAAATACAAGGGCATTGCTCAGAAGAGCTTACAATCTAATAGGGTGGGTCAAGTGGTAGAAAAGGTTGTAACTGTGAAAATTAGTTGGAGGTGTGATAGGCTTCCTTAAAGAGATGAGTTTTCAAGAATCACCTGAAGGCAGCTTGAGTAGGAGATAGCCAGATAGATTGAGGTAGAGCGTTCCAGAGGATGGGAGAGGCTCTGGAGAAATCCTGGAGGCGAGCATGGGAGAAGCGGAGAGGACAGTTTGTGCGATATTTGGAGACAAGATTGGTGATGTAGCTTGTGGCAGAGTTGTGAAAGGCTTTGAATGAGAGCCAGTGTAGGGATTGGTGTATTGGGGTGGCAGATACTGAGCGGTTGGTAAGGTAGATGAGTCTGGCAGCAGGTTTCATGATAGACTGAAAAAGGGATAGCCTATGGAGAGGTAGGCGTATGAGGAGAGAGTTGCAATAGTCAAGGTGAGCGATAACAAGGGAGTAAATGAGTAGCTTGGTGGTTTCATAAGTTAAAAAGGGGCGTATTTTAGAGATGTTACAAAGGAGAAGTCTACAAGCTTTTGACAACGATTGGATTGGGGCTGAAAGGACAGGTCAGATTCTAGGATTACACCCAGTACCCTGGTGTGTGGGGAGGGATTGATGGTTGCATTATTGATTTTGATGGAAGAGTCATGGAGGGGGGCACTGGTGGGGGGGAATATTATCAGCTCGGTTTTAGAGAGATTTTGTTTAAGGAAGTGTTGCAACATCCATGCTGATGTCAGTCACTATTCATACTGCAAATCTTATAGTCCATTTCAGGAGCGAGAAAGAGAGGCTATGTTCCAAAGTACAGTTAGACAATGAAGAACAAACATAGCCACCCTTTAACGGAAAATCAGATCACATGGCAAAAAAAAAAAACTCAGGGTGTACTAACACTCGGGCTGGTTCAACTGAACTGTGCCCGAGTTTTATTCTCCCCCCCTTGCCACTCCCTGATGGTTTGCACATACACTGGCTTGTAAGGAAGTGTGCCCAGGAACACTTACAAGTATTTCCGGGCACACTTGCCTGATAACCAGACCAGTGACATGGAACAGGTGGTCCTGGGTGCGGTTCAATTAACCATTCCTGAGCACGGTTTGGAGCATTCACTCTATACAAATGAACCGGTCCAAGGGGCTGAACTACATCTGGGACCATGAAAAGTACTAGTGTGAGTGCACCCTCAAAGATATTTTTTTGAGGTAAGAATACGTACTTGAATAGATATGTTTTTTAAATCAGAGTTTAGTGGAACTTCAACTACAGTTAGACATTATTGCTCCACATTATAGTTGACTTATGTTGTCAGTGGTAGCATTTTACCAATATCAGTCTGCTAACACCTATCCCTTTATTAGAAATTAGCCTTTTAGTAATGATTTTATCATAGGCGTGCGCACAGGGTGTGCCGAGTGTGCCTGGGCACACCCTAATCCCTCCATGCGCATTAGTATTATCACTCTGTGTGGTAGCAGGAAGATGAGAAAGATCTCTCTCTTGCTGGCTATGCCATAAGAGAAGTGTTTACGCTCTTTTTTAACTGTGCTGCAAGGGAGATCAATGTGCCGTGATCATATATATGTAGGGGCACACACACACACACGTGTTTGAGATTTAGGGTGCACACCCTAATACAATAGGCTGCGCACACCTATGGATTTTATATATCTTTTAGGTATAATGGTTGAGCAGATCTTCAGCTGAGTGCTGTGCGCTTTGCACTGTTTAGCAGGAGAACTGCCAAATATATCTAGATGTCTAAATCAGATTAAAATGCTGGAATTATTTCATGATTTGTTAATCAATTAAATAGAATAAAATAAATGTAATACATTTTAACAAAACATTTCTCGACATTTCAAACAACCTTATTAGTGTGTATTGTTATAGAAGTTGGCAACTTTGTAGCCATTCTATCACCTCAAAATACCTACGAGCCAGTGCATCTCATGTCACAGTTACAGTTGGCTGTTCAGGATAATATCTCTAATGGCAAAAGGCTGGTTCTGTCTGAATTCACTGTAATTATCCCGCACTTAAAGTCTGACTCTGGGAACCAGAAAAAAACTACTTTTGCAGTGGCCATCCTTTCCCCACACATACACAAAGGTTTAGTGCTTTTTTTTGGCCAAGGGTTAGGGGAATGAGGTGTAATATGTACCTTATTCCTCCCTTCAGTGATGCAACTGATACCACAAAGCCTCCCCCCTAAGATTCTCCCAGGTGCGGTTGCACTGCTGCCTCCTCCACGTTCAAAGCAGGGTTAATAGCCCTACATTGTACATGATGACGTAAGAGTGGTGGAGGGAGAAGAGGAGAGCATTGGAGCTGGACAGAGTGGGTTTAGGTAAGCAATTCAACCTTTTTTATCTCTTCCCAGATGTATGAAGCATTTATATCTCATAATGTGAGGAGGCCCACTGCAAGGGTTTTTTCCTCCAGCCCAGAGCTCCTCTGAATTTCATTTAGCCCTTCCATTTTTTCAACATATATATGAAATGTGCTAACAAGAAATGTTCTTGTCTAGCCTACCAACCGGTCAGAAACCTCATTTCATTTTCAGATCTGCACAGCAGAACTCATAGTTAGATGCCAATTTGCTTTGGGCAATATACATGTTCTTGTTAGCACCCTTTTTAAGTATAAGCCCATACATGATTTTTAGGAAGAAATAAGGGCATATATGTGCACATTTGTATTACTTGAAAGTGAACACCTCTGCAGTGCACTAACAGTCACCTCCAGCCTCACAATAGCATTTTTTTTTTAAAGAAAATACAACTTACCCAACTGAATGTAACCTTGTTTATTCCAATTTATGACCCAATAAAGTTTTTATTGAATTTTCACAAGAAGTAACAAAACATTTTCTAATTACTGAACAGGACATTCAACAGTGAACAGGTAAATCTAAATCTAATGTCTATATTTAATGTCTAATGTTTACTTGGGTTACTCAAAGTAAAGATATAATGGATTTTGACCAGTTTATTTAAACATTTGTAGGGCTTACCCTCAAAGGAACCGCTGATGCTTTGGTCCCCTGGTTCTGGAATTATTTACCTTCCCGTCATTGCCACACCCTCTGACACACCAAGGCTGGAAGGGAATATTTATTGCAACAGTACACAATAATTTAACAACCAATGAATGGAAAATGGCAGTAAACACTTAAAGTATGTGAAACAGTTGGACATTTACATATACAATTGGTATAAAACAAGTAGACCAGTGATTGACCCACAATTTCTACACTGTGGAGGGTTCAGTCTAGGATGCAATGCTATGATGGTCCAGCAGTCTTTTGCCAAATCCTTCCCTACTGGCCAGTGGAGTGGAGTGCTGAAAATGAAGACCCTCTGAACCTGGGTGTAGGTGCCTGAATGTTTATAAAAAGTGTGGCAGGGTAGGTCACCCTAGGTTGATGGCCTGTCTCCTCCTGCTCTCTGTCTAGGGCTCAGCATTGCTAGCTGCAGTGGCATCCTCTCCACGATCATATGGCAACACCAGGCTTGACAGCTGCGTTCCCACAAACAAAGAGATATCTCCTACTCAGCCTCCCTACATTCCCAACACTGCAACAAAATAATCCAACAGCAGCCTGCTACACTGTTTGTGTTCCACCACATACTCTCTGAGACCACCCTGAGTCCCAGAATAGTCTTTCCTTTTCCTCTCCACAGAGCTCTGGTATTTCTGGGATATGTAGTCCCATAGCCAATCTATAATACAGGTTCGGTCTCCCTAGGGACTACATCCCCCACAAGTTATAGTTGTTTCCAGCAGGCTCTGTCCTTCCCAGAATCCACAGTAGCTCATGTTTCTCTTCCACTGTTTTCCCGGGGTGGTGGGCAGGGCTTTCCTCCAGCTCTCTCTGTGGCTGCAAATAGCCCTGGAAATGAAAACACCCTGTCTCTCTGCCCACAGCAGCCTTTCCTCTCCTTCCTTGTGACCAGGGAGGGAGAGAGAAATTGCAGAGGTGGCTTTGTGAGGGCAGCTGAAGTATCAGTGTAAGGCTGACAGCCTGATCTGTGTAGCCACTCCTGCAATGCTGCAGACCTGGACTACACATTTTTTTACTAAATTTATTTTTCTTGTGCAAATTATAATTTCTTGTAACAATGCAATTCCAGGATTTTCTGTTTACAGGGCATTCTTCCCTGTCAAAAAAGAAGCCCAGCACCAATGCTACACTTGCTAACTACCTCTGCATAATAAAAAAACAGGAGGCTTTCTCATAGATTGAATATGACCATCTGTATCACCAGCAGTTAATAGAAGCCTGTCACCAAGGTACATTAGCTGGTAGTGTATGGACATCTCAAATTTGTTAATGGTATGATTGTTGTGCATTAAACAGCCATTAAAGTGCAATCCTTGAGACAGACAGACGGACAGGACTAAAACATAGCAGACAAGCTTAGGATAGGTTGTAGAAGTATACCACATTACAAGGGCACCACATCAATGGCAATAGTGTTTAAAGGGATATTTTATTCAACGATCAATAATATTTATATAACTTGCCAACACATTTCGGAAGCTTACACACCCCCCTTGATCAGGATTTAAGTATGTTGTGACTTCAAAATGGTTTGGGAATGTATAAATCTCACATACATTAGTATCAGCAGGTAGTGCAACAAGAAGCTCTTTCTACAATGTGACCATCTGGATATTTCTCAAGACCCTCTCCTTTGTTTGGGGGTGCTTTTGGCACATGAGAGCAGCCTCATCAAAGCAATTTTGGGCATTAATAATAGTAAGATCCTAACGTATTTGATGCATGTAAGCAGAAGCACAGGCTGTAGGTCAAGCATAGTATTAAACAAGTGAAACTGAAGAACAAGCAAAAGATTCAGGGGGGGACATCAGGCAGAAACTAAAAACAGTCTTAATCAGCAGCAAATGCCGTAGATGTCTAAGAATGACTTGAAAATAAATCAGAAATAAATTAGAACAAGAAAACTGGTATAAAATTCTGAAAATCTGCCTAAAAAATGGCAAGATATAGGCACATTTATTCATATAATCTCTTGGGAGACTGATCCAGTATAGTACCCTGATCCAGATTGTTGTCCCTTCACATAAATCCAGGTGTTCATTCATAATGTGACCTGCCCAAAGTGCTGAACATATTCCAGAAGACGGCACTAGCAAGCACCTAGAAGTGGTACAAAGTGGCAAGCTAATGAGTACGGTCTTCATAGAAGTGAAGGGGCCATGTCCCTCCTCTGACTCATTCAGCTCTGTGTATAATCTGACATCCTACTATTCAGAACTATTGATAAGATAGGCCATTGTGGAAAGGGCCGAAGGCCCTGCCATGGTATTGCACTATGGCACTTAAGGACTTCTTCACTTCCCTTTCCCCACTTTTATTTTTGTGTTTCGTCACATTCTTCCTTTATTTTGGCACGGTATACTTTATCCCAGTTTGATTAGTAGGGTGTAGGTCCTCGGGCCTGCCCTGAAAGTCTTGGGAGGGGGGGAGGGGGGGCATGGCCTTCTGGCTTAGTTCGCCCTCTCTCATGGGGTCTCCTTTTGGGGGAGCCCCACCTAGTACTTGGGGTTGGTCTATTTAGAAAGATCTCCCAGAGAACGGGGTCCGCCTGGTTTCAGTTAGGTGGACCAGTGAGTACCTCAGTCCCTGTCAGGAGCCTTGCTCCCTGGGTGATCAGTGTAAGGGCCATTCCTCTTCAGAGGAGGTCCATGTGTACACCCTGTGCACTTTTTTGTGTTCTCACGTTTTGTGTGTGCACTTTTTTTTTGCACCAGGTGTTAGTCTGAGTGTGTTTCGTGTTTCGTGTTACGGGCTTTAAAAAAAATATATAGTGTTAAATCACCCCAGTGACTCAGTTACTTCACTCGCACCACCAACTCACATAAAATAATCCCAGCATTACTTATTTATCTGAATAAAAAAATATAATAATAATAATAATAATAATATATGCAAATATTGTGTTGTATTTTATATCCAAAGATGTATAAACTAATATAGGTTTATCAATTGGATATGGGACAAATCTCTTTGTATATAACTGAGGTCAATCCTCCCTTGACTTCTGACCCTGATCTTTTCTTACCTAGCATTGTTCACAGTGATGTCCACAACCTTAGTGCAGGAACATACTGGAGATTAAAAAATCATGCAAAACTTATACTCACAACAACTCCAAACATTTTTTGTGACCCTAGGGGGTCAAATGACTTTGCAGAAGTAGAAAAAAATTAGTTTTACAAACAGAATCCAGCTGTGCCGTTTGTTTTGTCTGGAATGGCATGTTTACTTTTTGTTTCATGTCATTTAGGTCCCAATAGACCTATTCAGCAAGAATAAGAACATAGGAGAGGAGGTTAAACACAAAGTTGGACAGAGAGAAAGAAACAAGAGTAAACCATTCCAAATATGGTCCTTGGTACAGATGTTTCGGCACCGATCTCGCACTTAAATCTTGACTGTGATGCTTTGCCGGATATAACTGTATAAGGTAAATGAAGAATTGCACCTGGCAGCAATATTAAGCGTATTAATACTCAATAAGAAATTATTTACATTCCATGGTAACAATGATAGTACACTTGCTTACATTTCCGGCTCTACATTTTAGACTCTCCAGATGTTTTAAACTACAACTCTCAGTATGTTCTGCACTTTGGCTCCACAATAGAGAGGCTCAGTTTGTCCTTCCTGAGAAATTTATATTTGAGTTAATGTGAGATTGTATGTGAGACAGAATTACTGGTGCTACAGACAGAACACCTGCACTGGGACCAGCAATTTGAAAAGGCCTCCTTTGTTACCAAGCAACTAATTGTAAAACACTATGGACCCCATTTCAGCTGCGTTTGTGATAATGTCATCTAACTGCTCTTGAAACTACATCATAATGTGAATATGGGAACTCGTCATTCCCTAATTTTAATACATTGGAAAGCTTCCAAGAAGCCCTAACTGTAGAAGTACAGAAGAGATTTTATGTAAGTACAGAAGCAACAGGTGGTAACCTCCAGATCTCCCTTCATAAGGCAGTTGAGTGGAAGACTGGAAGCCTATCTAAATGTATCTAGACTCTGGCACCCATAAGAGTTCTACTGTACACTGGGGAGTGAGGTGTGTCAGACTGGTTGCTAAATCAACCAGGAGAGTTCTGGCCCATCTAAGGTAACGTCTACCCTTCAAAGCTGACATATAAAAAAAAAAACAGTTTTCTGCTATATTAAAATAGTGACACATGTAATATACACGTAGCGCCCTGCCCCCGATGATTGGGGCGCTATTGTAAATTTAGGGGGTGTCTGAGCCAATAGTTGGGCTCAGACTTGTGTAATTACATTCAAATTTGCCTCTGTCCTGGTTATGGTGGTGCCTGATAGTGTTTTCCCTTGTTGCCTGAAGGTGGCGGTACCACCTCAGGTCCATGTTGGAATGCAGGCAGACCATAGTGTATTGCGTGTCCCTTCTCAGCAGCGGTTCAGTGGGAGTGGTGCCCCACTGTGCATGCTGGGGAGGGATACTTAAGGGGCAGACACCATTGTGCGGGGCTCTTCTTCGAATCGTGGCCTCCCGGCGCGAGGTATCTGTGTGTGTTCTCAGTCTGGGGCCA
Organism: Rana muscosa; assembly: GCA_029206835.1. Taxonomy (NCBI): domain Eukaryota; kingdom Metazoa; phylum Chordata; class Amphibia; order Anura; family Ranidae; genus Rana; species Rana muscosa. Next base: position 85,342,124 of record CM055122.1, on the reverse strand, counting down.
CGTTGGCCCGAGGCTTAATCTCCAGCGAGTAGGCCCAGTTATGATAACTGAGGCCTACGATCCTAAAGGGGATCCCAAGCTGTCCACCAAGAGGGAGGAAGATGCTTAACGAAGGAAACCGGGGGAGGACCTGCCCTGGAGGAGACCAGCAAAGTGCTAATGTCTCGGGATAGGCCTGGTGACCTAGTTAAGAGGAGATCCACTACTTTAAAAGCCCAGCAGTTTGCCGGATCGGTTTAAAGGTTCTTTTACTGCACGGCTGGAAGTTTGGGACTGAAATCCTGTGGTAGAAGATTCCTGGCTATCCACATTTGTTCTCAAATGGTCTGTGGCAGAGACTGTTCTCATACTGGTTCGTGCATCAACCCGGCTGCTAGGCCAGGTGAGAGGGGTCTTTCCGGGTGAGCAATACCCCTCAAAAGTGAGAGTGGTGAATGACTTTAGACATTTTTGTGTTCTGCAATGAGTACTTGAACCTTCCCCTCTCTTCTCATACCTTCTATTTTCTATATAAGTTACTGCAGCAAAAATAAAACCCAACAGTTGAAGGTTTTACATCTTGTGTGGACATAGCAGTTTCTACAGACTTTCTTCCCCTGACAACGAACTTAGAGGTAACGTGCAAAGCCCAAAACTTAAACCAGCAGCTCCTACGGGGGTAGTGCTACACGTGGGGGCTTGTCCAGGATATTTGCCTTTGCCTCTGACAACTGGATTGATGTTTTTTTGCTTTGTTGGAAGTCTGCAAGCAAGAAAGTGTTGGACTGTGCTTTAAAGGAGAAGAAGGGGTTAAGGGGTACAGATCACTTTGCCAACTGCGTAGGCCGTGGGCGGGGCCAAAAAGGAGGAAGCCCGCGAGCTACGTGCAGAAGAGCAAAAAGGGGAGGAGTTCCCGCCAACTGCGTGAAACACATGAGAGTGTTTGGTGCCACAGACCAGAAGTTGCCAGATTAAGCAGAATGTCTTCCCTTTCATGGGCCCCAGCCATATCGGGACCCAAGATGTTCTCTATGCCCAATGCTATGGGTGCTACGCCATTCGGAGCCTCGCTCACAGATACGGGGATCCGACTGAAGCCAAGAGGACACTTCACGCTCTTTACGAGCCGAGATGTGGAGGCCCTGGGCATGCTGTGCCCTGGATGCGATGGACTGGCTATACAGTTGCGCCCATTTGGTTGATGCCTATCCTGCAGGGAATATCTCTTTGAGGTGGAGCAACCCACCGTGCCACCACACGCCTATCAGGTAGACTTGATCACAGGCACCGTTACTCTGGAGGAGGTCGTCTTTGACCTTGCGGTTCAGCCTGTGCGCACTGCATCTGCTGCAGCAAGTGAGTCTGGAGTAGACGTCACTACCACTACGGAGTCACTAGCGGACACTGCAGCAGATTCTATGGCCACAACATGTGTCTCCGTCCCACCCATGAAACGGAAGGTGGGATATGCCAAGACTTCACGCGGCCGCGGTCAAGGCCTACCCCAGCACCTGCCAGAACCAGACCCCGTGCACCATGATGTCCCCGGGAAGTCCACGACAGGAAGCGGTAAGGAGATTGGGGAAAAAATTACTGGGACTGTTCGCACCTGTTTACCGGCTGAAGAGTGGGAGGATTCAGAGCTATATTCCTCGTCCAACGCCGGTGATAATGACTTGTTTGAGACCATGTCTCAGGAGTTAAGATGGAGCAATAAAAGGTGTATCGACCCGATACGTAGCCTCTCAGAGGAGACGCCTATGGACTCTGCGGGCACAACACGCCGGGTGGGAACCCCGGACGCAGAGAAGGAGGCTCTGCCCGATGAAGGAACTCTGTCCTAATCTGCTCAGTCTTTAATTCGGAAATCTCTGAATGCTTATGTACTACCCGGGATGGGGAGTTCCCGGTCCTTGCCTAATCTCGCCCGCTTACAGCGAGTGTTGATGAAGAAAGTGGCTACAGAGTACGGTTTGGAGTTCCCGTATGTACCGATGGACATAATTATGGACATTGAAGCTCACCATAAGCAATGGAACGGGGAGGCCATTTGGGACTATTTAAAAGTACCTAAGCCATTCAGGAACTTAGACCACTCATTCAATCATGGCCGATCGGTTTAAGGGCTGCTGGCTACATTGGAGCTACGGCCAGCATATCTACGCCGACCGGGTGGTTCTCTGTAGGCCAGGGAAGGACGATGTGGTGTATTTCATCACAACCCTGGACAAACAAGGAAATCCCCTGACACTGCCTGATCCCAGATTCTATTTAATTTAAGTCAGCAGACTGACTTCTGTTCCTATTTTATCTTTCAATTCTCCCACAAGAGGAGAAGGGTGTTTCCTGGTCAGTGTGACTTTGTTTTCTGCCGCCACCTTTTGTTTCCTTAAGAGGAAGAAAAAAGAAAACATTATATTACTGGAGGAAACTTTCTTTGCTATGCAATTGAACTCTGGGGAGTTAGCCAGATAGGATAGGGTTGCTGAGAACGCTGAGTTCAAAATGTTTTGTTGCTTCAGCCCCTGCTTAAAGGACATTTATGTGAGGCATCTGACACTAGGTGGCAGTGGTTGCCAGCGTAGGGAAAGACTTTTCATGTGGATACATGATTATTATTTTTTTCTCTCTCCCTAGAAAATCTTAAAGAAGGGAAGCTCCATCTCCTCGGAGATGCAGTTTTGCTTCTATGTAAATATGTCTGATGCTTTAAAAGTGATTTGCTATGCGTATTTTGTGTTTTCTCTTAGGTACCAGATCTGCTGTCAAGACCATCGGAGAATGGGGTGGGATTAGACAGTTAGTGAAGGGTGGTAGTGTTTTATGTCAAATGTGTAATGTACAAATGTTTTATCTGAAATCCATGTAATTTTGTACTTAGTTTCTTTTCCTTTCCCTTCCCCCTCCCAGTTTTTTTGGTTCAGGTACCAAACCCTCAGGCTTGAGGGTTTCCTTTTTTCTCAGACACTGAGGACAGTGTCTTTTTGTAGAGGGGGATGTATGTAGCGTCCTGCCCCCGATGATTGGGGCGCTATTGTAAATTTAGGGGGTGTCTGAGCCTAAAGTTGGGCTCAGACTTGTGTAATTACATTCAAATTTGCCTCTGTCCTGGCTATGGTGGTGCCTGATAGTGTTTTCCCTTGTTGCCTGAAGGTGGCGGTACCACCTCAGGTCCATGTTGGAACGCAGGCAGACCATGGTATATTGGGTGTCCCTTCTCGGCAGCGGTTCAGTGGGAGTGGTGCCCCACTGTGCATGCTGGGGAGGGATACTTAAGGGGCAGACGCCATTGTGCGGGGCTCTTCTTCACCTCGTGGCCCTCCCGGCGCGAGGTATGTGTGTGTGTTCTCAGCCCGGGGCCACGTTGGCCCAAGGCTGCATCTCCAGCGAGTAGGCCCAGTTATGATGACTGGGGCCTACGATCCTAAAGGGGATCCCAAGCTGTCCACCAAGAGTGAGGAAGCTGCTTAACGAAGGAAACCAGGGGAGGACCTGCCCTGGAGGAGACCAGCAAAGTGCTAATGTCTCAGGATAGGCCTGGTGACCTAGCTAAGAGGGGATCCACTACTTTAAAAGCCTAGCAGTTTGCCGGATCGGCTTAAAGGTTCTTTTACTGCAAGGCTGGAAGCTCAGGACTGAAATCCTGTGGTAGAGGATTCCTGGCTATCCACATTTGTTCTTAAACGGTCTGTGGCAGAGACAGTTCTCATACTAGTTCGTGCATCATTCCGGCTGCTAGGCCAGGTGAGAGGGGTCTATCCGGGTGAGCAATACCCACTCAAAAGTGAGAGTGGTGAATGACTTTAGACATTTGTGTGTTCTGCAATGAGTACCTGAACCTTCCCCTCTCTTCTCATACCTTCTATTTTCTATATAAGTTACTGCAGCAAAAATAAAACCCACAGTTGAAGGTTTTACATCTTGTGTGGACATAGCAGTTTCTACAGACTTTCTTCCCCTGACAACGAACTTAGAGGTAACGTGCAAAGCCCAAAACTTAAACCAAGAGCTCCTACGGGGGTAGTGCTACATACATTATGGCGTGTTTATGGCTTAAAGCAGGGGTAAACAACCTCGGCCCTCCAGCTGTGGTGAAACTACAAGTTCCACAAGACATTGCAAGACCCTGACAATCACAGGCATGACTCCTAGAGGCATGAATGGATTTGTAGTTTCACCACAGCTGGAGTGCCGAGGTTGCCTACCCCTGGTTTAAGGTAAACCTGCACTCAGGAAATGTATTTAAAGACATATTTTTTAGCTTTTGATAGAGTAGAGAAGGATTAGAGCCACTGTCGCTTTTTTTTTATCACTGTCAATGTCCCTGCTGGGCAGATTAATCTTTGCTATACAGTATATCCTCATAACCATTGTCTCTGGAACAGGAATGATAGGAAAGTGAAGGGAAATCTTTAAATGGGGATATTACCTTAGAGACTGGGAAGAGTAAAAAGTCCTGACACTACGCAAACATCATCATGTATCGCAAGATATAGGCTATATATTTAAAGGAAAGCAAAAAATGTTGCAGCAAAAAGTAAGCACAAATTGGAGGGGCAAAACCTTATACAGGAAACAAGGATGAATGGTTCTTATACAAAAATGTTTTTGATTGTATTTTTTTCCAGATTGACATAGTATATCCCTATCAACAAATTCTAAAGGTGGCCATACACTAGTAGATTTAAAAAAAAACATTTGATGAAAATTTGTATGAACATTCGAGAGAAAATTCTCAGTACATTCAATGACTTGAGGAAGGTTGTACTTCAAAAAATGTTTTGCCCTTAACATTTGATTTTTAGAATAAATGGACTTTCCTGAATGAAAACCACATACTCTGTTAGAAATTTGTTAGTTCGAAAAATTTTCTATCCTGTTTATTGTAATTTGCCCATCACTGCGGTCAAAAACAAATATCGATTTGACCCCACTAGCGATCACAAAATTGAACAGACATCCTGAAAACAAAAAAAATAGCATTCATTTCTACCAGTGTATGGCCAACTTAAGAGGGTTTTTTTTTTTTTCCTGAGATTTTAGCCACTGGCTAAAACTGACAATAGTTTTAGCCTCCTTACAAAATGCTAGTGTAATTGCATAGCAGATCACATCAAGGTGACTGCCATCACAAGGTGCCTGCAATCATATCTTGATCCACATCCAGGACCCCAGGAAATAAACACAGTCCTAATACTTCCATAAATAAAAAAAGAGGACATCGGTTAATGCAATATTCCATAGCTGCCATTAGAATGAAGTAAAACTAATTGAACATTATTTTTTTTAAGTTGTATCAGTGGCTGCTCTAATTTACAAGATACAGGAAAAAAAAATAGACTTCACAACCGCCTTGCATCTAAGATTAATTGTGTGTAATCACTCTGAGTTTGTTTTGATGTGGCTCTGGGATGTCAAAAATAGTGGATCCCAATATAAGGTATTGAAAATTGGGAAACCCCTAGGAATAAATTATGGAAATTCTAACACTAAGACTGTGACACCATTCTGCTACAAATCAGTTCAGCAATCTGTATGTACTATTTGCAAGATCTATTTGTTATGTTAGGTCTAGGCTTGAAAGTAGTTGTTTTTAAAGAAATTCATTTTAGTCATTTGTTATCCAAAGTTGAGTTTATTCATTGTATTTGCAAAAGTGATGTCCACATTAGCTGCTGGCTGGTATTGGGCAAAGCAAGGCTAGCAACCATTGCATCTACCTATACATTGATACTAAACATGAGAAATGATCAATTACTGTCAAATGGCAAGGAATGGACGACATGAGAAAGAGACAAGATTAAGATTAAGATAATAATGAGAACAGAAGACAAGCTGAAAGCGGAGAAGACAAAGATGTCCAGGTGCACAAGGCCGTGGTATGGTAGAGAGGCTAACATGAGAACTTTGAAGATAAAAAGAAAGCCCTTGAAGGTTTGGTTTGTTTAGCGGTAATTGCCTAGTACATGAAATGATGAAAGTAGCATTGTTATCATTTCCGATGTCAATGTTACATTTCTATACCCCAAACTATGAGGTACTTCTGGATATGCCTAAAAAAACATTATGCACTTGTTGAACACTATCTTTAACTTTAAAACAGCATTACAGAAACCACTTTCAACTGCGGTGCCATTTTCTTGTATTTGTTTTTGAATCAAGAGAGTAGGGTGCTGAAGATAAGTGGACTTAAAGACACTGTTAACACTGCTTATCACGGCTGAAAAAAATTGTGATTGGGGCAGGTTTTCTAACCTTATCATTTGATGTTGCCTCCAACATTGGGTGGTTTGGCATGGCCAGATCGGGCATCCTTATCTGATGTCTATGGGTAATTTAAAGAGAACCTATACTGAAAATATTCTCACCTTCCTCTTTGCAGAAAGTATCTTGCAGGACCTCCATCAAAATTCCTCATGCCAGTCAATTGGCCCAAACTACGGTGTAGCCCTAGAGGAAATGTTGATATTTCAGGGTATGAGACACAGGTGCACAATCAATGAGACAATGTGCACTATCAATGTAGTACTCAGCTGTTGACAAGCCCAACTGCTGACACATACGGGGCATGGCTGCCAGAATGCAAATGTTGGTAAAAGCTTTCTGTCCATGGGGATAGCTGTGGGGGACTCTCCCCTTTACAATTGATGGATTGTAGGGCTGTGTGCTCTTGACATACACTTTCAAAAATATTTCCATCCAAATGATATTGTTTCATAATGTGAGAATGTTACACAATTGCCCTAAAATCATCATTACATATGATGTTTCCACATATGGTATCTTCACCATAAGAGAATCCACATATGCAGGTTATACCCCCCGTATAGCATTTGTTCTCCGAAAACTGAAACTGTATTTTTTAAGAATGTTGGAAAGTGATTATATGATTTTTTTTTTTACAGAGCTGTCTATGCTCCTACAAAAACAAGTTCAATATAATATATTATTTATCTCTATATATCACAAATTATACTACTATATATATTTACATATCCTTTGTGATACAGTAGATAGTGATAGGATGGATATATATATATTATAATGTACTTGTTGATGCAGAAGTTTAGAATGCTGCACTATTTTTGGTAAAAAAAAATATTACTTTTTGCTGGCAGGCTGGCTTTGTGCTGGCAGGGTTACTGATTTATAAAGAGAGGGAGTCTGGCCTCAATAACTCCAATCTTCTGAGCTATCTCTTGGCACTAAATGATAAATCAATATTATCCCTGAACAGTTTTCTAGGCATTTAGTATTTGATTACTCTCCCCCTAAGCAACCCCTTTGATGAGGTCTCAAAGCATGGACTGTGTGGCAAGAGAGTAGCACTAGTAGCTTTGGTATGTACTGTAGTTACAGTATATTAAAATTGTACATTGTACACAAGTACTATTTTCTTTTTAGGATGATCATAAAGAGATGGGCTCCTACCTAAAGCTAGCTTTAAATACAGTAGGTCAATTATAATTCAATATTTGTGGTTTTAGAGATATATTGACAATGACTTGCCCAGTTATGTGTTTACCATGTTATGTATTTGTTGTTCTCTGCATGATCATAGTATCCAAATAATGGTTTTATTTGCCATGTCTTTCCATAGATTCTTATAACCAAACATTTTAGAATTGGCAACTCAACCTCCACCTTAGGTCGGGTACTCACAAAATTATTTTTCATTTAAAACCCTGACTTTTGAACTTCTATGGACCAAGAAATAATTTCTTGATCGTAGAAGTCCATAATTTTAGGTTTTACATGAAAAAGGACACATTTCTTAGAAATCAACTTTTCTGAAAATGAAGATGATTATAGCAACCAAATATTTATTGGATTTTCCATATCTTTCCATAGATTCTTATTGCCAAACATTTTTGAATGGGCAACATAACCTCCACCTCAAGTCCAATGCTCATAAAAAAGAAATGTTCATGTTAAACCCTGACTTTTGAACTTTCACGGACCAAGAAATATATTATTGGTGAGTAGAAGTCGAAAATTCAGGGCTTTGCATTAAAAAGGACACAGTTCTTAGAAATCAACTTTTCTGAAAATGAGGCTGCGTCAGAACAGGCAGCCATATCTGCCCATGTATGGCCAATTCAAATTTTTTCCTAGCCTGCCAAGACTATGTTGGTTCAAATAAATAACCAGATCAAAGTGAAGGCCATTTATTTTTAATGTCTCCTATTTTACATAAGTGGCAACTGGAGCCAGTTCAACAATCTGGGAGCCTACTCAATAAGGCAGTCAAAGGGTACAGAGAATGTGCAAAGTGCAGTTACTTCTTACAACTATTCAGATTTGAATTTTCTGCAGTTAGATCCAATTACTTCTGATTGCTTGCTATAAAAACTCCCATTTGCATATCCTCTTTGTTCTTTATACCGCTTAATGAGTCAAACCCATAAACACTAGGGATGAGCTTCGTGTTCGAGTCGAACATACGTTCGACTCGAACATCGGCTGTTCGATCGTTCGACGAAGATCGAACGATTTGGGCCGTTCGCGCCAAATTCGAGTGACGCGAACGGCCCACAATGCACTACGCCATCGCAGTGTCATCCAGGCGCTGTGATTGGCCAAGCATGCACTGTGACCCCGCATGCTTGGCCAATCACAGCGCCGGCAGCGAGGAGAGCAATGATTGGCCACAGGCAGGATGCCTGTGGCCAATTATTGCTGAGGGTGTTTAGTACACGCCCCACACTATAAAAGGCCGCCAGCACGGCGGCCTAGTGTAGTGTGTTCCGGAGCAGGGATAGAGCAGCATAGGCAGGGACAGTGACTGTTATTTCTTTCTTGCTTAACCTGGATTCCTTTAGTTTAGGGAAAGAGAAGGATAGGTAGGGAGAGTGTCAGTGTGTTTTGTGCTTGTGCTATAGTGTGCTTAAAAAAAACATTTATTCTAGGGACAGAAAACTGTAGGTAGGGACAGTGTCAGTTTCTTTCACTCTGCAAGTCCTTGTTTCCAGGGACCTGGAAGGACAGTGAGTGAATTGTCCTTGTGCTATATTGTGCTTAAAAAAACATTTATTCTAGGGACAGAAAACTGTAGGTAGGGAGAGTGTCAGTTTCTTTCACTCTGCGAGTCCTTGTTTCCAGGGACCTGTAAGGACAGTGAGTGAATTGTCCTTGTGCTATATTGTGATTAAAAAAAACATTTTTTCTAGGGACAGAAAACTGTAGGTAGGGAGAGTGTTTTTTTTCTTTCACTCTGCAAGTCCTTGTTTCCAGGGACCTGGAAGGACAGTGAGTGAATTGTCCTTGTGCTATATTGTGCTTAAAAAAAAACATTTTTTCTAGGGACAGAAAACTGTAGGTAGGGAGAGTGTTTATTTTCTTTCACTCTGCAAGTCCTTGTTTCCAGGGACCTCTAAGGACAGTGAGTGAATTGTCCTTGTGCTATATTGTGCTTAAAAAAAACATTTATTCTAGGGACAGAAAACTGTAGGTAGGGAGAGTGTCAGTTTATTTCACTCTGCAAGTCCTTGTTTCCAGGGACCTGGAAGGACAGTGAGTGAATTGTCCTTGTGCTATATTGTGATTAAAAAAAACATTTTTTCTAGGGACAGAAAACTGTAGGTAGGGAGAGTGTTTTTTTTCTTTCACTCTGCAAGTCCTTGTTTCCAGGGACCTGTAAGGACAGTGAGTGAATTGTCCTTGTGCTATATTGTGCTTAAAAAAAACATTTATTCTAGGGACAGAAAACTGTAGGTAGGGAGAGTGTCAGTTTATTTCACTCTGCAAGTCCTTGTTTCCAGGGACCTGGAAGGACAGTGAGTGAATTGTCCTTGTGCTATATTGTGATTAAAAAAAACATTTTTTCTAGGGACAGAAAACTGTAGGTAGGGAGAGTGTTTTTTTTCTTTCACTCTGCAAGTCCTTGTTTCCAGGGACCTGGAAGGACAGTGAGTGAATTGTCCTTGTGCTATATTGTGCTTAAAAAAAACATTTATTCTAGGGACAGAAAACTGTAGGTAGGGAGAGTGTCAGTTTATTTCACTCTGCAAGTCCTTGTTTCCAGGGACCTGTAAGGACAGTGAGTGAATTGTCCTTGTGCTATATTGTGATTAAAAAAAACATTTTTTCTAGGGACAGAAAACTGTAGGTAGGGAGAGTGTTTTTTTTCTTTCACTCTGCAAGTCCTTGTTTCCAGGGACCTGTAAGGACAGTGAGTGAATTGTCCTTGTGCTATATTGTGCTTAAAAAAAACATTTATTCTAGGGACAGAAAACTGTAGGTAGGGAGAGTGTCAGTTTATTTCACTCTGCAAGTCCTTGTTTCCAGGGACCTGTAAGGACAGTGAGTGAATTGTCCTTGTGCTATATTGTGATTAAAAAAAACATTTTTTCTAGGGACAGAAAACTGTAGGTAGGGAGAGTGTTTTTTTTCTTTCACTCTGCAAGTCCTTGTTTCCAGGGACCTGTAAGGACAGTGAGTGAATTGTCCTTGTGCTATATTGTGCTTAAAAAAACATTTATTCTAGGGACAGAAAACTGTAGGTAGGGAGAGTGTCAGTTTATTTCACTCTGCAAGTCCTTGTTTCCAGGGACCTGTAAGGACAGTGAGTGAATTGTCCTTGTGCTATATTGTGATTAAAAAAAACATTTTTTCTAGGGACAGAAAACTGTAGGTAGGGAGTGTTTTTTTTCTTTCACTCTGCAAGTCCTTGTTTCCAGGGACCTGTAAGGACAGTGAGTGAATTGTCCTTGTGCTATAGTGTGCTTAAAAAAAACATTTATTCTAGGGACAGAAAACTGTAGGTAGGGACAGTGTCAGTTTCTTTCACTCTGCAAGTCCTTGTTTCCAGGGACCTGGAAGGACAGTGAGTGAATTGTCCTTGTGCTATATTGTGCTTAAAAAAAACATTTATTCTAGGGACAGAAAACTGTAGGTAGGGAGAGTGTTTTTTTTCTTTCACTCTGCAAGTCCTTGTTTCCAGGGACCTGTAAGGACAGTGAGTGAATTGTCCTTGTGCTATATTGTGATTAAAAAAAACATTTTTTCTAGGGACAGAAAACTGTAGGTAGGGAGAGTGTCAGTTTATTTCACTCTGCAAGTCCTTGTTTCCAGGGACCTGTAAGGACAGTGAGTGAATTGTCCTTGTGCTATATTGTGATTAAAAAAAACATTTTTTCTAGGGACAGAAAACTGTAGGTAGGGAGAGTGTTTTTTTTCTTTCACTCTGCAAGTCCTTGTTTCCAGGGACCTGTAAGGACAGTGAGTGAATTGTCCTTGTGCTATATTGTGCTTAAAAAAACATTTATTCTAGGGACAGAAAACTGTAGGTAGGGAGAGTTTTTTTTCTTTCACTCTGCAAGTCCTTGTTTCCAGGGACCTGTAAGGACAGTGAGTGAATTGTCCTTGTGCTATATTGTGATAAAAAAAAACATTTTTTCTAGGGACAGAAAACTGTAGGTAGGGAGTGTTTTTTTTCTTTCACTCTGCAAGTCCTTGTTTCCAGGGACCTGTAAGGACAGTGAGTGAATTGTCCTTGTGCTATAGTGTGCTTAAAAAAAACATTTATTCTAGGGACAGAAAACTGTAGGTAGGGACAGTGTCAGTTTCTTTCACTCTGCAAGTCCTTGTTTCCAGGGACCTGGAAGGACAGTGAGTGAATTGTCCTTGTGCTATATTGTGCTTAAAAAAAAACATTTATTCTAGGGACAGAAAACTGTAGGTAGGGAGAGTGTTTTTTTTCTTTCACTCTGCAAGTCCTTGTTTCCAGGGACCTGTAAGGACAGTGAGTGAATTGTCCTTGTGCTATATTGTGATTAAAAAAAACATTTTTTCTAGGGACAGAAAACTGTAGGTAGGGAGAGTGTTTTTTTTCTTTCACTCTGCAAGTCCTTGTTTCCAGGGACCTGTAAGGACAGTGAGTGAATTGTCCTTGTGCTATATTGTGATAAAAAAAAACATTTTTTCTAGGGACAGAAAACTGTAGGTAGGGAGAGTGTTTTTTTTCTTTCACTCTGCAAGTCCTTGTTTCCAGGGACCTGTAAGGACAGTGAGTGAATTGTCCTTGTGCTATAGTGTGCTTAAAAAAAACATTTATTCTAGGGACAGAAAACTGTAGGTAGGGACAGTGTCAGTTTCTTTCACTCTGCAAGTCCTTGTTTCCAGGGTCCTGGAAGGACAGTGAGTGAATTGTCCTTGTGCTATATTGTGATTAAAAAAAACATTTTTTCTAGGGACAGAAAACTGTAGGTAGGGAGAGTGTTTTTTTTCTTTCACTCTGCAAGTCCTTGTTTCCAGGGACCTGTAAGGACAGTGAGTGAATTGTCCTTGTGCTATATTGTGATTAAAAAAAACATTTTTTCTAGGGACAGAAAACTGTAGGTAGGGAGAGTGTTTTTTTTTCTTTCACTCTGCAAGTCCTTGTTTCCAGGGACCTGTAAGGACAGTGAGTGAATTGTCCTTGTGCTATATTGTGCTTAAAAAAAACATTTATTCTAGGGACAGAAAACTGTAGGTAGGGAGAGTGTCAGTTTATTTCACTCTGCAAGTCCTTGTTTCCAGGGACCTGTAAGGACAGTGAGTGAATTGTCCTTGTGCTATATTGTGATTAAAAAAAACATTTTTTCTAGGGACAGAAAACTGTAGGTAGGGAGAGTGTTTTTTTTCTTTCACTCTGCAAGTCCTTGTTTCCAGGGACCTGTAAGGACAGTGAGTGAATTGTCCTTGTGCTATATTGTGCTTAAAAAAAATATTTTTTCTAGGGACAGAAAACTGTAGGTAGGGAGAGTGTCAGTTTCTTTCACTGTGAAAGTCCTTGTTTCAAGGGACAGAGAAGGACACCTGAAGGTAGCCCTTATTGCTTTTTTCCCATCTCCCTGCAGGCCATCTATTAGAATGTCTGGAAGGCAAACAAGGAGAGGCAGACAGTCAGGAGGCAATAAAAGAGGGCAAGCAGGCTCTGTGTCTGGGGGCAACAGTGCTGGTCGTGGACGCGGTGCATTGTCATCAGCACATGGCCATGGGACACGCTTGTCCTTCTTTTCGGCAGCTGGACATGTTGAGCCACATCATGCCGAAGACTTGGTAGAGTGGATGACCAAGCCCTCCTCCTCCTCCTCATCCTCTCTCACCCAGGCTCAGGGTACTGGAAAAGCAGCTGCCAAAGCGTCGTCTTCCCTGGTATCAATGTCAGACAAATCATCAGTCACTCCTTCCCTAGACCCACCATGTCCTCCTCCTGAGGAGTCCCCCGAACTGTTTCAGCACAGTGTTGGGTACATGCTCCAGGAGGATGCCCAGCGTTTCGAAGGGTCTGATGATGAAACCCAGCTAGAGGAAGGCAGTAGCGTGAGAGCAGACAGAGGGGATGCTCAAGAAGGACACCAATCTGGCAGTCATGTTCCAGCAGCTGCAGCATACTGCCAGATTGGCTCCAGTGATGAGGAGGGAGGGGATGATGAGGTCACTGACTCCACGTGGGTGCCTAATAGGAGAGAGGAGGAGGAGGAGGATGAGGAGGAGGCACATCTCCAACGAGGCAGGATGCCCTTTGGTGGCCAGCGTAAGGGCAGTACACCGACGGAATCACACCGCAGAGCTCCGCCTGTGCAGGGCGCTGCCTCTGCCCGTCATTCAAAAAGTTCTTTGGTGTGGGCCTTTTTTGAGGCTAGTGCATCAGATCGCACAGCTGCTGTTTGCAACATATGTCTCAAGCGTATATCGCGTGGCCAAAACATCAGCCGCTTGGGTACCACATGCCTGACCAGACATATGTTGACCTGCCATGCAGCTCGTTGGCAAGCCTACCTCAAAGACCCACACCAAAGAACAAAGCGGACCTCTCCTTGCACCGCATCAGCTGGGATCTCCAACCCCACTATAACTTCAGTCCTCTCTGAAACATGCACTGAGAGGAATGAAGGTGTAGAATTAGGTGTGTCACAGCCAAGTACTTGCGGCCACTCTGCTAGCAGTACACCGACGTCCGATTCTAGCAGGCAAATTTCCCTGCCCCAGCTGCTGGACCGTCGAAAGAAGTTCACTCCCAGCCATCCACATGCCCAGCGGTTGAATGCTAGCTTGGCTAAATTGCTAGCGCTTCAACTGCTGCCTTTTCAGTTGGTAGACTCGGCCCCCTTCCGTGAGTTTGTGCAATGTGCGGTTCCTCAGTGGCAGGTTCCCAAACGCCACTTTTTCTCACGGAAGGCTATTCCGGCTCTCTACCGGCATGTGGAAGGCAATGTCTTGGCCTCGCTGGACAGGGCGGTCAGCGGTAAGGTGCATATTACCGCTGACTCATGGTCCAGCAGGCATGGACAGGGACGTTACCTTTCTTTCACGGCCCATTGGGTCACTCTTTTGGCAGCTGGGAAGGATTCAGGACAAGGTGCAGTAGTGTTGGAGGTTGTCCCACCGCCACGCCTCCAAAATGCTACTACTGGTTGTGACACACCTCTCTCCTCCACCCCCTCCTCTTCTTCTTCCTCCATGGCCTCTTCCTGTGGTTTGTCCTATGAACCAGCGGTGCTCCGTAGCCGTTCACGGGGCTACGCAAGTACGCAGGCAAAAAGATGCCATGCCGTGCTTGCGCTGGTGTGTTTGGGGGACAGAAGCCACACTGGGGCAGAGGTCCTGTCTGCTCTGCAGGGCCAGGCCGAGAGGTGGTTGACGCCACGCCAGCTTAAGCCAGGAATGGTGGTTTGCGACAATGGCACCAACCTCCTCTCCGCCCTCCGACAGGGACAACTGACCCATGTGCCCTGTGTGGCTCACGTCCTTAACCTGGTGGTGCAGCGCTTCTTGGGCAGGTACCCGGGCTTACAGGATGTCCTGAGGCAGGCCAGGAAAGTCTGTGTGCATTTCCGCAGATCTTATAATGCCAGTGCTCGCCTGGCTGAGCTGCAAAAGGAGTTGAACCTGCCCAAGAACCGCCTTATATGTGACATGCCCACCAGGTGGAACTCAACGTTGGCCATGCTGCAGCGGCTGCACACGCAGCAGAGGGCCATCAATGAGTACCTGTGCGACTACGGCACCAGGACAGGGTCAGGGGAGCTTGGTTTTTTTTCTCCACGCCAGTGGGGCATGATCAGGGATGCATGCACTGTCCTGGCACCATTTGAGGAGGCCACGAGGATGGTGAGCAGTGACAGTGCATGCATCAGTGACACTGTACCTCTTGTCCACCTGTTGGAGCACACGCTGCGTGGAATAATGGACAGGGCACTTGAGGCAGAACAGAGGCAGGAAGAGGAGGACTTCCTTGCCTCTCAAGGCCCCCTTTACCCAGACAGTGTTCCTTCTGTCCCACCCATCGCACAGGAAGAGGAGGAGGAGGAGGAGGAGGAGGAGGAGGATTGTGTCAGCATGGAGGTGGAGGCTGGCACTCAGCATCATCAGCAGCAGTCTTTTAGGGATGATTTACAGTCCCAAGAAACCAGTGGACTTGTACGTGGCTGGGAGGAGGTGGCTACGGATCATGTCGTCCTTAGTGACCCAGAGGACTCCGGAGCGAATGCCTCAGCAAACCTACGCTGCATGGCCTCCCTGATCCTGCAAAGTCTGCGGAAGGATCCTCGTATTCTTCGGATCAAGGAGAGGGACCATTACTGGCTGGCCACTCTCCTTGATCCACGGTACAAGGGTAAGGTTGCGGACCTTATGTTACCGTCGCAGAGGGAGCAGAGGATGAGACAACTCCGGGAGGCCTTGCAGAAAGGTCTGTGCAACGCGTTCCCAGAGACTGGGAGGTTGCAAACTCCTGGTCCTGGACAACGAGTTGCTGAGGCTTCGGCCAGTCAAAGAAGGAGCGGTGGGGAAGGTGGCCGTCTGACCGATGCGTTCAGACAATTCTTTAGTCCGCAGCCCCAAAGTATGATCGGTTCCAGCAACCATCGCCAGCGTCTGATAAACATGGTGCAGGAATATCTAGGGGCAAGGTCAGACTTGGACACCTTCCCCACCGAAAATCCTCTGGCTTACTGGGTCTTGAGGATGGATCACTGGCCAGAGCTTGCACAGTATGCAATTGAGCTACTGGCCTGTCCTGCATCCAGCGTTCTTTCGGAACGCACATTCAGTGCTGCTGGAGGATTTGTCACGGATCACAGGGTGCGCCTGTCCACCGACTCGGTTGATCGACTGACTTTCATCAAGATGAACCAGTCTTGGATCACCACCAGCTACCACACACCTGATGCTGATATAACAGACTAATTGATTTTAACATGTCACATCCCTTCAAGACTGATGCTGATGCTGAGTGCCTGTGCTGTTATGTTGACTGGCTATCCTCCTCCTCCGAGTCCTCAATGATACGATTGATGATGATAGCTTGTAAGATCATTTTTGTTTATGGGTGCCGCCACCAGTGCCTAACGCCCAATTTTTCAGCCCCTGTTTAACAGGGGCGTGTAATTACAATTTTTGAAGCAATACTTTGCAACAGGGCTCATTGCTGTGCTCCAAGTACAGTATCTGTGAGGAGTTGCAGTGTTGTGCCACCAGTGCCTAAGGCCCAATTTTTCAGCCCCTGTTTAACAGGGGCGTGTCATTACAATTTTTGAAGCAATACTTTGCAACAGGGCTCATTGCTGTGCTCCAAGTACAGTATCTGTGAGGAGTTGCAGTGTTGTGCCACCAGTGCCTAAGGCCCAATTTTTCAGCCCCTGTTTAACAGGGGCGTGTCATTACAATTTTTGAAGCAATACTTTGCAACAGGGCTCATTGCTGTGCTCCAAGTACAGTATCTGTGAGGGGTTGCAGTGTTGTGCCACCAGTGCCTAAGGCCCAATTTTTCAGCCCCTGTTCAACAGGGGCATGTAATTACAATTCTTGATCTAATAATTCACAGCAGGGCCCATTGCTGCACCCACCAAGAGTAACTGTCAGGGCTTACAGTGTTGTGGCACCAGCACCACCATCAAAGGCCCAATTTTTACTACCACTGTTCAACAATTATATGTAATTAAAATTCCTGATATAATAGTTGACAGCAGGGCGTTCCAGCACCAACCAAGAGTAACTGTGAGTGCTTACAGTGTTGTGCCAACACCAACAACTAAGGGGCCTATTTCTGCAGAGTATATACGGCAGGTCCCTACTTTCAAACATCCAACTTACAAACGACTCCTACTTGCAAACGCAAGAAGACAACAGGAAGTGAGAGGAAATCTACCACTAGGAAGGAAAATTCTCTCCTGTAAGAATAAATATGGGAGAAAGGTGTCTCCTCTGTACTGATGCTTTATCAGCAATCCTTGTTTCAAGAAAAAGACCACATTTCAAAAAGAGTTGTCATTGGGACGGAAAGTGAGGTGAAATGTTCTGAACAGGGGCACAGACAGCAAAACAAATGTTACAGGGGTGATAACCCTTACCTATGTTTTCCAAAAAGTTTAAAAATAGATTTTTGGTCTGGAGCTACACTTCAACAATGTACCTGTTCAAAATTACAAACAGACTCTACATAAGAACAAACCTACAGTCCCTGTCTTGTATGCACCGCCTGTATAGGGCTGTTCAGAGTATATAGGGCCTTTTTTATTTTATGTGCGGGGTTCCCCTTAATATCCATACAAGACCCAAAGGGGCTGGTAATGGGCTGGGGTAGGGGGGGGGTCATGGGGTAGCTATGCCATTTTTCTTAAAGAATTTCATCCATATTACCGGGACCAGACATTACATTAAAGCCGCAAGCAGTTTTAAATGGCTTTTTTTTCCTTTAGAAGTGTCATTTTGTGCAGGGACAGTTCTAAACACGGGAAACACGTGGCACTTCACAGGCATACTTTAGACACCCCCCAGGTACGATATTTAAAGGAATATTTGACTTTTTTTTTTTCACTTTATGCATCATTAAAATGACTGCTCCCGAAAAACGACCGTTTTTAAAACTTCTTTTTGCATTGATACATGTCCCCTGGTGCAGAACCCGGGTTCCCAAACCCTTTTTAGGACAATAACATGCATAATAGTTGTTATAATTAGCACTTTAGAATTCGAACGTTCGCATCCATTGTATTTAATAGGGTTCTAATGTTCGTTCGAACTTTCGGTCCGTTCGCGGGTTCTGGTGCGAACCGAACCCGGGGGTGTTCGGCTCATCACTAATAAACACCATGGAAAGCAATTCCCATGCTATGTTCTTTAGGCTCTGATGGAAGCAAACATTTCCTTGACTGCTGAAACTCTTGGTACTAGTTCCAGGGTGGTGACTCAGGGAGAGGGTTTAGCTTCCCCGTCCAAAAACTACTAAGCACCAAATGAGTCATGAAATGGCCTAATCACAGGTTTTGCTTTGTAGCAGATTAATCCTCAAAAATAAACCTTTACTGTGTCCATATAGGGCGAAATAACAGGTACATGTAATAGCTTACACCTTCTGCTGTTTAAAAGTAATTCCGCTCATTACTCTTGCCAGAGCAAAGTAAAAAAAATAAAAACTGTGTAAGCACTAAGTGGGTCTGGTCAAAGCCTACACAGGGCTGTAGACACTGCCATCATGTGACAAAAAAAATGGGGTTCAGTGACTGGCTTCTCCCATACCCCACATTTGATCATGGGATGTAGTGTCACATATTCCTTCATACCAAGAAGTAGCAAGAAATTCATTTCACATTCACGTGTGAACAGGGCAGTGAATGTTGCTTGTGCAAAGTACCCTTTTACCACTTGAGTACCAACCTGTAATACCCCTTCATTTTTTGCCATTTTTCAGTTTCAGGTGCTGTGATACTTTAAATGACATTAAATCAGCCATGCAACACTGGCTCCAAATTTATTTTATACAATATTTTGAGTCAGAAATAGCTTTCCTTGGGTGGTATTTAATAAACATTGTGGAAAAATGACCAATAAAACAAAACTGTTTCACTTACTGGCTTTTAGAAAGCATATCGAAAAAAATGCCAAGACTGTGTGTAAACCCCTAAAGCTACTTTCCTACCCTGCAGTCATAGTAATATTTGTTCAGGTCCAGTATCCATGTAAATAGAAACGCAGTGCGCTTTTTGGAAATCCCTTCCTGTTGTATTATGACGCATTTATCCACCTGTCACTTCTCCAAAGAAATCAGTGAAAACAAGGTTAAATTTTTGTGTAAGCATGTTTGCACAGGAAACCGCATGTAATAATAGGAAACAATTCCTTTTTTTTCTATTAGCAACACAAAACCTATACAGAAACCGAGCAAAAAAATGCATTAACCACACATAAAAACTGGTACCGCATAGAAAGTATATTAAAATGTAGACATTATTGCATACTAAAAGACTTTAAAGGGAACCATAATGTTTTGGAGTTTTGTTTTAGCTGTTTTTTTTTTTACACGTATACATTTTAAACTGTTGCATTACATATTTAATATGTTAAAAAGAATTTCCAAAGCACTATGGGTTTGCTAAGAAGAGAGCCCAACAAAGGAAAGTCGCTTTGCAGCATCATTTGTCTAAATAAAACCTGTACTGAGCCCTCTAACTGCTGTAATGATTACTTCTGTAACTCCTAGTCCTGATTCACATCTGTGATATTTGTGATCTGTGGGGGAATGCGCACACGGCAGTGTGCATCCTTATCGTAGCTGCACTATTGTGCCATTCATTCCTAATGGCACCCCAATGCACCTTGCTAATGCATATGTGTTTTAGGTGTTGTGTGTAAAATGCGCACCAAAGCGCATGCACTGTTGCAACTGCATAGGTGTGAGCAAGGGCTTAGCACCTTGTAATCTAAAATAGTGGAATTTATACAAAGGAGACTAGAGCTTCATCTGCTGTCTGGATAGAAGACATACATACATAATATTAATGGGCATATTTGATTTTTTTACGTTGTACCTGAAAAAAATAAAACAAGACTTTATTTTCTTTTTAATCCAGATCATAACAAATAAAGGAAATATGTACAAAACATTTCTTTATTCCCTTAAAAAAAATGAAGTGCATTTTCATATACAAAAGTGTGAACAGACTCCTTTTACACTGGAGGTGTTTTTTGGCGCTAAAAGGGTAAAAAAATAGCGCCTGTAAAGCACCTGAAAAATGCCTCCTCTGCGGCCCCAGTGTGAGAGCCCGAGTGCTTTCACACTGGAGCGGTGCGCTTGCAGGACGTTACAAAAAGTCCTGCAAGCAGCATCTTTGGAGCAGTTTAAGAGCGATAAATAGACCGCTCCTCCACTGCACCTGCCCATTGAAATGAATGGGCACCGCTGCCGAAGTGCCTGCAAATCGCTTCGGCAGCAGCGCTTTTTGGGCGCCTTTCTTCAGCCGCTAGCGGGGGTTAAAAGCGCCCTGCTAGTGGCAGAAAAGCATGGCTGCAACAATAGTAAAGTGCCGCTAAAACTAGTGGCGCTTTACCACTAACACGGAGCAGTGTCAGTGTGAAAGGGGTCTAAGGGAATGAGTTAACTATATTTAAAGGGGCAGTGCATGCCTTTTTAACCACTTCCTGCCACTTCGTGCTATAGCCGAAAGATGGCTACGACGTGGGCTTACTTTGCCGGAAGGGCGTTCATGGAAGTCTTCGGACTCAGCTGATCACAGATCAGGGTAAAAGGCCAATTACTGTGGCCCTTTACGATGTGATCAGCTGTGTCCAATGACAGCTGATCACAATGTAAACACAAGCCAGTTATTGGCTTTCCTTTCCTCACGTTGACAGAGTGAGGAGAGGAGAAGAGAGCCGATAACCGGCTTATGTTAAAGGGACATTCACACTAATAATCAAGGCATTGATTATCACTGTCCTGATTATCAGTGCAGTCCCAACAGCGCTCACCATTGCTGCCAATCAACCCTCATCAGTGCTGCCAATCTGTGTCCATCAGTGCTGCCAATCAATGCTCATCAGTGCCTCCTCATTAGTGCCATCTACCATTGCCTATTAGCGCCCATCAGTGTTATCTATCACTCCCCATCAGTGCCATCTATCAGTGCTGCCTATTAGTGCCACCTATCAGTGCCCTTCAGTGCCGCCTATCAGAGCCTATCAGTGCCCATCAGTGCAGCCTCATCAGTGCCTCCTCATCAGTGCCCACCAGTGCCACCTCATCAGTACCCATCAGTGCCTCCTCATCAGTGCCCACCAGTGCCACCTCATCAGTGCTCATCAGTGTCACTCATCAGTGCCACCTCATCAGTGCTGCCTCATCAGTGCAGCCTATCATTGCTCCTCATTGTAGTCTTATTAGTGCACATCAGTAATGGAGAAGAATTATCTTTTTTCAAAATGTTATACCAAACTATGAAACGTTCTCTTTTCATTTGTTTAGCAAAAAAATAAAAACCCAGTGGTGATTAAATACCGCCAAAAGAAAGCTCTATGAAAGTAAAAATGGATAAAAGTTCATGAAGGAACGGACATAAATCCCAAATGGTGTATAGATTTGCATCAAGGCAAAGAAACCGAGTGTCTCAATCCATGCAGTGCCTCCACCAAAGACATACAGTCAGGTCCATCCATAAATATTGGGCCAACGACACAATTCTAATCTTCTTGGCTCTATACACCACCACAATGGATTTGAAATGAAACAAGCAGGATGTAGTTTCTGTACTACTTTTTGCGATTTCAGCCGCGATTTACATTGACATCTGTTTCAGATGTCTTTGAAATCGTGGCTGAAATCGGGACTGCCAGCGGGAGTGAAATCGTGCGAGTTCAGCTGAACTCGCAGGCTTCACTCCCGCAGCCCCAGTGTGAACGTGGGCTTAACTGCAGACTTTCAGCTTTAATTTGAGGGTATTTACATCCAAATCAGGTGAACGGTGTAGGAATTACAAAAGTTTGTATATGTGCCTCCCACTTTTTAAGGGACCAAAGGTAATGGGACAATTGGCTGCTCAGCTGTTCCATGGCCAGGTGTGTGTTATTCCCTCATTATCCCATTTACAAGGAGCAGATAAAAGGTCCAGAGTTCATTTCAAGTGTGCTATTTACATTTGAAATCTGTTGCTGTCAACTCTCAATATGAGATCCAAAGAGCTGTCACTATCAGTGAAGCAAGCCATCATTAGGCTGAAAAAACAAAACAAACCCATCAGAGAGATAGCAAAAACATTAGGTGTGGCCAAATCAACTGTTTGGAACATCCTTAAAAAGAAAGAACGCACCGATGAGCTCAGCAACACCAAAAGACCAGGAAGACTATGGAAAACAACTGTGGTGGATGACTGAAGAATTCTTTCCCTGGTGAAGAAAACACCCTTCACAACAGTTGGCCAGATCAAGAACACTCTCCAGGAGGTAGGTGTATGTGTGTCAAAGTCAACAATCAAGAGAAGACTTCACCAGAGTGAATACAGAGGGTTCTCCACAAAATGTAAACCATTGGTGAGCCTCAAAAACAGGAAGGCCAGATTAGAGTTTGCCAAACAACATCTAAAAAAACCTTCACAGTTCTGGAACAACATCCTATGGACAGATGAGACCAAGATCAACTTGTACCAGAGTGATGGGAAGAGAAGAGTATGGAGAAGGAAAGAAACTGCTCATGATCCAAAGCATACCACCTCATCAGTGAAGCATGGTGGTGGTAGTGTCATGGCATGGGCATGTATGGCTGCCAATGGAACTGGTTCTCTTGTATTTATTGATGATGTGACTGCTGACAAAAGCAGCAGGATGAATTCTGAAGTGTTTCGGGGAATATTATCTGCTCATATTAAGCCAAATGCTTCAGAACTCATTGGACAGCGCTTCACAGTGCAGATGGACAATGACCCGAAGCATACTGTGAAAGCAACCAAATAGTTTTTTAAGGGAAAGAAGTTGAATTTTATGCAATGGCCAAGTCAATCACCTGACCTGAATCCGATTCAGCATGCATTTCACTTGCTGAAGACAAAACTGAAGGGAAATGCCCCAAGAACAAGCAGGAACTGAAGACAGTTGCAGTAGAGGCCTGGCAGAGCATCACCAGGGATGAAACCCAGCGTATGGTGATGTCTATGCGTTCCAGACTTCAGGCTGTAATTGACTGCAAAGGATTTGCAACCAAGTATTAAAAAGTTAAAGTTTGATTTATGATTGTTAATCTGTCCCATTACTTTTGGTCCCTTAAAAAGTGGGAGGCACATATACAAACTGTTGTAATTCCTACACTGTTCACCTGATTTGGATTTAAATACCCTCAAATTAAAGCTGAAAGACTGCAGTTAAAGCACATCTTGTTCGTTTCATTTCAAATCCATTGTGGTGGTGTATAGAGCCAAAAATATTAGAATTGTGTCGATGTCCCAATATTTATGGACCTGACTGTATATAGCCGCTCACCTGACACATATGAACCCTGAGTGAACAGGTAGGTCATACACCCTTGCCCTTGTCAGGATAGATCTCCTTTTTGGCTTAAGGAGATTTACCCTGACAAGGGCAAACATGTTTGACATACTTGTTCACTCAGGGATCATATGTGTCAAGTGAGCGGCCATATATGTCTATGGTGGAGGACTGCATGGATTGAGACACTCGGTTTCTTTGCCTTGATGCACATCTATACACCATTTGGGATTTTTGTCTCTTCCTTCATAAATTTATATGAACTTTTATCCATTTTTACTTTCTATATGTGAGTTTATGTATCTGCGCTCCACTATTTTATTGATTAAATTTGTTTTGAGGTGTTGCATCATTGACATTGAGCGTACAGCTTAATTTTTTGATTAGGTTTGTCTTAGTCGTTTACATTACTTGTTTATATTTATTTTCGTTCAGCCCACAGAGTTGAACGGAAAAATAAATTATAGTGTGTACCTGGCTTAAAGCTAGAGTGGGGAAAATAATTATTTGATCCAATGCAGATTTTGTAAGATTGCCCACTGTAGCTGTATTTTCAATGATAGAGACAGAATATCAAACCAAAAATCCAGAAAAAACACATGATACAAATGTTCTAAATTCTGTTGCAGTTCAGTGAGTAAAATAAGTATTTGATCCCCAAGCAAAACATGACATAGTACTTGGTAGACAAACCCTTGTTGGCAAGCACAGAGGTAAGACGTTTCTTGCAGTTGGTTACCAGGTTTGCACACATCTCAGGAGGGATTTTGGTCTACTATTCTTTACAGATCTTTACAAGCTTCTGTTTGTAAAATTGAGCTTTTGGGGAGGGGGGAGCGGGTACCCGATTTTGACAGGTACCCGCTCCCACTTCCGTTCTGGTCGCCTTAGGCGAAAGGAAGTGGAAGTTCTCCTTCCCTAAGTCTTCTGGGACACATGACAGGTCGCAGAAGACTTCGAGACCAGTCACAAAACATAGCACCGTTTGCTCATGTAAAGTGGGCACCCGACTGTGAAGCTGCAAGCTGTCACAGCCGGGTGCCCATAGTGAAGATGCCGGTGCCACGAGGGAGAACACACGGAGAAAACGGCTGGGGTGAGTACACCACTGGATCGTGGGACAGGTGAGTGGCTGCTTATTAAAAGTCAGCAGCTACAGTTTTTGTACATGCTGACTTTGAATTTTCACTAAAGAGACTGGAGCTCCGCTTTAAGGTTTCTTGGCTGTCACTTGGCAACTAAAAGTTTCAGCTCCCTCCATAAATTTTCTATAGGATTAAGGTCTGGAGACTGTCTAGGGCACTCTATGATCTTAATGTGCTTCTTCTTGAGCCACTTCTTTGTTGCCTTGGCGGTATGTTTTGTCATGCTGGAAGACCCATTCACGACCCATCTACAGTGTTCTGGCTGAGAGAAGAAGGTTCTTATCCAAGATTTTATCCGAGGGCAATTGATTATTGGTTATTTTGCTGATGGTCTTGTAGCCCATTCCATCTGTATGCAGGTCTACAATCTTGTCCCTGACGTCCTTTGACAGGTCTTTGGTCTTGCCCATTATCGTGAGGTTTGAATAGAAGAAAGAGATTCTATGGACAGGTGAAAATGGAGAGAAGCACTCACAATGCCACATCCGTATATTGTAGAGGGGAACATAGAAAGTTACTACAAGGGAAGTAACCAAGGTCGGACTTTTAAGGCAAGGAAACAATAGAGATTACAAAAAATATATTTATTAGAGCAAAGAAAAGTCTTACAAATACAGTGTTCAAGAATTAAAACCATACAAAAAAGTACACAATCTTGATTCAGTCCCTTGTACGTCTACGCGTTTCGCCGTGAGGCTTCTTCAGGACGAACAAAGTAGCAAGAGCAGAAAAAACAATTCTCACTATCTTGGAGTGGACAGGATCTAGTGTATAAACATCCGAATATCGGGAAATCTATGTACAAATGGGAAACTTCCACAAGAAGTAGAAATGTGTGTCTGTTCATAAGCTAAGTATGAACATGCAGTTGCTTTCAGTGTGGAACGTATCCACTATGGGAAAAATCATCGAGTAGGCAGCGATCGGTATGTCACTCATATTTTGGAAAAAGTATGCATATATCATATGATGGGGGCAGACATCCCAGGTACAAGACGCTCGAGGTACACAAACGTCAAACAAGACGGCCAACAATCCAAAAGGTTAATGGTGAGGTACAATGAGAGCCCGCCTTGTAATGGATCCAAATAGAGTAGATGTCGCTAGACATGCAAAGCGGATGTGCACAGCAGATGGCTGGCTCCTGGGGGCATACCATACACGTCTAGCGACATTTACTCTATTTGGATCCATTACAAGGCGGGCTCTCATTGTAATGAACACACTATCCAGGGAAAACAGTGGATCATTCTTTCACTGGCAGATCTTAACACAAGTTTATTGTTTTCTACTGGGCCAATGCTCACAGCTACATAAGAATCACTAAACCTGCTGTGCTAAGATCTTTAAAAAAGAAAAACATATATGAGGTCCCGCATATGGACTGTATTTTAGGTTGTATGCAAAAAAATATACAGTATGTGATAATGATATCCTGGAGATGAAAGATGCTAAGTAGAAGTGGACACCTGCATCCTAGCTACAGAGGACGTTGACCACCTGCATCCTATAGACCAGTGGTTCTCAACCTGTGGGTCGGGACCCCCTCGGGGGTCAAATGATGATTTGTCAGGGGTCACTGAATCCTGGCTGTTCCTGAAGCCCGCACTGCTCTCCCAGCCTTTTTGCGACCGCCCAGCTGGGCTGTTCCTGGAGTCCGCAGCCACCCATTCAGTTCATGGTATGGCTCAGGGGCAGAGACTAGAGGTCAGCTGACTGGTGAGGAATGTGAAGTGGGAGGGGCTGGAGGAGACCCTATCGGAAATAGTGAGTAACACTACCTGTGATTATTGTTGCCATTAAAAGTCCCCACTACAGTTCTCAGATCAGCAGATGACCCTGATCAGGAGCACCTAAGTTGGCTGATCAGAACTCCCCACCAGCACTGCCACTCATCCCAACTCCCCGCCCTCCCACCAAGGAGTAAGAGAAGGAATAAAACTAGAGAACACATGGAAGGGAGAGGAAATGAGGGGGGAAAACAAAGAAAAAGGGAGAGAAAGAATGAGAACAAGAAAGACAGCTAGAAAAAAAAAAAAAAGAAAGAAATTAGGATAGCGAGAGATAAAAAGGGAAAGAAAAAGGAGAACAAAGAAAGAGTGGAGCATCCTAAAATGTACCAGAAGGGGTTTTAATACTGTGCGCTAAATGTCCGTGGGATAGGGGCGCAAGCTACTTGTCTTGCCTTGGGTGCCGACAACCCACGCTACGAAAATAAATTTACTATTAGGGGTCCCCACAACTTGGGAAATTTTATCAAGGGGTCACGGTCCTAGAAAGGTTGAGAACCACTGCTATAGACAGAGGACATGAGACAGCAATAACTTCCTGTGTCTTACTGACAGAGAACCCTAGTGTGTTCTAGTACTTGAGGGCTCTAGGCAGCAATAGCCTCCTGCAACCTAGAAGGACACTAATGAGCGATAGCCGTCGGCCTCCAAGTGCCAGAGGATGAAAGGCTGCAATAGCTGCTTGTGTCTTAGAAAACAATAGGCATCATTAAAGCCTAACGCTAGAACTACTATGGCTTTGAATTGTTCCTTTGGGTCAAACTGGCACAATTAAACTACAGTAGTACCTTGGATTACGAGTGTAGCAATACCCCCCGGCTAAGAGGGCTGCTGATATTGTTTTGGGCCTGTAACACACTGCTGTCAACCCCCAGGAACTGTCTCTAACCTCCCTTGGCACAGCTAGAGCAAATGGAAGTGTGAAACCCGTTACGCTATAGGAATCTCCACTCCGCAATAAAACACACAATCAGTTAACATCAAGTTACCTGAGCTGACTGCTTCAGCTGGAATAGACAATACTCCACACAACGTGTTTGTTTAACCACTAATACTTTTACTGAGTACGAAGATATAAGGTTAGACAATGGTACATTTACCTATGCAGAGCCCTGCAATATTAAATGTTAAGCAAATAAACAAGGACTATGTCCTAACAGTCTTATACACACTGAATGTCTTTTAGTAAACTGCGCTCGCGAGCTTTCCCCTCGTGGACAATATGGCGCCCAAACAATATCTCCCTGCTGAACAGTCAGGCCTGACTATTTCACACACAGTTATTCCGTCGAGAAGGATCTTCGCTAGCAATGGTGGTGCACTTTATAGGTTATTTGAAATCCAAAGGTATTAAGTGGTTAGCTACTCGGTATGCAGTAAGAAACTCAACTCTGGCTGCACAACACACTGTTCCTCTGGCGTGCAATGTAATACTCTGGTAACGGTGGGCCCTGACCAAGGGATACTGGGCCTAAAAGATAGTCAATAAATCCTGAGCAAGTGCTCTCTCACCCGACCGGACCAGTATGTACAACCGACTTCCGTAGTTGGTGCTCCAGCACACAGTCTCACGACACCCGTAGTCTCCAATCCTCCCGACCATCCAAGGGAGATTGATGGATGAGTCGACTCTGGATTCTCCCGTGAAGATCAGCAAGCTTTTCAGATCCGCTAGGCCCAGGCTCTCCGGCCTAGTCCAGAGCAACATGCCACAACGTAGGCTACACTTGCTGGGAGGGCGATGTCCAAAGAGACCCGCGTGTTGCTCCTCCCTTCCTTAAATAGTCCTTCCCCAGCAGACCTTGCACCGGGCAATGCACTGTGGGTGTCCTGCTGCATACTGGGTATAGTAGTCTTTGTACTCATTAAAGTGACACCCCGCTACACGAGGATAATCTGTTCCAAAAGAATGCTTGTAATCCAAAGCACTCGTATATCAAAGCGAGTTTCCCCATAGGAAATTATGGAAACTCAGATAATTTGTTCCACAGCCAATGCTTGTCTATGCAGTACAGCATGTGGCTAGAGGTGGGGGGGGGGGGGGCGCCGGAGACACTCGGAGAAGCTCAGAGACCACTCAGAGATGCTCGGAAATACTCTGAGACACTCGGGAACAGAGTGTTTCCGCGTATCTCCGAGTGGCTCCAAGTGGCTCTGAGCGTCCCTGGCGTCTCCGCACCTCTGGCCAAATGCGGTACTGCACATCCAAGAGACTTGAATCCTGCTCGTCTTGCGAGACAACTCTCGCAAACCGAGTCAGGATTTTAAAAGAAAAACAGCTTGTATTGTGAAACGCTCGTAAAACGCATTACTCACAATCCGAGGTTCTACTGTATTTCCTTTACTAACTGATGTAGCCGCTGGGAACACTGTATGAACTGTATGTATGTAAACTGTATGTTCCGGCAGCAGTACAGGGACTTCCCATCACATTACCGGAACAAAATTTAGTCAGGCTGCTCAGCCATTCACAGGAAGCTCAAACCCACCCCCCCCCACTCTCTGCTATACTTACCTCCATAGGTGATGAGCTGTCAGAGCTGTTGCAGTGGTTCAGGGATTTGAAATCCTCACTCTGTTCCCTCTTCTTTTGCAGCACTTCCAGGATGGATCAGATCGATGCTTTGTGCCCGACCAATCAGAATCGCTCTTATCTATCCCAGACAGGCTGCAGAGGGACTAAAGCCTGCTGGACCAGCTGCATGGGCACTGACAGCTTATCACCTATGGAGGTAAGTACAGCAGTGACAGGGGGGAAGTTGTACAGTGTTAGTTCACCTTTTCATTTTTTTTCTGGAAAGGTAAACTTACATTTTAACACAAAAAAATACCTTCTATTGTTGTCAGCCTCCTCCAAATTCCTTTTTCTTTTTTGCTTCTGTGATCTGATTTCCTGTTAGAAGGTGGCTACTTTCCTTCTCCATAGTCCCATTGTATGTAGGAGCATAGCCATTCTCTCTTGCTCTCTCTCCCAAAATGGACTATGATCTATGAACGTGGATATGTAATGTGCATAGAGATGTGTACAAGACCACAACTAATGTGCCCTGCTCGTTCCAACAAACTGCCCGGTACACACAATCAGAAAATCCTATGAAAAATACAGATTTCAGAGCGATCGTACGATAATCTGATTGTTAGTACAGAGCTTTCGAGAGGCAATCAGGACAGTTCATCCGATATTTTTTGATCTGACATGCACGGAAAAAAAATTGCACGATGCCAGATCGTATGATTTTCATTTAATCAGTACAGTTGTCGTTCGAAAATGCAATACAAATGCATTACGACACATGACATCACTTCCAAATTTTTATTCTTTCGTACTCAAGTTTTAGTGTCTTTAGTAAACTCATCAGATTCGATTTGAGATCAGCATGCAAAATAATGGACGATCATTCGTCCGATAATCTCATTGAGTGTAACGGCAAAAAAATGGGGAAAAGAAGAGGTTCAGGAGCTCATGGAGGACATTACAAGGAAAAATAGATTACAGGACCATTAAGCAGTGGATGTGTATGGATTATTTTTGGAGAATAAAGATATCATTTAGTGTCACTTTACCTTAAATCCAAAGATGATGTAGATCATTGAAAATGTATATGTCATTAAGAAAATACAATACAATACATATGATGATCAAAAAAATGTAAATGAATAAAAAGTGACTATTAAGACAATGGGGGTTATTTACAAAAGGCAAATCCACTTTGCACTACAAGTGCAAACTACAAGTGCAAAGTGCACTTGAAATTGCACTGAAAGTGCACTTGAAATTGCACTGAAAGTGCACTTGGAAGTGCAGTCGCTGTAGATCCGGACATGCAAGGAAAATAAAAAACAGCATTTTAGCTTGCACATGATTGGATGATAAAATCAGCAGAGCTTCCCCTCATTTCAGATCTTCCCCTCAGATTTACAGCGACTGCACTTCCAAGTGCACTTTCAGTGCAATTTCAAGTGTACTTTGCACTTGTAGTTTGCATTTGTAGTGCAAAGTGGATTTGCCTTTCGTAAATAACCCCCAATGTCTCTGAAAAGGTAAATGGTGACTCTTGAAAACAATGTCTATAAAAAGTGATAAGTAGATCGGGTTCTGAGATGATACAAATCTGGAAAAGATGGGGGAATATTCAAGGTTTCCACCACCACCAAAGGAAAAAGGGATGAATCTCTCCGGGAGACACACACCGGGAGAAGTGGAGACTCTTACCGGAAGGAGTGGACCTCCTGTTGCCGAAGCAACTCTGCAGATCATGCTTTGGAGTAAGGTGGACGGATGGTGGCCATTGAATGAGGAAGACGCTCAGAGTTTACTAAACAAGGGAACCCGGATCCATCTTAGACCCCGCAGAGGGCTACAGTATATCTGTAGGCGCAGGTGACCTCGCTACAACAGGAGGTCCACTCCTTTCGGTAAGAGTCTCCACTTCTCCCGGTGTGTGTCCCACGGAGAGATTCATCCCTTTTTCCTTTGGTGGCGGTGGAAACCTTGAATATTCCCCCATCTTTTCCAGATTTGTATCATCTCAGAACCTGATCTACTTATCACTTTTTATGGACATTGTTTTCAAGAGTCACTATTTACCTTTTCAGAGACATTGGGGGTTATTTACGAAAGGCAAATCCACTTTGCACTACAAGTCCAAACTTCAAGTGCAAAGTGCACTTGGAAGTGCAGTCGCTGTAGATCCGAGGGAGACATGCGAGGAAAATAAAAAACAGCATTTAAGCTTGCACATGATTGCATAATAAAATCAGCAGAGCTTCCCCTCATTTCAGATCTACCCCTCAGATTTACAGCGACTGCACTTCCAAGTGCACTTTGCACTTGTAGTGCAAAGTAGGGTGACCACGTGTCCCGGATTGCCCGGGACAGTCCCGCATTTTGCAGGTCTGTCCCGGGCACCTTCATTCCAGGACAATACAGTGTCCCGGAATGAAACTGACACAGCCACCCCCCTCCCCCCCGGGCTAATCTGATGCCCCCAAAAAAGGCCGCCACATCACCGCCTAACTCACTGACAATACTTGTCCTGGCCGGGAATGCCTGGAGGACCACAATCCCCACCCCCTGCTTGTGATTGGAGAAATCATAAATCCTGCCTCTTATGTCCAATCACTGTGCTGTGATTCGTTACAGCACAAGCTGATTTTTGGGAAGGGAGGGTGTCCCTGAATGGTAGTTTGGAAATGTGGTCACTGTTATGGATGACATGTTTCTTTAAATGCAACTCTATGGTGCATCTCTGTTGTACTTCTTCCTGTGTTGTGTTTCCTGTTTCCTGCTGGGTCTTTCAGTAAACATGGCTTATGTACAGTAATGGTTTGTGCTGTCTCTCTACATATATCACGACAAACATGGTGTCAGAAGATTTGGATCCATGCTCTTTCTACACATTTAAAGCTGAGAGCCTGCCAGCCTTCATGTGAGTGTTCTTGGAACTGATTGTGCCTCCTGACAATTGCAGTCCTGTCCTGGATGCTGAGTGTTTGCAGCAAGGAAAACAGCATCATGGCAGCTAACAGCATTCCACTGCCTGAGGCAATGAGAGTGAGTGGAGATGTTGGTAGTAACTGGGACAATTTCAGGGCTGAGTTTCAGGACTATTCCCTAGCCACAGGGTTAAATGAGAAGTCTGCAGCAGTGCAAGCAGCCACTCTGAGAAGGATAATGGGCAGTGAATGCCTCCATGTTTACAAGCATAATCTGAACCTCACAGAGGAGCAAAAGAGTGACACCAAAACCATTCTGGATGCATTAGAAGCTTTCTTCAGACCTTCTAAAAATGTCATCTATGAAAGATATATATTTGGCTGCTGTAAGCAAGAAGACTGTGAATCAATAGACAGGTTTGTCACACGGCTAAGAGCAAAAGCTGCAAGCTGTGAGTATGGCTCTCTGAGAGATGAACTTATTCGTGATAAAATAGTTTTGGGTATCACCAGTGAAAGCACACGCCGCCACCTATTGAGGAAACATGATTTAGATCTACAAACAGCAATTGAGATATGTCGCACTGATGAACTTACTGACAAACATATGAAAGCTATGGAGCAGGATAAACTGATTGACAATATCAATGCAGCCTCTAAACAACAGCAAAACTTCAAAAACCACCAGCATAAGTTTCAGGACAAGGGTCACCTACACAACTCACCTGGGAGGAAGCCTGCATCATGCAAGTATTGCGGCAATGTGCATGTACGAGAGAAAGAAAAGTGTCCTGCATATGGGAAAATCTGTACTGCATGTGGTAAACCAAATCACTTTGCAAGAGTGTGTCTCTCCAGTAAAATGGAAGCAAGGAAGCTGCACACAATTGAGCAAATGTCAGATCCGGAGAATGCACACCTGCTTAGCACTGATATGGTTTACTCCTCAGAATGCATTGGTGCTGTAAACACAAAGGGCAAAAAATGGTTTGTAAACCTCAGATAAAACAATATAATCCAACCCTGCCAGCTGGACTCGGGTGCAACGTGTGATGTCATGAGTATAAAGGACAAAATGAAACTGGCACCCAGAGCACCCCTTCAGCCTAGTAGCACCAAACTAAAGTTGTATTCAGGGGAACTAATGGAATCATTGGGGCTATTCCAAACAGAATGCAGCATACGTGATTGTATACACAAACTGAACTTTGAGATTGTTGATGCCGATCAGAAACCGCTATTATCAGGTTCAACATGTGAGCGCCTTGGACTGATGCTGTTCACCATTCCTGCTGAGCTACATAATGTTGATAATCAGCCTGCAAAATCTCTGACTAGGCCACTGACAAAACAGCAAATTCTTCACACCTACAGTGATGTGTTTGAGGGCCCGATAGTCTCTGTTCCAGGAGAGGTTTGTTTTGAACTTGATCCTACCATTCAACCTGTACAATGTGCCCCACGCAATGTGCCTATCGCCATTAAGCCACTGGTTGAAGCTCAACTAGATAAATATGAAGCTGAAGGACATCTAACTTCAGTAACAGAGCCTACAGATTGGATCAGTAACATGGTTGTTATCAGAAAGCCTGAGAAGATCAGAATATGCATTGATCCCAAGTTTCTGAATATGGCCCTGAAACGGTCACACTACTTAATGCCAACACTCGATGATATTTTGCACAAACTACCTAAAGCATGTGTCTTCACACTTGTGGATGCTAGAGATGCCTTTTTACAGTGCAAACTGGATGAAAAGAGTAGCTACATGACCACGTTCTGGACTCCTTGGGGCAGAAAGAGATGGCTCAAACTACCATTTGGAGTCTCTGTAGCACCAGAGGTATACCAGCGAAAGCAGCATGAACTATTAGGTGGTCTTGACGGAATTGAGCCAATAGCTGATGACATTCTTATAGTTGGCTGCGGTAATACAGATGAGGAGGCTGAGCAAGACCATGATGAAAAGTTAATAGCGCTACTGGATCGTTGTAGGCAGGTGATGCTGAGGCTTAGTGTGAAGAAATTGCAGTTCAAGGTGGAAGAAGTCCGTTTCCATGGACATATCCTGTCTTCACAAGGCTTAAAAGCTGACCCGGATAAGATTAAAGCCATTGTGGACATGCCACAACCTGCTGATGCCAAAGCGGTACAGAGATTTATTGGCTTTGTTACATACCTAGCAAAATTCCTGCCACACTTATCTGAGGTGTGTGAGCCACTAAGACGACTTCTGGACAAAGATGCAGTTTGGCACTGGCTTCCCAAGCATGACCGGGCAGTAGAGGATATAAAACACTTGGTCACCTCTGCCCCAGTGTTGAAATACTATGATGTCACAAAGCCTATTACCATACAAAGTGACTCCAGTAAAAATGGTCTAGGCTGTTGCCTTTTGCAGAAAGGTCAGCCAGTTGCATATGCGTCCAGAGCTCTTTCATCAGCTGAGCAAAATTATGCTCAAATTGAGAAGGAATGTTTAAGCATTGTATTTGCTTGCCAGCGTTTCCATCATTATCTTTATGGACGGGATTCAATTACAGCTGAAACTGATCACAAACCTTTGATAGCCATATTCAAAAAGCCCCTTTGCAGAGCATGAAGCTTACATTGCAGCATTACAACCTCAATGTTGTCTACAAGCCAGGATGTGAAATGTATATCAGCGATACCCTGAGCAGAGCTACGTCAGATAATGTGGCACCTGCAGGTGAGCATGAGCATCGTACAATTTGTCTGCTGGAACAGGAACAAAATTTCTTTGCCGATATCAATCAAGCAGACTATCTTAATGTCACAGATCAACGACTACATCAACTCATACAGCACACTGACAGTGATACAACTTTACAAGCTTTGAAGTCTATTGTTTTGAGTGGGTGGCCAGATGAAAAAGATGCAGTACCTGGAATTGTAAGGGAATACTGGTCCTTTAGAGATGAGATCAGCATACAAAATGGTATCTTGTACAAAGGTCCAAGGGTCATCGTGCCGAAGTCACTGAGAGCAGAGATGTTATTACGCATACACTCCAGCCATATTGGTGGTGAAGCATGCTACAGGCAAGCTCGTGATACTCTTTACTGGCCCAACATGCATGGTGAAATCAAAGACTTTGTCAGTAATTGTCCCACCTGCAATGAATATGCCCATTTGCAACAGAAAGAAACCATGATGTCACATGAGATACCTACACGTCCGTGGCAGATTATCAGTATGGACTTATTCAACTACGCAGGCAAGGAATACCTGCTTTTAGTCGATCATTATTCAGACTTCTGGGAAATAGACCTTCTTCCCGACTTATCCACTGAAGCTACAATTAAGAGGTGCAAGGCTCAGTTTGCACGTCATGGCCAACCAGATACAGTGATCTCCGACAATGGCCCTCAGTTTGCAAGCCTACAATTCATAAAATTTGCCACTGAATGGGAGTTTGAGCATGTTACTTCCTCACCACGTCATCCACAGGCTAATGGCAAAGCTGAATCAGCAGTAAAGATTGTTAAAAATTTATGCAAGAAAGCACAAAGTGATGGTAAAGACCCATGGAAGGCCATTTTACATTGGAGAAACACTCCGACTGAAGGCATGGATAGTAGCCCGGCACAAAGACTGATGTCAAGGAGATTAAAGACCTCCTTACCAGTATCAAATAGGCTGCTTGAAACCTCTGTTATACAAGGTGTTCCAGAAAAGATAAGGATTAAGAGACAAGTGTCAAAGGCACGATATGACACATCGGCCAGAGATTTGCCAGAATTAAATATTGGAGAACGAATCCGTATAAAACCATTACCTGGAGATCGAACAGGCCGTTGGAGAATAGGTACTTGTCTGCAAAAGGTTGCACCACGCTCCTATCTTGTGGACGTTGAAGGAACTCTCTATCGCCGCAATCGAGTGGATTTGAGAGTGGCAGAGCAGACTGATTCTCAGTATCCCGTTGATGGATCAGACTCACTCATTGACAGTGAGGCATGTACAGAGGGAATGCCTCATACCAACGGCAATGACAGTTCTGGGCAACCAAGTATACCCGACAGCTGTCAAGCGCAGAGCATGCCAGTACGTGATGAGAGGAGCCCAGTAACTTCAGAAAAGGCTAAAGGAATCCTTGTACAAGGGCCAGTCTTCACCCGTAGTGGTAGATGTTCAAAACCACCTATGAGACTTAACCTGTAGAATGTGTTATTGCTTTGTCTCTTTTAAATTTCACAATGTTCATTTATTAACACTAAAAGGGGGAGATGTTATGGATGACATGTTTCTTTAAATGCAACTCTATGGTGCATCTCTGTTGTACTTCTTCCTGTGTTGTGTTTCCTGTTTCCTGCTGGGTCTTTCAGTAAACATGGCTTATGTACAGTAATGGTTTGTGCTGTCTCTCTACATATATCACGACAAACAACCTAGTGCAAAGTGGATTTGCCTTTCGTAAATAACCCACATTGTCTTAATAGTCACTTTTTATTCATTTCATTTTTTTTGATCATCATATGTATTGTATTGAATTTTCTTAATGATATATACCTTTCAATGATCTACATCATCTTTGGATTTACGTTTGTATTTTGTACACTTTATTAGCGCAACTATGTCCATTTACCAGTTTGTTTACATGATTATATCGCTATGTTTGTGTCGCTGCTTTCTTTCACAGATTTCTTTCACATATTTTTATATACTTTTTCTATTATTTAGCGCGGTATACACATTTTGATTATGGTGTCACTTTACCCCTGTACGCTTGCTACATGTAATCGTTGATCAAACATTACAAAGCGTGTTTTACGCAGCAGCTTGCTGTCAGCAAAATCCTGCCTACCAGTTGCTGTATTTTCTTACCCTAATAAACTGACCCTGCAGTGGTTTTTCCGAATGAATGTACACAAGCTGACACCCTGTAAGGGTTTGTGGGGCTGTAAATGTGCTAAGACTGTTATTTCAGAGGGAGGATGTGATGTGTTGTGTATACAGGAGCTGATAAATAGAAGGTGGACAAGTCATGTCATTCTCCTCCTCCATGTCTCAGACATGTACTGGGAGGGCAGACAGCAGTCAATGAATGAGTGGGATGGCCTTTATACCTTTCAAGCATAACTAAAGCACTAATGACTTCTTTTGACTGACTCGTTGTGTTATGGGGAGGAGGCGGGTGACATCAGATCAAGGCAGGCCTGGGGAAGGGGTCAGCCTAGCAGACTGTCTCGTCTGCATTAGTCTCTCATCACTGCCTTTATCTGACTGTGATCAGGTCAGAGCTCAGAATGGAGCTGTCTGTCGCCGCTGCCTGCTGCTTTGCTTGTGGGATGCTCTCTGTTTAGATAACACACCATCAAGTCTCCGATCAAATCCACCTCCTTCACATGTCTGGGGACAAGGACAATGGTGGCATGCGAGGGGTTAACCGCCGCACAAGGCGACTCTAATGGCAGGGGGTCTCCAGGCTTTATCAGGCTGATGGAGCAGAATGGGGGGGGGGGGTTAGGAAGGACTGTAGCAAGTGCTGGGTCAGGGCGTTAAATACAAAATAAAAGCCGCAATGTACGCAATCTTTACATTATAAAATGTGGGTATATCTGTTCCCTAAACAAAGCAACCTGCAGGCCCTCGACTGGAGAGATGGTTCCTCTTTTTAAATCATTTCCCCCTTTCTTTATTCTTCCTCAGTTGTCCTTTAAAGCGGAGTTCGGGCAAAAATTTAACTCAGTCTCAAACAAAAGAACACCCCACCCCCCTCCCTAATATTTGAATTATTTTTAAATTTTTTGTACCTTTTTGGCATGTTTTCTTCAGGAAGTGCCGTCCCATGTTGCCGTGGCGAAGTACGTCACTTCCGCGGTTTTATCACGCCCTCCTCCTTCCTCCCACCGTTGCCTTCTGGGACCTGAGTGTCCCCCAGGAGATGACGGGACCATTCAGAAAGTACAGCGCGACTCGTGCATGCGCAGTAGGAAACTGGCTGTGAAGCCTGAAGTCTTCACTGCCGGTTTCCCTTGCTTGCAATGCCGGCGCCTGCACCCGAAGCCGATGGACGTATCGGCTTGGGGTGTCAACATTGCGGGCTCCCTGGACAGGAAGGACCCCTTTCACACGGGGGCGGTGCCAGCGTTAGCGGTAAAGCATCGCTAGTTTTAGCGGCGCTTTACTGCTGTTATAGCGCCCCTTTTCAGGCCGCTAGTGGGGAGCTTTTGACCCCCGCTGGCAGCCGAAGAAACAGTTAATAGCGCCTGTTTTGCAGCGCTGATGAAGCGTTTTGCAGGCGATTTGGCAGCGTTGCCCATTCATTCCAATGGGCAGGGGCGCTTTAGGAGCGCTGTATACACCGTTCCCAAACCGCCCCAAAGATGCTGCTTGCAGGACTTTTTTATCCCGTCCTGCAAGCGCACCGCCCCAGTGTGAAAGCACCCAGGCTTTCACACTGGGGTGGCTTGAGAGGCGCTTTTCAGGTGCTATTTTTTGCGCTAAAACGCCTGAAACGTGCCCCATTCTGAAAGGGGTCTAAGTGTCCTCATATTAAACGTTTTTTTTCCCCCAGGCTGGAAAAGTGGTTGTAAACCTCAAGCCCTGTACACACGATCGGATTTCCTATGGATTTTAAACCGATGGATTTTATCATCGGAAATCCGATGAAGCTGACTTCCATCAGTCTTGCCTACACACCATCAGTCAAAAAACCGATCGTCCCAAACGCCGTTACTTAAAACACTCCGACGAGCCAAGAAAAATGAAGTTCTATGCTTCTGAGCATGCGTTGACTTGATTCTGAGCATGCGTGGGTTTTTTATCCGATGGAGTTCCCCACAGACGATAGTAATTTGCTATTGTTTTTTTTTCCATCGGATAAATTTAAAACATGTTCTATTTTTTAACACCGATGGAAAAAAGATCGATGGGGCCCATACACGATCGGTTTGTTCGATGAAAAAAGTCCATCGGACTGTTTTCATCGGTAAAACCGATCATGTGTACAGGACTTCAGACATGAAATATGAAAAACAAGCCTTTCTCACGGGCGCCTCCGTGAAGCGGGATCAGCTTGCTCAGAGACTGATCTGCTATGCAGAGCAGACACGGGCACAGCTATGTCTATGGGGTAATTGGATGGAAACTGACTGCCTGTCCATTTCCATCCGATGCCATCCGATCTGATCCGCCAGACGGATGGGGAATAGGTTCCCCATTCCTCTGTTTTATGGCAGACAGGCTTGTATGGGATGGCGGCGGATGTCAAAAACCGTGGTAAAATCGCTGTAAGTTGAAGTCTATTGAACCAAAAACAAAAAAACAAAAAAAGCACCGTTTTGCGTTTAAAAAGTCCCTGACACTTTCCAAAAACACACTGGCTGAAAAAAGCATGGATGTGAACGTGTCCCAGAGGAAACCATGTTAAATGAACTGTAGTGCATTTCTGCAAAAAAGCAAAAAGGCCTGTGTGGTTGATGCGTGTCCAGGTGTGTTTTGCGTTTTTTACATGCCTTTTTGATGCATTCAATC
Source organism: Rana muscosa (assembly GCA_029206835.1). NCBI lineage: Eukaryota > Metazoa > Chordata > Amphibia > Anura > Ranidae > Rana > Rana muscosa. The sequence goes on along the minus strand of CM055122.1, from coordinate 85,303,039 downwards.
CATTTTTGATTCGTGCTGCTTTCAGGAGAAACCAACAAAAACGTAGCGGCAAAAAGGAATGAAACACAAGCACCATGTTTTTGATGAATTCCAATTGAAGTCTATGGTACCAAAAACACAACCTGCTGCGGGAAAAAAAGTCCCCGACCCTAAAAAAAAACAAAAAACGAGCCAGTGGAAAGCACATACATGTGAACCTAACCCATAGGAAACCATGTTAAATGAACTGTAGCGCATTTCTGAAAGCCTGAAAACACATTGAAAAATGTATGTCACTTCTGACTGTTGCTTTGTTCCTCTGCTATCAGCATGAATCACAAATCGACAATTTTCCTGACACCAAGAGAAAAATGGTGACAGGGGAGGGACATCCAGCAGATTGATAGCCTCAGCTCTGTTCCTATGTGCTGTGTGAAGGGGGTGTGTCTCTTCCCTCCAATCAGCTCTTAGACCCCTTCTCTGCTCTGCAGAGTGTGACTTCAGCTCTCCACCCCCTTTTTTCTGAGCTCTGACAAACTTATAAATTCAGCACTTTGAATGTCTGTAGAAAATAAAATACTGCAGATAGACAGGTACAACTTAAGTAGGGGGATTTTGTTTCATCTCTGTGCATCACCTCAGAATAGTCTATTCACTGGGTATATGTAAGGGTTTATAACCACTTTAATATAATTGTCCATTAAACGTATGCATAAAAACTTTAATGCCGCGCACACACAACCGTTTTTCATGACGAGAAAAATGCCATTTTTTTATTTGGTCATTAAAAACGATCGTGTGTGGGCTCCAGAGCATTTTTCACGACGTGAAAAATGGCCATTAAAAATTTGGAACTTGCTCTAATTTTTCTCGTCGTTTTTCTCGTCATGAAAAACGACCATGTGTAGGCTTTAACGACGTGAAAACAATGCGCATGCTCAGAAGCAAGTGATGAGATGGGAGCGCTCGTTCTGGTAAAACTAGCGTTCGTAATGGAGATAGCACATTCGTCACGCTGTAACGGACTGAAGAGCACGAGGCTGAAAAGCGTGAATCGTCTCTCAACAAACTTTACTAACACATGGATCAGCAAAAGCAGCCCAAAGGGTGGCGCCATCCGAATGGAACTTCCCCTTTATAGTGCCGTTGTACATTTCGTACGTCACCGTGCTTTGCTCAAGCATTTTTTTTCATGATAGTGTGTAGGCAAGGCAGGCTTGAGAAGAATCACATCGAGAAAAACTTCTTTTTTTCAATGACATTAAAAACGGTCATGTGTACACGGAAAAGGCCCCATTCATTTTTGTAGATATGGAATCTCAGGCAGAAATGCCATGGGTACAGCGTCGCACGATTGTCATTTAAAGCGATGCAGTGCCGTATCGCAAAAAAATGGCCTGGTCATTAGTGGGGCAAATCTTCCGGTCCTTAAGTAGTTACATGGCACCCCAAACGCGGTGCGATTTTGACAAGATTGCCAATCGCCAAAATTGCGTCAAAATGTGCCTTTAAAAACCGCGTGAAGCTTGTCATCCAAAAAGGAGCAGATGCTTCTTTTGGGCGACAAACGCACAAAGGAAAATGAATAGGCTGCCCCTACGCGAGACACGTGAAAACCGCCCACACAAAATTGCGAACGGGAACGCGAGTTCCCGCTACGAGAAGTGTGAATGGGACCTAAATGTTCACGATCCAATGTATCATAAGCATCACAAAGTGTGTATAACAAAACAAAAATTCATATCAAGAAACGTTAAAAATAAAGACATTGCAACAAAGATCAATCAATGAATAAATGAATGGTGCAGATCAATCATTCAAATTAAAATTAAAATAAAAGTTCTTCATGCCATAAATAGGTCATTCCAAAAAAAGAATCAGCAATGTGATAATGTGAGTACATATTGCAATCCGGAGTTACTCCAAGTGCTCACACACCTCGGTGTACACAGGATTCTAACCAGAAGTAATGGACCTCAACCAATGAGTTGAAGGAAAAAAAAACAGACAGATTCCCGCATTAACACAACAATGTGTGACATTGTCATCTCTCCTGCAGAGCTATTATATCCTGACAGGGGGACACTGAGCTTCCAATGGAGACTACAATTCCTTGTTTCCACTTATAATATGCAGGCATGGTCTACTGTTGTCATCATCAGGCATCCACACCCCACCCCCCACTCACTTCCTTTTCCTACAAACAAATGTATTTGCTATGCAGCCATTGCTGAAGTGGCCTCAAAGAGGCTGCAGGAGATCTACAACACTGAACGGTACCAAATGCTGAAAAACAGGTAAAACAAAGGTTTTTGTTTTTTTTTTATAAAAAATGGCGATAGTTTATGGTAAACAGGGCTTTATCAAGTCAATCACGGTTTATGTCTTCTCGAACCACTTAAGGACCAGAAGGATTTGCCCCTTAATGACCAGGCCACTTTTTGCGATACGGCACTGCGTCGCTTTAACTGACAATTGTGCGGTCGTGCAGCGCTGTACACAAACAAAATGTATGTCTTTTTTCCCCCCACAAATAGAGCTTTCTTTTTATTGGTATTTGATCACCTCTGCATTTTTTTTTTTTTTTTTTGCACTATAAACAAAAAGAGAGCAACAATGTTGAAAAAAAAACCAATACTTTTTGCAATAATAAATATCCCCCCAAAAAATGTCTTCATCGGTTTAGGTCAATATGTATTCTTCTACATATTTTTGGTAAAAAAAAAAATCGCAATAAGTGTATATTGATTGGTTTGCGCAAAAGTTATAGCGTCTACAAAATAGGGGATAGATTTATGACATTTTTATTATGATTTTTTTTTCACTAGTAATGGCGGTGATCTGCGATTTTTAGCAGGACTGCGACATTGCGATGGACAGATTGGACACTTTTGACACTTTTTTGGGACCAGTGACATTTATACAGCGATCAGAGCCACTGATTATTGTATAAATGTCTTTAGCAGGGAAGAAGATAACACTAGGGGGCGATCAAAGGTGTTAAGCGTTCCCTGGGGGAGGTGTTTCTAACTGTGAGGGGAGTGTACTGACAGGGAGTAGAGAGAGATCGCTGTTCCTGATCACTAGGAACAGCAGGTCTCTCTCTACTTCCGTGACAGAACAGGGATCTGTCTGTTTACATTGACAGATCCCCGTTCTATCTCTTTCTGGAGCGATCGCGGGTCGCCGGAGGACATCGTGGCCACCCGCCCATGAGCATCGGCTCCGGCGTCACGCGTGCCTGCTAGAGCCATTAAAGCTACTGACATACACCTACGGCGATTCATCCATGCCAACCTGCCACAGTATAATGATGGCAGCTGGTCGGTAGCAATGTCTACATTATATAGGTCTAAAAAGTAAAATCTGTATAACCACTTGTAGACCACCCCATGCACATATAAGGTGACAGGGTGGTCGCTCTGCGCCAGATCACATACATGTACATGCATAATCCGGCATTTCCTGGTTGAGGGTGTGCGCCCCCTGCCCCATCTTTGCTGTGATTCGCTCCAGCATAAGTCAGTAAGTATGTCCCGCCCATAAATTTTTGGCTGGGACCTGCCAATCGACTTAGCGAATCACAGTACAGAGCTCTGTGTTTACATACAACACAGGGCTCTGTGCACAAAGCAGAGATGTGACTTTTTTTTCATGAATTAAAATCAGCCACATCTAGTAGTAAAAGCAGCACATAATGCACACCTTACACTTGTTAACCCTTTCATGGCCCCTAGATGTTAACCCCTTCTCAGCCAGTGTCATTTGTACAGTGACAGTGCATATTATTAGCACTTATCACTGTATAAGTGTCACTGGTAAAGTCAGTGGCAGTTAGTCAGTTCCCACCCAGTGTCAGTTAGTGTCAGATTGTCCGCTGCACTATCACAGTCCCATTATAACCTGATCACCGCCATTACTAGTATAACAAAAATAATAAATAAAAATTCCAGTATATATACCATATTTTTAGACGCTATAACTTTCACGCAAACCAATCAATATTCACTTATTGGGGGTTTTTTTGTCTCCCAAAGACATGTAGCAGAATACATTTTATTTTTTATTGGATATGTTTTATAGCAGAAAGTAAAAAATATATTTATTTTTTCAAAAATTTTGGTCTTTTATATAATAAAAAATAAAAAAAACAGAGGCGATCAAATACCACCAAAAGAAAGCTCTATTTGTGCGAAAAAAATGATATAAATGACATTTGTGTACAGCTATTCATGACTGCGGAATTACCAGTTAAAGTAGCGCAGTGCAAAATAGAAATGGCCTGGTCACGAAGGGGGTAAAATCTTCCAAAGCTCAAGTGGTTCATTTTTGCCATTTTACAACCCTATGTTCGTTCCTGCTGGAGGATTATCGTTTTATTCCCATAAAGCGAATACAAGTCTTGCCAAGCAGTTAAACCTGAACTCCAAGCAAACAGCTGAATATACTGTTAAAATAAATATATAATATTGCTTTACCTGCCAGATGGTTTGTTTTTCTCCCTGCTGGTCCTGAGATTTACACTGCCCCGTCATAGAGCACAGCCAGGTGAACTGACATCTCTTTACTGCAGTTTATACAATAGAGCCTGGTCACCGCTCAATCCTTGAAGGAGCAAAAGAAGAATGATGAGGTTATCTCGCTGCTCCTAGCAGCATATTCCTTCTCAGCACATGTGCACTGCAGCACAATTCATTGGCTCCAGTTGCTGTCCCACTCCCTTCCAGTCTAAGTGCTGATATACAGGGAATGACATGAGTCTGGTGCCAAGTCAAATTCTAATACCTAAAGGAGAAGTACAGCCCGTTTTCAGCAGACAGTGGGCTTAAGCCCGCTGTCGGCTGACGTCACAGAGCTGGTCCACGCTCAGGCAAGTTTGCGACAATGGAGTCAGGATCTGCCCACATGACTCTACCGGCATCCGGCTCAGCCTCTCAGCGAGCTGCTAAGAGCCTGAGCCAGTCCTGCCCCCTCCACAGTCCAGCGCTCCAGTGAGCGAGGAGGGGCAGAGCAGAGAGATGCTGACTGACAGTCACCAGCTCTCTGCTCAGGGAGCCCTGAGAACCAAGAGACAAGCAGTGTTTGATCGCTCATTTCTCAGTGTTAGAGCCGGTGGGGGACAGATGCAGCATCGGACCGATGCTGTATCCAGCTTGGTAAGTATGAATCTGCAAAAAAAAAGGACATACTTCTTTTTTAAGCTAGTTGCAATAAAATATAAATATTGTGTTTATTTATTTTATTATTTTATTTTTTAGTTTTTTATAATATTATTTAATAATGTTTTGTTATATTTTTTTAATTTTTATTATAAATAATATTTATTTTAACCTCTTGCCAATCACATAACACATATATGCAGTGCCAAGGACAGTGGGCTTTAATACCCAGTGGCCACACGTATGCGTCCAAGGCGACCTGATGTTGTGCATTCCCAGGACACTGAACAAGCTGTCACTGACGGCTCTTGGTCACGACTTCTGATTAGAAACCAGCTCGATGAGCTCCCAATCACCGTGAGAGACAATAGCAGTAGTCACATTATAGAGAAGTTACTCTGTCTCCCAGTTACTAAAGCCCACTTAAAGGACCGCCAGGTAAATAATAAAAATGAATATTAATAAAATAAATGAATATATTTATTACTAGAAATATATCTATACTGTGTATATATATATAGATAGATATATCTTCTATATATCTATATATACAGTATCTCACAAAATATCTGGCCGCTGGCAAGAAAAGGGAGTACACCCCTAAGTGAAAATGTCCAAATTGGGCCCAATTAGCCATTTTCTCTCCCCGGTGTCATGTGACTCGTTAGTGTTACAAGGTCTCAGGTGTGAATAGGAAGCAGGTGTGTAAAATTTGGTGTTATCGCTCTCACTCTCTCATACTGGTCACTGGAAGTTCAACATGGCACCTCATGGCAAAGAACTTTCTGAGGATCTGACATAGGCGTGTGCACAGGGTGTGCCAGGGGTGCCCAGGCACACCCTAATCACCCTGTGCAGCACAGATCCTCCCTACTGCCCTGGCTCCCCCCCCCCCCCGTCCCTTCCTCTGCTGCTGGCACACACAGGGGGATGTTTTACAATGTGGGAGAAGGGGACAGTAAATACAGGTATGTAATTTATCAGCCTTTTCTCTTTCTGAATGAACACAGTGAGTGATTGGTAGCATGTTTTGAGCTTTGGGGTGCACATCCTAATGCAATAGGCTGCGCACACCTATGGGACCTGATATAAAGAATTGTTGAGGATCTGATATAAAGATGGCCTAGGCTATAAGAAGATTGCCAAGACACTGAAACTTAGCTGCAGCACGGTGGCCAAGACCATACAGCGGTTTAACAGGACAGGTTCCACTCATAACAGACCTCGCCACGGTCGACCAAAGAAGTTGAGTGCACATGCTCAGCGTCATATCCTGAGGTTGTCTTTGGGAAATAGACATATGAGTGCTGCCAGCATTGCTGCAGAGGTTGAAGGTGTGGGTGGTCAGCCTGTCAGTGCTCAGACCATACGCCGCACACTGCATCAAATTGGTCTGCATGGCTGTCGTCCCAGAAGGAAGCCTTTTCTAAAGATGATGCACAAGAAAGCCTGCAAACAGTTTGCTGAAGACAAGCAGACTAAGGACATGTATTACTGGAACCATGTCCTGTGGTCTGATGAGACCAAGATAAACTTATTTGGTTCAGATGGTGTCAAGCGTGTGTGGTGGCAACCAGGTGAGGAGTACAAAGACAAGTGTGTCTTGCCTACAGTCAAGCATGGTGGTGGGAGTGTCATTGTCTGGGGCTGCATGAGGGCTGCTGGCACTGGGGAGCTACAGTTCATTGAGGGAACCATGAATGCCAACATGTACTGTGACATACTGAAGCAGAGCATGATCCCCTTCCTTCGGAGACTGGACCACAGGGCAGTATTCCAACATGATAATGACCCCAAACACTCCTCCAAGAAGACCACTGCCTTGCTATAGAATCTGAGGGTAAAGGTGATGCACTGGCCAAGCATGTCTCCAGACCTAAACCCTATTGAACATCTGTGGGCCATCCCCAAACAGAAGGTGGAGGAGCGCAAGGTCTCTAACATCCACCAGCTCCATAATGTCGTCATGGAGGAGTGGAAGAGGACTCCAGTGGTAACCTGTGAAGCTCTGGTGAACTCCTTGCCCAAGAGGGTTAAGGCAGTGCTGGAAAATAATGGTGGCCACACAAAATATTGACACTTTGGGCCCAATTTGGATATTTTCACTTAGGGGTGTACTCAGTTTTGTTGCCAGCGGTTTAGACATTAAAGCGGATCTCCCACGGCCATACTGTTTGTTTGTTTTTCGTCATTAATATATTTATGGCTAACATAATGAGTATTAACTAATTTGATGTCTCAAGACCGCCGCTTTCCGATTTCATCTAGAACAATAACTTATATTCTCGTCGTCCCGCGGTTTCCATTTTGCTTGTGGGCATGAGAAGCCCATAAGCACTCATTTCCTTGTTGTGGTGAATGCTGATCTCCCAGCATTCACCGCTGACCGCTCGTTCCCGCGTATGCTCCTCCGCCCTCCGCAGTTTGTTGTGATCGCCTCACCTACTGCTAACCAAATCCCACGATAGCTAACAACAAGGCACCACAATGACTGCTGGGAGCAATGACAAAAGCTCCCAGGAAACACAGCGGTTACAGGAAGTGACGAACTACCCACAGACTACCTGCACTTAGGAGAAACAGGAAGCAGTTGGAATACTCAGGTACTGTACACAAAAAAAAAAAAAAAAATACCTCAGTTTTCACATGTATTAAAGGGTGCAATATTAATGAGCTCATGTGTTGAAATCGGGTGGAGCTCCGCTTTAATAGCTGTGTGTTGAGTTATTTTGAGGGGACAGAAAATTGACACTGTTATACAAGCTGTACACTCACTACTTTACATTGTAGCAAAGTGTCATTTCTTCAGTGTTGTCACATGAAAAGATGTACCGTATATACTTGAGTATAAGCCGAGTTTTTCAGCACATTTTTTTGTGCTGAAAATGCCCCCCTCGGCTTATACTCGAGTCACCTTTTTGCGCCTGATTTCCCGGACTTTGGGGACCCGGTACTTGGTACACATGTAGCCCCACTCTCCCTCTACAAGTGTGCAAAGTTTGTTGTCCGGGGAACCTATGGCCGGGGAGAACCGATTTTTCAAAGCCGGGCACCCCTTCCATAGACTCCCATGTTAAACGGTAATTTCTCTGGTAACTTTGGGGACCTGGCACCGGTCGGTCGTAGGTCTCCTGGACTTGGCACACATGTAGCTCCAGTTCTCCTCTATAAGTGTGCAAAGGTTTTTGTCTGGGGGACCTTTGGCCGGGGAGCACCGATTTTTCAAAACTGGGCACCCCTTCTATAGACTCCCATGTTAAACGTCAATCTAGTCATGGACACCGTGAGGCATGGGCACAGTGAGGCATGGACACAGTGAGGCAAAGTGAGGCACAGTGAGGCATGGACACAGTGAGGCATGGACACAGTGAGGCATGGGCACAGTGAGGCATGGACACAGTGAGGCATGGACGCAGTGAGGCATGGACACAGTGAGGCATGGACACAGTGAGGCATGGACACAGTGAGGCATGGGCACAGTGAGGCATGCACATGGACACAGTGAGGCATAAACACAGTGAGGCATGGGCACAGTGAGGCATGGACACAGTGAGGCATGGACGCAGTGAGGCATGGACACAGTGAGGCATGGACGCAGTGAGGCATGGACACAGTGAGGCATGGACACAGTGAGGCATGGACACAGTGAGGCATGGGCACAGTGAGGCATGCACATAGACACAGTGAGGCATGGACACAGTGAGGCATGGACACAGTGAGGCATGGGCACAGTGAGGCATGGGCACAGTGAGGCATGGACACAGTGAGGCACAGTGAGGCATGGACACAGTGAGGCATGCACATGGACACAGTAAGGCACAGTGAGGCATGCAGATGGACACCCTAGGCTTATACTCGAGTCAATACGTTTTCCCATTTTTTTGTGGTAAAATTAAGTGCCTCGGCTTATATTCGGGTCGGTTTATACTCGAGTATATACGGTAATAAAATATTTACAAAAATGTGAGGGGTGTACTCACTTTTGTGAGATACTGTATATATATATATATATATATATATATTATTATTATTTTAATTAACTCTTTAACTGCAGGCATTGGTGTTGTTTTCTGTCTGCCTGAAGTTCAGTGCTGCCCTTACACTAACAATACACCTTGGTCTCACTGCCATCAGACAGAACAGTGAAGTAATTCATTAGTGCGGAATGCCAAACCCTATCTGCAGACAGTAATTGCACATGCTGTTTGGAAAACAGATAGAGCAACCACCTTGTCTATTTTCTCTGCTCCACTTTCATTATCTGGTGGATCAATGTAAATTGAGGGTAAACAGAGAGCTAGAGATACAGGGAAGTGGCCTAACATCTAGGGCTTAGTGAGCTGATAGCAAATCCAGCCAAAACCTAATAGCCTGAAGGACTGAAAAAGCCCCCGGCTGGTGATAATGGCAAGCCTGGTGGGCAGGTAAGCAGCATAGGGTAAGGTGACCAGATTTTTAAAATGAAATCCGGGGACATTTTTTACTAGCAATGGCGGCAATCAGCGACTCTCTGCCCGTCGCCGCCGCCTCCCGCCTCACAGAATGTCAAGTCTCACTCTCCGGGCCCCGTCTACTACTGGGTGGGGAGCAGAGGAAGATCACTCCACCAGGGAAGGCAAGGATATAAGCAGGCAGGCGGCTGGCCGGGACTTGAGCCAAGGCAGAAGAAGATGCGAGTGGAGTGGAACGGGCATGCACCCGAAACTGAAGAAATATTCCCTCCGCTCCGACCAGCAAATGATCATCAGAAAGGGGCAAAGATAATGAAAAAAATACCTCCCCCCCAATCTAGTCGGAGCGACAGAGCGAGGGGGGGGGGTGTAATTCAGATTTTTGTTTTTTAATTCTGCATTGACTGTCTTTGAAATTGTCCCAGCCCCTGTTCAAATCCAATTCAGGGACAAAACTGGGGACAGACTTGGTCCGGGGACAGTGCCCTCAATCCAGGGACTGTCCCCGGAAACCGGGGATGTCTGGTCACCCTAGCATAGGGGGGATATCAGGGCTGACTATTGAGGTTCCACATGCTGCAGTAGGACGAGTTGTCCTCGGATCAGCTCTATGTTGATATTGTAGGGCCTCATCACCTCCTCCCAAGCTTGCCCCCAGGACCTCTCTAGAGCCTCTGCCACCCATAAAAAACTCCCTACCCCAATCTGTCCGGCTATCTCCTCCTCTGTCTGCCTTCAGGCGATCCCTGAAAACTCATCCCTTCAGGGAAGCCTATCCCACCTCTACCCAACAACTGCACTTTCTCCATCAACTCATCCCCACCCAGCTGTTACTTTATTGTATCACGTGTCCCTCCCTTTTAGATTGCAAGCTCTCATGACCAAGGCCTTCCTAAAGCCTCCTACACACGATGAGGATATCGTACGAATGATCGTCTGTTTTTTGCATGCTAGTCTAATATCGAAAACCAATAGGTTACTAAAGTTATAAAAATTCTTATAAAGGCCCGTTCACACGATCGGATTTTCCGATGGGAATTGTGTGATGACAGGTTGTTGTCAGAAAAACCGATCGTTTGTATGCTCCATCGGACAATTGTTGTCGGATTTTCCGCAGACAAATGTGGGATAGCATGCTTTAAAATTGTCCGCCAACAAATGTGTGTTGTCAGATTATCCGATCTTGTGTACACAAGTCCGTCGGACAAAACTCCAAAGTACAAACACGCATGCTCAGAAGCAATGCTCACCATAAAACAACATAAGCAGAAAAAGGGTGGCGCTAAGGAGCTGAAAAAACACGTAGTTTCGTGTTTGTTGGCAGACAATTCTTTGCCGTTTGTATGCAATACAAGTTCCTGGCCAACGTCCTTCGGACAAAACGCGTTGTCCGCAGAAAACCTGATCGTGTGTATGAGGCTTAAGACAAAATACAACTTCGGAAGTGATGTAATGTATTGTAATGTATTCTTTCGCATCTGAGCATGCGTGGTCTTGGTCACACAACTTTTTTCGTAAAAATACTATACTAATTACACAAAAATTGTTCGTTCTGTTACCGTACGAGAAACCTTTTCCTGCTTGTCCCTTTGGATATTTTTGCATCAACTGTCGTGATTGAGTTTTGAAATAGATTGTTAGACGATCACTCCAAAAGCGTTTATTTTCGTTCGATATTCTCATCATGTGTACCAGGGAAGGGCTGGTGGCCTTAGGCCTGGGGGGCAAGTCTAGTCAAGTGGCCCATTGAACCGCCGAATCAGCTCACCATCCATGGCCCACCTGGTTTTTCAATGCAGCCTCACCAGTGCCCATCAGTGCAGCCAACACCAGTGCCCATCAATGCAGCCTGATCACTGGGGCAGGTTACATGTATGGGGGGGGATGGGGGGTCAGCTAGTGGTGTCAGGGTCTCTCACCTTAGCGATCTCAGCTCAGCAGGTCCTTGCACGCCACGGTCTCCTGGGGGGGGGGGGGTAACGCTCCTGATCCTGGGGTCAAGTTGCAGCCAGCGCTCAGCCCTGAAACCCTGCGTCCCGACTCCCTGGCACGCCCTGCCTCTGCCTGCTTCCAAGAATCCGGTCCCAGGGAGTTGTAGTTTCCTCTGCGCTGCTGTGTTTTCCACCCACCATAAGCTTGAGAGCGGACTTCAACTCCCGGAATGCAACAGCTAGTGGTCGGCCGCCATGGCCATGCCCCCAAACCGACTTCGTAGACCAGAATAAAAAAGAAAATGGTAGCGGGCAGCGGTTGCCGGACATTTTGAACATAAGTTAGGGCGGCCTGGGAGGCAATTGGCACCCTGCCCCCTGGCCCAGCCCTCCCCCGATGTGTACAGACCTTAAAGCAGAACTTCACTCTTTCAATCAGCATTGACTATTTCTAATCACCATGCTGCCAGCATTAGTAACTAGATAGGAAAGTACATCACATTTACTTGTTTTAAAGTGGTTGTAAAGGAACAAGTTTTTTTTTTTTAATCTTAATGCATTCTATGCATTAAAGTGATTATAAAGTCTTGTTTAAAAAAATTTAAATAAAAATAACAAACATGTTCTACTTACCTCCTATGTGCAGTGGTTTTGCACAGAGCAGCCCGGATCTTCCTCTTCTCGGGTCCCTCTTCGGAGCCCCTGGCTCCTCCCTCCTGTCGAGTGCCCTCCACAGCAAGCAGCTTGCTATGGGGGTACCTGAGCCAAGTCACAGCTCTGTGTGTTCAATCAGACATGGAGCCCTGACCCCCCGCCCTGCCCCCTCTCTCTTCTGATTGGCTAACTGACTTTGATTGACATCCGCGAGAGCCAATGGCACCGCTGCTGTGTCTCAGCCAATCAGGAGGAGAGTCCCAGACAACTAAGACACTCGCGAACATCGCTGGAGAGAGATGGGGCTCAGGTAAGTAATTAGGGGGTGCTGGGGAGGCTGCTACACGCAGAAGGCTTTTTATCTTAATGCATAGAATGCAAGAAGATAAAAAACCTCCTGCCTTTACAACCCCTTTAAGATAAAAAAAAAACTACTGTGTGTAGCAGCCTCCCTTATACTGAGCCCCATCTTTGTCCAGCGATCTGCACGAGTGCCTCAGCCGTCCAGTTAGCCAATCAGAAAAGAGAGGGGGCAGAGCCGAATTGCAGATCCGTGTCTGATTGGACACACGGAGCTGTGACTCGGCTCAGGTGCCCCCATAGCAAGCTTCTTGCTGTGGGGACACTCGACAGGAGGGAGGGGCCAGGAGAAGAGAAGAGGGACCCGAGAAGAGGAGGATCTGGGCTGCTCTGTTCAAATCCACTGCCACAGAGCAGGTAAGTTTGTTATTTTTATAGGAAAAAAATTAGACTTTAGTATCACTTAAAACTTGTCAGGCCTAGGCAAATGATGTCATATGTCCCAGGAGTCCCAGGAGTCTACAGGAGGAGGGGAGGATGAGTTTTCTCAGCTAAGCACACCCTCCTGCATGCATGCCTGACCTAAGGGCAGATGGATTTCAGAATGTGAATACTACATGAGACATTTGCCCTTACTCAAGATGGCAACTGCCAGAAATACTAGTGGGTTATACTAGTTATTATAATTTATTAGCAAAATAAAGCATGGAGACATGGCCAAGAGAATGCATAAATGCCAGATGTGTGAACGTGCATTAATGCGCTCTGGCAAGCGTGAACGCGCATGCAAAAATGCAGCTTTTCACCACGTTTTTTTTTCTGCTGCTAAACACCTGTAGGAGAAAAGGCGTCATGGAGATGACAGTGTGCCTGTGGCCTAAACTTTAAAGCAAATAGAGCTTTGCTCAGGTCAGTAAGGGCTCATTCAAACAGTTAATCAGGGGGCGGTAAAAGCAGGCAGTTCAGCTGCGGTTTTACGATTCACTGACTTCCCATCTAAGCAAGAGCATTCAGCTGCTGAGAAATGAACATATGCTACAGTTGCGGCAAAAAAAACCCTCCTTGGCGCGTTCAGTGGGCACTACCACCACCAAACGCAACCCTTTCACGTGAATGAGGCCATGTGCGGTGCAGCATTTACAGGGTTAAACAGGACAAATCACCTCCCAGCCACCTGTCAACTACCCTCTGAAAAGCATTCCAATAAGGATTGATTTTCAGGAGGACAGTAAAGGCTGCTGCACATTTCAACGCACCTTAAGAGTTCTTAAAGTGTATGTAAACTAACCATGTCTTTTATTTGGTGCCTTTTGGTCGATAAAATACACCATTGAAGGGGTTTTATTATATCTGATCTACAAGTGTATGTATGCTGTTCATCCATCTTGTGTGCTGATAACTGTTCTCTCTGTCTCTGGGCTGTTATCAGTTACCATTGTCCCCTGCTATCCCTGTGAATTACAAAACACCTCCCCCTGGTATGGCATAAAGAGGGAGGTGTTATGTAGTCCAAACACACTCCCTGTCCTAGAGTGACAATGTTTTTTGGTACGATTGTCACCCTAGGATTAGAGAATTTGTGAAAAGGGTGAAAAAAACAACAACTCATCCCACAGATCTAAGGTCGGTACGCTGCAGTACTATCAGTTTTTATCTTTGGGTTTAGATACATTCTAAGGGGCAAAAAATAGATTCAGGCCGGATAGTGCAGCCGATCTCATTGATTGGTCACATCCCTGTACTCTGCATATCTGTATGGAGGTGATACAAGGCTCCCCTGTCTAGGTACTAATGATGGCCAGACATGGAACAATTTTCTATACCAGTGGTCTCCAAACTGCAGCCTGAGGGCCACATGTGGCCCTATGCTTGCTGTTATCCAGCCCTTGGGGCACTATTTCATCCACTCATACCAACAATGGGGCATCATTCCCCCCACTGACACCAACGAAGGGGCACAATTCCTCCCAGTGACACCAAAAATGGGTCACAATTTCTCCCAATGACACCAACAATGGGGACCTATGACACCAATAATGGGGCACAATTCCTTCCATAGACACCAATAATGGGGCACAATTCCTTCCATAGACACCAATGAAGGAGCACAATTCTTTCAAAAAGCACCAATGATGGGGCACAATTTCTTCCATAGACACCAATGATGGGGCACAATTTCTTCCATAGACACCAATGATGGGGCACAATTTCTTCCATAGACACCAGTGATGGGGCACAATTTCTTCCATAGACACCAATGATGGGGCACAATTTCTTCCATAGACACCAATGATGGGGCACAATTTCTTCCATAGACACCAATGATGGGGCACAATTCCTTCCATAGACACCAATGAAGGGGCACAATTCCTTCCATAGATACCCATGATGGGGCACAATTCCTTCCATAGACACCAATGATGGGGCACAATTCCTTCTATAGACACCAACGATGGGGGACAATTCCTTCCATAGACACCAACGATGGGGCACAATTCCTTCCATAGACACCAATAAAGGGACACAATTCTTTCCAATGGCACCAATGCTAGGACACAATTTATCCCAATAGCACCAATGATGGGGCACAATTCCTTCCATAGACACCAATGAAGGGGCACAATTCCTTCCATAGACACCAATGAAGGGGCACAATTCCTTCCATAGACACCAATGAAAGGGCACAATTCCTTCCATAGAAACCAATAAAGGGGCACAATTCCTTCCATAGACACCAATAAAGGGGCACAATTCCTTCCATAGACACCAATGAAGGGGCACAATTCCTTCCATAGACACCAATGATGGGGCACAATTCCTTCCATAGACACCAATGATGGGGCACAATTCCTTCCATAGACACCCATGATGGGGCACAATTCCTTCCATAGACACCAATAAAGGGACACAATTCTTTCCAATGGCACCAATGCTAGGACGCAATTTCTCCCAATAGCACCAATGATGGGGCACAATTCCTTCCATAGACACCAATGAAGGGGCACAATTCCTTCCATAGACACCAATGAAAGGGCACAATTCCTTCCATAGACACCAATGATGGGGCACAATTTCTTCCATAGACACCAATGAAGGGGCACAATTCCTTCCATAGACACCAATGAAAGGGCACAATTTCTTCCATAGACACCAATGATGGGGCACAATTTCTTCCATAGACACCAATGATGGGGCACAATTCCTTCCATAGACACCAATGAAGGGGCACAATTCCTTCCATAGATACCCATGATGGGGCACAATTCCTTCCATAGACACCAATGATGGGGCACAATTCCTTCTATAGACACCAACGATGGGGGACAATTCCTTCCATAGACACCAACGATGGGGCACAATTCCTTCCATAGACACCAATAAAGGGACACAATTCTTTCCAATGGCACCAATGCTAGGACGCAATTTATCCAAATAGCACCAATGATGGGGCACAATTCCTTCCATAGACACCAATAAAGGGGCACAATTCCTTCCATGGACACCAATGAAGGGGCACAATTCCTTCCATAGACACCAATGATGGGGCACAATTCCTTCCATAGACACCAATGATGGGGCACAATTCCTTCCATAGACACCCATGATGGGGCACAATTCCTTCCATAGACACCAATAAAGGGACACAATTCTTTCCAATGGCACCAATGCTAGGACGCAATTTCTCCCAATAGCACCAATGATGGGGCACAATTCCTTCCATAGACACCAATGAAGGGGCACAATTCCTTCCATAGACCCCAATGAAAGGGCACAATTCCTTCCATAGACACCAATGAAGGGGCACAATTCCTTCCATAGACACCAATGAAAGGGCACAATTCCTTCCATAGACACCAATGAAAGGGCACAATTCCTTCCATAGACACCAATGAAGGGGCACAATTCCTTCCCTTTGACATCAGGACCTTTTCTACTCCCACTGGCCACAGTCTGTCCCCCTAATGTCTGAAGGACAGTCAACTGGCCCTTTGTTTAGAAAGTTTGGAGACCTCTGATCTATACCATCATATTGTCTATTGATTTACTGTGAAGATCAAAAAGATTGTTCAATGCATCATACACTGAACAGTCATATTGAATATTTAACAATCATTAATACTCCCTTACAATTGGATTTCATTGAACTTGGTTATTCTTGAAACCAATCGATGACGCAGTGAAGTAGATTTACTAAAACTGGAGCCCTCAGAATCTGGTGCAGCTGGCCATGGTAGCCAATCAGCTTCTAACTTCAGTTCTTTCAATCAAGCATTTGACAACAAAACCTGGAAGCTGATTGGTTTCTATGCAGAGCTGCACCAGATTTTGCACTCACCAGTCTTAGTAAATCTCCCCCAGCATGTGGCTTTATAATCATTATTTAGATTGTAAGCTCTCAGGGGCAGGGCCCCTCTAACCCCTTTGTTTTGAAATGTACTGTTTGTGTATTGGCTCCTTTTATATTGTAAAGCAAACTGTTGGCGCTATATAAGTCCTGTATAATAATATTTATTAATCGATTCTATCAGTGTCCGATTTGGTGAAGAATCATTTAATCAGATCCTTACTGTACATGCATGGTCACCCTAACAGGGGCCATAGACGGTGCAATTTAACAGGATAAAATGATGAAATCAGAAATCGACCGAGTGAGACAAAAATGACATGGCCGAGTGATGAGTGGTAGATAGTGACAGTTTTGATTGACCCAAGTCAATCAGTTGTGGCAAAACAAATAAAAAAAATGATCATATGAAGTCAATTGATGGTCTTTTTAGTATTGGATTGATGTATGTGTTTCAAAAAGATGTGAAAAAACACCAAAGATCGATCTTGTAACATTGTTGTTTCTATCACAACTGATCAATGTGGGTCGATCGAAACCATCACTCTCTGTTGCTCATTGCTAGCTCATGCCATTTTTTCCTGGCTCCATCGATACCCGATTTAATGGTTTTGTTGAATTGCACATCGATCGTTCAGTTTTATTACACCTTGTGTTGCCATCATAGGGGACAATGAGAGATGATCGCTGCCCTGGCACAGTGCGATCTATGCGGATCATCACCCGGGTCTCATAGATCGCACTGTGCCAGGGAGTCAGCTCCGTGTCTATGGGAGCAGATCGCAGGGATCAGATCGGAGGGGATCAGATCGGAGAGATCAGATCAGAGGGATCAGATCGGAGGGAGCAGATCGGAGGGATCAGATCAGAGGGAGCAGATCGGAGGCATCAGATCGGAAGGGATCAGATCGGAGGGATCAGACACACATCATACACACACATCACACTCCAGCCTCATCTGGATCAGACTCCGGAGGATTTCGGCACGCTTGTGTGTTGAAGGAAAAAAAAAATCCAGGAGGAGGGGTGCCGGGGAAGAAAATAAAGGAAACGGAAGCCAACCAAAAGAGTAATAGTAGCAGCAGTGTGTCCAACAGCAGCACCAGCAGAGGGACCTCCTCCGATCTCCTCCTCCGATCACCCCGTCTACTCTGTGCGATCCCAGCCTGACACTCCATCCACTCTACTGGTACCACCATGGACTGCCACCGCATGCCAATCCATGCCACCTCTCCCCGGATTACCTCCTTCACCCCATGGATCTTTATCTTCACCACCTTCATGAGGGTGTCACTGGGATCTTCATTCCTGACAGGTAGGGATCAGCATGGCACAATAGATGGAAGTCAATTTATATATAGAGATGGCATGGAGAGGTCACTACACATACATCGCATCTGTATACATGGCATGTCACTACACATAAACAAAAGGCAATATATATATGATATGTCAGTACACATACATATACATGAAGTCGAGTATCATTGGTATGATGTATACTTACAGAAAAGTGAGTACCTATATATTTAACAGATAAGTTATTTTTCTTGTATTCTATTTTTATACAGGATTTAGCTAGTGCCAACACTTTGTGCAGCACTTTACAACATAAGTTAGTACATAGACATGAAATTGGTGTATATGGTATGATAGGACACATACAGAAAAGTGAGTATATATATATATATATATATATATATATATATATATATATATATATATATATATACACACACATATATAGCTATATATATATATATATATATATATATATATATATATATACTTAATAGATATGTCAGTAAACATACATGGAATTGAGTATATATGGCATGCGAGTGCACATACAGGAAAGTGAGTATATATACAATAGTTATGTCAGAAGGCATATATGAAATGGTGTATATTAGTTCATATACATGATAGTGAGTAAATACATGATAGTAAATACCTGATAGTATAAATATATATATAATTCCCTATTGTGTGCTTTAGCATATACATGATAGTGAATATATATATATATATATATATATATATATATATATATATATAGAGATATGTCAGCACACATACATGAAATTGAGTATATATGGTATGTTAGTATACATACATAGAAATAATAATAATATATATATATATATATATACATATGTGTATATATATATATATATATTTTTTTTATTTATTTAGATTTATCTATTTCAGATATACATACAGAAAATTACTTTGCGGTATATATATATATCTATACATTTTTGTATGCATATTTACTAACATACCATACATACTCAATTTCATGTATGTGTGCTGACATATCTATATATATATATATATATATATATATATATATATATATATATTCACTATCACGTATATGGTAAAGCACACAATAGGGAATTATATCAGATTCTATGTGAGTTCACACATACATAAAAGTAATTATACATATATGAATACCAACTTGCATTGCCTGGTTTAGATTAATAATAAACCTAGACTGTTTAACCTATTAGAATAAAGTTTCTGAGTATTATATATTAGTATGTGCATTTTGTGCAATATACTGTGAGTATATATATATCTATAGATATAGATATATATATATGTATACAGATATATATATATATTATCTATATATATATGTACTGTATATACAGTGTAGGTGTGTATCTGAACTTGCATTGCCTATTTTAGATTAAGCATAGTCAGTTTCACCTATTAGATTGGAGTTCCTGAGTATTATAGATCTGTCTATGCACTAGGTGCACTATGAACCACTTATCTAGAAGTAGTTATTGAGTTTGAAATAAAGCTGCCATGGCTTGTTCTTCTTGTGTGCAGTGCTCCCCCCATAGATGATGTAAGAGTTCCTTGCTGGTGAGATCGGAGTGCTCTTGCGGTTATCTTCAGTTTGCACAGGGCTCTGATCTGCCGGATGACTGGGACATGCTATAATCTGCCTGGATTTTGGAAGCACTAAACAGGTGTCTGACTAGTGCAATAATAGAAAGCCAAGCACTAGCCCTCACTCCATTCTAACTCATAGGATTGCTTTTATTGAATTGATGGGGGCTTCTATCTTCTACATAAAAGTAGTGGCAGTGCTGCTGGATGTAATTACATGTTTGCAGGCAGGTGAGGACTGCAGTCCATGGAAGGACATATTTCACTGACACCTGGTACATTAAACCCAAAGAAAAACTTTAAAGTTGAAGTCTATTAAAGGCAAGCAGTGTTCAGTTTCACAAAAAAAGTGATCGTAAACGTAGATAAATACTAAGATGATCAGAGCATGAGTGAGGAGGAGGAGGAGGAGGAGGAATAGAGAGCATGTTAAGGGTACAACCTTGTGTGAGCTTTTGAAAAATGAGCTACTGATGGAAGGTAAATGGTGACAGATAACATAGGCTCATGTTAGGAGATCACCTTTGTCCCAAAGACCCTATCTCTTCCTATTTACATCACATGCCTGTTTAAAGATAGATGACAGCAAACATGTAATAACTAGACCAGATTTCTTTTCTAGTCATTGAAAGTTGCTGTAGATCAGTCAGCTTGGCACGGGGAGCTGTAGGTGCCTCTTGGGTTGCTAAGTGCTGAAAGCAATCTATAAAAAAAAAAAAAAAAAAAGTTACGGTGTCTACTGTTCACTGGGTCATATATCAACATCTAATGCTAACTCCATGCTCATTACATTATGAACCGGTTAAACTATATCACTTGGTTTTGGAGACACACTGTTTAAGTGGTGGCTGATTCACTGTGGCAGATTGTAGACTGCTAACCCTGTCTACAAGTTTCACATAAACATCAATCACATGTGTTGTAAAACCTGAGCTTTGTACAAGTGAGAGTCAATCCTGGGGAAAAGTCCCCATTGCTACCCCAGATGCCTCCATCCCCCCAACCCCATCCCATGCTAGGCTAAAATCACAGTTTGCCAGAAATTGTAAGATCTGCCGGTGTAGTCATGTAGTAATTCCTATCATTTTGGTTTCTTCTGCAAGGCACTGTGGCCAGTTGTGAAAACGAAGGAGAAGCTCTTCAAATTCCATTCATCACTGACAATCCATGTATTTCTTGTGTGTGTCTGGTAAGTGCCAGACTATTATTTGCTGGTGGTCTCAGAAGGTTGAAATGTCCTGTTTGTTAAGTGTAACATGAACGTCTTTCTTTATACAGTCCGGTGGCCAACATGGTTTTGGTAATCACAAAAACGTGTTTTCTGTACGTGCCATCATGTCACGTGGCCAAAAACTGGGTATTATTAGTATTTATTATTAATTATTACTATTATTATTAATACTATTATCATCATTATTAATATGTGTGTGGCAAGTACCAGACTATTATGTGCTGATGGTGATCTCAGAAGGTTGAAATGTTCTGTTTGTTATATGAATGCCTTTTTTATGCAGTTTGGTGGCTAACATGGTCTTTGTATTCACAAAAGTATGTTTTCTGTACATATCATTATGTCACGTGGGCAAAAAGTGTGTATTACTATTTATTATTTATTGTTATTATTATTATTATTATTATTATTATTATATGTGTGGCAAGTACCAGACTATTATGTGCTGGTGGTGATCTCAGAAGGTTGAAATGTTCTGTTTATTATATGAATGTCTTTCTTTATGCAGTCTGGTGGCTAACATGGTCTTTTTATTCACAAAAGTATATTTTCTGTACATACCGTCATGTCACGTGGGCAAAAAGTGTGTATTATTATTATTTATTATTTCTATTATTATTAATACTATTAATATCATCATTATTATGTGTGTGGCCAAGCACCAGACTATTATGTGCTGATGGTGATCTCAGAAGGTTGAAATGTTCTGTTTGTTATATGAATGCCTTTTTTTATGCAGTTTGGTGGCTAACATGGTCTTTGTATTCACAAAAGTATGTTTTCTGTACATACCATCATCTCACGTGGGCAAAACATGTGTATTACTATTTATTATTTATTGTTATTATTATTATTATTATTATATGTGTGGCAAGTACCAGACTATTATGTGCTGGTGGTGATCTCAGAAGGTTGAAATGTTCTGTTTGTTACATGAACTTTCTTTATAGAGTCTGGTGACTAACATGGTCTTTGTAATCACAAAAGTATGTTGTATGTACATGCCATCATGTCACGTGGGCAAAAAAGTGTGTAATATTCGTATTTATTGTTATTATTTTATAAGTATTACATCAATATGTATTGTTATTATTATTATTATTTTCATTACTGCTACTAGTAACATTACTACTACCACTACTACAGCTACTACTACTACTACTACTGCTACTAGTACTATTACTTCTACTACTACCACTACTACAACAACTACTACTACTACTACTAATAATATCATTGATTATATTATTATAACTCAAGGGGGTCTACTTATCATTCATTACTGCTACTAGTACGATTACTACTACCACTACTACAGCTACTACTATTTCTGCTACTAGTACCATTACTACTACCACTAATACAGCTACTACTGCTACTAGTACTATTACTACTACGACTACCACTACTACAACAACTACTACTACTACTACTAATAATATCATTTATTATATTATTATAACTCAAGGGGGTCTACTTATCATTCATTACTGCTACTAGTACTATTACTACTACCACTACTACAGCTACTACTATTTCTGCTACTAGTACTATTACTACTACTACTACTTAAACTACTACTACTACTACTAATATAATGTATTATATTATTATAACTCAATGGGGTCTACTTATCATTCATTACTGCTACTAGTACTATTACTACTACCACTACTACAGCTACTACTACTACTATTACTGCTACTAGTACTATTACTACTACTACTACTACTAATATAATTTATTATATTATTATAACTCAATGGGGTTTACTTATCAATCATTACTGCTACTAGTACTATTACTACTACCACTACTACAGCTACTACTACTACTGCTACTAGTACTATTACTACTACTACTACTACTACTACTACTACTACTAATAATAATAATAATAATATAATTTATTATATTATTATAACTCAATGGGGTCTACTTATTAAAGATATTATAAATCTCTTTATCAAGGGGTAAGGCTTATGTCACAAAAAAAATTAAAAATAAAATCAGTATAAATTTTAATAGTTCAGTTCCAATTTTATAATTATTAGGATGCCTTTTTAAATTTTGTAATGTTTTTTAGTTTCTGCGGTTTAATGACATGTAATTGGTTTCAGTCTGACCTGTAATGTTTGGGGTATCTAGAACCGTGCTGTAGGAAGTTATTAAAAAGTCTGGTTCGAATATACTTTTTTTTAGCCTTCATGTAAATCATGTATGTCTATTTGATGAGCGCAGTCGTGACAGTACTAGCCCGTGATAAAGATCAGAGATTACAATCTGGAGATTGGGGTAAATAAAGATTTTGTAGCACAATCTACCTTTAAGCTGTTTGCTTTGCTGTGTGTCTTTATATAAACTGCTTCTCTAGCGGTGATAGGACCATTTCAATACACTGATTATTTTCAGGAACAACGTCTCCGCAGGTCTAAGGAGAAGTCTGTTCTACAGAAGACCAAAAAAAAAAAAGTTTCACATTTTTGGCTGCATGGGTCTTAAAATAATTGTTTATCGAGGGAGAAGTTGATTTTCTTCCTCTGACTTTTTTCATTTTAGTTTACAAAGCATGTCATTTCAGGAATGTATAATGATGGGTGTAATGACTTTTATTGGGTTGTAGAATTTCCATATTAGATGGTGCCCACAGTTATAAATCTGCAGTATAAAGCTGCAATGTCCCGAATCACAGAGGCAACACTAGTGACAAAAGTTTTCGGTTAGAGATTTTATTTTGCAATTGAATAATGATTATTTTACAACCTTTTTAAGCAAATATAACTAAAAAGCACTAACACAGCAATATTATGATTGCAGCAGAAACACTGAAAGATAGGTAATGAATACTTTATATAAAACAAGTGCATAACTGCCATCATTTTATTTGTTTGATTAATAAATAAACTTAATATTAACTAGTATAAAGTGTTATACAAGAAAATAGATACAGTAGTAAAGTAGCAGGGCGGATTTGATTTAAATCAAGTCGATTTAAATCATGATTTAAATCACTAGTAAAAAGGATTGATTTAAATCAACCCAATTTATATCATAATTTTTAAAGAGCAACTGTCATCTCGGTCCCCCAGCGACTCCTCCTCTGACCCGCAGTTGGCTCAGCGACAGTCCTATTCACTTTAATGGGACGGCTGGTGATGCGGCAGTCACACAACAAGGTGAGGGACGTGGCGGCAGCAGGTGAGTGGATGTCCGCCAACAGGCGCTGCCATGATGGATCTGAAATGACAGGTGCTCTTTAAATGTAAGGACTTAGACCCCACACACACTATTAGATTTTCTGCAGACTTTTGTCTTCAGATTTACCAAAACCATATAATATGAGGTCAAACCTTAAGGCCCCTTTCACACTGAGGCGCTTTGCAGGCGCTATTGCGCTAAAAATAGCGCCTGCAATGCGCCCCAAAAAAGCAGTTCAATTGTATCCAATGTGAAAGCCCGAGGGCTTTCACACTGGAGCGTTGCACTTGCAGGTGGGTCAAAAAACTCCTGCAAGCTGCACCTTTGAGGCGCAATAGGAGCGGTAAAAATACCGCTCCTATAGCGCCCCTGCCCATTGAAATCAATGGGGTAGCGCCTCCAAAACGCCCGCAAAATGCCGAAAAAAGGCGTTATTACGGGCGGTTTTAACCCATTTTCGGTCGCTAGCGGAGGTTAAAATCCCCCCGCTAGCGCCCGCAAATCGTGGCAAAAAATACGGTATAGTGGCGCTAAAAATAGCGCCACTATACCGCCAGCACATCCATCGCCTCAGTGTGAAAGTAGTCTAAGAGTTCCAATTTGTATGCAATCAAGCAGGCCCTTGCACTACATGGTTTTGGTAAATCTGAAGACAAAAATCTGCAGAACATCTAATAGTGTGTATGGGGCCTTATTCTTGCTAGTAGTTAGAATCTTTAATATTTGCAAGCAAAATGAAGGTTTCCTATTTAGAATAATACGCTGTCAGGTTAGTAAAACAGCGATATCAGAACAAATTCAATCATACAGTTTGTAATGTACATAGATTTTCAAAACAATGGGATAAAGGAATATCCCTGAACTTTTTTTTTATCTCATGCTTACTGTGAAATTGTGTGAATGCATCAATGCAGTGCATGTTATCTCAGCTTGCAGAGCTTGGATTCATTGAATGAGTTTACCAAAAATGTAAATATTGCAGGATATACAGCCTCATGCTACATAACTAAGCTCCATTTCATGCTGAATAAATTCAATTATTAATATATCTTAAATAATATTTTCTAGTTCAATTTTTACTCCAAAAGCATTTTATTAAAATTAATTTGATAAAAATCAAGTAAATCCGATCGAAATCAAAAAATCTGATTTTTATTTTTATTTTTTTATTATTGCTTTATATCCACCATGCTACTTTATATAAAACAAGTGCATGACTGCCATTATTTTATTTGTTTGATCAATAAAGCAACTTAATATTAACTAGTATAAAGTGTAGTATACAAGTCACCAGAAATGGATACAGTAGTAAAGTTGATAGTCAAGTGTCAGCACTCTGCTATGACAATGACCACTGTCTCCGCTACATAGCTTTGTTGTGATAAAAGATGAAGAGAGGAAGTTTAATGACATGCAAGTGTCTGACTGTATTGATTGCCATGCACAGTCATGTGACTTTTTTTTATTTAATCAGCTGATGCTGATACAGCAATACAGCACAGTAATGCAGCGTCATCAAAAAATGATGTATCGGTGACAATGGAAATTCATGTGACACTTGTAATCAGATGAGAGGTTTTTATATCATGTATAATAAGGGCACGGTATTAAAATAACTTCAAATATGCCGACAATGTACTTATTAAAATAAAGCTATTTTATTATTACGTATAGAGAAAAAGAACTAGAAGGATAGGATGAAGACAACCTTACTGAAGAACGATATTGTTTTGTGTGTAGGCTGTCATAGTACAGAGGAAGCTGTGTGTGCTTACTCAATGAAAGTATATAATAAATGGTTTGCCTGCATTGCAGGACATTATTGTGCCTTTTCCCAGAGTATGTATTTTGCCAGATTACACAGTGCAATAGGCACTTTGTATAGAACTAAGCTTGCAGAAATTACAGACTTTATTATTTCCTAAGCTTGTATTACAGTAATAGTGCTTCCTGGAAACTGAAGTTGGGGACTAGCGACATAGGTCTGAAAACGCAGCGTGTACATTAAACAGTGCCTAGCGGGTAGAATTAGTATAGGCGAAAACATATCATTCTGACAATGTCAAAAGGAAACATACTATTCAGCAATAAGGAACCTCAAAACTCAATTCTCAAAGCTTTAACACAAGGATCTTTATTATAGCTGTGAAATGTTTAAATCACATTGGATTTAGCTGAAAATAATTATCACAGTCATGGTACCAATAATTTCACTAGGAGAGGTCAGCAGTGACATTCTTTTATTGAAAAGAGAACTTAAAGTAGTAGCAATACCACTGGGCGTTTTATTTTTATTTTTTTTCAGACCTGAAAGGTATTGTCATAATGTGCTAGTATGCATTACATACTAGCACATTGTGTTAAACTTTCCTGAAAACTAAGCCTTCCAGTGCCAAGTTGCCACCGCTGCAGGTGCTTCCATCTTCACCTGTCTTCCTTCCGGTTCCACGGACTCTGGCTGTGCGACCGGCCAGAGCTGCGATGACGTCACTCCCGTGCATGCGCGTGGGAGCCGCCCTTTGCGGCACAGGACTCTGAAGGAATGGCCCAGGTGGGCATTCCTTCAGAGAGCATGCGCCAGTGACGTCACCGGCTGCATGTCCAGTAAATATCTCCTAAACGGTGCACTTTTAGGAGATATTTACAGTACCTATAGGTAAGCCTCATTATAGGCTAACCTATAGGTAAAAGTCAGAGATGGGAGTTTACTCCCACTTTAAAGATTCCAGATTAGCCCCCTGCCAGCAGACCCCTACAACCACGGCCCAGGGTTGTGGGGAAGAGGCCGTTGATAAGCACCCCCCCCCCATGTTGAGGGCATGTGGCCTGGTATGGTTCTGGAGGGGGTGCACGCTCACCCCCCCCTTTCTTGGTCTGCCAGGCTGCATGCTCAGATATGGGTCTGGTATGGTTTTTGGAGGGACCCCATGCCGTTTTTGTTCACATTTTTCTTGAGCCAGCAATGTTTTTTTTTTTATTCAGCTGTCTGCAGGGAAGACCGTTGATAGCTGATGACTTCTATTGTCAAGGTCGCAGCGGCCGGCTTCCCAGCCCACTCCTTAACAACCAGCTATTCACTGTGCCCTAATTGTC
This sequence comes from Rana muscosa, assembly GCA_029206835.1. Taxonomy (NCBI): domain Eukaryota; kingdom Metazoa; phylum Chordata; class Amphibia; order Anura; family Ranidae; genus Rana; species Rana muscosa. Next base: position 85,275,788 of record CM055122.1, on the reverse strand, counting down.
CAAAGCCTTGCACCTGACCAGCGGTCCAGTGCATTGCTTCAGCCAATCAGGGCTTAGAAAGCACTGTGCAGCACACAGTGCATTGTGGGGTGATCAGCGAGCGCCCCGCAAATTCGGGTGTTCGGCGAACGGGGGAAGTTTGGGCCGAACTAATGCTCGGGCGAACCGCTTGCCCAACACTAACGGAGAGTAATTACCAAGGAGTATATGTATAAAGCAGTAAATATGATATTTATCATTCACTGCAGGTGAATCTTCATGATTTATGTGTTTTAGATGACTGTGGATAATCCACCACCAGTAAATGATTTGTGAAAGTCACATTCATTCCTGTATAAATATGTCCCCAAGTAATAAGCACATGGAAACTATGTTGGTAAAAATGAAAACATACTTTCTTTTCACCTTGAGGATAGGAGCACAAATATATCTCAGCTTCAATTAAAATCCACTTAGCCACACTTTCTGGTAGAACAAATAACACTGTAAAATTTGGCAGGACATTTATGGAAAAATAGAGCCAATATCTTGATCAAAATCATAGGAAAATATAAACTGACCTTGAAATTTTGTTAACCTGCTATCTTGATGGTTCATTGACTTGTATTTCAGTATTGTTTTCTAGAGTCAAAAGTCCAGCTAGGAACGGCAGGAATAGAAGTCACCCATTTTCCTTGTAGACTTGCTACCTGCACTTTAGAAGTCAATCATCTTCAATGCACAGTCTAGGCATCTTTACAAAGACTCCATTCACATGGATAATTGGAGGCCTGGGCAGGGTCTGGTGTAAAAATCCCAGTGTCACGTGGCTGGAGAGCCATGGATGACATGTGCAGTCACAGACAGAAGTGAATGGCCGTACATGCTTGTAATCCTGCACATGCTGATGGTTATTTGCACCAGGATTTATCCGCGCATGCGTGCATGACGTGTCCCCCAAAGGCGAAACTTGCAAATTTGGGAGATAAGGCATAAACGCATGCATGGGTAAACAAGTACAAAGGTGTACAGATGTTCTCCTCTTTGGGTGGTTGCAGTTGCATGTCCAGAATTTGTACACCGGACCCTGCCCGTGCCTCCAAATGTCCATAAGAATAAGGCTTACCTGGGGAGGGGCCTTCTGTAATATAGCAAAGGAGAACTGGGCAGAGCACACAACACTGCTTGGGATTTTATGACAGCAAATGAAGAGTTGTCATCTCACTGCAGGATATTAGGAGATCACTGGATTTCTGGCAGGATCTACAGAAGGGTGACCAGACATCCCCGGTTTCAGGGGACAGTCCCCGGAATGAGGACAGTGTCCCCGAACCAAGTCTGTCCCCGGTTTTGTCCCCGGATTGGATTTGAACAGGGGCTGGGGCAATTTCAAAGACAGTCGGTGCAGAGTTAAAAAAATACAATTCTGAATTACACACCCCTCCGCCGCTCCTACTAGCTTAGGGGGTGTATTTTTTTTCATTATCTGTGCCCCTTTCTGATGATTATGTGCTGGTCGGAGCGGAGGGAATATTTCTTCAGTTTTGGGCGCGTGCCCATTCAGCTCCGCTCGCATGTTCTTCTGCCTTGACTCAAATCCCGGCCAGCCACCTGCCTGCTTATCTCCTTGCCTTCCCTGGTGGAGTGATCTTCCTACGCTCCCCACCCAGTAGTAGCCGGGGCCCGGAGAGTAAGACTTGACAGGCTGTGAGGCGGGCGGCGGCGGGCAGAGAGTCACTGATTGCCGCCATTACTAGTAGAAAAAAAAATATGTCCCCGGATTTCATTTTAAAAATCTGGTCACCTTAATCTACAGGTATTTTTCTGTTTAATGAGACAAAATATTGGGAAATGTACATGTATAGCAGACAGGGATGTACTGAATGTGTTTTATTTTATTTTTTATTTTGCCAAGACATAGCCTTTTACATGGAAAAGCATTATATATGGAATGGCCCAAATCTTACAACAAAAATAGTTTTATTAGTCTCATATGTTGTAAAGTGCTGCACAAACTGTTGGCACTATATAAAACCTGTATAATAATAATAATAATATGTTTAAATCAGAGAAATCACCATTGACCACTATTTGTTGTTGTTATCTGCGGACATGCAACTGCTAATTCTGTGTCTCAGTCTCTCCCTCAGTCATACATGGGTGGAGCTTTCTCTTCTGAGGTCAATAAAGGACGTGACATTGCGTCCTCAGGCGCCAGTTGCCTCTAGACTAAGCGGTGCCCTGGGTGCGCATACGCAAGGGAAGGAAGCAGCCGACATGCCCAGGGATTTTGCATTGCTAATGAAGTGGCTGAGCTTCCAGATGCCGACATATCTGGGGGGATCAGCTATTTGCAAGGTGACTGAATAATGTCTGCTTGGCATAGCAAACAGTGGCATACTTGAGAAACAAAAACATAATAAAAAACACAACGATGACAGAATTTATGGCATTATCCTGCCAACAATTACAAAATGATACTGCTGAATAGTAAAGTTTTTTTTCAGATTTTATTGTTTTTTTATTTTGCAACATATAGCCGATATTTCTGTATGCCATTTTATTTCTTGTCTTTTGTAATGTTTACTTTTGTACATATTTCTATGCGCTAGGCACAGTGATGGCGATTCTTGGCACCCCAAAAGGTTTGGAACTACATTTCCCATGATGCTCATGCACTCTGAGCATCATGGGAAATGTAGTTCCAAACCATCTGGGGTGCCAAGGTTCGCCATCACTGCACCAGGGGACATTAAATATATAAAATTAATAGATGGCATTCTGTGTCCTAATCTAAGAATTCATAACTATATGTCTGGCGTATTTGTGGGCAATGGAAAAGGTGGAGGTGCACCAGAATTGCAGATCACGGGGTAGCTTGGGGAATCTTAGAAACTTATGGAAATGACCTAGCTGCTCCACAGCCCTTAAAGCCTCGTACACACGATTCGCTTGTTGGAAGGGGGATTGTCTGTTGACAGACTGTTGTCCTAAATTCTTACCATTAGTACGCTCCTTTAGACAATTGTTTTCCAATTTTCGGCCAACAAATGTTGGATGGCAGATTAGTAAATTTTCGGTGGACAACGGCTCCACGTCTGGTTTTCGTACACAAATCCATCTCAGAAAAGTTGAATGTACAAACACGCATGCCCGGAATCAATGCTCACCAAACACGAAATTAGCAGAAGGGGTCCAAAGGGTGGCGCTCAAGAGCTGAAATTCCTCGTAGTACGTCACTTTGTGTTTGTGGCACGACAATTGTGTAACGTTTGTATGCAAGGCAAGATCTTGGAACACGCCCTTTTGACAAAAATCAGACGCTCGGTTGGCCAACAATCGTACCATGTGTAAGAAGAGGCTTTAGAGTACACCAGATTGTATGGAAAACCTTTATCTGTCTGTGTGTGACATCCAGCTCAATTTTGGTAAGTCCCCTGTAGTGGCAATTGATGGTATTGCAGGCTGGGATACTTATCTCACAGCTTTTTTTCAACTTCCCAAGGTAAGCTCTCTTCTTCTTTCCTTTTTCCACCAAGCAAGGAAATTGCTCCAGTTAACAAGTCACCTTGAGTGTGATTTCTTGGCATCTTAGGGCAGCAGTGGGATATTAGTATGTGTGTATGTTGATTATGGTTGCTACCCATGTCTGGATTGGGTTCTCGTGATAATTCACCAGCATGCTGGTCAATTTCTGAGGACTCGCTGCATATGACGATACCCAGCTCCCCTAATCCCTGTACCAATAACAGAAAGGCTAATCCCCCTGGAACATATTGTAACAAAAAACACCATTTTAAGCTGATTGTTACCCCTAATAGCATACAGCTGTTGGGGTTTAGCACAAAATGGACTATGGATAGTTTAAAGGGAAATTCTAGTCAAAAACTTGTTTTATTTTATGTTGGATAAAACGAGGGAGAATTAAAATATTTAATTGTGACCCGTGTTTTCCTTTTTATCCTAGTGACAGCAGTCACTGGGACAGTGAGAGAGGATACTCCACTGACATTAACAAAAACTACTGTCTAAAAACTTTTAGTAACTTAACCATGAGTTGGAACCACTTTGGAGTGATTTCCATTCATTTCCTGTCCCAGTGACCACCAAAATATCAATACAAAGGCTGGAATATTGCCTAGCATTCTACTTTCTGGCACAATAATTTTTATTGTAATAAGAATAACAACTTGACAAATGTTCACCCGCGCAGCCGTATAGTGCAATGAGTATAACAATCAAGTACGGTAACTTTTATAGAAACTAGCATTCTACTTTTAAGTAAAACACGGATACTTCTGTAGTTATTTTTGAGGGCAACTTAGCAATAATTTTCTGCCAAATGAAAACGGTTGATGTTAAGTAGGTAATATGACATATTTCGCAAGATGTCTAAATAATGTGCTACTTTCTAAAATAAAATAATTTGTGATTTATGATTTAATAAAACATGAAAAGTCTGCTTCTGTATGCAAGATTTCAAAATCCATCTTATCTAAAAGAAGATAAGATGGATTTTCATATCTTTGATGCAGAAGCAGACCAAACAGTCTATATTCGCCGTCCATGCAATGTCTGAAAAGATAAGGTATCATTGCATGGACAGTGAATGTAGACTGTTTGGTCTGTCAGTGTTAAAAACCTTACCATGCTGATATAAGGATTATGATGTCTGGGCATATCTCTGGCACGTTATAATATCTCTCTCTCTGTATATATATCTATCTATATATACCGGATTTATCGGCGTATAACACGCGCCCCAAGTTTAGGAGGGAATTTTAAGGAAAAAAACTTTTAGGAGGGAAGTTTAAGGAAAAAAAACTTACATTTAAATGTCCATCATTGCAGCCTTGTCCAGTGTCCATCTGCAGCCTTGTCCATCATTGCAGCCTTGCCCAGTGTCCATCTGCAGCCTTGCCCAGTGCCTTTGCAGCCTTGCCCAGTGCATTTTCAGCATTGCCCTGATTTAAAATTGGCGCTGATTTCCGCTGACTGTGAGCGGAGAGGAGCGAGCGGAGCCGAGATACAGAAAGCCGAGTGTACTTCGGCTAGACTCGGCTCTGCTCACAGTCAGGGGCGGGACTGCGAGAGGAGCTTCTGTATGTCAGCGGCACTCGCTCCTCTCGCAATCAGTGGAGGTGGGCGTGACTGCGAGGCTTTGTGTATCTCGGCTCCGCTCGCTCGTTTCCTCAAAATCAGCGGGGGATCGGCGTATAACACGCACCCACGAATTTCCCCTGATCTTAAATACAGCATATCTATATATGAATATATATATTTATATATATATAATATATATGTATATAAATATCTATATATATATATATACTGTGTATTAGAGCTGCAACTAACGATTATTTTTATTTAATTATTTTTTACAATTTTTTTTTTTTTTTTACAATTTTTTTTTTTTTTTTACAATGCTTTCTTTTTTAAAGGGGGGAGGGGGTGTGGGGACAGTGTCAGTGTTTTTTTTATTTTTTTATTATTATTTTAAAAAAAATGTTTTTATTATTTATTGCAATTTTTATTTTATTTTTTTATCAGCCCTGTTGGGGGGCTATCGTGAGATATCAGGGGTCTTAACAGACCTCTGACATCTCCCATTTGAGACAGGGAAAGGGACTAGGGACACAGATTCCCCAGTCCCTTTCTCAGCAGCCTCCGCTGCACTGATAATGACTGGAGAGAAGACAGCGGCTTCTCTTCATTCATTAACTGAGACATCATAATCACAGGAGGTTACGATGTTTCAGTTATGTGAATGGACAGAGTCAGTAATCACTGACTCTGTCCATTCAGAAAACTAAGGAGCCAGGTTTACCGGCTCCTACCTCCGCTCTCCATCCTGAGATACCGAGGCGGACGGCAGCAAAGAGGGGGAGAAGAGAGGACGGCAGATGCACGGAGGGGGACACGGAGGAGAGAGGGAGACACGGAGCAGCATGGAGGGGGGCAGCAGCATGGAGGGGGAGAAGAGAGGGGGACAGATGCACAGAGGGGGACACGGAGGAGAGAGGGAGACACAGAGCAGCATGGAGGGGGACACGGAGAAGAGAGGGGGACAGATGCACGGAGGGGGACACGGAGGAGAGAGGGAGATACGGAGCAGCATGGAGGGGGACAGCAGCATGGAGGGGGACAGCAGCATGGAGAAGGACGGATGGGGACTGGAGGAGTATAGGGGTCAGCGGTGATCGTGTGTGGGAGAGAAGCACCGATCACCGCTGAAAGCCGCGGTGGGGGTGTTTGACCTGCCCTGGCCAAAGCAACTCGCAACGTGTGACTCGTCGACACCTTTTTATGCATGCCGACGTATTTCCGTAGTCGACGTAATCGATTACGTTGACACGTCGTTGCAGCTCTACTGTGTATATATCTATATATATATATAGATATATACTGTGTATATATACAATATATACACATATGTAAACCAATGGTGGGTACCACACTCAGAGAACAGCCTTAATTTATTTCAAAGAAAAACTAGGAAATCAGGACAAGCATTTACCATACATAAATTCATTACATAAACTTTACTCTCCAATACTAGTTAAAATGTAATAAAACGACTGGTAAATGCTTGTTCTGATTTCCTTGTTTTTGTCTTTCCCATCCCTTCCACCTCCCCTTTCCATCTATCCCGTTCCCCTACAAGGTCACTCAGCGCCCAGGGCATAGTTGCCAAACTGTCCCCCCCCCCTGTCTGTTCATGATGTGAAAGCTTAGAGGATCTGCTTAGGGGGTTCACAACCCGCACTTCCTCTCGGCTCTCTCCTCACCGCCACAAGAACTGGGCTGACAAGAGTAGTGATGCTGCTGTCACTACTCCCGTAAGCCTTGTAAGCCTTTATCTCTTCAATAAACCAATTGCGCCCAGGGCAGCCGCCACCTTTCTGCTCACCCTTTGTCCCGGACGTTATTGTTTGACATTAGAACTTCCAGTTGTAAACGTAACTGTTGTTCATTTTTGTACTTGCAAGCTTTTAATACAAACTTACTGAATATTATTTTAAAGAGGAAGTGCCAGAAATAAAAAAAAAACATGCACACTCACCTGCAGCATTGGTCCGTGCACATGATCACAGTTCTTAGTCTTCTCTGCTCTGCACCTCCAGCGCTCAGTGGAGCTCAGTGGAGCACTGGGCTGTGGAGGGGGTGGGAGTGGCTGGCTCAGGCTTTAGCCCGCTGTCAGCTGAATCTGGGTCTCAGGAGTGCCGAAATAAGTGCACTCCTTTTACCCAGAACAGTATGGCCAAAAAAGTCACACTATATACCAGTAACAATTGGAGTGTGCAAAAATGTGGTTTAATCATTGGAATCAATTACTGCAAAAGAGGTTTTTCAAAATTTTCGAGAATCTACTTGCGACTAATAGCTGATCACAATTTTTTTGATTAAAAAAGAATGAAGCATAAAGAGGAATTAGTCAGGGGGAAAGGGGTCCTGCGTGACTCCGAAACATTGAAGCCTCTTGTTTGTGATGGGATTATGCTTAAAAAAAATAAAATGTTTGTACTCAACTTGAAGATTCTTGGTGTGCTGGCAAATATCTTCATTGTGGCTTGCCAGGGCAGGACTTCCCTTTTTGTAGTGAAGTTCTGCTTTAGGAAGTCCCACTGTTGCCCAAAAAAGGATCATTTTACGGTAGTAAACTATAATACGTGCACCATTTAGGAGATATTTATATGTGTAGCAGCCAGTGACCGGCGCGTGCGCACTGCTCTCTCAATGGACAGCACACTTAATATGCTGTCCATTGAGAGAGCTGTGTCGTGATCGTGACTCCCACAACCATGCATGGGAGTGACATCATCGCGGGCTCGGCCATTCAATTTGTCTGAAGCCCATGAAACCGGAAGGAAGACCTGGTGAAGATGGAATTCCTTTCAGTGGTGACAGTGCACAACTGGAGGGATAATTTTTTTTAGATACGTTTTTGAATAATGTGCTAGTATGCTGTGCATACTCGCACATTAGTACTTTACCTGCAGGGAGATTTTTTTTTTTTTTTTAACCCGGTTTACTACCGCTTTAACATCAGTAGTGCATTCCATTTCCAATTATAGTGATGTCATAATGAAGAATACTGTAAAATATAATTTGGTAAGGTCAAATACAGTAACACTCTACTTCTACTACCTACGACCTGATTGCATCTTCACTTAAACTATTAGATGTCAGTCACTAGATATTAGCACCATGTTACTCCTTTTACATAGCAAACATATCATTACAACATGTAGCTACTTTTAGATGAAACATTTACCTCCTTTCCCTTAAGGTTGAAACATAGTTCATAAGTGCGTACTTTCACTTTATTGCCTTCTAATTATGTTCTTGCTACATTGGGCCTTAAAATAGCTGAACATGCAACGTATTTCAACAGCGTTACAAGTAGAAGATGACATAACAATACTTGGCAAGCCGACACAGATTTCAGTGTTCTGCATGCTTATTGTGAAATGCTTTTGTATGCAGTCACCTATATTAGAGTCCAAAGAAAAACATGCACCTGATTGTATGAAGTGTTACGTGAAAGCTCTAAGGTTAATGCACTCACTTTCAAAAAAGTGCTAGTATTTATTGGCTGTAATAGAACCGGCTTTGCCATCTTTCATTTATAAAGTTATATATGTATCTTTCAATGCCTCGGAAATAGGGTATAGCTGTATGTTATAAAGTTTATTTAGGAACACGATATGTGAGACTAATTCTTATATTTAAGGATTTTTAATTTTTTTTTACCATTTAGAAAATAACTTGATTGGCTATTGAGAAGCTTTGTTTTTCATACTTGTATTACTCTTATGCCCCGTACACACGACCGTTTTTCCTGTAGGAAAAAGTCTGATGAGAGCTTCTGGTCGGGAATCCCGACCGTGTGTATGCTCCATCAGACTTTTTCCAACAGGAAAACTGCCGGAAAAAAAAAAGAGATCAGGAAAAAATCCTAGCGGAAAAAACGTTCGTCTGTATGCTTTTCCGACGGGAAAAAAAACACGCATGCTCAGAAACAATTCGACGCATGCTCAGAAGCATAGAACTTCATTTTGCCGGCTCGTCGTAGTCTTTTACGTCACCGCGTTCTTGGCAGTCAAAAGTTCACTGGACTTTTGTGTTGCCGTGTGTATGCAAGACAGGCTTGAGAGGAATCCTGTCGGGAAAACTATTGTTTTTTTTTCCGATGGGAAAACCACTTGTGTGTACACCCCAAATACGTACGAAATCTTGTATGATTACTTGTACTGTATTATTCTCAATAAAATATTTATGGGAGAAAGACCAAAAAAAAAAAAAAGAAAAATAAATAACTTGATTGGTGTTGCTTTTTCTAAAATGTTAAAATACAGTAAAAAAATATGATTTAAAAAAATTTCATCTAATGGCAGGAACTTTCTAATGGAAGCATAAAAATAAAAAAATCTAAGTTCTTCAGTCCGGACATTGGAAATTCATCCAGCGCTGCATAACATTTTGATTGTGAAAAAAAAAAAAAAGAAAAGGAAAACCTTTTAGCTGGTCATACATGTGGAATATCGATAGTGCAATCAAACTTTTTGTTCTATTTTTTGTTAAATTGACAAGCAGTTAAAGAAATAAAATGATGGTTTGATAGACCTCAAGGTGATGGGATGAGTACCAGTGGAGAAATCCAATATTGCTGTAGTTTGTTTTTCAGTTTTTGATCTTTCAATAAACTGTATTGAAGTTGTCACAATTGACCAGATTCTGGTGGTAGGTTGAACTTGTGGGTGGTAAATTGTTTAGTTTCTGGTGACTACTTGCAATCATATTTGTGGTTTCTGGTAGATGGGAAGTGGTTATTGACTGAAAATTACCACATTTATGAAAGATAATGTAAAAATAAAATGTGTAGCTTTTCTCTGCTTTACATACACATTTTTCCATGTTTTATACATTTAAAGACCCTGCAAGTACAGAACAATATCTGTTGATCTGCCAGAAATGCCTTCAGCCCTGTTGTTGGCTCCCATCACAGAGTATTTTTGTGGACTGAGTAGTGTCAGCTTCTGCCCATTGCTTTTGGATAAACTACTCAAGCACTCCTACTCTCAGATCCCTACAACATACTGTAAGGACTAATCATTCTTTAGTCCAAAATAAAAAGTTTTTTGTTGTTGTTGTTAGATACGATAGGAAGTGTGCAGAGGACAAAGGACATCTCAGTTTTTAAAAAAAAAGATCAACAGTTTTTTTTTTTTCAAAGCGATATAACCAAATTCTTTAAAAAATATATTAAGCAGATCAAAATGGAAAAAAATTCAAAAAATTACTTCTTTTAGCAGTTAGGTGTCTGTGGTGGTTCTAATTTATTCAGTGTATGGCATATCTAGTAGTCTTTGTCACATTCAACTGGACTGGACTGCTCTAATGTTGAATACGTTTTGTAGCTTACCAAGCCACTAAAGCAGTGAATTGGTAAATTATTAAACATCTTCAACATTAGAGAACAAGTCCAATTGAATCTAACTACTACAAATTTTACTTAGTTAGGGTTTGCTTACAATTTAAGGGGCCAATTTATCAATATTTCAAACACGATTTACAGCTTTTAACCAACATTTACAAATTGTTCTCATTGGATTTATTCTGAAAATTTGTGTGAACCCTGGATGAAAGTTGTGTGAATCATGAGGGAAAACATTTATAAATAGATTGCTTAGTGTGAAGAAATTAGTTAATCAGCCTATCACCGAGGAGCCAAGACTGATATTAAAGCGGGGGTTCCGCGGCAGATCGTTTTTTGTTTTTTTTTAGCATTCAATGGCGTTTTACAAAACTAAGGTATACTCACTTTTTCGTTGTCTGCTAATGCAACCTGTCCGTTTTCGTGGTAAAGAAAAACGTATATTCTCGGTTCCTGTCAGTTTCCATTTTGCTTGTGGGCATTGTGAAGCCCACAAGCAATCATTTCCTGGAAGCGGTGAATGCTCTTGTCCCAGCATTCACCGCTTGTTCTCGCGCCTGCGCAGTGTTCAGGTACCTAATGGCAATATTTATCTGCATGCCAGTTTTTAAAATGGTGTCATCTCTCGAGATTTCGCAGCACGGCGATCCACATTGCATCTTGGGTAGCACGACACTGTGCTCCAAGAAAATATTGCAGAGAAGTCTCACATCGCATTGCGGCACTGGGGAAAGAATAAGATACGCCTACTCCCGCGGGAGGGGAATCCCGGAAGTCACAGTTTGGATGGCTATACTACGGTATTTATTGTTTAAAAAAAAAAAAATGTTGTGGCTTTTGAGTATGTGCGTTGTGCAATGATTGTGTTAGAATAATGTTGTCAGTTTGGGTGAACCTCCGCTTTAAGAGATTTGCAAGCTTTTTAAGACACTGGAGTGAAACAACTCATAGATATAAGGGTGAAACAAGCTGAGGGCAAACACCTCCCTCACAGCTGGTAATTAAAATGGGGATATAGATAATGCTATAGCTGATTACTTTATGGCCTTAGGCAAAGCAGCTCTACAGGACTTTGTATACACATCTCAATACCTCCGGTTCACTGGTCTTGGCATATATGCACACTCTACACATGACACAGTAACAAATAGATAAGCACGATGAATACACATTTTACTATAGCGTTGCCTCTTCCTGATGCCTAGGGTCACACCAAAGGCTTAAAATAAAAAGTTGCAATAGTAGAGGGGTTATTCACATGCTTGGCAATGTGGTACTACACATGTTGTTGATAGACATCCTCCCTATTTAATTTTTGTACAATAGTCCAATTTTCGGCAGAGTGCAGTGAGAAAAGCAAACCATCAATAAGCAGAAATTGCTTTCAGTGAAATGCATGTCCAACTAGTAAATAGATCCAGAGATATAAGTAGCTAAAGATGTGTGCAAATCTCAGCTTTCCCTGAATGGTTTAAAGTTGTTCTTTCCTCCCATCTCTTAAGCCCTACTGTTGACCCTTTAATGCCATGTATGGCTTCGCTGGCTAATAGAGTAGCTTTGGAGATAAGGAAAGTAGGTCAAAGTTAAAGGATATCTAAACCAAAAAATGTAAATGTAATATATTACAGCTTACCAGTGCTTAGATGTGGTGGCTCCATTCGTTTTAACTTTTCAGACTAAGAACACGTGTAGCAAGTACAGAAAATACATAGTAATCTTGGCAGAAATGCAGTATCCATGTCACATCCTGCAAGCGGAACTGAACGCACAAACAGTGTTTTATTTATTTTGTAATATACTCATCCCTCTAACCCAAATTACAAACTTATTGGGTGGGAGTATTGCATAGGTTAACACTGTATTCCAGATCTCCATACAGTTTGACCCAAAACCTTGTCTTTTGGGCATCTTAGATGATTTCCAACTTACTGTCCATATCAGAGAAGCTGTGACTAGATCTCTCTTTCAAGCCCGAAGAGTTGTATTTAGGTATTGGAAGTCTACTGACTCTCCGTCACACAAGGAGTGGAAAAATACACCTACCAGCACAGCGGATGCCCCCGTAAATTTAATATTTTTTGGGGAACTTGGCTGATTACCCCAGGTCTCAGTCCATTGGAATTGGTAATGGAGAGGTTGCTCATTGGTTGAACTGGTTGTACTATGTCCACTTGGTAGGACAATCTCAATGTGTACTTATTTGACTGTGGCTATTAACTGTACTAAGCGAACTAAGACTGTACTCCTGTGTAAATTATACATTGTATTTGTTACTCTATTAGGATGTTCCATATACGTAAGAGGCTGTCTTGGTAGTGTTGTGTACTTCTGTTTAATATTTTGCATGGATACTTTTCTTTTCAATAAAACGTTATTTAATACTAATAATAATAATAAAATATATATATATATATATATATATATATATATATATATATATATATATATATATATATATATATATATATATATATATATATATATATATATAAAAGATCCGAAAGGAAAAAAAAAACAAATGCAGCAACCTTATCTATGTAAGCTGCAATATACATGTTTGTTTTTGGCTTTGGATCTTAAACAGTTAAAGGAAACATGAGATTTGCATATAACTTCAGCTTTTTGTGTCCCCGAGTCTACTGATCATTTTAATTTTCACTAAAGGTAGCCATTTTTTTTACTATGGGGTTTATTTACTAAAGGCAAACCCACTTTGCACTACAAGTGCACTTGGAAGTGCAGTTGCTGTAGATCTGAGGGGGACATGCAAGGAAAATAAAAAACAGCATTTTTGCTTGTACATGATTGGATGATAGAATCATCAGAGCTTCCCCTCATTTAAGATCTTCCCCTCAGATCTAAAGCGACAGAACTTCCAAGTGCACTTTCAAGTGCACTTGCAGTGCACTTGTAGTTCAAAGTGGATTTGCCTTTAGTAAATCAACCCCAATATGCTCATTCTAAATTGCCCAGGATTTTAATAGCTTTACTTTAGTTAAGAAGGTCTCTGTATGCTCTTCTACATATGTGCTAGCAATAAAATGGTTGCATTTGTTTATCAACCACATTTCTCAACATTCTTGATATAATGCTATAGATTAAAATTTTGTCTAAGTGTTATACAAAGTGTTATACAAAGCATATTTTAAACAACTTTAGAGTGGAAGTAAACTCCCATCTCTGACTTTTATCTTTAGGTAGGCCTATGGTAAGGCTTACCTATAGGTAGTGTAAATATCTCCTAAAAGTGCACCATTTATGAGATTTTAGATACCATATTTATCGGCTTATAACACGCACTTTTTTCCCCTTAAAATCAGGGGAAAATTGTGGGTGCGTGTTATACGCCGAACGGCTGCCTCGGAGGGGAAGGAGGGAACAAGCGACGCCAAAATAGACAGAGCCGAGTGTACTGTGTACTCGGCTCCACTCGCAGTCATGCCCAGTCCCGCCTCCTAGCATTTACATCCCACCATTTACCAGTGTTATGTCCATCATAGGAGCCGGGCCAAGGGGCGGGACTGCGAAACGAGCCGAGAGGAGAGGAGTACACAGGCAATCCAGGTCTGTTTATCTCGGCGGCGCGCGTTCCCTCCTCGGCAGGCAGATGGACACTGGTAATGCTGTAATTTGGGCAAGGCTGCAGATGGACACTGGTAATGCTGTAATTTGGGCAAGGCTGCAGATGGCCACTGGTAATGCTGTAATTTGGGCAAGGCTGCAGATGGACACACTTTTGAAGAAAGGCTGCAGATGGACAAAGATCATTCTGCAATGATGGGAAAGGCTGCAGATGGACAAAGATCATTCTGCAATGATGGGAAAGGCTGCAGATGGACAAAGATCATTCTGCAATGATGGGAAAGGCTGCAGATGGACAAAGATCATTCTGCAATGATGGGAAAGGCTGCAGATGGACACTGATAAGGCTGCATTGATGGGCATTTAAAATGTAATTCTTTTCCTTAAACTTCCCTCCTAAACTTGGGATGCGTGTTATACTCCGGCGCGTGTTATACGCCGATGAATATATTTACTGTACATGCGGCCAGTGACATCACAGGCGCATGCACTCTGAAGGAATGGCCACCCGGGTCATTACCTTTCAGGGTAAAAAAAAACAAGAAAACAGCAGTTTACTACCGCTTTAAAAGTTTAGAGCATGGATTTGGAGTTACTGAAACCAAGTACTGAGCATAACCTGTATTAACTGTAACAGGTAACAGGTGTTTTCTCTTTTAGGAAATATGCGAGGTGGCCTGCAATTATTTTGATCTGCAGCATTTAAGCTTTATTTTACGTATTTTTGTTCTGCATCACAAATTCTATAACTATACTTGGTGCTGGCGTTTAAAGAACAGGAAGAAATAAAGAGCTGTGCTATTTTTGACAAAAGGTAATGGATTAAAACAACCTCCCTCCTGCTGCATCATTATGAAAAACAGCTGTACAAGGCAGTACTAGGAAGCACTCTGTTAATTTCATAGAATTAATGAATGCATTTTTTTGTTTCTAGCATTTCTTAAAGAACAAGCTGCACAGCCCACAACATAATTCCCAGAATTTAACCCTAATTAACAAGATCCAGAACTCAGATCACTGATTACTGCTGCTGGCAAGTGCACATTGCAGCTGCCTTAAAGAATTTCCACATCTGTAGTTAAAGTGTATCTAAAATCAAAACTTTTTTTTAAAGTTTTAAATAAAGTACTGAGGGGATAGAACCCCTGTCAGGTTTTTGGTCCTGTCTGTTTCATCGGTGGGGAAATGCACTCTCCCTATTTGTCCTAGTGATCACCCTTATCAGGGCTGAAAGGGAAGACAATTCAAAAGTTTAGGTTGCTGGCAGAACAGGTATAGAGGGAAAACCTTATGGCGCACTTACCCTTATGGGGTCCCAATGCCATCCCTTAGCATTCCTGACAAGCCTCATATTTACCTATCATTGCCTGTGTGGCACCAAGGAGGCCAAACTTGGCTGTGTGGCCTCCTTTTTGCCACACAGACGGTTCTTTAAAATCCTCCCTGCATGGGCACCATGGAGTGCCAATCATTTTAATAGAAAGAACATGTTCCTTGCGGGACAAGTCTTTAGTTTACCTGGGTTAAAAATGACTGCATTCGTTTTTAGAGAATATGTTTAATACCTTCACCACATTGTTTTGTAATGGAGATTTTTTTGACTAGGGTTTTTTGCTGTTTCCTTTGACAGCAGACGGTGCTAAACCACTTTTATTTGCAGACAATTCAGCTAATCAGATTTTACTCAGCTAAAAGAACAAGGATTTGAGATCTGGCACAAAGAGTAATAGTGCTTCAGAGAATTGAAAAGATTGTTTTAGAAAGAGGTTCAGTTACAGCCCACACTACCAAAAGAATATAACATAGTCCTGATTCATTAGTAAAATACAGAACTAAATTTTATTTGGCTCTTCAGCAGTTGGATTTCAACAGACGCTACCTTTAGTGTGCAAGATACACATTTTGCAAAGTTTGTTTGTGGTTCTTGTAGCTAGAGCTGTAGAAGAAGGTCCTTGTTGAAATTTTTGACACACATGGAGAAAGATACACCAATTCAGTATGGTTCTGTAAATGGAACAATCACTGGTCATTTTTGCTTTAAGCCACAAGTAGCACAACAATTGTAGATTTGTGTGGCAGGTGTTGTGTTCTCTGGGGTATCAAATTGGACTGGCAGTAGATCCTATAGATTCAGCAGGCAACAGGCCTAAAGAAAGTAAGAGAATTTTTTAAAGAGAAGTATGGGCTTCTTTGAAAAAAAATCTGTCCCCTGCTGCCTCATGCACACGATCGGACTTCCATCAGACTTTTCCGTAGATTTTTGTTCGAATGGGCGTTGCCCATAAACTTGGTATGCATACACACGGCAGAACTTTTTCAGCCAACATTCACCAAATCACATGGTTTTTCAGCTCTTTACCGCCACCCTTTGGGCAACTTCTGCTATTCTTGTCTGATGTTTAGCATTGGTTCGGAGCATGCGTGTTTGTACTTTGGACTTTAGTCCGATGGACTTGTGTACACACGATCGGATTATCCTTCATCGGACATTTGTTGTCGAAAAGTTTGAGCGCATGCACAGCGAACATTTGTCCATTGAAAAACCAACAACAATTGTCCGATGGAGCATACAGACGGTCGGATTGTCCCATAAAACACGTCCGTCGGACAGTTGTTGTTGAAAAGTCTGATCATGTGTATGGGCCTTTACACTGAGAACTGAGCGATAAAAGGCCTGCTAATCATTCAGTTCTCAGTCTTCAGAGAGCCAGTGACTGTCAGCAACACTGGTTCTAATAAAGATGGCACTGCAAACGCTCCTGGCTGGTTTGTAATTTCTTTGTGCATATGTGGAAATTCCCATACATTTCAATGGAAAGGCTGTGTATTATGCATCTCAATGATTCATAACCTCTTTGGAGGAATAAATGGACTATTTTGGAGCAGCAAACATGGGCGTAAAGGGGCCAGCCAGGAGAGTTTGCAGAGGCATGGCACACTATTGACCACATAATGTGGTTTTGCCAGGAGCTTGAACAGAGTATGCAGCTTGGGAAGTGGGGGTAATATAAAGGAAAATTGTGTGAAAGTACTTTACCTTTAAGTTTTATTGCATTAAGGGCTTATTATTGGAACTGGTCAATATATCTGACTGGCTTTAGGTATAACTTTTGTCACCTCTTTGATCAGAGTAAAAATTTACTTAGTCAGTAGTTGCTAACAGAGTTGAACTGAATTATTTTAAGCTTAGAACTAAAAGATTCCAGACCCTTTACTTTAGATTTAGTCAATGTATATGAAGATCAGTATACTATAACCATTTGGGTATCAGAAAATTTTCTGTACTCAAATGGTTGTCTATCTGGGGAATTCATTAGGAGTGTCTTTGGAACTTCATTGTGCCTCCACACGACAAATGTTGGTGCTTGCCCCAAATTTATGTACCTGTTGGAAACAGGTACCGTACATGAAATTGAGATCAGCGCTGACATTTGTTCGTTGTATGGGGGGTACACTGAGGCAAGTACATGCCACCCTGCCATATTTTAATAAAACAACCAAAACTGGCAGTAAAGCTTTTGTGAATCTGGTGCAAATGCTTTACTGAGTTCCCCCGTATGTGTTTTTGTATCTGATACATACTCTTTCTAACATTTTTGATTGGTTATTTTGCATATATACTGTACATTAAGTAACCAAACCAGATATACTATATGTTTTTAAAGTAAAACACCATGCAAGCTGAGAGAGTGGTCACATGTGCTCAGCCTTGATTTGCTGTTCTGTTGCTTGAACGTTCTAATGTGCTTGAATTCTGTTTAAATTTCCTCATAACTTTCTAATGGGTCAGCACATAATACAAAAGAAACAAAGGAAGGCTGACGATCAAACTGATGAAATTTAAAGTACATGGCAGATTAAAGGATAGTGACAAAAAGTAAATGTAGCTTATATTTATCATGCCACCAAATTTATCCATCTCAGCGTTTCAGTTTATGGGTATTTGTCCTTAAAGCCCAACTCCCAAAAAAAAAAAAAGAGGTTTAATAGTGCATTGTGCATCAATAATCGAAAGTTGGTAAAAAATTCATTCAACATATTTTATTACAATAATGTTGTAAGAATGTGTTTTTCTGATCATTAGTGGGGTCAAATTGATGCTCGTTTTTGACAGCAGCGATGAGAATATTCGAAGCAGCAGGATGGAAACATTTTCTCGAATGTGCAAATTTCTAACAGTGTATGTGGTTTTCATTTGATAAAGTTCATCCATTCCAAAATCGAATGTTAAATCGAATGTTAAAAGCAAACAAAATCTTTCGAACCACATTTGAATGTACTGAGAATGTTCATACTAATTTTCCTAAGAGTTTTTGTACAGATTTTACCGGTAATTTGAAAATACCCAGCTTAACTCCTCAGTCTTGATTCAAAATACCTCTTCCTAAGCCATCCTGCAGTGTAATGAATCTAAGTCACAGTCTCCTCTATCAGCAAAGGTAATATCCTACCATGGAAACCAGACATTTTTCTTCACTTGTTATCTTTTTGGCCACTGGACTCCTCACTGCCCCTGTAAATTCTCCTGCCTCTGGAGTATCGAGAGGACATGGCTGCTGGAAGTGTTGCCTCCACCAATAGAAGGTGTGCATATCAAGCCTGCAGTGATGTGGGCACCAGAAAAAGGACCCTAGGAAGTACACATGATTAAATTCAAAAGGAAATGGACTTTAAAGGCACGTAACATAAAATTGAACAATTGATTGATCTACAATAAAATGTTTTATACACCGTACACCAAAAGAAAAAAGTAGGAAAAAGACTAAAATTGTTTTTGGATTACATATGGATCCCCTAGAGGATAAGGTAGTGTATATAATGCTAATAACATGGATTTCAATGCATCAGCATACAGTATACAAATCCTCAAAATGTTGGGGTATCACTCGTCCTCATATGTTTCTTTAAATATTCCGCTCATATGTTTTCAGATAAGAACATACATTTATTAAGGTACAAAAAAAAGGTCAAAAACTATTATACGACAAAATATTTACACATTGCCCTACACATATCGGACACTATGTGTAGGGCAATGCATACGCAAATATTTTGTCTTATACAGTAATTGTTTTTGACCTTTTATGTACCTTAATAAATGTATGTTCTTATCTGAATAGATCTGTTAAAGCTGCGGAAGAAACGACTTAATGGTCGCGAAACATGTTGAGCGAAACGTATGAGCAGAATATTCAAAGAAACATATGAGGACGAGTGGTACCCCAACATTTTGAGGATTTGTATATGCTGATGCATTGAGATCTGTGTTATTAGCATTATATATGCTACCTTATCATCTAGGGCACAGGTGTCAAACACAAGGCCCGCAGGCCGAATCCGGCTCTCCAGACCATTTCATGTGGCTCTCGCACCTCTCCTGCAGCTCCTTCAGACCCTTACTTTCTGCTTTCAAGCAATGCATCCAGCTTCTTTCCAGCAGCAGCATAAGGAAAGGGGGGTGCACTGTGATGTAAGGGAGAGCGGGGGACTCAACTTCTGATGGTGGGGTGGCTCTTGACATCTAATGTAAGGGGAGGGGATGCGCTGGACATCTAATCTTACAGATACAATCAGCCCTTTTGAGGGCAATCATAATGCTGATGCGGCCCGCAATGAAATTGAGTTTGACACCCTTGATCTGGGGGATCCATATGTAGCCCAAGAACAATTTTAGGCTTTTTTCTACTTCTATTGTTGTACTGTGTATAAAACTTTTTTTTTTTTTTTTTAACAAGTTTTTATTGGAAAATAAAAGACAATTGTACAAATGTAAAAAAAGTACAAAAAGTACAAAAAAGATTGTCAGTCAGTTTCAAACAATGGTACATATAAACAAAGATTTAGCTAGTTGGGTAAATCAAGGAGGGCAAAAACAAAAGATAAAACTTGACACTAGAACACTAGAAGGCTGACATTGTGGGGTTATAGAGAGAGCGCTGTATAGACATAATTAAAACTTTTTAATGTAGATCAATAAATTGTTAAATTTTATGTTAAATGCCTTTAAATTCCATTATTTCCTTTTGAATTTCATCACGTGTACCTCTAATGACATGGCACAGGCAAAGTATAGGTGCACATTAGCCACCAAAGGGCACCCAACCCATTTATTTTGACCCTATTAAGTAAATAGAAAACTAGAGAAGGATTGTCATGTGACTGTGGCTTCAGGTAAGTAAAATGGGCGTTTGGATAGGATCTTGGTTTTAATACCAGTGGCTAGTTGAAGGGGGTGGGAGGAAGAGTTGCTATTATCCTTGAGTTGGGCTTGAAAACCTCTAGAGCAGGGGTCTCAAACTCAAATTACCTGAGGGCCACAAGACAAGTTTTCATATCACATGGGGGCCGCATGCAAACTTTCAAACTTCAAAAACAGCACTGGTGTCAGCGGACGCACTATTAACCCCCAGCACTGGTGTCAGCAGACGCACTATTAACCCCCAGCACTACCCCTACACTTCACAAATACCCCCCTACACTTCACAAATACCCCCTGCTCACAAATTTCAAACCCAGTCACCTACCTAAGGACTTAGCCTCAGTGTGATGGCTCACTTACCTCTCCTCCTGGCAGGGCTGGACTGGGACAAAAATTTGGCCCTGGACTTCATCCAGACCGGCCCACTTTAATTTCGCAAACACGCACAAAAACATTAATTCATCAGTGACCATGACCAGCAGTGGCAGTACATTAATTCATTCATGCCTGTAGCCCTCCTTTATTGCAGAAATACTACAGGAGAGGGTCAGAGACTGCAAAGCGTACTACAGGCGAGGGTCAGAGACTGCAGACATAGTACAGGAGAGGGTCAGAGACTGCAGACATGATACAGGAGATGGTCAGAGACTGCGGACATGATACAGGAGATGGTCAGAGACTGCAAAACGTACTACAGTCGAGGGTCATAGACTGCAGACATAGTACAGGAGAGGGTCAGAGACTGCAAAACGTATTACAGGCGAGGGTCATAGACTGCAGACATAGTACAGGAGAGGGTCAGAGACTGCAAAATGTACTACAGGAGAGGGTCAGAGACTGCAGACATGATACAGGAGATGATCAGAGACTGCGGACATGATACAGGAGATGGTCAGAGACTGCAAAACGTACTACAGGCGAGGGTCATAGACTGCAGACATAGTACAGGAGAGGGTCAGAGACTGCAAAATGTACTACAGGAGAGGGTCAGAGACTGCAGACATGATACAGGAGATGGTCAGAGACTGCGGACATGATACAGGAGATGGTCAGAGACTGCGGACATGATACAGGAGATGGTCAGAGACTGCGGACACGATACAGGAGATGGTCAGAGACTGCAGACATTGTACAAGTGTGTCCTAGGCTAGCAGTGAACAGTGTGGAAAAAACATTGATTGCTGCACTGCAACAGGAGTTTACAAGATATAACAAAGTGCCAAAAAAAAACTTTGCCAACAGTCATTTCTCAAGCACAGGAGGACAGTAAATGGTTAACAGGTCTGTGAAGCTCCCAGCCTGACCAGCTAATGCCTTCAAAAGATAACAAGGAAAATGTCAAACAAATCAGGGATGGCTGGCACAGGACTCTGGCACAAATAGCTATATAGAAACAGCTGAAGTTCCAGCTTCTTGCAGAAAGCTAATCAGCATTCTCCTGTCATGTGTTCAGTGTAAATAAAAACAGATAAGAAGCAGTGTGAGAAGATGGGGGAAATCACCCCTCGATCAGTGTGTTCTCCTTCTCCTGTGCTGTGTGTGGAATATGCAGTGATCACACTGATTCCCTCCGTCTTCTAACACTGCTTCTTATCTGTTTTTATTTACATTGAACACAGGACAGGAGAATGCTGATTAGATTTCTGTAGCCAGCATTGTAACATGTTTGATCTCATACCTTCTTCATGTTCAGGTATGTCGGATCTTCTGCATCCCGCCCTGCTCTGGCCACTAGCCTCTTCTAAATGTGGCGGGCTGGACAATCTGATTGGCTAAAGAGGTGGTGGGAGGCGAAGCAACTTAGCAGTCACGCCCTCCCACTCAGAAGAGCAGCGCTATTGGCTGCCTGCCCTGTTACACACAGATATCCCTCTCCCTCCAGCATGTCAAAGCCGATGGGAGGGAGAGGGGCAGGAAGCTGCACACTGCCGCTGGTAGCCTTGCGGGTTGGTCCTGTCCTGGTCCCCTATCAGCGGCTCTGCCGGAAGTTTGAGGGGGGGCGACAAGGAGGAGGAAGAGATAAGGCAAGGGTCAGCTGCGTTCTAGGTGGCTGCCTAGTGGGAGCACCGGCTCTGTCCACACAGACAGACTCCGAGAAAGGTAGAGAGACGAGTGACACACTGAGCCATCGGCCCCTGCCTGCGGGCCAATTGGAACCTGTTCGCGGGCCGCAAATGGCCCGCGGGCCGGTAGTTTGAGACCCCTGCTCTAGAGAATTCAGCACCCAGCCCAGCACACTTGGAAACTGAAACATAATCAGCTATTAACAAAGAATGCTTGTGAATATAGATTACCATTTATTAAAGAGGATGGGTTTGACCTTCAGCCATTACATCATGCTATCAAATGCTTATATGTTTCTGTTGTCAGATCTTATAACTGTGCACTAGGTATGGATTTGTAGCCAGCACGGAGTTATGTTAAATGCCTGGCAAAGAAAATAAACAACCTTTTGAAACAAAAATCTGGCTGTAAACATCAGTGGAAGCAACCAAATTAAAGCAGTATGTTTAGTAAAAGTTGCCAGGGGGCAAGTAACAATCAGTCAATGTCGTATGAGGTTGAAAAAGCCCCTTAAATGTAGACTTCATGTTTTCTGTTTGTAAATAAAGATTACTTTTATTTTATTTCAGAACAGTCCTTTACCAGAAATAATTAATTTAATTAAAAGCGCTTTCTAACGTAATAAAATCAGAAGTCTCAGTCACGAATATTTACCATTATATTTATATTCAACCAGTGCGGTCAAGGGTTGTCCTACTGTTTAACTAACAAAGTTAGCATTGGGACACTATATCTAAAGCTGGGAAACAAACCTTATCAGTTGAATATCCTGGCTTTCCAGATACTATAGCCCATGATAGAGTAGCTGCCATACATAGGCAGACCTTTTGTCTGGGGCAAGAAAATATTTGATACAGTACCTGCCGGTTTTCTGTGGTTGACAGAGATGCATTGCTTTAATCTCGGACAATTCTTTTTTCCAGATGGTTTTCCAAGCGCAAGACCTTTAGATTTTACTTTCCCTCATTCTTAAATAACAAAGCAAATTTGATTTCAGCAAATCAAGCAACTGCTCTTTACTTAAATCATTTCTGTAGCCCAGAAATTGAGACCCTTGGGAATAATCCTAGTAATTTAGTAAAAGACTACAAAGTTTAACTCCCCGCTAAGGGCCTATTCACACCTATTCACATTTTGTCTGCTCAAACCAATATTATAATGTAAAAAAAAAAAAAAGTATAAAAACCTTATTTTAATAGATCCTTTTTTAAGTACTTGCATGCTACATTTTTGAGGTTAATGCACCTGAAGCAGGCCCACTGAGATGAACGGCAATGATTCCGCTGTTTGTGTATTTGTACTTCATCTACAACATGAAAACTCTGTTCTCGACTGTTACTCCCCCCTCTGTGTATAACTCGTGAGCAAACACATATAAGCAAGCAAATCGCATACTGTAACACGCATCATAAAAAGGAATTACTGCATGCACATAGGTGTGAAAGGACTTGGCCATGGAAAGGGGGAGGGATGTAGTCAAGCATAAAGTTCAAGCTGAAATATAGGGTGGTGAATCATTGGACTTCAAGCTTTATGGAAGTCTGACAAAATCAAATGATTGTTATAGTATGGCAGCTCTCTACTGCCTGATGGAGTCCTAATTTGGTTCTTGGAAGAATCACTTTGGTCTGGTTGTATGGAGTGAAAATAAGACAAAGAGCCCTTTCACACATGCGGGCCGTTCGTTTGATCAGATCAGCTTAGTTTACATCAGTTTTTCACCCGTTTTTCATCCATTTTTACATCTCCCACCTAGAGTCCTTAACCACTTGAGTCCTGGAGCCATTTTTTCACGCAAAAACAGATCGCTTGACCGTTTACATCCGTTTTTCATCCAATTTTTTTTAACGGAGGAAAAAAAGGTCTTTGATTTGTTCCAAAACATGGATGTTGACAGAAGTGGATGTAAACTGATGTAAATGGACGATCATCTGTTTTTCCATAGAGATGCATTGATGTCTGTTTTTCACCCACCAATGGAAGGATGAATAATGGACAAATGTACCGTATGTGCGAAAGGGACCTAAGGTATTGATCCAGATTTAATTTTTTAATTTGTCACAATAAAAGGGTCTATTAATTCCACTGCATTTTGGGGGTCATACACAAATTCCCCTTCATTAGGATTTGGATTAATTGTGAGTGCAATCTGGACAGTTGGCTAATTAAGGATTTAATATAAAAACTGTAGTTTAAAGCGGAGGTCCATCCTGTAAAAAAATACAAATAATTAAGTCAACAGCTACAAATACTGTAGCTGCTAACTTTTAATATAAGGACACTTACCTGTCGAGGGATCCATCGGCTTTTGGTGCAGGCGCCAGCATTGCAAGTAAGGGAAACCGGCTTCACAGCCGGTTTCGTACTGCACATGCGCGAGTCGCTCTGCGCTTTCTGAATGGTCCCATCGTCTTCTGGGACATACACACACAGGTCCAAAAACGCAGCGGGGGGAAGGAGGACGGCCCTAACATGACGTAGATTGCTGTGCGGCAATCTTACCAGGAAGTGGGGGCGGGTACCTGGTTTTGGGTACCAGGTACCCGCTCCCCCCCCCCCAAAAAGTGCCATATATGGCAGTGGAGGGGTGGCTGGTGCAAACAAGTCATATAGGAAAAAGTTGGCGCTAGTGTTGAAGACAATGTGAAAACCAAAAATAAAAATTGGGGGAAACTAATTGAAAGGGGGCGTTTAAAAAAGAAAAATTAAAATAAAAAATTCACATAAGACTATAAAAGTCCTTTTTTAGTCCATCCTAAAACACGTAGAAGGCAGCCCAGTGAAGATAAAAAGCGAATCCTGGAAAAGCTGAGGAGAGAAGCACAAAAGCGCCACTCTAAGTGCAGTATTAACAATACATTTTAATGTTAAAAAGAGGGGGGGAGGCATATATGTACTCACAAACGTGAAGTTGAAATAAGCATGTGGATAAAAATCAAAGTCTTATCTGTAAAAAGGGATGGTATAAGCCAGATGATGCTGGTGGAAGCCAATATATTCCAACACCGCACTTCCACTGATGCAAAGGAAGGTGAGATGAGGGGAATCAACAGCGGGCGATGGATGTTGCTGCAAACCGTGACTCACAGACAACTTCCGGGTAAGTTGCTGGCCGAACCTCATCCGGGTTGTTGAAGGACCAATAGAATCCGTATGGCTGGGAACCAATGGGTGGTGAGCGCTTTCGGAGCATGCGCTCCTTCATCAGACCTAATAGTGGCCGTGTTGAGTGAGGGCTCTATATACTCTGCTGTCACGCCACAGGGTCCTAGAGCCCACAGCCAAAACAAAACCACACATTTTATACTGACTAGATATTACAATGCAAAGTGAACCACAGGAACATCAAATATTTATAAAAAAACATCAAAATGGTCATGAAAAGAAAGAACATATTATATAAGTATATGTGTGAGACTGAAATAAAAATATGTAAAAAAAAAAAAAAAAAAAAAAAAAATAAGATGGGAATAATAATGAAAATAATAATGGTAAATAATAAAAATAATAATAATAAAAATAATAGAAATAAAAATAATAAAAATAAAAATATATAAAAATATATAATGCCGAGAAAATTAAGGTTTCCTTAATTGATTAATTAATTTAACTAAGAATGAATCACATAAAAGACCATACTATGTGTCTACGTATACTCCCATATGCATGACAGAGGATAGTGCACATTTGGGATTTGTAAGGGACATTAGTTGATTAAACAGAATAATAATAAAAATAATAATAATAATAATAAATAAATAAATAAATGGAGATAATAAACCCTGTGTCGGTGGGGGAGGGGAAGGGGATTTGGAAGAAAGAGGGGGCGGGGGGGAGGGAAAAAGGAAGGGGAAGGGGTTGTATTTAGAAAAGGAAGGGGAGGGGAAGATGAGCTAAAACATGATGTCTGTGAGACAGGACAAGGAGGAAATACGCTGGGAGAGAAAAAGCTATTTCAAATAAGATTATTAACCTCTATCTCCTCATTAAGGCCCCCAGGCGATAAAGTATCCAAGTTATATATCCAGAAAGTTTCCCTCCGGCAGAGGCGTTTGAAACGCTCAGCCAAAGGGAACTTTTCAGAGATGGATTCGATGACCCAAACCCTAAGACCTGCAGAGGACTGTTCGTGATGCTTGAGAAAATGGAGGGGGACGCTATGTTTATCATTTCCACCCTCTACAAATCGACGATGTTCCCCGAACCTTTTCCTGAGTGTTCGGATGGTTCTCCCAACATAATGAAGACCACATGGGATGGCATGTTTCAATGTCGTAAACGAGCCTGTTTAACAGAAGGAGTTCACAGTAAAAGGAAAAACCCATCCAATCTCTAGTTTTTTCAACTGTTCGACTGAATTCGTAGTATATTGTTTGGTTTGCCCATGTGGTCTTCATTATGTTGGGAGAACCATCCGAACACTCAGGAAAAGGTTTGGGGAACATCGTCGATTTGTAGAGGGTGGAAATGATAAACATAGCGTCCCCCTTCATTTTCTCAAGCATCACGAACAGTCCTCTGCAGGTCTTAGGGTTTGGGTCATCGAATCCATCTCTGGAAAGTTCCCTTTGGCTGAGCGTTTCAAACGCCTCTGCCGGAGGGAAACATTCTGGATATATAACTTGGATACTTTATCGCCTGGGGGCCTTAATGAGGAGATAGAGGTTAATAATCTTATTTGAAATAGCTTTTTCTCTCCCAGCGTATTTCCTCCTTGTCCTGTCTCACAGACATCATGTTTTAGCTCATCTTCCCCTCCCCTTCCTTTTCTAAATACAACCCCTTCCCCTTCCTTTTTCCCTTCCCCCCGCCCCCTCTTTCTTCCAAATCCCCTTCCCCTCCCCCACCGACACAGGGTTTATTATCTCCATTTATTTATTTATTTATTTTTATTATTATTATTATTATTATTATTTTTATTATTATTCTGTTTAATCAACTAATGTCCCTTACAAATCCCAAATGTGCACTATCCTCTGTCATGCATATGGGAGTATACGTAGACACATAGTATGGTCTTTTATGTGATTCATTCTTAGTTAAATTAATTAATCAATTAAGGAAACCTTAATTTTCTCGGCATTATATATTTTTATATATTTTTATTTTTATTATTTTTATTTCTATTATTTTTATTATTATTATTTTTATTATTTACCATTATTATTTTCATTATTATTCCCATCTTATTTTTTTTTTTTTTTACATATTTTTATTTCAGTCTCACACATATACTTATATAATATGTTCTTTCTTTTCATGACCATTTTGATGTTTTTTTATAAATATTTGATGTTCCTGTGGTTCACTTTGCATTGTAATATCTAGTCAGTATAAAATGTGTGGTTTTGTTTTGGCTGTGGGCTCTAGGACCCTGCGGCGTGACAGCAGAGTATATAGAGCCCTCACTCAACACGGCCACTATTAGGTCTGATGAAGGAGCGCATGCTCCGAAAGCGCTCACCACCCATTGGTTCCCAGCCATACGGATTCTATTGGTCCTTCAACAACCCGGATGAGGTTCGGCCAGCAACTTACCCGGAAGTTGTCTGTGAGTCACGGTTTGCAGCAACATCCATCGCCCGCTGTTGATTCCCCTCATCTCACCTTCCTTTGCATCAGTGGAAGTGCGGTGTTGGAATATATTGGCTTCCACCAGCATCATCTGGCTTATACCATCCCTTTTTACAGATAAGACTTTGATTTTTATCCACATGCTTATTTCAACTTCACGTTTGTGAGTACATATATGCCTCCCCCCCCCCTCTTTTTAACATTAAAATGTATTGTTAATACTGCACTTAGAGTGGCGCTTTTGTGCTTCTCCCCTCACCTGGTGCAAACAAGTGGAGCTTTTGGGTGGAACTCCGCTTTAAAGTTTAAACAGTAAAATTGTCTGGTGGCTAGCCGGGCTCTAGCTAAGAGTTGCCTGCATATTCCTCCAGCCTACTCCAAGGTCCTGGCTATGCTATAGTCTTTTTTTAAAGGCAAATTTACAGCACTTACTGGGGCATTGAAGCTTGCTTACCCATTTTTGCCTCCTGCAAATTTTAATTAGCCAGGGAGACAGCTCATCAGCAGCTCCCTTCTAATGTCAGAGTTACTTTAATAAAATGACCATGAATAAAAACTGATGTTCCCCAACTCCCAGCCTAGGTAAGATTATATACAAAAAGGGGGGTTGTCTCACACCAGGTAGGTGAGAGACTAGAAGACCAAATGAGAGACTCCAATTCAAGGGTGGAGGTAAGAAAAATAGTATAAATTTAATGTTGGATACACGATAAATATCACATAAAAGACTCTCTTAAAAAGAGAGTAGACAATAACTGCAGATCCGGCACTAGTACATGTGGGGTGGCGGGGGGGAACTAAACCGCACATGAAGTCACAATAATGATACAAAACACAGGACTAAAACAAATAACATAAACACAATACAAAAATCGTCCGGACGCCAGTGGTCTATGTGTGGATGGGTATGTCACGACAAAGTCGTATAGTACAATTAAATCAAATGATAAGACATAGGTATCCACACATAGGTCCATGGAAGGCTTAAGCCCAATCAAGGGAATATAGGGGTGGGAAAAGGGGGGGGGGAGGGAGAAGGAGAAAGAACCGAGAGGCCTCCAAATGGGCACAATTCCAAGAGGGGAGTTCCAAAGATGCACAATTCAAACTGTAGAGCTGCAAGGATGTGTGATAAACGAAGTTCAACTGTGATTGATGTTGTCAAACTGAGAATTATTGTAGGAGCTCAAAATAAACGTAAAAGTAAAGAATAGCAGCGAATGTAAAAAAATGAAGGCATATCGTGCATAGCACATCCAATATACTGTGGATAGCGGGTAGAGGTAACGTGAACAGTATCACATAGTCTATAAAGTGATGCAATCAGCGGATGGCAAATACAGGCAACATAAAGTTTGGCTTGTATTCAAGCATACGATACCCGTCTTGGGGAGCCTGTATGCAGAGGCATCAAACAGACATCTTCCATGTAACGGTCATGTGTTCCGCTGAAGATCCGGACCTCTTATCAAGTTGTTATTTGCTGCTACCGCAATGGCTGATGATGTAAAGCAAGGAATGAAGCTATCCCTCCAGATAGATAGCGGATAAACCGCAATGGATTCTCGGTATCCCGTCCCTAGTGTTTCCCATGCCCACCGCGGGTTTGCTTCCGGGATGCGTGTAGGAGACGGCGTCACGTGACGGTGATGACGTCCAGGTAAGATTATAGTTTCTATGTAATAACATTTACAATAGCACAATTTTAAGCACACGGTTAAAGTGTGCTTTAACAGTGTGATTAAAGTGGTTGTAAGGGCAGAAGTTTTTTTTTTATCTTAATGCATTCATGCATTAAGATAAAAAGCCTTCTGTGTGCATCAGCCCCCCTAATACTTACCTGAGCTCACTCTTCATCCAGTGATGTTGCATGAGAGACTCGCTGTCTTGGACTCTCCCTCCTCATTGGCTGAGACAGCAGCAAAGCGCCATTGGCTCCTGGTGCTGTCAATCAAAGTCAGTGAGCCAATAAGGAGAAAGGGGGGGCAGGGCCGGGCAGCGGCTCCATGTCTAAATGGACAATGGAAGCTGCGGCTTGGCTCAGGTGCCCCCATAGAAATCTGCTTGTTACGGAGACACTCAACAGGAGGGAGGGACCAGGAGCGCCGAAGAGAGACCCAAGAAGAGGAGGATCTGGACGACTCCATACAAAACCATTTCACAGAGCAGGTAAGTATAACAAAAAAAAAAAAAACGAGTCTTTGGTATCACTTTAAGCAATACACAAGACATTTTTAAGCAATAGACAGGAAGACGCTTTAAATGCGTAATCAAAATCCCACCACCCTCAGGCATTTGCACCTAAAATGAGCATAATGTATGTGTTTAGGCCTATAAGGAGAGGCAGGAAAATGGGGCTGCAGCCACCTCCAGGGTCCAGTTTAATGGGGGGGATGACAACAGAAATCAGCCATGGTTTTCTAATGTGCTCAATGGTTATGCCCTCTAAAAAACAAAAAAAACAAAGCTAGTGTGTGCAGGTAGCTCACAGATATGAGATCGTAGACTCTCAATCACCCCATTCTGCAAAAACAGGTTTTGGGTTTCATAGCGGTATTTTTTTAATAATATCAACTAACAAAGTTTTTTTTTTTCATTGCTTAACAATTAAACAGAATATAAAAAATCAAAGCACCTCTCTCAGTCATAAAATGAGTGCACTGGAGAGTGAGGAAAACACTGCGCCCTTCAGTTCAAAGCAACAGGCGGGGAGTAAACCTATTGTCTATAATTACAAAGTAGAGTGTAAGCAAACCCGCTGCAAATAGACAAGTAATGATAGCTTTGCATAAAAGATCATTTTTCACTTAGCAGACCTAAAGTAAAGAAAGGGAATCTCTCCTCATCATGCCTGGATGACTGTTATATTTAGTTGTTTGTGTTTTTTGGACTTGCTGAGTACTTAACTGCTAAACACATAAAAATCACTTATGTTGTTATGTTTCTATTGTATCTTTTTATTGCAAATGTTTGCATTTCGGAGAGCAAGGTGATGATTTTTATTATGTGGTTTCATCAGAAAATATATACAACTTACTTTTTCTAATGAAACACATTTTAACTTTCAATGAACTATTTGTCAAAATTGTTGTTATAAAGAATTAAAAGGCACACTCCATTTAAATAGCTTTTTTGGATTTGTCTTGAGTAATTTTTTCTTCATGCTCAGCCATCAGTAAAGAGTTAGTTCAGTCATCAATAAATGTTGCCCTTGCATATATGCTATCCCTTTTGACCAGTGGCGACCCATCCATTAGTTGCGCATGGGCGCCGTCCCCCTATCCATGCATCCAGCCCCCTAATCTACATTCGGGGCTCCGGATGCATGGATTCCAATGGTGATGGGGGGGTTGAAGCAGGAGATTAGAGCCAGAGACTCTAATAGGCTTCAAAATAGGGTGGGCTCGGGGCGCAGAGCACTGCGCTCCGAGCCCACCCAGTTGTGTGAAAATAGCGAATGACTATTTGCTATTCTCACACTGATCCTCCCCCCAGGCAATCAGGAAGCGGGTCGTAAGACCCATCACCCGATTGGCTAAAAGGATAGGCGATCCTTTTGGACACCTAGGAGGATGGAGAAGACGCACAGCGGAAGTGCCGGGATGCAAAGAAGGAGAGGATGCCAGTGGTGCCCATCTGGAACCTAGATGGGGTAAGTGCTAGATGACCGACCGCAAGACCCCTGGGTGGGGTGTTTGCCGCCCCCCCAAAAAATAAAAACACCAGTCGCCATTGCTTATGACTCAAGAAAGTTTTGTTTTTTAATTTGTCTATAACAAAGCTTTAGCTAGGGAACTCTAGAAAGAGCAGGCTTTTTTCAACAGGAAGAGGAACTAAAGGATACTCTGTTTGGGTGGTATTGGATATACACATGTGAGCACTGCATCCTCCATATAGGTGTATTAGAAAAATGAACTTTTAATGGTGCTCAAGAAACCACATGACACATCTGTTAAAACTTATCACAAAAATGTATTCATACAAATAATAGATAAAAGGGATCATAACATACATATTGTAGACAAATTGTTTTTAAAATACACCTGTAAATAATTCTCCACAGGAGTATATGTGATTCCCTTACTACACTAAGGCCGGTTCGAATTGCGGCCGGTTCAGTAGGCTGTCCTAATCCACATAGCATCCCACCTTACATAGTTATACACCTATTTGGACACAGTAGTAATCTGTCAGTTTTTAGCATATAATATACATTAACCTTTTATTCAAACTTGTTATCATGCTAAAGGAATATCCAGCATGAACAACCTTTTTTTTTGGTAATATTGTCCTGAAAAATATAACATTTTTGTGCAAAAATCCTTAACTAAACTAAAAAAAAATCACTAATTTGAACAGAGTTAAAAAAGTATTGTTACTTTAGATAAAAAGTATAATTTTTACTAGTTATATTATTCATTTCTTTAAAATTACACAATTATGATTCTGCTACAAAGCATTGCAAAGTTATTAACAAAAACATTTCAACTTTTTATAACTTCTCACTATTTTTAATGTGACACTAAACAGTTTTCAAACAAAACAAATAGAAATAATAAAAAAAATAAAAAAAAATACCAATGATTAGAAAAAAATAAAATAAAAAAAATTGTCTGGAAAAAAAATATTTAAGGGAAGATGTCATTGCCCCTCTTTCCCACCCCATCCTGTCAGAGAATTTATTGTATTTATTGATAGAAAATACAAAACATTCTGTAAAAGGGTTGAGGTGCTGAGCAAGTGACCAATGTGGTCAATGAGCAGAGGGGGGAGCCGCTTGCATAGACCCTGGAGGATCATTGCTCTCATTGTATGTAACGTGGACTACTTTAGCAATTAACAGCATCACTAGTGGCCTTCCAGACATCAGATATGCATACTTACATTAAGCCAAGCTGGTCCAATGTAATTATACAAAAAACAGAAAACAGAAAAGGCAGTGACAACATTTCGAAGAGTAATGCCCTGTACACACGATCGGATTTCCGATGGAATAAATCCGATGGATTTTTCCATCGGAAATCTGATAAAGCTGACTTCCATCAGTCTTGCCTACACACCATCAGTCAAAAATCCGACCGTCCCAAACGCTGTGACGTAAATCACTCCGAAGAGCCAAGAAAAATGAAGTTCAATGCTTCTAAGCATGCGTCGACTTGATTCTGAGCATGCGTGGGTTTTTTCTCCGATGGAGTTCCCCACAGACGATCGGAATTTGCTATCGTTTTTTTTTTCCATCGGTAAAATTTAAAACATGTTCTATTTTTTTATACCGATGGAAAAAAGACCGATGGGGCCCACACACAATCGGTTTGTCCAATGAAAAAAGTCCATCTGCCTTTTTTCATCAGAAAAAACGATCGTGTGTACGCGGCATAACAGTATTTTAATACAAGGTACTTTTTCATTTTGGTAATTAATTACTAAGACATCTTGAGTTACATCTACATTTTTTCTACTTGTGAAAGATGTCATTTTTAAAAGAAAACCAGTAGATTCTGTTATGGGATTCTGAGAAAAAAATATCAGCACTGACAAACGCAGGAGAGGTAAGTATGTGAGCAATGGGTAAAAAAAGATCTAAAGCCAATATTTATTTTTTATAGAGGAAGAAATGGTTTAAACCTCTGTAAGTTTTTTCTTTCGTCGGGTTTTAATTTTTTATTTTTTTTGGCCATCTACAGTATGTCATACTATGGAGATTTTCCTTCCTTTCCTATAGACACCAATGGGAAGTGAGAGGAGATGTATCCTAATTGAAGGGGAATCTCCTCTTAGGGCTCGTTCACACTAGTCTGCATGATAAAGTGCAGTGTTTTTCTGTGCTAACTAGTGTCTGCGTGATATCTGGTGACCAAATTTCAGGGTTTGCATTTGAGGTAGTCATAGGCATGTGCACAGGGTGTGCTGGGTGTGCCTGGGCACACCATAAAAACCCCATGTGCTGCAGTTCCCCCCCTGCTGCCTGGGCCCCTATGTCATTTACTGACCACTTCCTTTTGTAAATAAACACAGTCAAGCCCTGTACACACGATCGGATTTCCTATGGATTCTAATCCGATGGATTTTTCCATCAGGAATCTAATGAAGCTGACTTCCATCAGTCTTGCCTACACACCATCAGTCAAAAATCCGACCGTCCCAAACGCTGTGACGTAAAACACTCCGACAAGCCGAGAAAAATTAAGTTCAATGCTTCTGAGCATGCGTCGACTTGATTCTGAGCATGCGTGGGTTTTTTGTCCCAATGGAGTTCCACACAGACGATCGGAATTTGCTATCGTTTTTATTTCCCATCGGATAAATTTAAAACATGTTCTATTTTTTCTCACCGATGGAAAAAAGACCGATGGGGCCCATACACGATCGGTTTGTCCGATGAGAAAAGTCCATCGGACTGTTTTCATCGGTAAAACCGATCGTGTGTACACGGCATAAGTGAACGATACTGATCACTCACTGTTTTCATACATAACTGAAGCATAGTAAACTGTGTTATATACACACACACGGATGTGTGTTTGAGCTTTGGAGTGCACACCCTAATGCAATTAACTGTGCACACCTATGGAGGTAGTCCATTCACTCCAAAATCAAATGTTAAAAGCAAACTGTTTTAAAAAGTATTTTTGAATAACGTGTCTTGTAATCAATCTACTGATATTATTTTTTTTATTTTTTTTTACTAATGATGTTTGGAAAATCTACTAGTGCAGGACTAGGGTCACAGAAAGGGCTTTAAGTAAAACAAACCAAAAAAAAATTATAATTTTACAAAAAATTTTGCTAAAAAAACAAAAAAAAAAAGGTGAAAATACAAGAATTAACATGACTACTTGCTAGGGGAAAGACCTAATACAACTCTAACAGACCAAACGAGCCAAAAATATGTGAATTAATTTAATCTAAAATTGAATTTCCATGACATATTCACTCTGTTCTATGAAGTAACCATATGTAGCCCTTGTTAACTTTTAACATCAAATGAATGGTTTGCCTTGGGTCAAACGCAACTCAAAGATATTCATTACAAGCCTTACAGTTAAGATATTACAGTGATATTTCAAGGTCAAAAGCTAAGATGTTGCTCTCTCTAATTTTTGCT
Organism: Rana muscosa; assembly: GCA_029206835.1. NCBI lineage: Eukaryota > Metazoa > Chordata > Amphibia > Anura > Ranidae > Rana > Rana muscosa. The sequence continues at coordinate 85,240,847 of CM055122.1, read as the reverse complement.
TTGACAAGTTTTGCAGCACTTTCTCCATAATTAGGAACATGTAAGATTATACATTTCAGCTGAGCATACATCTGTGATAATGTTATTCACTTCGCTTAGTCCTTTTACCTAGCAAATGTTTTGTGATGTTTTTGCTATACAATAGTCATTATACTGGTTATTATACTACATAAATTTAACTGTCCGTCATAGTGAGTTATGAAAATGTTGAGTAATGCCTTTCCATTCATATGGGACATTATATGCTTTTCAGAGCTGATTTTACAGGTGATTTATGCACTTAAAGAAAATGAATAGTGTTTTGTATATGTTTCCTATTTATCATGTTTGGGAGAAAAACATAAAAAAAAAATCATTTTATTAAATCAGACAAATATTAAATATTTCGTATTTCATGCCAGAAAAGGAATTTCTAGACTCTTTTCACATGTTTACCAGAGTTATTTTAACTGCTTTGCTTAAAAAAATCCTTTGTTTGCAGAGCTTTCTCAATATAAAATTATACACACACTGCTCAACAAATCAGAACAGTGAGCAAACCGTGTTTCACCGAAAATAAGCCCGGGTCTTATATTAATTTTGGTAACAAAAGACACAGTAGGGCTTATTTTCGGGGTAGGTCTTACCATGTAATGTGCTGTCTTCTCTCCCCCTCTCTCTCCCTGCCTGACAGGAATCCCCAGTGAGAACTGAGATAAAATGCTTGTAAAATCCTATAATCCACTCTATTACAGTAATATATAATGTACAATGTGTGTGTTTCTGTAATATAATTGTGGCAAATATCTTCGTTATAGCGCCGCTCTGCGCTTCTGTGACCCGCCGGAGCTCTCTTCCCCGCAATTATATTACAGAAACACACACATTGTACATTATATACTACTGTAATAGAGTGGATTATAGGATTTTACAAGCATTTTAAACTAGGGCTTATTTTCGGGGTAGGGCTTATATTGCAGCCCTCCTGGAAAATAACGCTATGTTTTATTTTCGAGGTAGGCCTTATTTTCGGGGAACACGGTACTAGCTTCAACTTCCATACTGGCCCTTTAGGCTGGCCATACACTGTTAGTTTCTTTTGCTCAGCCAGTGGGCTGAAAAAATAAAATAAAAATAACATTCCTCCATCCACACACACAAGGTTAATGGAGGAATCTCCCTTGCTGGGACATTGTAATCTGAGCAGCATCCACCACTGTTAGAAATCAATGATCAGTGGCTGCAGCCTCTGATTGATGGAACATTTTTCAATAGGTCTCTTCAATTTGAAGTCAATTGATTAAAGTGCTTGTAAACCCACTTTTAAAAAAAATAACACCTGCAAGAAAAAGGCATAATGAGCTAGTATGCTATGCATACTAGCTCATTATGTGGCACTTACCTCAGATCGAAGCCTCCGAAGCGCTCCTCGTCCCCCTCCGCCGCCATGTCTCCTCCGACCGTCTTCTGGGTATCGCCGTTCCGGCGCTGTGATTGGTCGGAGTGGCGATGACATCACACGCATGCGCACGGGGCCGGCATGCTCCCATTCAGAAAACCGGCATGATCCCATTCATAAAGCCGGCCCGCTAGTGCGCCTGCGCCGTTGTCTATGGCGCGCATGCGCCATAGACATCGGTGTAGTGTTTTCAGCTAATATCTCCTTAACCGTGTAGGTTAAGGAGATATTTCTTACACCTACGGGTAAGCCTTAATCTAGGCTTACCTGTAGGTGCAAGTTGTGTGGTTGGGTTTACAACTACTTTAAGAGCCTATGCGCTGATAACAATTCTGACCAGTGTAATTTTGATCAGTGTATGGCCAGCTTTGATGTGATTGACAGGCTAAAGTGATATGAATTTTTAAATAACAAACATGTTATATTTACCTGCTATGTGTAGTGGTTTTGCACAGAGCAGCCCTGATCCTCCGCTTCTCGGGTCCCCCGCCGGTGTCCTGGCCCCTCCCTTCTGCCGAGTGCCCCCAGAGCAAGCAGCTGGCGCTCGAGCAGGCACGATCCCAACCTGTGGCTCTGCGTTTCACTACAGCAGAAAGCAACGTTTCTGAGCCACCTGCCTGATGAAGGGGTCCTGCGTGGCTCTGAAACTTTGCTTTCTGCTGTAATGATGTGATCGCTGATTAAAGCTTTGGACTCTTTTTTGGAGATCTTGGTGTGCTGGTGACATCACTCTCTCTGACTACACACCGTTCCAGCCGGTGGTCGCTTCTGCACCCACTTACAAATACATTCATCTCTACAGGAATGCGTGCATTGGGAATTGTGCGTTGGAATTCATTCACACACACAGAGTCGTGCCTCGGCCCCCGGTCCCTCTTCTGATTGGCTTAGTGGCTATGATTGACAGCAGCGGGAGCCATTGGGTCAGTCAATGAGGAAGCAGAATCCCCGAGAGCCGAGGCACTTGTGCACTTTGCTGTATCGCCAGGGGGGCTCAGGTAAGTTTTAGGGGGGGCTGGGCTGCTGCACACAGAAGTTTTTTTTTACCTTTATGCATACAATGCATGAAGGTAAAAAACCTTGAGCCTTTAGAACCACTTTAATTGATCAGTAGAAAAGTTCAGGAGGTGAAGGAGGGCAGGTCCAAAAGTGAGTTTTACAAGAAAATTCCAGCTGCCTGTATTTCTGGATCTGTAGATTATTTTGATCAATTTAACAGATGCTAAATCTATGTGTGGGTGATATTTAAAATAGCCTCAGCTTTTCTGTGCTACCATGATAACAAATTGTCTTAGCTCATCTGTGCTACCTTTACAAGAGCACTGACCCTGGTAAATGGATCTCTGCCTTTACTCACAGAATTGTATGAACAGTCAGAGTCAAGTGACTTCAACAACACCAGCACTTTTGTTTTGAAAATATCTGGTTATTTTGCACCGTGACGTTTAAATTGAGATCACATGTCCTTTTTCAAGTGCTAGTTCATAAGTGGTCAAATGACCCATTACATTCTTCGCATGCTGGTATAGCAATAACTAAATGGTTGCAATGCACTTTTAGTTTTGAACTTTACCATTTATCATCATACTGTTTTTGGATAAATAAATGTCTTCAGTGTGAATTCTAAAGCTTTCTATAGACAATAAATGAGCATTGCAAGTCAGAACTGATGACAGTCGTCTGTCTATGGCTGCAGCAGACACATGGATAGGAACCACTTCAATTGAATATCATCTGTGGCTGCTGCCATGTGCCTGTACTTACTTCCACCTTTCTCCTATGTCTTAGGGAGTGCATGTGAGTATAACACAAACTGAATGATCAGAGGGAGGTCAAATTACGTCTGCTCACCCAAATGTCTCCATATTCACCTTTCCTGGGCCGCTGAAAGCTGCTCTGATCCTTAGAAACCTTCATGTGAAGTCTGCAGGGAAACCAACACTTCTTGGAGTGTTGATTTCTTGGGTCCCCCCACAGCCGCCACTGCTTCCTCCTGCTGACCTCTACATCACTATTTTATTCTGTAATGTATGGGGGTCAGCAGGAGAAACCAGGGAGTAAATAAATCCCAATGTGTAGGGAAGGGGTTGGAGGTATATCTATATGAAAATGAACTGCCCTTGGGCTCTCCTCCCAGCAGCTGCCCCTTGCAAGATTTTTGCAAGCCGGTGATGACATCACAGAGAGTAATAAAAGCTGTTTTTTGGTTCACACACAAAGTAAAAGATAAAAAAATAAATAATGCTTTGACCTGCTCTAGAGTAATAGTATGGGGGTAAATGTGGGCTGCACTTGAAAGTTAGCTTTTCGTCGCAAAATAAGTTTAGTCTTTATCAACTGTAGAACAGCTGGGGCCTCATTCAGTTTAAATCACTGAGGTCCATAAAGAAGATGAGATGGGGTGACTTCATGCAATATTTTCATGCCACTGCGTTTGTTTGAGCATCCACAATAGAAATAAACAGGCGTTCTAGCTATTTGTCCTTTCCTATAGGGAGAGTAATTTCTGGATAGCGCATTCATTTCTATTGTAGAAACTTGTGCAGGCACAGTAAAGGACTTTGGCTTTAGATACTGTTGGGACATGGACAGACCTAGCAGCTGATCCTGGGAAAACAGATAGTTTTAAAGTACATCTGCAGTACAGGGGAGCAAAGGGACACAATAATACTCTAAAAGAAATCTCCTGTGTGTGCAAACATCTTAATATTCAAGTTATGCAGCCATTATGCTCATCCTCTTGTTTCAGCCCTTAGAGTCACTAACCCATTACAAATATGCAGATAATGACTTTTGATTTACTATGACTTTCCTTATATGCATATTTAATTAAAGTCAGTACTAACAGGGTCAGCATAATAGCCTGGCAACTTGCATTCTCAGATTAAGATCAACAATGAGAGCCTCCATATTTCTTTCAATACAGGTTTACTTTAAAGTGGAATTGAGACACTATGAGTTTCTGGGAGCACTTGCCATACGGTGTAAGTTTGCACAGCATACTTTTACATTATAGAAGCTTATCTCATGCCTCCAGTATTGCGAGTCAAGCTTCTTCTGGACCAGCGTCTTCTTTCTTCAGCCATTGGTCAGTTACTAATAATGTAACCCTTAAGCCAAGTACATTATTGCGAGTCAAGCTTCTTCTGGACCAGTGTCTTCTTTCTTCAGCCATTGGTCGGTTACTAATAATGTAACCCTTAAGCCAAGTACAGTATTGCGAGTCAAGCTTCTTCTGGACTAGCGTCTTCTTTCTTCAGCCATTGGTCGGTTACTAATAATGTAACCCTTAAGCCAAGTACATTATTGCGAGTCAAGCTTCTTCTGGACCAGCGTCTTCTTTCTTCAGCCATTGGTCAGGTACTAATAATGTAACTCTTAATTCAAGTACACACGGGCTGAAAGTCAGGAAACATCAGCCGATTCAATAAAAACCGGCCGACATTCATCCTGTGTGTATGTTAGCCGGTCTGATTTGGCCCAGCTTCTGTCAGACGAGCATGCTGGAAAACCAGCAGTCGGCCGGCTCCCGATCAGGGCCCTCAGCCAATGGCTGAAAACACTGACCAGAGTGTTCTGGCAGAGCCGCCCTCCCCCTGTCAGAACACAACAGCTCAGCGGGGGGAGATCACTGAACTAACGTCAAATCGTCAGTACAGCAGCTTCAACCGGAGCTGTCAGTTTATTTTTTAGTTTTGTCGCTGGATTGAACGAAAAAAAAAAACTATTATGCCGTGTACAGACGATCGGACATTCCGACAACAAAACCGTGGATTTATTTCCGACGGATGTTGGCTCCACATTGTCTTGCATACACACGGTCACACAAATGTTGTCAGAAGTTCAAAACGTCAAGAACGTGGTGACGTACAACACGTATAACGAGCCGAGAAAAATGACGTTCAATAGCCAGTTCGGCTCTTCTGCTTGAATTGTGTACACATGGTCGGAATTTCCGACAACAAGTTTTGTTGTCGGAAAATTTGAGAACCAGCTCTCAAATTTTTGTTGTTGGAAATTCCGTCATAAAATGTCAGATGGGGCCTACACACGGTCGGAATTTCCAACCAAAAGCTCCCATCGAACATTTGTTGTCGGAAATTCCGAGTGTGTGTACGCGGCATTAGTGTGTACCAGGCTTTACTCTTGAGTGCTGGACCAACATTGTTACTTGGCTGAACTCTTGGGGGTTGATTTACTAAAGTAAAATCCACTTTGCACTTGAAAGTGCACTGAAAGTGCACATGGAAGTGCAGATGCTGTACATCTGAGGGGGACATGCAAGGAAAATAAAAAACAGCATTTTAGCTTGCACATGATTGGATGATAAAATCAGCAGAGCTTCCCCTAATTTCAGAGCTTCCCCTCAGATTTACAGCGATCTACAGCGACTGCACTTCCATGTGCACTTTCAAGTGCAAAGTGGATTTTCCTTTAGTAAATCAACCCCTTGGTATTGGTGCACTGCACTTCACCATGCCATGCAGAGAGGTAAGGGAGTTTTTGGTAGAAGAAATATACAAAGGGGTTGATTTACTAAAATAGAAACCAATCAGCTTCCAGGTTATTTTTCTCAAAACCTAATTTAGCAAGCTGAAGTTAGAAGCTGATTGGCTACCATGCAGAGCTGCACCAGATTTTGCACTCTCCAGTTTCATTAAATATACCCCAAAGACTTTTCTGCAAAAAAAACTCTACTTGCTACCAATTCTTTTGCAGGGGGACTTCAGTTCCACTTTTGGATTAGTGAAGTAACCCATCTGAGCAACTGTTCATAGAGATGTCTAAACATGCCACATTAATACGCAGGCAGGCAGCAAAGTCAACAGTTTACAAACACCAAGCCAACATAGTGGCTACTACACTTTACTGTATGTAAAAAAAAACAACAAAAATAATCTGAATCATAATTTTTAGCTATTATTATGCAGGGGGGTAGAATACTAGTATAGGATTACAATAAATATTACTTTTTAGGACAGAATTTTTTTTTTTTCCTACACAATTTCAGAAAAAAATGTAGAATTGTACAGCTGTGTCTTCTTTGAAAAATGTGTATTTTCTGTATATATTTGTGTATGTGTTTCTATGGTACCGACTGCCGTTTTAACAAAACAGCACATTTTGCCCTCCTGAAGAAAGCAAATAAGGCGATGATGAAAGTGTCAGATTATATAATAGTGTTTTATTCTACAATTTGTCTGTTATATTCTAAGAAAGTTGTGTAATAAGCAGCAGGTGTTCAAAAAGGAATGTTCAATTTGCTCATGAGTAATAACAACTCGGATGTCTTAGTCGAAAATGATAACCAGTGCAATGCAAAATTACAGTGTATTGTTTATATTATGTCATTGAGCTTATTACATAAGACATCTTCACAGTTATCGGTTAAATCTCAACATTTGGACAATGGTGCCTTGGTATAAAAAAAAAAAAAAATCCTTTTCTTTCACCCCTTTCAGATTTATACACCGTTATTAGGTCCTGATGCCATGGCATCCTCTCCTAATCCAGACCTCATAACATCCTGCATGACCCAGTCCTCTCATCAGTAATTTGGCTATCACAGAAACACCCCTGTAGATTTCAGCACTACAGGGCCGGTAATCACAGCTCCATCTATGTGCGTAGGCAAAACCGGGGGCCTCAACAATAGACTGCTCCTGGCAACCCTCATCCTGACCTCTGTTAAAAAAAAGTCACCAGAAAAATATAATCTCAAGCATTCACAGCATCACTAGAGTGTTATGTAAAGGAGCCATTGCTCTCCCCACACCATGCACAACTGGTTGGAGAGAGGAATGTGCCTGGAAGGTTAACTGACAGAGAATTAAAGTAGAACTATTGGCAAAAGGTTTTTTTTCTGAACCCCCTCACCCAGTAACACAGTTGTATTACTTGTTAATCTTGCCAGTAGACTAGAGCTGCACGATTCTGGCTAAAATGAGAATCACAATTTTTTTGCTTAGAAGATAGATCACGATTCTCGCAGCGTAACATCATCTTTCACATTAAAACAAAAAGAAATTGGGATAACTTTACTGTTTTTTTTTTATCATTCATTGAAGTGTATTTTTTCCCCCAAAACTGCATTTGAAAGACCACTAGGCAAATACAGTGTGACATAAAATATTGCAGCAATTGTCATTTTATTCCGTAGGGTCTCTGCTAAAATATATATATAATGTTTGGAGGTTCCAAGTAATTTTCTAGCAAAAAATATTGATTTTAACTTAAAACGGAGTTCCACCCAAAAGTGGAACTTCCGCTTTAACCACTCCTCCCCCCTTTACATGCCACATTTGGCATGTAATTTTTTATTTGGGGGGGAGTGGGGGCTTCGGTAGGAGTGGGACTTCCTGTCCCACATCCTCCTTCCGCCCAGGGACCGCTTAGGCGACTCGTCATATCGCCTAAGGCGGCCTCTCCCTGTAGGCGATGGCCTGGGACACTATCGCCTGTATACCCCTAGAGCGCAGCGCGAGTCGTGCATGCGCAGTGAGTGCCCGGCCGTGAAGCCGAAAACTGTCATGGCCAGGTGCCCACAGTGTGAATGGAGGCGCCGGGGGAGAGGAGCGATGCTCCAGGCGGCCGCGTCGCTGGACAGTGGAGCAGGTAAGTGTCTGTTTATTGAAAGCCAGCAGCTACACTTTTTGTAGCTGCTGACTTTTAAAAAACCTAAAGAAGTCTGGAACTCCGCTTTAAGATACAAAGGACTTTAAGTGGTTAAAGTTCCTGCATTTACACACAAAAGTTTGATCTAAGAAGGAGGTTAGTTACAATGTTTCATGTTGTTAAAAACTTGGCAGACTGCCCAGAAGTTTATCCCTTTGATCTAAACTTGGCAGACTGCCCGGATATTTTCTTTTGACAGCTGAGTGAGCAGATAAAGTCTCTCCACTTGGTATATAAGAAAGAATCTGCAAATTCTGCATTGGAGATCGTCAGGGGGGTTGAATCGAGATCACAATTTTTTAAAGATTAATTGTGCAGCTCTACAGTAGACCCATTACTTTTCCACTTCCTGTAATAGGTTGACAAAGGTGTTTGTTCTGCAGTGAGATAACTATAACGTTGTCACCCTGTAGACGGGGTTGTATAAATGGACATGTCGTTTTAGATGCACTTTAACTACTTCAATACAGGGCATTTTCACCTCCTTCCTGTCCAGACCAATTTTTAGCTTTCAGCGCTGTTACAATTTGAATGACAATTGCGCGGTCATACAATACTGTACCCATTTGAAATTTTGATAATTTTTTTCCCCACAAATAGAGCTTTCTTTTGGTGGTATTTGATAACCTCTGCGGTTTTTATTTTTTGCGCTATAAACAAAAAAATGCGTCAATTTTGAAAAAAACACAATATTTTTTACTTTTTGCTATAATAAATATCCCCCAAAAATATATAAAAAAACATATTTTTTTCCACAGTTTACGCCGATTTGTATTCTTCTACATATTTTTGGTAAAAAAATATCGCAATAAGCATATATTGATTGGTTTGCGCAAAAGTTATAGTGTCTACAAAATAGGGGATACATTTATGGCATTTTTAATGTTGTTTTTTTTTTTTTACTAGTAATGGTGGCAATCTGCGATTTTTATCTTGGCTGCGATATTGCGGCGGACACTTCGGACACTTTTGACACTATTTTGGCATCATTCACATTTATACAGCAATCCGTGCTATAAAAATGCATTGTTTACTGTATAATGTGACTGGCAGGGAAGGGGTTAACACTAGGGGGCGAGGAAGGGGTTAACTGTGTATCCTAGGGAGTGATTCTAACTGTAGGGGGAAGGGACTCACAAGGGGAGGAGACCGATCTGTGTTCCTCTGTACTAGGAACACACATCGGTCTCCTCTCCTCTGACAGGACGTGGATCTGTGTGTCTACACACACACACAGATCAACTGTCCTGCCGTGTTCACGGGCGATCGCGGGTGCCCGGCGGACATCGTGACCACCGGGCACTTGCATTGGGTGCCGAGTGACGTGGCGGGGGCAAGCGCCCCCTAGAGGCTCAGGGAAAAAAGACGTCATATGACGGCGGCCCGGGGGGACAAAGGGTTCCTGCCGCCGTCATATGTCGATGCGCGGTAGGGAAGTGGTTAAGTAAGTGATAAATTAAAGACTCACTCCATCTGATACTTTTTAAACAATTACAGCAGTAGTTTATATTTTCTTTTGGAAAACAAGGAGTATGGAAAAAATAGCTGCCAGTTGTAAGCATCCATGCCAGTAAAAAAGGTTTCCCTATGACTTTTATGTTTGCTGGACAATTTGGCCTCCATTTTTTAATTGTTAAATTATAACTAAAGGAAAAACGTTTTTTTGTGTTATAAATTAGATTAGATTAGACCTGTCTAGTTTTTTATTGCTGTCTATGCCCCTCTCTGTCTGCGCCCACCCTCTCTATTTGCCCTGTTTACTGTTATCGCAGAGAGTGAAATTTAAAGTGGTTGTAAAGGCAGAAGGTTTTTTATCTTAATGCATTCTATGCTTTAAGATAAAAAACCTGTGTGCAGCAGTCCCCTCCCCAGGCCCCCTATTACTTCCTCTAGCGATGTGCATGAGTGCCTTAGCCATCCAGCCCTTCTGATTGGCTGAGAAATAGCAGCAGCGCCATTGGCTCGCGCTGCTGTCCATCAAAGTTAATTAGACAATCAGGAGAGAGAGGGGGTGGGGCCAGGTCAGGGGTCCATGTCTGAATGGCCACACAGAGCTGTGGCTCAGCTTAGGTGCCCCCATAGCAAGCTGCTTGCTGTGGGGGCACTTGGCAGGAGGGAGGGGCCAGGAGCGCCGAAGAGGGACCCGAAAAGAGGAGGATGCAAAACCACTGCAACAGATCAGGTAAGTAGAACATGTTTGTTATTTTTAAAGAAAACAAAACTAGACTTTAGTATCACTATCACTTTAAAAAAAATCCAAAATTCAATACAGTATTGCCTGGTTTCAAAGGGTTCCACAGAAGCACAAATATTGTTGTCTTTGCAGCAGTTTGAATTTTGGGTATTGATTATGTACACAGTCATATACAGTATGTGTATATATATATATATATATATATTAGGAGTGCAACGGATCAAAAAACTCACGGATCGGATCGATCCTCGGATCAGGGGTCACGGATCGGATCATTTTCGGATCGGCAAAAAAAATAAAATAATAATAATGTTTTCAATTTCAGTTATTTCCAACACAAAACGGAGCTTATATGCTTAAATACAGTATTTGTAAATCCAACGGACTCTTTACATGTTAAATTTTCAAAGCAGCAGCAAACCTGCTGACCTTACATGGTTGCTAATGTGACAGAACACCTCTGATTTTCACATTTAACTAAATGTTAAATGTGAAAATCAGAGGTGTTCCGTCACATTAGCAATCATGTAAAGGTTTGCTGCTGCTTTTAAAATGTAAAATGTAAACAGTCCGATGGATTTCCAAATACTGTATTAAAGCTGATAAGCTCCGTTTTGTGTGGAAGCTTTGGGTGTAACAAGATGTCCGCTTGTCCCTTTCTCTCATTACTGTGTGGGGTGGAGCAAGATGGCGGCGAAACGTCATTAGAGCGGCCGCCGCCGGGTGTACCAAGATGGCCGCCGCTCCGGAGCTAGGCCGAAGCCGCGGCCTTCCCTACGGCCGAGGCTCCGGAGCGCTCCGCGGATCGCGTGGTGATTCGATCCGAACAGGGTGGCCCGTTCGGATCACAGATCACCACCGATCCGTTGCACCCCTAATATATATATATATATATATATATATATAAAACAAAAAAAAAAATGGGGGGGGTAAGGGGTATTAAAGCAGTAGAAAACCGCATCCTTAAAAAAAAAAAAGAAAACTGCAAGATAATGGCATAATGTGTCAGTATACTTATGCATACTAACATTATGAAATACTTACTTTAGAACAAAGCCCTCCAGCAGTGCTGTCACTGCTGATAGGACTTCCATCTTGACCCGGTCTTCCTTCCGGGTTCGCATGATGAATGGCCAAGCCGCAATGATGTCATGGCCGCGACACAGAGCTCTAAAGGGACAGCACGGGTATGCTGTCCTTTCAGAGCACATGCGCCAGTGACATCCTTAGGCGGCTTGCAGTGTGAATATCTCCTAAACAGCGCAAGCTTTTTGATCTCCCTTTTCCTATGTCCTCCACTGCAACTGATTTTACAAAATAAAAGCATATACAGGTCCTTCTCAAAAAATTAGCATATTGTGATAAAGTTCATTATTTTCTGTAATGTACTGATAAACATTAGACTTTCATATATTTTAGATTCATTACACACAACTGAAGTAGTTCAAGCCTTTTCTTGTTTTAATATTGATGATTTTGGCATACAGCTCATGAAAACCCAAAAATCCTATCTCAAAAAATTAGCATATCATGAAAAGGTTCTCTAAACGAGCTATTAACCTAATCATCTGAATCAACTAATTAACTCTAAATACCTGCAAAAGATTCCTGAGGCTTTTAAAAACTCCCAGCCTGGTTCATTACTCAAAACCGCAATCATGGGTAAGACTGCCGACCTGACTGCTGTCCAGAAGGCCATCATTGACACCCTCAAGCAAGAGGGTAAGACACAGAAAGAAATTTCTGAACGAATAGGCTGTTCCCAGAGTGCTGTATCAAGGCACCTCAGTGGGAAGTCTGTGGGAAGAAAAAAGTGTGGCAGAAAACGCTGCACAACGAGAAGAGGTGACCGGACCCTGAAGAAGATTGTGGAGAAGGACCGATTCCAGACCTTGGAGGACCTGCGGAAGCAGTGGACTGAGTCTGGAGTAGAAACATCCAGAGCCACCGTGAACAGGCGTGTGCAGGAAATGGGCTACAGGTGCCGCATTCCCCAGGTCAAGCCACTTTTGAACCAGAAACAGCGGCAGAAGCGCCTGACCTGGGCTACAGAGAAGCAGCACTGGACTGTTGCTCAGTGGTCCAAAGTACATTTGGAAATCAAGGTGCCAGAGTCTGGAGGAAGACTGGGGAGAGGGAAATGCCAAAATGCCTGAAGTCCAGTGTCAAGTACCCACAGTCAGTGATGGTCTGGGGTGCCATGTCAGCTGCTGGTGTTGGTCCACTGTGTTTTATCAAGGGCAGGGTCAATGCAGCTAGCTATCAGGAGATTTTGGAGCACTTCATGCTTCCATCTGCTGAAAAGCTTTATGGAGATGAAGATTTCATTTTTCAGCACGACCTGGCACCTGCTCACAGTGCCAAAACCACTGGTAAATGGTTTACTGACCATGGTATTACTGTGCTCAATTGGCCTGCCAACTCTCCTGACCTGAACCCCATAGAGAATCTGTGGGATATTGGGAAGAGAAAGTTGAGAGACGCAAGACCCAACACTCTGGATGAGCTTAAGGCCGCTATCGAAGCATCCTGGGCCTCCATAACACCTCAGCAGTGCCACAGGCTGGTTGCCTCCATGCCACGCCGCATTGAAGCAGTCATTTCTGCAAAAGGATTCCCGACCAAGTATTGAGTGCATAACTGAACATAATTATTTGAAGGTTGACTTTTTTTGTATTAAAAACACTTTTCTTTTATTGGTCGGATGAAATATGCTAATTTTTTGAGATAGGATTTTTGGGTTTTCATGAGCTGTATGCCAAAATCATCAATATTAAAACAAGAAAAGGCTTGAACTACTTCAGTTGTGTGTAATGAATCTAAAATATATGAAAGTCTAATGTTTATCAGTACATTACAGAAAATAATGAACTTTATCACAATATGCTAATTTTTTGAGAAGGACCTGTACTGTATATCCTTAATGTAAAATCCTTCTGGTTGGTTCAGTAACATCACAGCTCCTTCCCTTACTTGTCCAGTGATGACAATAGGTGGTCCTTTTTCCATGAAATGGCACAGTAAGTACTGCTTGCAGTGTGAATATCTCCTAAACAGCGCAAGCTTTTTGATCTCCCTTTTCCTATGTCCTCCACTGCAACTGATTTTACAAAATAAAAGCATATACTGTATATCCTTAATGTAAAATCCTTCTGGTTGGTTCAGTAACATCACAGCTCCTTCCCTTACTTGTCCAGTGATGACAATAGGTGGTCCTTTTTCCATGAAATGGCACAGTAAGTACTGCTTAGTGCAGCAGTACAGTGAGTACAGGCCACCATGATGATGCACTCCTAGGAGGAGCGTCTAATATAGTATGGATTCATAGGAATGGTGCTAGCCTTCATTCAGCACAAATGGCTGGAAAAATCTAGTGTTGGAACAGAATTAAACACAAGTAAAATGTTTAACTCAGTAGTAGGTGGAGTAGGGGTTGGTCAGGGGTGAACTCATAGTGGACTGACAAGAAAAGACTATTAACCTCCCTGGCGGTATGATTCTGTCAGATTTTAGGTGCTGAAAGCGGTACCATTATTCTGCATGGAAATTTGGCGTTTTATATTGCAGGCCTGTAATTCTTAGGAATAACTCACTTAAATCTGTCCAAACAAGACTCTAGTAGACATCCCGGGTATGATAAAGTTCAAAAAACAAAATTATACATTATAATAAAAGAAATAACTATAAAATAATTATAACAAATAATATAATAATAATAATAAAAGTGTTTTTCAGTGTTTGATGACGAATTTCCCCACAAATCGCTATCGCTTAATTCTGCGAGTGATTCTAATTTATTATCGCTGTTTTTTAGCTGGTCTAAAACCACTTTTGACATAAAGGGACACTTTTTGGTTGCTATGGACAATCTCCAGTTTCTAGGCAGAAAGTATATAAAAGTGCATGCAGGACACTGGGCAGACCACTAGGGACAATGGGGGTGTGTAATTATTACATACAGTACTGTAATCTGTAAGATTACAGTGTACTGTATGTATACTGTGTTTTAACTTTTTTGAATTTGGCGCCGATCTCCGTCCCCGTGCGTCGTAACGTCAGAGGGAACGGAGCTCCGCGGCACTCGGAAGTGTGTGAATCGAGCGAGGAGACAGCTCGATCACACAGCGGAGAGGCATCGCAGGATCCAGGGGACAAGGTAAGTAACTCTGCCTGGATCACTGCGATGCAGCCCGAGTCTGGCTCGGGGTTACCGCTTTTGGTGCTGAAATTTAACCCCGAGCCAGACTCGGGAATACCGCTAGGAAGGTTAAGACTGCCACCCACCCGCATGCCTGCAAATTGAGAGCCATCATAAATAAGACGTGAAGAATAAGACATTTGCATTGCTGATGCTCTCCTATCATTGGACCATCTATGCTTTCAGCTAAGGCATAGGTATCCCTATCAGTGATTTCTTTCTACCCTAGACCCGGTTCACACAGGGACGGCACGACTTGTCCCACGACTCTGCCGGGCGATCTCCACTCAACTTCAGAGGTGACTAGCAAAATGACTTCTGTATTGAAGTCAATGGTAGTTGCACCGAAGTCGTCCCGAAGTAGTACAGGAACCTTTTTCTAAGTCGGAGCGACTTGAGTCGCTCCTATTAGAACGGTTCCATTGTACAGAACGGGACGTGAATTGTCAGGCGGCTGAGTCGCCTGACGAGTCGCCCCTGTGTGAATGGGCTCTCACTGTGCAATGACCCAGCATTAATCCACAATCCATTTGTTACTTTAACCCCTATGAGTGCATTTCTTATTTTTTAAATACATTTTCTGAATTTTACTTACTACACTATGCAGGTTTTGTGAAAAGCCTTTGCCAGCTTTTTAATGCTGTATATTTCCTTGCTGGTTAGTTCTGTCCTCACTATTTATCCTGAGGGCCATTGTCAACGGGAGAGAAAGTTAGAGGAATGCAAGATATTAGACATGTCTTTCAATGGGGATTCTTGTTCTGGTGCCATCTGCCTAATTTCGTTTTTTCCTCATTTTAGGGGAATGAAAGAAGTTTTGGCTGGATTTTCATTTCAATATAAAAGTGGGAAGGATAACAGTATTATAAGATTTTAAAGCGGAGTTCCACCCAAAAGTGGAACTTCCGCTTTAAGCACTCCTCGCCCCCTTACATGCCAAATTTGGCATGTCATTTTTTTTGGAGGGGGGGAGTGGGTACTTACTTTTGAGTGGGACTTCCTGTCCCACTTCCTCCTTCTGACTACAGGCCGCCTAGGCAACTCCTCCTCTCCCCCTAGACGGCCCCTCCCTCTCGTCAATCTTCTGGGACACGTGACAGGTCCCAGAAGATTGCTTGTCCACTGGGAGCATGCACAGTGTGTGCCTGGCTGCGAAGCTGCAAGCTGTCACGGCCGGGTGCCCACAGTTCCAATGAAGGCCCTGTGGAGAGGAGGGTGGAGGGGAGCGGGGCTCCGTGCGGTCGCATCGCTGGACCGTGGGACAGGTGAGTGTGTGTTTATTAAAAGTCAGGAACTACACTGTAGCTGCTGACTTTTATTAAACAAAAAAAGCCTGGAACTACGCTTTAAGTAATGCTCTTGTATCTGCAACCTGCAGGTGCCAGTGCAAGAAAGCTGTAGTTGTATCTTATAATTAACCTTCAGGCAAATAAATAAATACAAATCCTTTTTATTTTGTAAATGAGATGAATACCTGTCTCCAAGTATTCAGATATCGCTTTTTGTTATCCTCTGTAGAGCAGCACACAAATTGGGACAGCAAGGGTCAGTACTCTAAACCAGTGTTTCTCAACCTTTTTTCAGTCAAGGCACCCTTTAAAATGATGGACAATCTCAAGGCACCTTCCAAAATTATGCAAATTTTTGAGGCGCCCTATTCAACTGGTACTGACTAGTATTCCAAAGTTTCTCTTCTCCCTCAGTTTTTCTCCATCACTTAGCTGAGGAGACCCCAAAGCTGATTGAGAGAGGAAAGGGAGCGTCAAACAAGGATTATATGCAGGCAACTGACATCCTCCTTATCAACTGATAATGCCATTGGTCATTAGGAGGTTGGCAGCTAGAAGGTTGTAATGGTATACAATGAAAACCTGTGGCTTTTGTAACTAAAAGGCAGGTTTTATCCACCCATTGACTTGTATACAATTTTGGGGCAATTTGTAGGCATTTTGCCAAGGCACCCCTGAAGAAACCTCAGGGCACCCCAGGGTGCCTGGACAACCTGGTTGAAAAATGATGCTCTAAGCTACACTAATTAAAATGTATTGCATGTGGGTGTGCTGGAAACTATGAAAAAGGAAAGGATGGAGGCAGGCAGCAGACAGTGGTGTAATCCAGAGGCTGGGAAGTGTCGGGGCAGGTGGCAGACAGTAGTGAAATCCAGAGGCTGGCAAGTGTGAGGACAGGTGGCATACAGTAGTGTAATCCAATGGCAGGCAACGGTCAGGGCAGGGGGCAGAAAGTAGAGTAATCCACAGGCTAGGGCAAACATCAGACAGTACATTAATTAAAAGTCTGGCAAGGGTCAGGGCAGGTCCCAAACAACAGTGCCTGACACTTGCCAGGCAAAGGGTCCGCCAGAGGCAAGCAAAGGGTCAGAACTGTAGACTGTAGAACAGAGCACCATGCTTGTGCAAGGGGACCTATCATAAACCCATGGGCTTATGAGATTTAAATAATGTGCCTGAGGCTGAAAACAGGAAGGTGCTGCAGCCACAGCCAGACCTGTTTCTCAGCCATGGATGTGCAGCCAGGGGCTGCATCAAAGTTGGGTATCTCCAGCTGTAATGACAGCCTGAGCTGCAGACCCCTGAGAGGCCAAGACAGATTGTGTGGGACATGGTTAGGATAGTAAGTGAAGAACATTCCTAACAGGTTCCTGGCTTCGTAAAATGGAGATGAACTGCTTTGTAACCTGAAAAACCCTTTTACTAATTTCCATGTGTTGAGGTCGTAGATTTTATGTTTCTGTTAAACTCATCTGTTTATATTCTTGCAAACCGATCTAAAAATTGTAATTTGCTTTTAAACAAAGTTGCAGTAAAATAATGTGTATAATTGAGCTGTTTAGAGTACATCATATCTTCTTATGTGTCTGGAACATATTTATTACATCTGGTGTCTGCTGTCCGTGGTGGGAAACAGACAATAACAAAAATGCTGTGAATGCACATGTTTAACAATGATTTATTAAACAGTATGATTGTAAATTAGTAAAGAGAATATCAAATGTCTTTAATTTTTGAATACTACAGAATATAGACAAATGTGAAAATGGTGCATCTGAAAGTAGTGATGGTCTGATGTTTTCTCTTGCAAGCTCCTCTGTCAATCCTATCTAAAAGGTAGACTGCTGACACATATAATATTTTGAATTAAAACTTCCATGTAAACTTAAAAAGGGGGCATAGCCTACCTGCTAAACAATAACTTTATTACTGGCAGTCAGCTTCCCAAAGGGGGAAGCTCGGCTTGTCTGCCTTCTTCCTCTCTCCGCTGCCACATTTGGCACCTTTTTTGGGGAGGCGGTGTGGGTACCTGGTTTTGACAGGTACCTGCTCCCATTCCTGGTGTCCTGCCGAAAAAGGTCCCCCGGCGGATAATGACCTCCCTGTACTGCACAGGCGCAGCGCTTGCGCAGTACGAACCACAACGGAGCCACCGAAAATAACCGAAGATGAACACCTGTGAGTCAGCTGTACACAGCGCCTGCACAATAACCATGACATTGTGGCAGGCACTGCCGCACGCTCCAGATGCTTGTGCTACTCTGCAAGGGGCGGGTGTATTACTGTTATATCGTGTAAGGGGCGGATGGTTAAAAATCGGCCTCTTCTGTAGCCATCCGCCCCTTACACGATATAACAGTAATACACCCGCCCCTTGCAGAGTAGCACGAGAATCTGGAGCGTGCGGCAGCATCTGCCACAATGTCGTGGTCATTGCGCAGGCGCCGTGTACATCTGACTCACAGGTGTTCATCTTCGGCTATTTTCGGCGGCTCCGTTGTGGTTCGTACTGCGCAAGCGCTGCGCCGGCGCAGTACAGGGGGTCATTATCCGCCGGGGGGACATTTATCGGCAGAACACCGGCTCAGTTCGCCATGGTGAACTGAGCCAGAAGATCGGCCCCCCTCCCTTCCCTGTAGCCGACCCATTCACAAAGCACATCATGCTTTGCGTAGTATGAAAACTTATATAGAGGCGTGAATTTACATTGTGCTTTACATGTTTATTATACATTCACATCAGTCCCTGACCTCTAGGAGCTTGCAATCTAAGGTCCCTAATTTGCATTCATACGTACATATACTAGGGCTAATTTAGACAGGAGCCAACAGCTTGTGTTTGGAGTGTTGGCGTAAACAGGAGTACCTGGAGGAAACCAACGCAGGCACAGGGAGAGCAGGCAAACTCTGTGCAGGTAGTGCCATGGTTGGGATTCGAACCGTCAACCCTAGTGCTGCTAGGAGGAAGGTGGAGTTATTGATTTAGTGACTCGTCTTCAGGTATATAAATCTCAGCTGGTCCACATTATAGGTAATGCCTGCTTTTTGGTTCTAGTTTGGCATTGCATTGCATGAATTGTTTTCTCCATGCAAGCAGGAAAGGACTACTCCTTCTTTTTATGATGTTTGACCTGTTTAAACATACTGCGTTACAACAGGAGCTGATCTGATTATGGTGTTTGTATGAGAGATGATATCTTTTCAACACCCATATGGCAACCAAATGTATGAATTTAAATAGATGAAGTTCTTTGATGGTCCTTAAGCTTTATTCCAGTGAAGTAATTCAGTATTTGAATCAGCATGAACTAGCCTTTAGGTTTTAGAGCTCTCTCATTCTCGCACTCGTGGGTTATGGTCTTTTCCTACACACAAATGCATTTTATGCCCTAGAGAGAAGCATGAGCAAGGTAAACTATGGTTTGCAAACAAAACCGTATTATTTTTTCTTGCTGCATCTAAGCCCTACCATAAGAAATCTAATGAGCAATTCTCTCTAATTGCTGTTTGCTCACACTGGCAAGCTGTTGTTAGTGCTTCAAGTGGAACTGCCATATGGCCCTACATTAACTCAACAGATTTTACCACGCTAACATTGTTAAATTGAAAGGGAAGATTTAGAAGTCTTCAAAAGAGCGTGCAACCTTCCTTGCTATTTCTTTGAGATAGACCATCATGGAAACGGCATTGCTTCTGGTTTCTGCCACTTTGGAATGTGTATAGCGACCGTGAGCAACCCAGTTCATTATAAGGAACTGTCACCTAATAAAGTTGCCTTTCGCCATGTAGTTTTGTCTTATAATTTGGCTAACCTTTGTCACATTCTAGAGAAGGCTTATCACAAAATATCACATTAAAGTGTATGTAAACCCTAAGGACCCATTCACACCACACAGCGTACGTCATTGTGTGCATAATGTGTGTATGTTGGTGTGTGTTGTGAAGGCACGCTGCCGTGCGTGGAATCTCTTTGAATACATTGCAGTCCTTGTTTTTTTTTGTTTTGTTTTTTATTTGAATGTAATTAATATGCACTTCTGTGGGCTGTGATGCGTTACAGTGCATCAGAACCCATTGCACAACAATGCAACATGTCCTAATCCTTTCAGCCCACACCAACACAGTGGGATCCATTCACAAAAATTATGATTTAAATCAAGCCTTTTTACTCACGTGCGATATTTAGGTGTCTGGACACATTTTGCCTAAATATTGCATGCAATCCTTAAACTGTCAATTCACAATCATGTACGCTGAAAACGTTTGGTAAAGGTGTTAAACAGAAGGGAATAAATAATTAAATGCAGGCAAAAATTAAGACGTGGTCCAGGCATGCAGTATTTATGGAATGTGTGCTCATTGTTAAGGAGCGGGCGGGGGCCACGTCCTTAAGAACTGATGAGTAATCAGCTACAGGGTGTATAAAAATCAATGATTTAAAAACATAATCAGATTTTTTTGATTTTTATCAAATTTATTTTAATAAAATGCTTTCGGAGTAAAAATCTATCCAAAGATAATTTTCTATTTAAGATACATTAATAATATAGTTTATTCAGCATGACATGGAGCTTAGCTATGTAGCAGGAGGCTGTATATTTTTGGTAAACTCATTCAATGAATCCAAGCTCTGCAAGCTGAGATAACATGCACTGCATTGATGCATTCACACAATGTCACAGTAACCATGAGATAAAACAAAGTTCAGAAATATTCCTTTATCCCATTGTTTGGAAAATCTATGTACACTACAAACTGTATGATGTTTTGATAACCTGACAGCTTATTATTCTAAATAGGAAACCTTCATTTTGTTTGCAAATATTAAAGATCCTAACAACCAGCAAGAATAAGTCCTTAAATTTAAAGAACAGTGGGCATCCACTCACCTGCTGCTGCTACGTCCCTCACCTTGTTGTGTCCCTTCTGCATCACCAGCCATCCCATTAAAGTGAATGGGACTGTCGGTAAATCAACAGCGGGTCAGAGGAGGAGCTGCTGCAGGACAGAGATGACAGTTGCTGTTTAAAAATTATGATTTAAATCAAGCCTTTTTACTAGTGATTTAAATCATGATTTAAATTGTGGTTTCATTTGATTTGATTTAAATCAAATCCACCCTGATCAGCTGTCAGCGAGGTTTCCCACTGACAGCTCAATGTAAAAAAAAGATTTACCATCAATGGAAAAAATAAGGGAAAAAAAAACAACCATGCCCAAATAAAAAAAAAAATTGTGGAACTTTTAGGTATCTGAAAGCCCCCTTTAACAAGAAGGCCCACCGATCCTTGCCCTCCCCCATGTGAATGAGTATGGGGTGGCAGGGTCACCCAGTGATGTCACTGGGTGACTCTGCAGCCTTGGGATGTCATCAAATAGGGGCATGCTGGGGCAATGATGTCACAAGGGGGCGGGGTCACCCAGTGACATCATCGTGTGCGCCGCTTAGTTATTTAAGATCTGTCAGAGGGCGGAAGCCTTTGACGGGAGCGCAATTTTTTTCCCCGGGCTGGCAGTGTCAGCAGGCATCGTGATTGACGATGGATCAATGCCAGGACATTTTTTTTTTTCATTTTTATATTTTAACCACTTTCATACCGGGCCTATTCTGGCACTACTCTCCTACATGTAAAAATCATAATATTTTTGCTAGAAAATTACTCAGAACCCCCAAATATTATATATGTTTTTTTTAGCAGACACCCTAGGGAATAGAATGGCGTTCATTGCAACTTTTTATCTTGCACCGTATTTGCGCAATAATTTTTCAAATGCTTTTTTTTGGAAAAAAACGGTTTCATGAATTAAAAAATAACAAAACAGTAAAGTTAGCCCAATTTTTATAATGTGAAAGATGATGTTAAATAGATACCTAACATGTCACGCTTTAAAATTGCGCACACAGTCATGGAATGGCGCCAAACTTCGGTACGTAAAAATCTCCATAGGCGACGCTTTAATTTTTTTTTTTTACAGGTTACCAGTTTAGAGTTGCAGAGGAGGTCTAGTGCTAGAATTGTTGCTCGCGCTGTAACGCACGTGGCGATGCCTCACATTTGTGGTTTGAACGGCGTTTACATACTTACGTGTGTGTTCGCTTCTGAGCGCGAGCTACCGAGGACAGGGGCATTTTAAATTGAATTTTTTTAATTTTACTTAATTTTATTTTATTTTTACACTTTTTTTGACATTTTAATTTTTTGGATCACTTTTATTCCTATTACAAGGAATGTAAACATCCCTTGTAATATGAATCTATCGTGACAGGTTCTCTTTATGGAGAGATGCGGGGTCAATAAGACCCCACATTTCTCCTCCAGGCTGGAAAGCATGAGTTTGAAAAAAAAAATCACCGATCTCATCGCGGCTTTGTTTACATCCGGGAACCCGGACGTGACCTCATAACGTCGCACCCTGGCCTCCGACGGTCATAGAGATGACTGTTAACCATCTGGTCAACGGAAATCTCTATTGTAATCATCCGGCGCCAACCGATTCTTTCTCCGGGCCCCTGATGGCACAGGAGAGCCCGGAGAAGCATCGGATGATGGCGGGAGGAGTGACGTCCCCTCCACGCCCCCTCCC
Source organism: Rana muscosa (assembly GCA_029206835.1). Lineage (NCBI taxonomy): Eukaryota > Metazoa > Chordata > Amphibia > Anura > Ranidae > Rana > Rana muscosa. The sequence continues at coordinate 85,218,469 of CM055122.1, read as the reverse complement.
GTCACCCATAAGAATGATCAATCGGCGGAACTGCCGCTATGATCATTTTTATCGTGCACAGAATCGCCGGCTGGAAATTATGATATCTGAATGATGCCTGCAGGCATCATTCAGATATCCCCGCTGAAAGTCCAGGACGTCATGAGACGTACTTGGGCTGGAAGTGGTTAAATAAAATAAAATAAATAAAAAATATTTTTTTAATAAAAACTGGCTACTACCTTTTTTTACCGTACACCTTTTTTTGTGAACGAGTAGGGGTATTACCTGCCCCTACTCATTCACATAGGAGAGGGTTGGGATCTGGGCGCCTCCCTTGTTAAAGGGGGCTACCATATTCTGATAACCCCCCTGCCCGCAGACTTCCACAACCACCGGCCAGGGCTGTGGGGAAGAGGCCCTTGTTCCCATCAACATGGGGTCAAGGTGCTTGGGGAAGGGGGGGAGGCAGAGCCCACGTTGAGGGCATGTGTCCTGGTATGGTTGTTTTTTTCATTGTCGGCAGTTTTCTTTTTACATTCAGTTGTTAGTGGGGAACCCCAGAAAGCTGATGACTCATCGGCTAAGGATTTTCTTAACAACCATGTTGTTTACTGGTTGTTAAGGATGTCAGCGGCCACGCGCTCCTTAACAATGCCTATTTACTAATGAAGATAAATATGCCGGCTACCGTCAGGCGTTAAATTGCCACATGTTTTCAGTACTAAAATACCTCTAGACATCATAAAATAACTCATTCGGTATTTTAGTAGTGTTTTTTTGTTCATGCCCAAAAACTTTGAAAAACACTGATTGGTATTGTACCGCAATTTTTAAGGTGCTCCATACCGCTTTGTGAACGGAGCCCAATGTGTTGGTGTGAACTAAAGCTGTAGAACATAAGGCAAATTCATGTTTTGGGATGGCGCTGAGCAGAATTGCTTGTGAACGAGCTGCCAATATATTTTTCAATATGTGTGGTATTATGTTTTACTCTATACAGTTTTCTTAAAGCTAGACTAAATAAAATACGTAAATCAATGCAGCTCATTAACATAAATACACCCCTTAAATGCAAGCAGTGTAAGTATCTGTGTTAGACCTAGTTTCAGCCTATTGCAGTCCCCGTACAGTAAAGCTGGCCAAAGATGACTCTTTTTTTTGGTCAGCAGGCAGGCTGAAAAAAAAAAAAAGAAGTTTCCTCGATCCACACAAGCAAGATGGATGAAGGAATACTTCTTGCTGGGACACTGTGTTGCTGCACTGATCAGCTGCTGCAGCCGCTAATCAGGACAAGTTTTCCAACATTCCTGTTCGATAAAAGTTGCTCTAGCGATCAACTCTGTTCAACAGGGTTGGCCACAGATTGATCGAAATGTTGCCCGTTTTGGTGAACTGGACAAATTCAGTTGTAGGAAACTTTAGGCTGAAGTATGAGAGGAAGAAACTGTACAAGCAGCCAAACAGTTTATGCGTTAACAAGAAGCATGCTGATAGGAAGAGAAAGCTGCTTCTCTTTTCACTGTCCAGTCTCAGGCTTGGGTGGGCCAAGAAGAATGTGGGCCTAGAGGATATGGGTTGAATAATTCTGGTCATCAGACAGAGGACATATAGCAGTAGAAAAAAAAATACGACAGGGAAAATCTCTGGGTTTAAAGTGGTTGTAAACCCGGTAAAATTATTTTTTTTTTTTATAACAACCTGGAAGAGAAAGGCATAATGAGCTAATATGACTAGCATAATAGCTCATTATGCATCACTTACCTTAGGTCGGGGCCCCCGAAGCCGTCCTCGTTTCCTTCAGCCGCATCCATCGCTGCGGCGATAGCTGGAAGGTTACTTCCGGGTATCGCCGCACCAGCCAATCACAGCGCCGCTCCGGCGCTGTGATTGGCCGGAGCGGCGGAGACGTCACTCTGCGAATGCGCGCGAGAGCCGTCACAATCGGCTACGCCCAGCTATTGCTGGGAAGTAGCCGATTTTGTGAATGGGATTAACCCCATGAATGCGCCTGTCATTTTTAGTAAATATCTCCTAAACCGTGTAGGTTTAGGAGATATTTCTTGCACCTACAGGTGAGCCTTAATCTAGGCTTACCTGTAGGTGCAAGTTGAAAAAGTGGGTTTACAACCACTTTAAGGTAGACATTGCAGCAATTGTGGGTTTTGTTATTTTATCACTTTTATCTTGTTATTTTTGGCTAACGTTCTGCTTTGTTCAATTTTGTGGAACTGTTGCAAAGTTTTTTACTTGGAGATTTTGCCACTAACAGCACTTTTTGTTGCAGGCTGACAGTGTTAGGCCACTGCCTCGCAATTAGCAGCGTTGTCAGTCTGCTATGTGTACTAAATAAAGCTGTGCATACACAAAGCACACTTTGACAGGTGGGCAACCCTATCAGCACCCTCATCCTTTAAAATGAAAACTGAAGGAGCCGGATGGTTATTGGCCAAACAACACCTACATTCAGTCAGATGAAGGCTCTCCGATCAGGGTATTTTGGCAGCCAACATCAAATGTATCTATCTGTTTAGCATGGATAGAGGTATCTGTTAGAATTTCCTTCATTCAGCCTGCAGGCTGAACAAAAACTTCTAGGTGTCTATGATCAGCTTAAAGTGTAAGTAAACCCCCCTACCATTTTCAGCCAAGGAAGCTGCCATCTTTGCCTCTGTTCAATCTCCAACTGCCATGATGCTGCACTTGTTATCAGTTGTGACACCAGCCATTGGATGAATTGACAGTTTGGTTGAGAGCACAACCAATGGGAGTGTTACATTTTGGGTACGTGCCGTAAATGAAACTGTTTTATGGATGGGTTTACTTCCGCTTTAAGTTTGCCTTTGGGCTACTTATCAGGTCTATCAGACAGACTGCTTATAAGCAAATTAAAGCCTCGTACACGCTACTATTTTTTTTTTTTTCGTCCAACCAAGCAGGTTGATTGAAAAAAACTGACAGCTCAGGTCGGAGCCGCGTTTCTAATAATCCAATGTTAGTAAAGCGATCGCCCCTGCTATGATATTGTGTTCTGACAGGGGGACGGCCCCCCACCAGAACACTTCAGCCTGCGCTCTCAGCCATTGGCTGGGAGAGGAGAACGGGAGCCGGCCGTCAGACCATTTTCAGTCATGACCCTCCCACAGAAGCCGGCCGAATGGCCAGCTTCTGTTGTACCGCCTGCCGTACACATGGGCCAAATGTCGGCCGGTTTCTATTGAACTGGTCGATGCCGCCCAACATTCGGCCCGTGTGTACTAGGCTTAAAGGAGTGCGCACGGCAGGCTGACAATGGTGATAGTATAAAGTGACTCAAGCGCTGATGTGAATTAGTGAATTCAACCAATAAATATAAGATAAAAAAATGATAAAATCCGCAACTAAAAATTGTGCTCTGACACTGTGATAAATAGATTAAAATGTGAAGTAGTGCTAAAATCAACCTCCTAATTATAAATCGCAAATACTCATCATATGGTGAAATGAATAAAAAAATGCAAATAAATAACATATGATATGAACACTGATGTCCTATTAAATAAACAAATAGTGAGGGAAGAATCAAAGAAAATATATATAGAAAACGTCCACCAATTGGTGTGGATGAGCTTGCCTGAAGCTGTGCAATCACTGCAAAAGGTTCCTGGTGATTTTGTTACAATCCTGTTCACAGACCAATAGGTAGAAGCTTCAGGTGCTTTAACATGAGATCCTATTCCGGGATTGCCTCGTGTAGTATAACTCTCAGAAAGAACCAGAGAAAATAAAACATAGCACAGTAAGCTGTTGATAACCTATCCCTTGATAAAGTGACGTGACAAGTGACGTAACGCGTAGGGGATGAGCCTAGTGACGATACCCAGGAAACACAGACTGAGGAGCTCTACATTGGCAAGCTCATCCACACCAATTGGTGGACATTTTCTATATATATTTTCTTTGATTCTTCCCTCACTATTTGTTTATTTAATAGGACATCAGTGTTCATTTCATATGTTATTTATTTGCATTTTTTTATTCAATTCATAATACGATGAGTATTTGTGATTTATAATTAGGAGGTTGATTTTAGCGCTACTTCACATTCTATTCTATAGGCTGACAATGGTGCTGTTAACCTGCACACTATAGCTCATGATTTACAGGGTGCAACGTTTATGTATAAACATGTGGCAAATGTAAAATAAGGCCATTGTGTGTGGGTCTGATTGGCTGCTATAGGCAAATGCTTGAGTTTTCTTTGCTTAGATTTTTATAAATGATCACAAGTGTATTGGCTGAACACATGCATTCATTAGTATAAACCTGGTTCTATTCATAGACAGCATGCATACAAAGGAGCACTCAAAAAAATAAATAAAAAAAATAACCTAGGTAAGGGGAAATAATGACAGCCAAGCAACAAGAATATCGATGTTTTTCAGTCAGGGAAGCTCTTTATGTACACTTGATATGGTTCCCTCACCACTGCATGGCTTCCTTAGGTTTCAAAACACTGATTAAAGAAGACTCTTTTTTGATCTCCTTGAAAGAAAGTTTTTTTTTTATTATTGGCAACAAACATATTTTCCTTGATATCAAATCATTTGTGTGGCATTCATTTAAAGTAATCCAAGCACATTTGCAATTTGCATTATATTTTCCGCTCCCCCATAAGATTGCCTCTGTTATATTTATGCACTATTTATGCCTTCAGACTGTTCTCGAACGCTCAGACTTTCAGAAGTTCCAGTTATTCATAGCTGGGATGCCTGCAGTTGCTTACTTTAATAGGTCTACCATGGTAATCATTGCAGATTTGTTCCAGAAGGGCTTTTCAATTGTTCCAGGTGTGCAGTACGTGTGGTTGATAGCCTAAATTGTCCTTGCTGTCATAACTTATTAATATCTCCTTGCCACAAATTTCAGCTTCAAAACAAGAAGGCTGTAAATATTTAAAGATTTGTGTTCTCTTAATACATATATCACTTGGAAAGTACAACGGAGCAGAAGAATATTGACTATTATGTCTTAAAACAAGGGTTCAAATTAAATAAAGCAATCAATGGATTGTTCTGTAAATGTGATTGTGAAACTTGTCCTCCATAAGTGTACCATTGAAAACTGCCATTTTGAATAAGGTTTAAATGACCATGCTATATATATATATATAATACATTTATTCAGGAAAAAAAAAAACAACTGATAAATTAAGGATGGGACCTAAATGGATTTTAATTTAAAATGACAGTGGCGGCATAATACATAAACCATCCTTGTAGAATACAGTTTGTGGGTGTTTCCCTCGGTAATGTCTCCAAAAAAATCAATGTTTTCATAAGCACTTTGCCTGTCAATCACTAGGCACATTACCAGCCTGGCCTGCTAATGATAAAGAATAACAAAGGCAAGGGGAGTCTTTAGAACAGCAGCTGCAGTCAGCTGGAACAAATTGAACAACTCAATGTCCAGTCGGTAGTGGGTGAAGAGCAAGGTAGTGGTCTCCCGAAGCTCCATGCTTCATGTTAATTTGAACTTGTCAGCTTGTAGCAAACTGATTTACAAAGTTTGAGAATTAAAGTGTATATAAAGCCAAGGACAAAAATGTATTATATTACAGCTTACCAGTCCTTAAAAGAGAAGTATTTTTTCAGAATCATACTTACCTAGGTGGATACAGCATTGGTCCAATGCTGCATCTGTCCCCCGCTGGCTCTAAGACTGAGAACCGAATGATCAAACACCACCAATCGCTTAGTTCTCAGGGCTCCCTGAGCAGAGAGCTGGTGGCTCTCAGTCAACGCTGTCTGCTCTGCCCCCCCCCCCCACGTTTACTGGAGTGCTGGGCTGTGGAATGGGCAGGAGTGGCCGACACAGGCTCTCACCGGCTCTGTGACGTCAGCCAAGAGTGGTCTGCTAAAAACGGGTCACAGGAGTGCAGAAAGAACTCACTGCTGTGTCTGAGCCAATGAGGTGGCTCTCTGCACATCGCTGGATCGAGATCAGGCTCATCTTAATATAAAAGGGGGGGGTAGCTTCGTGCAGAAGTTTTTTTTATACCTTAATGCAGATAGTGCATTAAGGTAAAAAATCTACTGCCTTTAGAACCACATTAACCCCCTGACCAGTGAGACATTTGTGCTTATAGTACACCTGTGCCCAGACTATGGACATTAAAGAAAGGTTAACAAATAGTACGAGAGCTTTACAACAAGCCATCCATGATCCATCTAGTTGTGTTTTCTGACATAATTAATTCTCAAAGTTCCTTAAAGATCATAACAAACACTCAAAAGTTCTTGCTGGATAGAAGTCCCTTTCTGACATGACACATGCAGCAGGGCAGGGGAGTACCTCAATTGCATATTGGGCCACTGCCCATGTTTGCTTGACCAGGGCAAAAATGCTCTTATATGCAATAAAAAAAAAAAGTTAAAACAATAAAAAATTGTAATCAATAATCATGTTAAAAAATACTTAAACAAAAAGTGATGGTGGGAAATATCAGTGAGGGATATGCTCAGGTCAAACACTAGAGGAAGGGGTTCACCAGTTTTTCCTCGTGTATGTTTTAGTAGGGCACTATTTTCCACAACCAGTGCCTTAAAAAAGTATTCATACCCCTTGACATTTTCCAAATTTTGTCATGTTACAACCAAAAACGTAAATTTATTTTATTGGGATTTTATGTGATAGACCAACACAAAGTGGCACATAATTGTGAAGTGAAAGGAAAATGATAAATGGTTTTCATTTTTTTTTTACAAATAAATATGTGAAAAGTGTAGCGTGCATTTGTATTCAGCCCCCCTTTACTCTGATACCCCTAACTAAATTGTAGTGGAACCAATTGCCTTCAGAAGTCACCTAATTAGTTAATAGACTCCGCCTGTGTGTAATTTAATCTCAGTATAAATACAGCTGTTCTGTGAAGCCCTCAGAGGTTTGTTAGAGAACCTTAGTGAACATACAGCATCATGGAGGCAAAGGAACACGTATTGAACATGTATTTTTGTGACCTGATTTTAAAATAAAGGAACACCTTTTTTTGGAGTGCGGCTGTCCAAATCTTCTTCAATTTTCGCAGGTCAGGAATAAAGTTGTGGAGAAGTTTAAAGCAGGGTTAGGTTATAAAAAATATCCCAAGCTTTGAACATCTCACTGAGCACTGTTCAATCCATCATCTGAACACAAGGGATGTTGTTCATCCCCTCTGATAGCAATAAAAAAAATTAAAGATAAGGTGTAATCTTTTAAAAATAAAATAAATAGTAATAAAAATACATTTTTAAAGAGCCCCTGTTTCCCAGTGCTCATGTGCAAATGTGCCATATATGTAAGCGATTGCACCACACATGAGAGGTATCGCCGCAAATGTAAGAGCAAGGGAAATAATTCTAACACCAGTTCCCTTTGTAATTCTAAACTGGTAACCTGTAAAGGCTTTTAAAGCGTCGTCTTTGGAGATTTTTAGGTATTGTAGTTTGGGCAGACACAACTTTAAAATGTGACATGTTTGGTCATCTGTTTACTCGGCATAACATCGTCTTTTATATGTTATCAAACAATTATTTATTATATTCAGTTTTTTTGCATTAAAATTAATTAAAGTGTATTTTTTCCAAATAGAAAACATTTTCTCAAATATTGTGTGTAGTTTTCTACCCAAAAAATTATGTTTTATACATGTAGGAGAGGAATGTCAAAATTGACCCAGACTGGAAGTGGTTAAGGCCTCTCTCTGCTTTCAGAAAATAATTAATGTTTTGGGGGTTTTAAGTAATCTTCAGGCCTAAAATAATTTTTTAAGCATGTATGCAAATAACACAAAAACACATCTGGTAATGAAAAGGTTAACCACTTAGGGACCGCCGTACGCCGATGTACGTCGGCAGAATGGCACAGCTGGGCACAAGTGCGTACAGGTACGTCCCTTTTAAGATCCCAGCCGTGGGTTGCAAGCACACCTCGGTCCTCTTCTCCGTGACCGTCCCCGCAGGAACAACGGACCCGATCACCGCCGGTGTCCCGCGATCGGGTCACAGAGAGGAAGAACGGGGAGAGGTAAGTGTAAACAAACCTCTCCCCGTGCTTCCTAGTGAGAGTGTCACTGATCGTCTGTTCCCTGTCATAGGGAACGACGATCAGTGATGTCACACTCTAAGCCACGCCCCCCCACAGTAAGAAACACACATCAGGGCACACTTAACCCCAACAGCGCCCCCTCCTGGTTAACCACTTTACTGCCAGTTTCATTTTTACAGTAACCAGTGCATTTTTATAGCACTGTTCGCTGTAAAAATGACAATGGTCCCAAAATAGTGTCAAAAGTGTCCGATGTGTCCGCCATAATGTCACAGTTATGAAAATCTCTGATTTTTTATTACTAGAAAAAAAATTATTAATAGAAATGCAATAAAACTATCCCCTATTTCGTAGACGCTATAAATTTTGCGCAAACCAATCAATAAACGCTTATTGCGATTTTTTTACCAAAAATATGTAGAATGTTTTTTTATAAATTTTTTGGGGATATTTATTATAGCAAAAAGTAAAAAATATAGAATTTTTTTCAAAATTGTCGCTTTATTTTTGTTTACAGCGCAAAAAATAAAAATCGCAGAGGTGATAAAATACCACCAAAAGAAAGCTCTATTTGTGGGGAAAAAAGGACGCCAATTTTGTTTGGGAGCCACGTCGCGCAATTGTCAGTTAAAGAGACGCAGTGGGAAGAAAAGGAAACCCTGGACTGCCGTACTCTGTATAGACAGTTATTTATTCCAAAATTTCAGGTAAAAAATCCAAATCCAAATCCAAATTCAATTTTGAATTTGGATTTTTTACCTGAAATTTTGGAATAAATAACTGTCTATACAGAGTGCGGCAGTCCAGGGTTTCCTTTTCTTCCCATGCATCAATGCAGAGCCAGCACCTGTGTGAGTGACCGGGCGGGAGCAGTCATTTGGTGAATTCTTAAGCTTTTGAGCGGTACGTTTTTCCTTTCTAAAGCGACGCAGTGCCGAATCGCAAAAAGTGCCCAGGTCTATAAGCTGCATAATGGTCCGGTCCTTAAGTAGTTAAAGGATTGGTGTTTATCCATGCAACCCTCAAAGTTTTATTAGAAGGACTTTCTCCTGAAAAATAGCTTGCATATTAGCCTTGAAAAAGGCTGTAATTTATTAATAAGATTCACTCCCCTAGATTTCAGTGTGGTTTGCTGCCAAGTTCGGATTTTACAGATTTCAAGCAGGATTCGATTAAACCCCCTCTAATTAAAACCAGGCAAATTTGCTCATCCCTAATATTTTATTAATTATTTTTAGAATAATGGTTGCTTTGGACCTTACAAAGAAGACTGACGTTTTATTAAGGTAGGAAGCAGAGATTTCTTAAAATTGATAATATGGTGGTAGTACAGATCTTGCATTTGGTACACATTTTCCCTTGCTAGTAGGGGGAAACAGGGTGACAGAGGGGTAGATTAGAGTTTTGTTTCTATTCTCCTCTAGAAGGGCCACACAATTTTCATTTGGCCTTGTGACATCAGTGAATATGTGAGTTTTATCATATGGAAAAGCGGAGAAATTCACAATATGTTTGTAATAAAGGTACCTGCAACTGGACTCTGCTGTTGTTAAATGTGGAGTCGGTTATCGCTAAGCTCCTTCCAAAATTCTAGTTGATTGGCTGGTTCTGAATTGAAGCAGTAGAAAAGCCTAACTATTCTTTAACTTTCCCTCCCCTTTCCTTCTACTTATCCTACTTAACCAGTTTAAAAAATATATATGTGTACTTACTTATATTTAATCTGCTCAAGTCTGGTCATGTGATTCTGCAGCTCCCCTGTGCCAGTGAGCAGCTGCTGCAGGGGAGAGGAGGAAGCACCGGCAACTTGTGGGCCATGGGAGCCATGGGTGATAGCTCTTCAAATTCACAGACTTTGTTGAGTGCTCGCTTCCACAGAGCTGCAGGTTCAAGTGACCAGACCAGAACAGATTGAAAATAGGTAATCTTTTTTATACAAGTTGGCAGGATTGGTAGGAGAAGGGGGATGCATTTTAAGAATAGTCATAGTTTGGGTTTTCTTCTACTTTAAGTGTTTTCCAAGTCATTAGCCTGGAACAAACATCTGAATCAGAGCAAAGTCAGAACTCGTGAGCTGCATACCAGTTCTGGGTCAGCAAATCAGATAGTATTGAAGCTATTGGTTTGGTATGGAAGCCAGAAAAATCACATTGATAAAGGTTAGCAATGGCAGCCTACTGGTTTTCATAGTATAGGTTTTCACCAAGGAAGCAGCTAAATGCACAGATGTTTAGTGACACTTACAGGTCTCCATCCCACCCCCACCTTGTGACTAGACAGTGAAAGTAGAAGCAGCAGATTGATGAGCTCATCTCTCTCTAACTCTACTCTCTCCTATTTGCATTACCCTTTCACCTTAGCACAACTAATTAGCTAATTTTGCTGCTTCTATCTCTCCTGGTCTGACCTCTTTTTAGGGACTGCAAGGGGTGAATAGAAAGTCAAATTCAGTGTCACGTCTTCCCCAACGCAAGTTGTCAGACACTATAGCTGGCTACTGTGTGCTTCACCTATAGCAGCCCCCTTTCCCTTAAGGCAGGGGTGCCCAAACTTTTGAAGAGCGAGGGCCACTTAAGCAACTTGGTAACCGGTCGTGGGCCACAATGAGCGGAACGGGTGGATGGCATGTCCCTGTCTGCTCTGCATATGTAGAGCGGACACTGACACAGCCCACTATACTTTTTAGCAGATTGTATTGGAGGTAGGCACAAGTCGATTTATGTCTGCCACTACTTAGAGGTGAATGGAGGGTCCAATTGGTTGGACTGACCATGTGAAAGGGGCCCAAGGCTGCTTTCACACTGATGCGCTGCGGTTTACCCGCACCGCGGGTGCAACACAGTGTACTTTTGGCTGTCCTGCACTTTCAGAAAGCTCACCAAACTCGCAGGTAATAACAGAAGTCTATGGCTCAGTGCAGGTAACCCGCAGGTAAACTGCTCTGCACCTGCGGATCAGTTTTAAAGCAGCCCAGTAACCACTGCAGAAAAGATATGCCATTGCCTATATATACACTGATTTTAATAATAAAAAGACCTTTAATAACAGTATTCTATTCCATCCCAGCGCAGGAGGTCGCGGGCCACATCAGAGGGCTCCGCGGGCCAGATGTGGCACCCGGGCCACTGGTTGGGCACCCCTGCCTTAAGGCAAGCAGGCCTACCGGTACTTGGTTGCTCCCAGGACTTATACACAATGATATAGTGCCTGGCCAACACACCAGGGAAGATGTGAACTGAGCAAAGCAAAGAGATACTTGCAGTTAACAGACAGATAGAGTGGTTCTATGACAGTCAGGTACTTATTGCTTATGTTTAAAAAAATAATAATTAAGAATGTGGTAATAAATATGCATTTTTTGTCTTCTATCAATGCCTGGTATTCAGCTTTAGGTTCTAGGATATAATTGCAACCCAAATCGTGTGACATTTAAACAGTTAAAGTAAAAAAAAAAAAAAAAAATAGTTAAATTATTTATTGGAAAAAAATATGATCTTGTATTTAAAGTTTTTGGGCATATGCAATTACTTGGCAAATAGACTATATATATATATATATATATATATATATATATATGTGTGTGTTTTTTCCTTGTTCACAAGAAATGTGAAAGTGATATATATAGACAAAACACATTGTAATTGTTAGGATGGACATTCAAAACATAGAGCTTGGTCCAGCTGCGCAGCTGGTATCTTAAAATCCAGAAAGTCCATTCTTTTTTTAGGGGCCGCTGCAGCTGCTAAAATCCTACACTGCTGTTCTTGTTTCTTAATACGGCACAATGCTCAATTCTCTAAGCCAATATTCACGTAAATATATTACAAAAAACATTGTCCACCTGGTTACAAATAACAATTTTCCCCTGTAAAGCCTGCTGAGATCCTGAGGGATTCTCTTTGGGTGCACAAATTCTGATGTATCTATTATGACATAAACCAATATTTTCATAACATTTTCTTTTCCCTCGACTTCTGCGAATGGAGAACCCAAGAAGCTAGAAACAATTGCTTTTCTTATAGGGGAGTTTATTCAGCAATGAATGAAGACCTCACACAGAATTCTGTTGCCAGCTGTTTTGCACATTACAAGAAAAAAAAAAGTGTTGGATGCATTTAAGGTTAACCAACCAAATTATTATTGGCATGTAAAATACTTTGGGGTTTAAATAAAATTAGAAGTCACGATTCACACTTAAAGTGCCCCTGCCATTAAAGTATATGAACTCATTCTAACATGAAGTCACTTCAAGTAATAACCTTTTTTTAGCTCCTTGGTTGCCAGGAGCATATATAAATGTAACCATGCTATAGAGTATGGCCACCCTGGAGTAAAACTGTCAATAGACATATGAAAATTCCTACATTTTTGTTTGAGCAGCAAACCTAGATGTCTATGGTACCAGCAATCATCTTCCAGCTAAATGATCAAGGTGGAAATATTAATCAGATTCAAAAACTTTTATCACTGTTTTTCACCCTCCAGGAGCTGTATTATTTCTCCACTTCATTCCTCCTCCACATTCTTCTTTAGTTAAAGTAGAACTAAAGCCATACTTTTTTTTGAATTTTGGATAGAGTAAGGGAAGGTTATAATTCCTATAATTTTTTTATTTATATTTTACATCCATTTCTATTAGGGAGATCTCTCTTCATTCCCTGTCCCATAGGCAAAACAGGAAGGGGGGAGAAATCTCTCAAAAGTGGGGGAATCCCCGGTTGTCACCAGAGTCATCATAACTAGTATCCGCATTGGGAGATTTCCTCTCTATTCCTGTTCTGGTGACAACCCAAAATTTTAGATTTTCTTTCACTTTCACTCTCAGCGATAGCACTAAACAGGAAATATAGATAGGGTGAATCTCCCTAATGGAGACACAGACTGCAGGTGCTCTAATCAATCTCCATTCTTTTTAAACAAAAAAATGCCCTTAAGCTGGCCATACACTGTTAATTGTTTTCATTCAGCCACAAACAAGGTGGATGGGGGAATTCCCCCCAACTAGGACATTGTATTCTGACAGCTGCACCCACCAAGGTGGAGACCATTTTTCCAACATGTCCCTTCGACAAAGTCAATCAAATTATTGACTTCTGTCAAGCAGGGACAGCCACATACTGAATGCAATTCAGCTGGTCCCTGCTAAACAGGCTGAATTTCGATTAGCTAGCTTTAGTTATACTTTAAACATACTGTATATGCTTAAGTGAGATTAGTGTACCTGCTAAGAAAACCATCAGTCAACAGGAATGCTTTTTGGAGTTCAGATCATGTCTACATGATTGTCCCTTGCACTTCATGATCCATGGTGGCACCCTGCAGATGTCTGATAGAGAACAATGGGCTGTGGGGCATCTACCCATTTTTGAACTTGTTGGGCCCCAACTATTATTCAATTTTGTACAAACTTTGCTTCTCTATAGTAGGATTAGAATTCATCACACAGAGAATAAATAACAAGATGGGGAAAGCTCCAGGATAATGAATGTCTCTTGATACTTTCCATCCCCTAAAAAGACTTACATGGCACAGGTTTTACCCAGTTGTCACAGACAAAACTTAAATTGAACCAAAATTGGGCAATATTTTGCATCCAAAGACTAGCCTGTGGATTCAACAAACATGGACAGATCAAGTGATGGCCTTGTGTCTGCAGACAGCAGTCAACAAATGATTGGACAGGTTAGATAACCATTACTGTTCCCCCAATAAGCTGACATCAACTTCCTGCTACCTGCTTTTCATTGATAGTTCTTGTAAGTTAATATTTCCCTTTAAAATCTCTGGGCAGACTTAGGCAAACGCCTTGCTGACCATGACACGAGGGTTAGTTTCTACATGTCACTTGTTGGGTGGGTAGTGCAGAGTAGATTTACAGATGTACCCATCAGCTACATAGTAAACACAGGGCTTACCTTAAATTGACTTCAATGAAGTGTTTGAGAAAAAATATAGACATCTTCACTTTACAATGGTATTTGTCTGAAGTTCACATTATTTAGGCGTTGTGTGCCTCTGAATGAAATCGATGTGTAACTTAGAATTGCACCCCTTGGTATGAAGGAGGGGGGGGCAATTTAAATTAAACAATTTATATATGTTAGATCACAGTGTTGTAGAATAGACTGAGGCACTGTGGAAATCATTTTGACTTTTTAAATTCATGCTTCCATTAGTAAGTAATGAGAGCAATAAAATGCTATTAGTCTATCATTTAGCATTGCTAGACTGTGTGCATATGTGTGCATATTTAGCAGTGCTATTATTAAAATATGTGGCACTTATTTTTTTTAAAACATCTGGTTCCACCTCTAATGACATGGAACAGCAAGTATACAGTATCTTGTGCAAAAGCACCCCTAGACACAATATTTCTTTAAAAAATACAATGGTGTTGAGTGACCAAAGTAGTAGTAAATGTTTGCTTTGCAAAAAAGAGTATATTTTAATTTTGCAAAGTAATTGTTAGTGTATAAGGTGAACAAATACACAATGATGTGCAAGAAAAAAGCAGGGTTGGTTAGTTGGTTAAAGCTAAACTCTAGATAGACATAAAAGACTAATTAATGTGACTCTTTATTCATTAAATACTGTATTTATTGGCGTATAACACGCACTTTTTTACCCTGAAAATAGAGGGTAAACTGTGCCTGCGTGTTATACTATACGCAGGAGGCTGTGAAAAGTTTTTTTTCTGAAACTTCCCTCTTAAAGTTAGGGTGCGTGTTATACGCCGATAAATACGGTACATCATTATATGGATTTAGCTAAATAATGCAAGCTATGTACGTTCCAGAATTTGACTTGGTATTGGCATTTTGCAGCCCCTGTACAGCAGAGGTGAGAGTGGGAGAGGGGGAAGCAACCCAAGAAGACGCCAATTATTTGTGCTGCGGTGCTTACATTCTAATGCCGCGTACACACGATCATTATTCACGGCGGTTAAAAAACCGCCGTGAATAATGACAGGAAAAACGAGGGAACCGCTTGGTCCCCTACACACGGTCGTTTTTCCCGTCATTTTTTCTCTTGACGGGAAAAACGACCGTCTGTGGGCTCCGCGGCAGTGTCTCCTTATGGGAAAACTGGCGCGGAAAAAAATTATGGAAAAAACGATGAGAAAATTTAGAACATGTTCTAAATTTTCTCGTCGTTTTTTATGCCGTTTTTCTACACGAGAAAAACTACATAAAGCCCACAGACGATCGTTTTTCTCGGCGAAAAAAAAAATGCAGTTTTTCTCATCGAGAAAAGCGGTCGTGTGTACGCGGCATAACAAGGGGCATTCTGGTAGAAAGAAAGTGCAGAGAGACAGAGAGGTGAGATCAGTCTGCTGCTCCTCTTTTTATTGTCCACTCACAGACTCAGGAGGGAGAAGACTGGTAATTCTTCCCTAACTGCAGCAGGTGAAATCTAGGTCTCCTGCCCTGCCAGACAGGGCTTGGCTGCGTGGCAGAGCTGTGGAAATTTCAGGGCCAAATGGATCACATACTGTATATGTGTTTTTATTGTTTCTGGAGATATGCATTAAAGTGGTATTAAACCCAAAATCAATCATTTATTAAATTGCAGCTTACCAATAGGGATGAGCTTCGAGTTCGAGTTGAACTCATGTTCGACTCGAACATTGCCTGTTTGCCCGTTCGCCGTACAGCGAACAATTTGGGGTGTTTGTGGCAAATTCGAAAAGCCGCGGAACACCCTGTAAAAGTCTATGGGAGAAATCTAAAGTGCTAATTTTAAAGGCTTATATGCAATTATTGTCATAAAAAGTGTTTGGGGACCCGCGTCCTGCCCCAGGGGACATGTATCAATGCAAAAAAAGTTTTAAAAACTGACATTTTATCAGGAGCAGTAATTTTAATAATTCTTAAAGTGAAACAATAAAAGTGAAATATTCCTTTAACCACATCAATACTGGGCACTTAAACCCCCTTCCTTCCCAGACCAATTTTCAGCTTTCAGTGCTCTCGCACTTTGAATGACAATTATTCAGTCATGCTACACTGTACCCAAATGAAATTTTTATCATTTTGTTCACACAAATAGAGCTTTCTTTTGGTGGTATTTGTTCACAATTTCATTTTCAATTTTTTGCGATAAAAGCGTAAAAAGAGCGAATATTTTGAAAAAAACAACATTTTCTACAATCTGTTTTAAAAGAAATCCAAACAAATCAAATTTCGGCAAAAATTTAGGCCAAAATGTATTCTGCTACATGTCTTTGGTAAAAAAAATCCTGATGAGTGTATGATAATTGGTCTGTGTGAAAGTTATAGAGTCTACAAACTAAGCTACGCATTATTGCAAATTGATCAATCCGAATGCACTGATGGCCTATCTCATTTCTTGAGGCCCTAAAATGTCAGGACAGTACAAATACCCCCCAAATGACCACTTTTTGGAAAGAAGACAGTCGGAGGTATTTAGTAAGAGGCATCGTGAATTTTTTGAAGTTGCAATTTTTTTCCCACAATGCCTTGGAAAATTAAGAAATATATATATATATTTTTTTCTTCACAAAGTTGTCAATTTAGAAGATCTTTCTAACACATAGTATGTACATAGCAAAAATAACACCCCAAAATACATTCTGCTACTCATCCTGAGTATGGCGATACCCAGTGTGTGAGACTTTTCCACATCCTGGCCACATACGGAGGCCAAACATCCAAGTAGCACCATCAGGCGCTCTAAAAGCATAAATTACACATTTCATTTCCTGAGTACCTATCACATTTTTGAAGGCCCTGGAGAACAAGGACAATGGAATTACCCACAAAATGACCCCATTTTGGAAAGAAAACAACCCAATGTATCTTCTATGAGGCATAATAAGTCTTTTGAACATGTCATTTCTTTTCAAAAGTTTTGGGAAAATGTGGAAAAAAAATTAAAACATATTTTTTTTTCACAAAGTTGTCAATTTAGAAGATCTTTCTAACACATAGTATGTACATAGCAAAAATAACACCCCAAAATACATTCTGCTACTCGTCCTGAGTATGGCGATACCACATGTGTGAGACTTTTCCACATCCTGGCCACATACGGAGGCCAAACATCTAAGTAGCACCATCAGGCGCTCTAAAGGCATAAATTACACATTTCATTTCCTGAGTACCTATCACATTTTTGAAGACCCTGGAGAACCAGGACAATGGAATTACCCACAAAATGACCCCATTTTGGAAAGAAAACAACCCAATGTATATTCTATGAGGCATAATAAGTCTTTTGAACATGTAATTTCTTTCCAAAAGTTTTTGGAAAGTGTGGAAAAAAAATTAAAACATATTTTTTTTTTTTTACAAAGTTGTCAATTCAGAAGATCTTTCTAACACATAGTATGTACACAGCAAAAATAACACCCCAAAATACATTCTGCTACTCGTCCTGAGTATGGTGATACCCCATGTGTGAGACTTTTCCACAGCCTGGCCACATACAGAGGCCCAACATGCAAGTAGCACCTTCAGGCTTCTAACACATAGCATGTACACACCAAGAATTACACCCCAAAATACATTTTGCTGAGCAAAAGGTAATAAAAAAAAGGCTCACCTATGGTTTTAGCAGGCAGGAATACCGTTCCAGAGCAGTCAAAGCATTGGTCCAGACAGCCATAGGAAATGTCCAGGAATTGTCCAGGCAGCAAACAGAGATATGGAACCTATGAACATGGTCCATGGTTTAGCAGGCAGTTCAGGTGGCAGGCAGAGGCATGGCCAGTTCAGGTGGCAGGCAGAGGCATGGCCAGTTCAGGTGGCAGACAGAGGCATGGCCAGTTCAGGTGGCAGGCAGAGGCATGGCCAGTTCAGGTGGCAGGCAGAGGCACGGCCAGTTCAGGTGGCAGGCAGAGGCATGGCCAGTTCAGGCGGCAGGCAGAGGCACGGCCAGTTCAGGTGGCAGCACTATAACATTTAGGCCTTGGTCAGGAAAGACCTTAGGACAGGGGTAGAGGCTTCTTCCCACCCAAATCTCTACGAAGCCTCCGAGTCTCCAGACCCTAATCCGAGAAAAACAAAACCCGGAGAAAAACATTTTCTCCACTCGGAAACTCTTTTCTGGAGCCCCTCAAATATGTGAGACCCCTGTGCTGTACTCAAATGATCAGTTTAGGAGGCAGGCAAAAAGCATGGTCATTTAACAGGCCAAGGTCAATTCACGTTGAAGGCAGAAACATGGTTGGCAGAGGCATAGTCGAAAACAGTCCGGGTCATTCACAGAAATGGCAGATGGTGGAAACTGGAAAAAAAATCATCTTCACTTTACTAATAGTTTAGTAAAGTATGATAGCTCTGAAAGCACTTTCCAATACAAAGGCCTGGCTGGGAGGGACATTGGGGACAGTAGTATCGGGTGTCACGACAAATTCCTCTACTTGAACACACACGACATTTTTTTGGGGGTTTGCGACCTGTTTCGGTAAGAGGGAGGATTTCGGAGAAGTGCCTTTCGTGGAGTCTGGCTACTGCATCGGAGCGAATTAGTTGAGGGGCTTGGCCATGGGGATAGAGAAGGGCTTCGATCACGTCTTCTTGGAATTTTAGATAGGTTAGGGAACTTTGGGTGCACTTAGAAAAAATGATATAAGAATTGAAAAGGGCTAGTTGCATCAAATAAATGGCAACTTTTTTGTACCAAAACAGTGATTTCCTGGTGGCCAAGTAGGGCTGCATCATCTGGTCGTTCATATCCACCCCCCCCATGTAAAGATTATAGTCATGCACACATTTTGGCTTCTGGACGGGGCCTCTTCTTCTCTGCAGTTCCACCAAGGTGTCATCATGCATTGTGGAAAGGATGTAGACATCTCTTTTTTTATCTCTCCACTTCAATGCTCGGACCTCTTCAGTCCGCATACTGGCCATTTCCCCCTGTTTCAGTTTCTTGGCAACCAATCTCTGTGGGAAGCCTTTACGGTTGGTCCGTGCTGTCCCACAGGCCACAGTTTTCTTTTGGTACAGATGGCGAAAAAGTGGGAGACTTGTATAGAAATTGTCTACGTATAGGTGGTAACCTTTCCCAAGCAATGGTTCAATCAGCTGCCAGACAATTTTGCCACTTGTTCCCATGTAGGTAGGGCATCCAGGGGGGTTTAGCTGTCTGTCTGTCTTTTCCCTCATAAATTATAAAATCATATGTGTAACCCGTGGCCCTGTCACATGCCTTATAAAATTTTACCCCACGTCTGGCTCTTTTACTGGGGAGGTATTGCTTTATTCCAAGTCTTCCTGTAAAGTGTACTAATGATTCATCTACACATATATTTACATCAGGGGTAAACATCTGCTTGAAGCTGGCGCAAAAAAAATTGATTAGGGGCCGAATTTTAAATAATTTATCATAATTGGGATGATTTCGAGGGAGGCATTGGGCATTGTCGTTGAAGTGTAGAAACCTCATTATCATCTCGTAACGGGTTCTTTTCATAAAAGATGAATAGATTGGCATGTGGTAGATAGGTCGGGTAGACCAGTAGGAATGGAGTTCATTTTTTTTTGTCAGCCCCATGTTGAGGGTTAGGCCAAGGAAAATTTTAAATTCTTCCACGGTGAGGGGTTTCCAAACAAAAGGACGGGCATAGGAAGAATTTGGATTGTTGGCTATATATTGACTGGCGTATAGATTACACTGCTCCACAATGTAGGTTAGGATATCATCAGTAAAAAATAATTCAAAATAATAAATCGGGGTAGCATTTTCCGACTGTATCTGAGGGCCTGGCTGGGCTGTAAAAGGGGGAATGATAGGTTCTACTGACGTATCGGGCAGCCATGTTGGATACAGTAGAAGATCAGGGAGGCTAGTATGGGCCCTGCCTCGTTGTTGATGGGACGCCCCATTGCTAGCATTTGGCCTATCCTCTAGAAAAGTTGCAGAACTGCTGGCGGATGCCTGCCTATCCTGGCGTGATGCGCTGCTGGCGGATGCCTGCCTATCCTGGCGTGATGCGCTGCTGGCGGATGCCTGCCTATCCTGGCGTGATGCGCTGCTGGCGGATGCCTGCCTATCCTGGCGTGATGCGCTGCTGGCGGATGCCTGCCTATCCTGGCGTGATGCGCTGCTGGTGGATGCCTGCATATCATCATGGAGTCCTGCGCTGCTGGTGGATGCCTGCTGGTGGATGTCCTGGAGTGCTGCGCTGCTGGTGGATGTCTGTGGCGCCTGCTCATAACTCCTGATCTCACTTGTTACGATTCTATCCTCAGTTTCTATTTCAGAGCCACTACTTTCCTCTGGATAATATTCACTATCTGATTCTGACAGAGATAGTTCCTCGCTACTCTCGTCCGACATACCCTGGAGTATCTGGAGAGCCTCCTCGCTGCTGTAGAATCGTTTAGCCATGTGGGCAGATGTGCCAGATGTTGGCGGTCAGATGTGCCAGATGTTGGCAGGGCAGATGTTGGCGGGCAGCTGTTGGCGGTCAGATGTTGGCGGCCAGATGTGTCAGATGTTGGCGGGCAGATGTGCCAGATGTTGGCAGGGCAGCTGTTGGCGGTCAGATGTTGGCGGGCAGATGCCAGATGTTGGCGGCCAGATGTTGGCGGGCAGATGTGGCAGCTGTTGGCGGGCAGATGTGGCAGCTGTTGGCGGGCAGATGTTTACTGCCAGATGTTTACTGCCAGATGTTGGGAGTCAGATGTGCCAGATGTTGGCAGGGCAGATGTTGGCGGGCAGATTTGCCAGCTGTTGGCGGGCAGCTGTTGGCGGTCAGATGCTGGCGATCAGATGTTGGCGGGCAGCTGTGCCAGATGTTGGCGGGCAGCTGTTGGCGGGCAGATGGTGGGCAGCTGTTGGCGGGCAGATGGCGGGCAGCTGTTGGCGGGCAGATGTGGCAGCTGTTGGCGGGCAGATGTGGCAGCTGTTGGCGGGCAGATGTTGGCGGTCAGATGCTGGCGATCAGATGTTGGCGGGCAGATGTGCCAGATGTTGGTGGGCAGCTGTTGGCAGCCAGATGTTGGCGGGCAGCTGTGCCAGATGTTGGCGGGCAGATGCGCAAGATGTTGGCGGGCAGATGTTTTCACTGTTTTATGGACACTGTGTTTTGGGGACACTGTTCTGGGGACACTGTGTTTTGGGGACACTGTTTTGGGGACACTAGCTGGGTGATCAGTGGGTAAACAGCAGACAAACAGCTAAAAACTCACTGATCTCCCGGCTGCAGCACAGATTGTCTCTTCCTCTCCTCACTGACAGGCTCTGTGTGAGGAGAGGAATAGATCAGAGCAGTTACTACTGCTCTGTGTTTACATTACATGACGGCTGTCATTGGACAGCCGTCATGTCATCAGGCGGGCCAATCACATGGCCCTCCTGTCTGCACACATCTTCTATCTCTGGGGGGTACAGGCAGATCGGGATCGCGCCGCTGCGCGTGCACGTGGCGGCGCGATCCCCTCACAAGTGCCAGCCCCCCTCTCTGTGTTTACATCACGATCAGGAGGGCAAATCACAGTGCCCTCCTGCTGTTCCGAGATGCGGTGTGTCCGCGGGACACGCGCGCATCAGGATCACGCTCCTTCTGAAGGACGTTCAGGAACGTCCACTCAGAAGGAGAGAGCACCCACCCGGCCGTATATATACAGTGGCCGGGTGGGAAGTGGTTAAATTTCGTACCTTGGGTGTGTGTATAGTAAGCCTGTAAAGTAGCGCATGTTTCCCGTGCTTAGAATTGTCCCTGCACAAAGTGTAATTTCTGAAGGAAAAAAAAGTAATTTAAAAGCACTCGCGGCTATAATGAATTGTCGGCTCCCGGCAATACAGAGAACAGTCATTGAAAGTCATTGATAAAAAAAAAAAAAAAAAAAACGTTCCCCATCAGGTCCGCCCAGCCTTACACCCAGTGAAGGTGACCCCAACCCCACCGTCATTGGGGAACGTGAGAAGGGGATCCCGCCTACATCATTGGCTATTCCCCGGCAAGCGGGGAAAGCTGGGGCTTACCCTATGATGTGACGAGTGACCCTGCCCCCTCGTATGTCATGGGGGTTTCGTGTGGAGTGGAGACTGGAGGAGACTGCAGCGCTGGACATCGGATCACCGCGGGACACTGGATTACATCGCTGGAATGGGTTTTTTATTTTTTTATTTTTAATAAAGGACTTTCCCAACTGTGTCTGTGTGTTTTTTTACAATTTTTTACACTTTCTTCCGGATTCCGATAAGCCCCCTGCCCGCAGACCCCCACAACCCCCGGGCAAGGGTTGTGGGGATGAGGCTCTTGTCCCCATCAACATGGGGACATGGTGCTTTGAGGGGTCACAGACCCCCAAAGCATCCTCCCCATGTTGAGGGCATGTGGTCTGGTATGGTTCAGGAGGGGGGGGCGCTTTCTCGTCCCCCCTCTTTTCCTGCGGCCTGCCAGGTTGCGTGCTTTGATAAAGGGTCTGGCATGGATTTTTGGGGGGAACTCCACGCCATTTTTTTTTTATTTGGCGTGGAGTTCCCCTTAAAATCCATACCAGACCTGAAGGGCCTGGTATGGATATTTGGGGGGAACCCCACGTCATTTTCTTTTTTTAATTTGACGCAGGGTTCCCCTTAATATCCATACCAGACCTGAAGGGCCTGGTAATGGAATTTGGGGGGACCCCCACGCATTTTTTTTTTTATCAATTACTTTTCTCTGTATTGCTGGGAGCCGACAATTCATTATAGCCGCAAGTGCTTTTAAATGACTTTTTTTCCTTCAGAAATGACACTTTGTGCAGAGACAGTTCTAAGCACGGGAAACAAGCGCTGCTTTACAGGCATACTATACACCCCAAGTAAGACAAAAATCTCCTGCGCTCTCGGTGTATCGTCAAAAAACAGGTGGTGTGGTTCTGTCTAGAGGCAAAGTTTAGAATCTTGCAGCCCTCCTCAGAACAATGGGTGTTCATATGGCTAGAAAAAGAAAGAAAAAAAAAAAGAAAGAAAAAAAGAAAACACCCCCCCCCCCCCCCCAGGTACGAAATCTAAAGGAATATTTCACTTTTATTGTTTCACTTTAAGCATTATTAAAATCACTGCTCCCGAAAAAACTGCAGTTTTTAAAACTTTTTTTTGCATTGATACATGTCCCCTGGGGCAGGACCCGGATCCCCAAACACTTTTTAGGACAATAACTTGCATATTAGCCTTGATAATTAGCACTTTTGATTTCGAACGTTCGAGTCCATTGTATTTAATAGGGTTCTAAAGTTCGCGCAAATTTTAGGTCTGTTCGCAGGTTCTGGTGCGAACCAAACGGGGGGGGGGGGGTGTTCGGCTCATCCCTACTTACCAATTTGTATATGTGGTGGCTGCATTTGTTTCCTTTTTTGGGCTTTTTTTCCCTTAATTTTCCCCTGTTGATCCAGCACTCTAGTAGCAGTTCAAAGGTTGAGACAAACCATTTAACAGGGGTGCTTACATTGGTCAGCATTTTTCATTTATGTAAAACCATTATCCCAAAAGGGAAAAAATAAACTGCTTTAACTGCTTAAAAATGTGTTAACTGGAGTCCAGCCTGGACTTGTTAGTAAAGTCCATCTAAATTTACATCTATAGCTGGCCATACAGTGGTAAAATTTAGCTAGACATTTTTTTTTTTTAGGAATGTTCTTTTGATTTTCTAATGGTGGGGTCAAATCAATGTTTGTTTTCAACCACAATGATGAGAACATGTAAGAGCCCATTCACAAAGGGGCGGCACGACTTGTGCCGCGACTGTGCTGGGCGATCTCAAGACGACTTCAAAGCAGACTTCCAAAATGACTTCTGTATAGAAGTCAATGGAAGTCGCCTTGAAGTCGTCTTGAAGTAGTACAGGAACCTTTTTCTAAGCGGAGCGACTTCAGTCGCTCCGCTTAGAACGGTTCCATTGTACAGAATGGGACGCGACTCGTCAGGTGGCTGAGACGCCTGACGAGTCGCCCCTGTGTGAATGGGGACTAAAGGGGCAGGATGGAAATTGTTTCTCAAACAAACAAATTATTAGCCTTAAATGTGTTTTTTGTTCAGGAAAGTCTATTCACTCCAAAATCAAATGTTAAAGTCAGTACTTATGGATGGCATAGTCATCATCAAGTCATGATGAGAATGGTTGTTTGAAAATCTACTAGAGTATGGCCAACTTAGCACTACCCTCTACAGATAGACAATCTGCTTTTTAGTTTTTATGGTTGTAAAGACAATGTTGATTATTCTGCCAAAATCAGTGGCTTATGCATTTTATTTAAAGCGATATTAAACCCAAAAACAAACATTTATTATATTGCCAATTACCAATTCTTAGATGTGATGGCTGCATTTTTTTTCTTTTTTAGGATTTTTTTCCTTTCTTTTCTTTTCTCTTTTTTTTTTTTTTTTTTTGTTTCTTAAATGTTTATTGAAGTATTAAGGATAGACAGGCATCTTAAATATTCACAACTTTCAGCATGGAAACAATCTTATGTCAAAAAGACGGATAAAGTGAGTATAGGGGATCCATATTTTCAAACCTATGCATGTAAAATATCTTCAAGTTGACTGTTACAGTAGTTATACATTGAAGGATGTAAAGAGGCATATCAAAGTTGCAAGAACCCCTGAATAGGTATACCCTGTACAAAATCTTGATAGGTGAGAATGGTATGGGGAGGGTGAAAATCAGGGTGGGGAAAGGGAAAGGGAGGGGTAACAAATAAGGGGAGGGGGAAGGGGGAAAAACACTTCCCCCACCCCTCACCCCACCATAAACTGATGTGATCTGTTATCAATAGCCACAACATCATAGGAGAGCAGTTTTCAGACAATATTAAGCAGCTCAAGTTTACTTCCATTGAGAGTCAGTGAATCATGACAGGCAGAAGTCAAGGTGTTGTTGAGTTTTTTTTTAATGAATCCAGCAATACCAAGTAGAAGGAGATTTAGACATGCTATTCTGGGAAATGCTAATCAGTTCTTCAATTTCTTCCATCTTGTTAAGCCTGTGAAACTATTCTTTCATTGTTGGTACTCGGTCAGAGCGCCAGTGGGATGGGACACAATGTCTAGCAGCAATAATCATGAACATTGGCATAGACTTGCAATAGGTCATTTTGTGGAACAAATGTGTAGTAGAGGAGGTATTGTGCCGGAGAATAGTCGAGCAGTACAGCAGTAACTGCTGTAGTAATTTCATGTACCTGTTTCCAAAAAGGTTGTAGTTTGAAGCATGACCACATGTGTGAAGCTTTGTCCCCTTTTCTCTTTCACAACAACCAGCATTGATCTGAAATCAGGAGGGAGGGAGCCGCTCAGGTGTGGAAGTCCCTGGAATTACCTCCTCCCAGCAACCAAGGGTGCAGGCAAATGCAAATGCAATTGAAGCTATGAATAAGCACTTTAAATAGTGCGAAACACGTCAGCTAAACTAGATCAGTTTGTTGTGTTGTGCAGAGTGTTTTTGGTTTCCTGAAAACCCCCTTTTTTTTGGAATAAAGGCTTTTTAACAGGAGTGCTGCGTCCAGAAGACCTTTTTTCCTTTCTTCAATTGATCTGAAATCGTCGGATAGAATCTATGCAGTAAAACAAGAGTCAAATACCACTGTGTGTATATCTTGTAGCAACACTCTTGTGAAGCCACATTGAGAGATCCCTTATGCACCAGGGAGCAGATGGATTCCCAGTCAGTATCTGAGAGGCAAATTCCTAGATCCCATTTCCCCTCCAAGCTCCCACGCCAAGTTGTATGAGCTTGAAAAGGCTGAAAGCTCCCAAAATAATGAGGAGTATAGCTGAGAGATAAGATGTCACTGAGGTTTTGCCCTACAGCAGTGGTTCTCAACTCCAGTCCTCAGGGCCCACCAACAGGCCAGGTTTGCAAGATAACTGAAATGCATCACAGGTGATATAATTTGCTGCTCAGGGATTGCAGTATTCTAGTCTGCATCTCACCAAGGTAATACTTAAAATCTGGCCTGTTAGTGGGTCCTGAGGACAGGAGTTGAGAACCACTGCCCTACAGTGTTTCAAGCATATTAACCACTTCAATACCGGGCATTTTCACCCCCTTCCTGCCCAGGCCAGCTTTCAGCACTGTTACGCTTTGAATGACAATTGCGCGGTCGTGCGATGTGGCTCCCAAACCAAATTGACGTCCTTTTTTTCCCCACAAATAGAGCTTTGTTTTGGTGGTATTTGATCATCTCTGCGTTTTTTTTGCTCTATAAACAAAAGAAGAGCGACAATTTTGAAAAATAAACACAATATTTTTAACTTTTTGCTATAATAAATATCCCAATTTAAAAAAAAAAAAAAAATTCTCAGTTTAGGCTGATATGTATTCTTCTACATATTTTTGGTAAACAGTGATTGATTTGCGAAAAAGTTATAGCGCCTACAAAATAGGGGAAAGATTTATGACATTTTTTTTTTTTATTCGTTTTTTTTTTTTACTAGTAATGGCGATTATCCGCAATTTTTGTCAGGACTGCGATATTGTGGCGGACAGTTCGGACACTTTTGACACTATTTTGGGACCAATATAATATATATATAAATATGCACTGATTACTGTATAAATGTGACTGGCAGGGAAGGGTTTAACACTAGATCAAGGGCGATCAAGGGATTAAATGTGTATCCTAGGGAGTGATTCTAACTGTGGGGAAAGGGGACTGACTGGGGGAAGTGACCGATCGGTGTCCCTATGTAAAAGGGACACACCATCGGTCTCCTCTCCCTGACAGGACGTGGATCTCTGTTTACACACAGAGACCCACGTCCCTGGCTCTGTAACTGCCGATCGCGGGTACCTGGCGGACATCGCGGCTGCCAGGCACGCGCATCGGCACCTGTGGGACGCGGGAGGCCGGAGGAAGGCCAGAGGACGTCATATGTCGTCCACCCAGGATGGCAGAGCCACCTTGTGGACGTCATATTACAATATGCCGGTATTGAAGTGGTTAAGCGATCTGGTCCATGGAGCAGGATTACCATGTGAGGTTAAGGATAGGTCCAGAATGGCATCATATTTGTTTCAAGTAGGGCATTAACGTCAGCGAGGGATAGGATTTTGCCATGCCTGTAGAAGCGTGTAGCCAAAACATCACGATATGGCCACATAGAGGGTCAAGAAGTTAGTCGACATACTAGAGGGGGAAGATAGGGTTAAAAAGTAACGGAGTCAAGAGGGAAAATTTTGAGATAGTAGCATAGGCCTTACAGGCTTTATGGAAGGAATCTTCCTTTATTTTCATCTGGTAAGTCTGTTGTTTTGCAACTTCCTTTAGCAGACCAAAAGTGGAAATTAGAGGGTTGAGACAAACCATTTAACACTTACAGGGAGTGCTCGCAATGGTCAGCTTTTATTCATTTATGGAAAACCTTTATCTCAAAAGGAAAACAAAATGTTACTGTAACTGCTTAAAAAGTGCTGGATTTCGGATTAAATTTGTTATTCAACTAAATATGCTAGTCCATCTAACGCTATCCTCCCCCCAGACTGACAATGCTGCTCCCCAAGGGTGTCTTCGTTGCCCCCCCCCCAACCAGAGTGGACCCAAGACATGTTACTGGCTGGATAACTAGGTGAAAATAAAAGAAAAAAAAGCCTAAAAAATAATGCAGCTACCACATTTAGCCCAGGTTCACACTGGGGCTGCGGGAGTGAAGCAGTGCGAGTTCAGCTGAACTCGCATGATTTCACTCCTGCCTGTCAGTCCCGATTTCGGCCGCGATTACAGGGACATCTGTGCAGGTAAATCGCGGCCCATAATCGCAAAAAGTAGAACAGAAACTACTTTTTGAAATCGGTGCAGCGCCGCAGATGCGGCGTCGCACCGATTAGGATGGTGCCACTGCCCGCAATTTGCGGCAAATATCGCCGATTTGACATGCGATTTGACATGTCAAAACGCATGTCAAATCGCACCAGTGTGAACCAGGGCTTAAGGATTCATTGAAGGATTGGTAAATTGCAATATATAAAATTTTTGTTTTTGGGCTTGCAGCTCAGTGCATCTACTGCTTTAGTAAATCAGCTTCAGCCTGTGCAGGTAGGAGTTACATTTTCAACTGGAGGCTGATTCATAAAAATTGGAATCGCAAAAGCCAAGTTGTTGTAGCAATCAAATCGGGTTTTGTTTTCATTGCAATATTAACAAAAGGGAAGGAAAATCCCAAATGTTGGCTTCCAGTAGGAACACTAAGACCCCTTTCATACTGGGGCACTTTTCAGGCATTTTAGCACTAAAAATAGCGCCTGTAAATCGCCTCTCAAGCCACCCCAGCGTGAAAGCCTGAGTGCTTTCACACTGGGGCGGTGTGTTTGCAGGATGAGAAAAAAAGTCCTGCAAGCAGCATCTTTGGGGCGGTGCGGGAGCGGTGTATACACGGTTTCTCCACCGCCCCTGCCCATTAAAATGAATGGACGCTATTAACCCT
This sequence comes from Rana muscosa, assembly GCA_029206835.1. NCBI lineage: Eukaryota > Metazoa > Chordata > Amphibia > Anura > Ranidae > Rana > Rana muscosa. Next base: position 85,190,047 of record CM055122.1, on the reverse strand, counting down.
TTATTTGGGCGTTAGCAGGGGTTAAAAGCGCCCTGCTAGCGGCCGAAAATTGACACCATAACAGCGGTAAAGCACTGCTAAAACTAGCATCGCTTTACTGCTAACGCCAGCACCGTCCCAGTGTGAAAAGGGTATTGTTCTGGTGACCCTGGTGACAACAAGGGATTCCCGTACTTTTAATGGATTTCCTTTAACTTCATGTTTTAGCTATGGGACAAGAAGGGAAGGGAGATCTGTCCAATGAGATACAGGTGGCAACAGATGACAGAGGTTATAACCCTCCCTTACGCTATTCAAAATGAAATTGTAGGGCTGTTACTGATTAAAATTTTCGTGTTCGATTATCAAAAAAATTCATCGATTAATCGAGGAATTAGAAGTTAATTTCCACAGCCCTAAAAAATTGAGTTTTGCTTTAACTCCCCTGTCACACAAATGTTGTACCGTACTTCTGAAACATAACCACTAAATATGATTCAGAACCTTTTTTTCAGAATTGAGTATATTAAAAACGGCTGTAAGAACAAACGAGTACCAAGGGCTCAACAAATGTAAGGTCATTATTTCAGAAGTACTGTGACACATGGGCTGTAACAGTTTTATTTTTAGCTTTTATTTCCCTAGGTGACCAATGCCGTTTGAGCCCAATTCTGTGTTTTTGTTAAATAAGAAAGAAAAACAGGAAAACACATAAGGGCATGGAACCAGCATACGTAATGAAATTTAAGTTAGTGCAAAATGTACACACTCGGAATGTTTGCATTTGTTGCCTAAGTATAGCTGCATTATAAATCTCGAAAGCTTTGGCTTTTAACTGACATCCTTACTGCTGTGACCACTAAAAGCAAAATAAGGAACGTGATACATCTATATGTCAGATGTTATTTTATTACAGTTGTGTGAAAACTGGGTATCGTTTGATAAACTGGATGCCTGCTCAATGACTTGTGCTGTTATGGGGCCTAGTAGGCAGTTATCAAAATCTCCTGCGTCAACTTCCTAATGTTTTCACTTGGATTAGTTTGTAAGATAATGCAGGTGTTGTTTTTATTCCTGTTTCCCAAATTTTATCACGAGTATACTGTGGATATATTACATTGTGCGGACATGTATTATGCTAAAGTTTTAGGGAATCTGTTACAGAGAAAGCAATGATTAGACATACAACAAAAAATAGATAAAGTGATATTGGTTTGCAGTCTGTCTAGATTAATTTCCAGTTTAAAAAATAAAAATAATTTGTGGCCAGTTTGTATAATTACCTGACAGCTCATACTTTATGCAGCTTTTTCCTATACAGTTGGAGAGTTAAAGAGTTATTAAACCCAAATAAATTATGTAATGTGATGTCACTGCTCCGCTTCTCCACCCCGCTAGACACAGGACCTGGAAGAAAGTGGAGATCACCGGGGTAGCGGTTTCTACTTCAGCGATTTCCAGCTTCCAGGGGCATCAGCCAGGTATGGTATGTACATAGTCACATTGGTCCTAGCTGGAACTTTATACAGGTTTATGCCAATATTCAAGATAACAGAACATTATAAGTATACAATGTTGTACAGAACATACATAATAACACTTAATCTTATGGAGCAAAGGGAGAACATTACAGCATGTAGGTGCAGCATCGACATCTTGTATACACGAATGGGGGCATGGAAATACAACGGTATGGGAATACAATGGTACTTTCCTCAACAGGCTACCCACCCAACCATATTATGTTTGGCCCTGCTTTCCAAGGGCCTACCAACCTTTGGGCCATAGTGCCCACAAAAGAATTTGAACACATGTCTGTGCGACCCCAACATGGCAATTTGCAAAGACCATGGGAACAATTCCTTGGAGATGTCCTACAACAGTCTATCCAGATGTGCCAATCTCTGTTTGGGGGGTTTAGAAGAACCTGTTCTGAATTTTTAAGCCACAAAGAACAAAACAGAGGTTTAATAGTGGCTCTTCTCTTCCACCATAACCTCCAAGACCCCCAAGTTAAGCTATGGATCCTGACAATATTACACAGCCCAGTGGCAACCCAGATCAGGTCCAGGCTTACATTGTGGAGCCCTCTGAACCACTAACTACTGATGCATCTGAAGATAGACTCTTGTCCCGGGAGATGGAAATTATACTTTAGAGAACCTCAAGAGAGCCCCTGTATACTGTATACTTTCTAATGGATAAATTTTAATGGTCTTCAGATTTGCCAATGACAGCAAATTAAAATAGGGTGGAATGTAGTGGAGTGTCCATTTACTCACCATGCTCAGATGCAGGAACAGGCCTATTTAACTATTTTTTCCTCAGCTTCCTGGGTTCCTGGACAGCCCAGCAAAGGCATGTTTCTCTGCATTCCTCCCTATGTAGCTCTGAGAGGCCATGTTAGATGAGACAGAGATAGTTGGGGAAGTGATCTGCAGCCCAGTAAGAGGTCCTGCACTGTCAGGACCAGCATCCGGGCTACTGTGAGAGAGCACCTCCCTGACTGCTACCAGAGTACTCCAGTTCCAGTTGGGTGGCACATCATCTTTGGACCTTTGATCCTTCCAGTTGTTCATCTGAGTTATCCCAGACTTCACTTGTGGAGGATGCTGTCTATGAGGATAGTCACGAATAGCTGTGCTCTCTTCTGATTTACTGAAGTAGTGATTTTCAGCTTTACTTGATATTTTTATAGAGTCTTATAGAGACTATGCTGTGCAGCTGAAAATCCCTGATTGAATAACCGAGGAATTCCTGTGAAGAGTCTATGTTTGTGTAGCTTTCTTAACCAGACTCTGAAGTATATACCTATTTTTTGCCATCCTGAACCTGTTTTGCATTATTGTTGCTAACTTTGTACCGTTTTAATAAACAGCAGACTACAGCTACAGTCTGATAATTTGGCTGATTACCGATTCTGTTAAAGCAGTAGTAAACTGCAAAAAAGAAAGGAAAAAAATTCTCCCTTCAAGTTAAGAGCATAATGTGCTGGTATGCATCGCAGTGCACATTATAAAAGACTTACCTTAGAATCAAGCCCACCAGTGGTGCAATGTAACCGCTGACAGGGGTTCCACCTTTACCCAATCTTCCTTCTGGTTTTGCAGGCTTCAGCTGTTTGACTGGCCGAGCCGCAATGATGTCACTCCCGTGTATGCACGCCGGAGTCACAGCCACAGCACGGCTCTCTCAAGTTTAGGAGATATTTAGTGTAGCTGCAGGTAAGCCTTATTTTAGGCTTAGCTGTAGGTACAAGTAAACAATATGGAGTTTACTACCACTTTAAATATCAAATTTGGTAATTTGTTTACTACTGTAATCGGAATGATAGATATGGTCTGACCCAAGTAGTAAATTACCCATGTGAATTATATTTCCTGTAGGAAGCATTTACTCCCAAAAAAACTAAAGAGTTAACCTGCACCCTATGTTCACATTTCCCAGAGGTGGAAAGAGGAAGTTAGGATCATTTAGCAAAAATACATATGGTTCAAAGAACTAATTCATCCATAAAATGAATGAGGGGAAAAACACAGGAAAGGAGATTTTCAGTGGACATCTGTTCACCTATTATTACTGACATGCTAGAAATTTGCTGAACTAGTTGGAACATCTTCCATTACATGTGTATTTATATATACAGGTATTTATGTATTTTATTCCCTACCACCGCTGAATAGTGAGATATATGATAAAATAGTTCACAATTGTATTTAGTGTAATTATAATCCAGAATTTGGTCGTGCCTTTTCTACTACTTGATGTTCTACTACGCAGTCCGTGACTATACAGCTGGCCTGGGTTAAAAGGTAGCGAGAAATATAGTGACTGTATGAGCATAGACTGGAGGTAGTATTCGGGTTGGTAATGGTGTGTGTGAGGTGGTTTATAGTTTTCCGACAATGTATCAATAATTTGCAAGCTTTGGTGGATATCAGAATTACATTGTAATATTGCAGTAATGGGCATCTGTGGTTACTCTTGGCTGTAAGACATTAAAACTGATAGAAATACACTAATGTCACGTACACACGATCGTTTTTAATGTCATTTTCAAAAACTATGTTTTTCTCGACGTGATTTTTCTTGTTTCCTCTCAAGCCTGTCTTGCAGACACACGTTCATTAAAAAAAAACGCTTGAGCAAAGCGCAGTGACGTACAACACGTATGACGGCACTATAAAGGGGAAGTTCCGTTCGAATGGCGCCACCCTTCATGTTAGTAAAGTTTGTCGAGCGACGATTCGCGCTTTTCAGCCTCGTGCTTTTCAGTTCGTTACAGCGTGACGAATGTGCTATCTCCATTACGAACGCTAGTTTTACCAGAACGAGCGCTCCCGTCTCATACTTGATTCTGAGCATGCACGGTTTTTTCCCCTCGTAAAAGCATACACACTACCGTTTTTCACGTCGTTAAAAAAAACGACGTGAAAAACGACGTGAAAAAATAGAGCAGGTTCTCATTTTTTTTAGGCCAATGCTCTGGAGCCTACACACGATTGTTTTTAATGCCCAATTTAAAAAATTGCATTTTTAACGACGTGAAAAACGATCATGTGTACGCGGCATAAGAAGGCAAAAGGGGACTGTTAAAAAAAAAAAAATGGACATGGGCTTTAACCATTTAAACAATCTATTTCTTAAATTTTTAGTTTTGCGATAGTATGACTGAAAATTTATCAGCCATGCAACACTGAACCCAAATTAATTTTATATAATTTTTTTAGACAGACAGAACTTAGTATTTTTTTTTTTTTATGTAAGCTGTTGGTTTTTATATTTTTTTACTGTAAAAAAGAAAAAGGGACTAAAAAAATTCTTCCGTTAGAAAACATAGCAGGATAGTGAAAATACCCCAGTAATTACCCCTTTTAGGCTGCTTTGACACTGGGGCGGGAGGTGCGCTGGCTATTTTTAGCGCCTCTATACCGTTGTTTTTGCGGCGCTATTCGGCCACGAGCGGTGCGGTTTTAACCCCTCCTAGCGGCTGAGAAGGGGTTAAAAACCACCGCAAAGCGCCTCTGCAGAGGCGCTTTGTGGGCAGTATAGCCGCGCTGTGCCATTGATTTCAATGGGCAGCAGCGGTAAAGGAGCAGTATACACACCACTCCTTCACCGCTTCAAAGATGCTGCTTGCAGGACTTTTTTTCTTGTCCTGCCAGCGCATCGCCTCAGTGTGAAAGCACTCTGGCTTTCACATTGAGACTGCAGGGGCAGGAGTTTTTCAGGTGTTTTTTAGGCGCTATTTTAGTGCAAAACGCCTGAAAAACTCCTCAGTGTGAAAGGGGCCTTAGGAAAGTAAACACCCCATCTCACTTTTTGCCACACTTTTTTGGAAATTAAGAAAAATGCTGGTATTGAGGGGGTTACATAGTTACATAGTTGGTGAGGTTGAATAAAGACTCTGGTCCATTCAGTTCAACCTGAGTGTGTGTGTGTATGTTTATGTTTAAACAAGGAGCTTGATAATGGTACACTAGATACATTAATGTTAAGGTCATCATATGCAGAGGGAGAAAGAGGCTAAGGGATTAATAGTTAGGTCACAGCACAGACATAGTAGATAAGTTGTATTGGAGGGGAGGTGAAAGGGTTACAAATCTTTCACTACAGCGGCTGCTACTGCCGCTGCTGATTTGAAATTAATAAAAGGATCATTTATTCATTAGCTCCTGATATTTCTCCTTCTTCTGTTGGCTGAAATGGTATGCCGCCGACCACAAACCTGGCGAATCAGTTGACTTACAGTGAAATACTCAGAAATAGCCACCACATGCTGTCACAGCACTTTTTTTATTTTTTTTTTATTTTGAGGCCTGCAACCAGGGAAAGCCAACCACCTGCGGCACCTGCCAGCATTTGAACTGAGACTGAGGGACATTGATAAGCAGGGGGGGGGGGGGGGATCCGCTGCTGCCGCTGGTCAGCTAATGTTAAAAAAAATTATAAGGGGGGCGGCGGGGCTCGCCAGGTGCCGCTGCTCCCGTCGATCGTGTGATATAAATTATACTATTAAGGGGGGGGGGGCGTTTTTCCCGCCGGCTGGCTGATATTAAAAAAGTTAGACTGATAAGGGGGGGGGGGGGGGGTGGTGGTGGTGCCGCTGCTCCCGCCGATCGTGTCATATAAATTGTACTATTAAGGCGAGGGGGGCATTTTTCCCGGCGGTGGGGGGGGGGTTGGTGCTGCTGCTCCCGCCGATCGTGTGACTATTAAGGGGGGGGCGCTTTTCACGACGGCCGGGTGATATAAAAAAACATTTTAATTGATAAGCGGGGGGGTCGGGGGGTGTTAGTGCTGCTGCTCCCGCCGATCGTGTGACTATTAAGGGCGGGGGGCCCGTTTTTCATGGCGGCCGGGGTGACATAAAAAAAAAATTAATTGATAAGCTGGGGGGGGGGGTTGTGCTGCTGCTCCCGCAGATCGTGTGCCTATTAAGGGGGGGTGCCGTTTATTGACAAGCGCGGGGAGGGGGGGGGTGCTGCGGCGGCCGGGTGATATAAAAAAAACATTTTATTGATAAGCGGGGTGGGGGGGTTGGGGTTTTGCTGCAGCGGCCGGGTGATATAAAAAAAACATTTTATCGATAAGCGGGTGGGGGGGGGTGGGATGGGTGCTGAGGCGGCCGGGTGATATAAATTGTTTTTTTTATTGATAAGCGTGGTGGGGGGTGGGGGTGGGTGCTGCGGCGGCCGGTTGATATTATTGATAAGCGGGGGGGTTGTGCTGCGGCGGCCGGGTGATATAAAATAGTTTTTTTATTGATAAGCGGGGGGGGGGGTTGTGCTGCGGCGGACGGGTGATATAACAGCGGGGGGGGGTCAGGACTTGAACAATAGGAAGCACCGCCCATGTCCATGCCAGTGGTATTCTATGAGGCGTGCACCCGCCCGGCCGCTCCGTCGTTCAAGAAGCTGTGGCGGCCTCGAAAGCGCCACAGAGAGCGTTTTTTAGTGCAAATGAAGTGCCTCATCTGCAATCTTGTGATTGCACAGACATGGCATTTCGCATATTGCACTGTGCCCGGCGCCCTGCGGATGGGCCAGTCAGCATCCCTGATCACTGCAACAGAAGTCATATGATGATGCTGTACTGCACTGGTGACAATATGTAAAACAATAAAAATAAAAGATCTGTAGAAATTGATCTGTAGAACTTGCCCTTCTATGTTCCATGTAGCGATGTTGTTTTGCCCCCCTTATGTACAAATCTTTGCATTCCTCACTACATTGCACTTCATATACTGTACCAAGTTTCTTTGCTTGTGTTTGGGTGTTGTGTCTTTTGGATGTACAAGCTTCTGTCTCTGTGTATTGATGAGGTTGAAGGACACAGGGAAGCAATGTTTGTTAAAGATCCTTTTGAGTTATTCTGACACTTAGACATACACTGTACTGTGATTTCATAAGCTATATCTAATAGAATGTGTCTTTTTGCATCCTTTGCTAAACCAAATCCTAGTCCCCTGGGGATACTTTACTGAAACAAGCCTAAGTACCATTTAAATAATTACAGTCTGAATATCAGAAGCAGAAGGCAGCATATGGGATCTTTGCCAGTGATAGACCTCTGCAATCACTAAAATAAGTAATTTTTCCTATGTAAAAATAATATGCAATTATTGTGCAATATATTAATGTAATCTTTTATTTAGAATTGTTATGGTTCATTATACATAAAACATTTTATTTTGTTCTAAAAATACTATTAGTTTAATAATCAAAATCTGTTTACCTTCTGAATGCTTCTGAATATGACGTCGGCAAATGCTGCTGAAATGGGGAAAGCTCTGGATAATGGGTATCCACATAACAATTTCCATATAAGTATCTGTCATGCTTTAACTTCTTGCAGAAATATTCTGACAGGCCTGCTTTATCATTTCTGCTTTTTGTATTCTGAATTTGTTTCAGCTAAAAGTAAATCTGTCACGACGCCTAAGTACTTAAACTGATATCAGAAGTAAAAATCCAGGACCCAGAGGTGCCTGCATATAGCCTTCTTAACCCTCCTGAGTGCCCTAAAAGAAGCTTGGGCGCTCTATATGCAAATTTGCCTTTCTCTGATTTCTTTTTATAATGCAAATTATACCAGCATACCATACCAGTATAATATTTACTCCAAAGTGGATGCCTTACAGTTTATGTATTCATAATGAATATAAGATTGTAAGCTTCTCTTGGGCCTGCAACATATGGTAATAACTGGAAATCTATTGTAAAATAGGCGAAGAGCAGTGTGTCATTCATAAAAAATAAAATATGTAATTTTCTGTGGACCACTGGGCTTCTTGTACAACATGGTTTTATCATGGTTGATTGGACAGTGTTCCATTTTAAAGCATCAAATAGCTAGGATACTTGTTTCTGTTTCTGGTTTCTGTATGCAATGCATACTAGCACATTATGGGGCTGATTTACTAAGAACAATGCACTGCGCCGGTTCATACCTTAATTGGTGCGCCGGATAAATCATTGATTGGGCGTGCGAATCGGCGCACGCAGACGCGCAACGCGATAATAAGTGTGTAAACGGCAATTGGTGCCAGGGTAACTGCTGTTTTCTCATTGATAATAGTGCACGCCTAATCTCATTGGATGTGTCTTGTTAGGCAATTAGTAGGTGTTCTCACTTAATTAACCCTTGTGATGTTAATCTCATTCCTTTTACTTCTAATATATCTTTGAAATGTTTTTTTTTTCTATTTTCACACAAATATTTCAATACATTACAAAGAACAGAAAAGTGTTTCTAAACCCAATAAATTAATATTTTCAGATCTTGATCTTTAACCACTTCCCGCCCCGTCAATAGCAGATTGACGTCCGGGAAGTGGTTCAGTTATCCACACTGGACGTCATATGACGTCCTGCGGGATAACAGCCGCCGCGCGCCCGGGGGGGCGCGCATCGCGGCGATCGGTGGAGCGGTGGGTCAGTCTGACCCACCGCTACACTGATCTCAGTAAAAAGCCTCCGTCAGAGGCTTTTTACCACGTGATCAGCCGTGTCGAATCACGGCTGATCACAATGTAAACAGGAAGAGCCGTTGATCGGCTCTTCCTCACTCGCGTCTGACAGATTGTTTATCAGCGCAGCCCCCCCCTCGGATACCCACACTAGACCACCAGGGAAGCCCCCCAGGACCACCAGGGAAGCCCCCATGGCCATCCACATGTAGTAAAAAAATAAAATAAAATAAAAACATAAAAAAAATATGCCAATCAGTGCCCACAAATGGGCACTGACTGGCACTTTCACAATGTGTGGTGGCTGGCATTGCTGGGCACCAGTGCCACCAATGCCACCTACTAGTGTCCATCAGTGCCACCTATCAGTGCCCATCCGTGCCAATCTGTGCCCACCTATCAGTGCCTGTCCATGCCACCTATCAGTGCCACCCATAAGTGCCCATCAGTGCCGCCTATAAGTGCCCATCAGTGCCGCCTATGAGTGCCAATCAGTGCCGCCTATGAGTGCCAATCAGTGCCGCCTATGAGTGCCCATCAGTGCCGCATACCAGTGCCACATATCAGTGCCCATCAGTGCCGCCTATCAGTGCCCATCATCAGTGCCCATCAGTGCCACCTCATCAGTGCCACCTCATTGGTGCCACCTCATCGGTGCCCATCAGTGTCGCCTTATCAGTGCCCTTCAGTGCCGCCTTATCAGTGCCCGTCATTGAAGTAGAAAAGGTACTTATTTACAAAAAAAATTAACAGAAACAAAGAAAAACTTATTTTTTTTTAAATTTTCGCTCTTTTTTTATTTGTTGTGCAAAAAATAAAAATCGCAGAGGCGATCAAATACCACCGAAAGAAACCTCTATTTGTGGGAACAAAATGATAAAACATTTGTTTGGGTACAGTGTAGCATGACCGCGCAATTGTCATTCAAATTGCGACAGTGCTGAAAGCTCAAAATTGGCTTGGGCAGGAAGCTGTATAAGTGCATGGTATTGAAGTGGTTAACCTATTCCCTACCCGCCCATAGTAATATGATGTCCACAGATGGGATCTCCCATCCTGGGTGGACGTCATATGACGTCCTGGGCTTTGTGGGGGGATATCTGAATGATGCCTGCAGCTAGAGGCATCATTCAGATATCCTTCTATTCTGCCGGCGATTCTGCGCACCATAAGAATGATCATAGTGGCGGTTCTGCCGCTTTATCGTTCTTATAGGCGGCGGGAGGGGACATCCCCCCCCCCCTCCTGCCACCATCCGGTGCTTCTCCGGGCTCTTCTGTGCCAATGGGGGCCCGGAGAATGAATCGTCCGGCGCCGGAGGTGAACCATAGAGTGAACCATAGGTGAACCATCTCTATGACCGTCGGAGGCCCGGGCGCGATGTGATGACGTCACGCCTGGGTCCTCAGATGTAAACAAAGCCGCCATTGCGGCTAGTAAGCATGAGATTGATGACATTTACATATTTTTCACGATCTCATGCTTTCCAGCCTGGAGGAGAGATGTGGGGTCTTATTGACCCCGTATCTCTCCATAAAGAGGACCTGTCACTAACAATGTAATGTAAATAAAAGTGATCAAAAAAAAAATAATTAAGTAAAAAAAAAAAAAAAAAAAAAAAATTTTTTTTTAAACGCCTCTGTCCCCGGTAGCTCGAGATCAGAAGCGAACGCACACGTAAGACCCGCCCACGTATGTAAACGCAGTTCAAACCACATATATGAGGTATCGCCGCGTGCGTTAGAGCGTGTGCAACAATTCTAGCACTAGACCTCCTCTGTAACTCTAACCTGGTAACCTGTAAAAATTTTCAAAGCGTCGCCTATGGAGATTTTTAAGTACCGAAGTTTGGCGCCATTCCATGAGTGTGTGCAATTTTAAAGCGTGACATGTTAGGTATCTATTTACTCGGCGTAACATCATCTTTCATATTTTACAAAACAATTGGGCTAACTTTACTGTTTTGTTATTTTTTAATTCATGAAACCATTTTTTTTTTTTTAAAAGGTGAAAAATTATTGCGCAAATACCGTGCAAGAAAAAAAGTTGCAATGACCGTCATTTTATTCCCTAGGGTGTCTGCTAAAAAAACATATATAATGTTTGGGGGTTCTGAGTAATTTTCTAGCAAAAGAATGATGATTTGTACATGTAGGAGAGAAGTGCCAGAATAGGCCCAGTATTGAGGTGGTAAAAAAAGCCCGGTGTTGAAGTGGTTAAAGGTGACCATACACTGCAATCTTACAAAAATTATAAAAATTAGATTAGGCAAGAGCCTGTTTGATTTCCAAAAATTTTAATTAATTGTTCAAGTGCGTATTTCTATTACCTATTTTGCCGAAATCTTGAATTGTACAGAGATTGGCCAATCAGATTGCATAGTTCATGACCATCTTAAGTGCCAAATTTGGAATGTAGATGTGCCATGACCCACTTGTATTTTTACAAGTGGACACAAGAACCTACATCTCTAGATACATATTTGTGCAGCACAGTGGTGTAGTGGTTAGCACTTTCACCTAGCAGCAAAAAGGGTCACTGGTTCGAATCCTGCCCGTGACACCATCTTCCTGGAGTTTGCATGTTCTCCCTGGGCCTGCGTGGGTTTCTTTCGGTTTCCTCCCACAATCTAAAAACATGCTGTAAATTGGACCTAATGTGTGTAAGGGACCCACACAAACACCACCCCATGTTAAAAACAATTTTTTTCTTCTTCATTTGCAAAAAAGTATCATCTCTTCCTCAGAGAACATCACGCAGTACAGCAGTACAAGCAGTACAAGCAACTTCCTGTAGGGGCGTGATGTCATTCCTGTGTGCTGGCCACCGCTTTCCGAGAACCACATATGCGCATACCTGTGCGCACACAGCAGTTGCGCATCTCATATACACAGCGGCTGCGCATCTACATACATTTGACACATCTAGCTGCAGGAACTTAATTTTTATGGAAATTAATAGTAAAGCAGATGCAGATGTCCAGGACTGGACTAACAAATTTTCTAGTGAAAGGCAACTGGTGTTTTCTATTAAACAAGGTCTAAATGGGCCATTGACATGCATCACAGGTGTACTTAAGAATGCGTCTTTGCAAAGTTAAACTAAATGAAATCTTTTCTTATTTTTGCTTGGGGATAGAGTGCAGAGGGATTAGAAGTCTGATAGGGTAAAGACAACTCCCAAATTTTGCCACTTTCTCCTTCAAATTTATTCACTTCCTGTCACATAGCCAAACAGGAAGTGAGGGTAAATCCCTACCAATGTCTTTCCTTGGGGACACTCAGGTCAATCTAAATAGTTTCCCCATTTTGTAAATTGCACCCCAGAATTTTGCTGTGTACACCCCAAATTATTAGGTATCTTGGACTTTGGGGTTTATTTACTAAAGGCAAATCCACTTTGCACTACAAGTGCACTTGCTGGATATCCGAGGGGGACATGAAAGGAAAATAAAAAAACACCATCTTTGCTTCTACATGATTGGATGTTAAAATCATCAGTGCTTCCCCTCAGATTTTCAGCAACTACACTTGTATTGCAGAGTGGATTTTCCTTTACTAAACCCCAAACTACCTAATGGTTTGTGGTGTACAAAACAAAGTGCTAGAGTGCAATTTGCTTAATGAGGACACTAGTTAGATTGATCTGTGTGTCCCCAAGAAAAGACATTGGCAGGGTTTTACCTTCACTTCCTGTTTTGCTGTGTGACAGGAAGTGAAGCCAATCTTAAGAAAAAGGAACACAAAGCCCAACCTAAAAAAGACAAGCAGGGGTTCTAACACTCGCTTGGTTTCCCTCAAATGCCCACAATTCGAATAGTATTGCCTTGAGCTAGATTTTAGCGCAGTGCTCCAAATCAGTGCTTCTAAAGTACACCCAACAGGCCATGTTTGCAGGATTTCCTTCATCTTGCACATGTGCTTTAAATCAGTCAATGGCTTGGTATTTTGGACAGCAATTCTAGATAAGATAAATTCACAAAACATGTCCTGTCGGGGGTACTTGAGGACTGAGGCTGAGAACCACTGCAGTAACAAAGGAAAATTGAATACTTACTGCTCTGTATTTTTCCTTTCCTGGTGACTATTCATAGCGCGCCAGAATCCATGCATATGCTATCATGAAGGCACCAGGAAAAGTAACTTTTAGACAAATCACACCTGTTTTGTTTTGACATGCCAATCAGCCTAGTTAGGCTGCAGCTGTGAAATTTGTTGCATGGAAAATAACAAAAAAAAACATCAAAATTTGCATCAAATTTTATTGGTCAACAAAACAGGACTTGGAAAAGAGCAAGGAAAGCAAAAAAAAACGTATGTTAATTTGAAACATTAGTCACAACATCTTGAGAAAGATTTTGCAAAATAATGCAGCACAGACAATTAAATCAAAGTGAACAAACGACACACATTAACAACATCAAAAATATTTCAGGAGAAAATATCCCCCACCCAAAAAAATACAATAAAACAAAGTAAAAAAAACATCTGTTTTGCAAAGACATAACAAACAAAATGCAAAGCGAAAATACATGTGTTACAAACTCGATAAGGACACAAAAATGTACTCTTATGCCGGCCGGCCACACACACACAATCTTGCCTCTTTTCAGGGCAAGGTAGAGAATGCTATCTGCAAGCTTTATTTAACATAGGGTTGTGTGCTAATGAGGCAATTGAAAACACATGCACAGTCCATGAAACACACAAAGTGCAAGTTCACCCAATGTAGAGAATGAACTTCAAAATGGGTACACCTGTTAAGGATGTCCTTAAATTACTAACCCAAAAAACACGCTCTATGAGCATGCCCAGAAACCTCCAAGTTTAGTTCACACACAAAAAGCAGCAAAAAAAGCAAAGTCCCTGAGCATGCCCAGACCAACCAAAAATGCAGCTAGCACAAAATAAGCCACCCCCTGTCCAAAATTAAGCACATCATCCAGCATGCTACTAAATTAGAGATGGGACAAACACCCCCCGGTCCATGGGGGGCAAACGAAGAGCCTAACATGGGCAAAAGTTAGACAACAAATACCATTGCAGTCTATGGGAACTGACTTGTTAATTTTGCTAGTCCCCACTTGGCTGGCTTATCTTCTAGTTATTGGCCTTAAAATGGGTATGGGAGCCCAGGTCCCACCCTAAGGGACATATATCAATGTCACCTATTTGGAGAACCCCAAAAACAAAACAAGGAGAAATGCTTTTAAATATACCGAATTGCGTAAGGGCCATTTCACACCATATGCAGTCCAGTGCGTTTTTTTTATGCCTTAAAACGCATGGAAAGTAAGTTATATGTTTTTCAATGGCATATTTCACACCATTGCTTGCAGTTCCAGGGTGTTCCAGTACCAAAAAATAAAGTAGAACATGCTGCATTTTTCCTGCACTGGACTGTACTGGAACACTGTAAAATGCAAAAAAAAGCATCATAAACGCATCATAAATGCACAGGAATGCATCCAAAACGCACATGCAGAAAAGCATCTGGACTGCATTTCTATAGAGTGAACTTGCCCTAAAGCTATTAACTTGGGGGGGGGGGGGGTACTCTGCCTGTAAAGTGGTGCATCTGTAGCATGTATCCAAAATGCTGCTTCAAAGATGTACAGCTTTAGAGAAAACTTACAAATGGACATTGCAGCTGCAAGATTTTAACAAAAAAAAAAAAAAAAAGTTTCCCTTTAAAAGCAAAAACTAGCCCAAAGATAACATATGCATTAGAAGGGGGAGACAAGAGCATTGGAGAATGGAGTGTAGAGTTCCCCTTTAAAAGCCAAAAATAGCCCAAAGAAAACATATGCATTAGAGGGGGAAGGTTAAATGCCCTTTTATGAGGAGCTAGAGTATCAAGTCTTTTTACATAATTTGAACAAGGTACATGTAACATGTTAACAACGTAACACGTTAACATGACCTGTGTGCAAATATCCTTAAAAAAAGACATAAAAATGAACCAGCGTTAAAAAAAAAAAAAATTCAGAGTATAGGTACTGAATCACAGAGAAAGAAAACAGAACAGCAGAAATGTTTTCCTTCAGATGTTGCCAACATCCCAAAATTAGTAGGAATAAACCCTAAAAAAGGGAATAAGTACCCCCCCGGTACAACGGGACTTTAGGGGCAAACGAAAACACATTTTTTTTTAAATATAAAAGGTTATTTATTAGAAAAAAGGGGTATGTTTGTTATAAAAATATTACATATATGTAAATATACAAATGTCAAGCATATCGAAGGTTTGCACAATATATATTTGAACAATACAGACATAGATTTAAAGACATTTTTATATTTTTATCTGACACACCGCAACATCGATTCAGGTAAAGAGCATCTGATGGAGGCTCTTTACCATGTGATCAGCCGTGTCCAATCACGGCTGATCACAATGTAAACAGGAAAATACGTGTATCGGCTTTTCCTCACTCGCGTCTGACAGATGCGAGTAGCGGAGAGCCGATCCACTGCTCTCCTGTCAGGGGGGTCTGTGCTGATTGATTATCAGGATGTCCACTTCAGACCAAGAATTGCCACCACTGATGACCACCAGGTTTGCCACCCATGGCCACCAGGGATGCCAATCTGTGCCCAAAATCAATGCCAATCAGTGCCCACAAATGGTGCCAGTCAGTGTCCATTACTAATGCTTGCCAGTGCCACCTTATCAGTGATGCCCATCAGTTCCACCTATCAGTGTCCATCAGTGCCACCCATCAGTGTCCATCAGTGCCACCTATCAGTTCCCATCTGTGCCCACCTATCAGTGTCCATCAGTGCCCATCAGTGCCACCTATCAGTGCCACCCATAAGTACAGCCTTTCAGTGCCCATCAGTGCCCATCAGTGCCACCTATCAATGCCCATCAGTGCTGCATACCAGTGCCACCTATCAGTGTCCATCAGTGCCACCCATCAGTGTCAATCAGTGCCACCTATCAGTTCCCATCTGTGCCCACCTATCAGTGTCCATCAGTGCCCATCAGTGCCACCTATCAGTGCCACCCATAAGTACCCATAAGTACAGCCTTTCAGTGCCCATCATTGCTGCCTATCAGTGCCCATCAGTGCCACCTATCAATGCCCATCAGTGCTGCATACCAGTGCCACCTATCAGTGCCCATCAGTGCCGCCTATATGTGCTCATCAGTGCTGCATATTAGAGCCCATCTTCAGTGCCCAACAGTGCCACCTCATTTGTGCCACCTCATTAGTGCCCATCAGTGCTGCCTTATCAGTGCCCGTCAGTGCAGCCTCATCAGTGCCCATCAGTGCAGCCTCATCAGTGCCCATCAGTGAAGGAGAAAACGTACATTTTTACAAAATTTTATAACAGAAACAAAGAAAAACTTTGGGTATAGTGTAGCATGACCGCGTAATTGTCATTCAAAGTTCCACAGCGCTAAAAGCTGAAAATTGGTCTGGGCAGGAAGGGGGGAAAATTTCTGATATTTTGTAAACCGCTGTACTTTTTTTTCTTACCTGCAAGGCAAAGGCATAATGTGCTCATTTGCATCGCAAACTTACCTCAAAACAAAGCCTTCCAGCGATGTCATCACTGGAGACGGCATCCATCTTCAACCAGTCTTTCTTCCGGGTTTGCAGACTTGGACTCTGTGACTGGCCAGAGCCGTGATGACGTCACTCCCGTGCATGCGCGCGGGAGCCACTGGTCACAGGACAAGGCTCTGAAGAAACAGCATGGGAGGTTGTTCGTTCAAAGCGCATGCACCAGTGATTTCACTGGCTTCATGTACAGTAAATATCTGCTAAACGGTGCATGTTTAGGAGATATTTACACTACCTATAGGTAAGCCTTATTATATGCTTAGGTAAAACTTAAATATGGAAGTTTACTTCCTCTTTAAAGAGTGAGGAAAATTTTAAACAAAGTTTCCCCCCCTTTTTACCTTTGTTCCTCTAAACCAGGGGTCTCAAACCTGCGGCCCTCCAGCTGTTGCGGAACTACAAGTCCCATCATGCCTCTGCCTATGGGAGTCATGCTTTTAACTGTTTAGCCTTGCAATGCCTCATGGGAATTGTAGTTCTGCAACAGCTGGAGGGCCACCAGTTTGAGACCCCTGCTCTAAACAAATGTAGCCGACTTACCACCAGAAACCTTTATTCTCACCTCAGGTGATGAAGCCAGCAAGGGATGTAAACATTGCCCTGGGCTTCAAAAATTAGGTCTTGGTGAATATAGAGCTTTGAGGAGGGAGGGCTACATCTGCTTTGAGGAGGCAAAGGGTTTAAACAGTATTGGCACCAAACCTCCTCTTCTGAAGTCCCCTGCCAGCACTCTAGACTCCTTCCGTTCTCTGTGTGCTACCATAAGAAGCCACTTCATTATCAACTGTAACTGAATACTGTCTGTACTAACAAAGGGTTAAAGATGTAGGGGCTGGGCTTCTTGCATTGTATGTTAATGAGGACATACTTCGGACAGGCTTGCTCTAACATTGTTCAAAAAACCTTACAGTCAGCTATGACACCTCCTCATGGGGAACACCTAAAAGGAAAGAAATACTATATGTATGCTATGGGAGATGGAACACATAGCAAACATATAGTGGGGCTTTCGCAAATTTGACTGCAAAAGTAGAAATACACTTTACTTTAAAGCAAACCTGTCTAGAAAGTAATGCTGTTTTGAAAATGATAACTGCATAGATGTCATGCATACCTGAATACATGTTGTCCTTAGTCTCTTCCGAACAGCCGTAGAGGGGGACTCTTTGCTCTTTGTGTGGAAGAATTGATCACTTTGCAAAGGTCTGACATGCCCCCACTGAGTCAGACCTATAGCTGTACAGTCGACAACCTGCTGATAGGAGGTCTCTTACTCTTAGCTCTTACTCATCAGGGGGGCATGTTGGACCTCTGCAGAGAAATCACAGAGAGTAAGGGTCCTACTTTGTGACATGCTGGCAGGGCATAGGGTTATGGCTGTATTTTTGACCTCTTTTTGCCCAGCCCCTGCATCCCTTTAACAGGGTTTTTACACCCCGAGGTGAGAAGGACTGCCTGATCACATGAGGCTGTCATACAGGGGCAGCCCATCCATTAGGGTCACCCGGGCAACCTGCTGATAGGAGGTCTCTAAAGCAGGCCATACACGGTCGAATTTCGAACAAATTTTCTTTTCGAAATCAGAAAGTTCGTTTTTTTTGTGATCCGATGATGCCACCATTGATTTTCGAAATTCGGCCGACCAAACCTTCATGTTGCCGGGAATATTAGTTTCTCTCCGGGAATGTTCTTTTCTTGCACACGCGCATTTTTTTTTCTATTACATTTCTCGCACGATTCTCCCATCATTGATCAGAAAATCGTTCCTTTTTAAAAAAAATTCCAACATGTCGGATTCCTCAAATTTGATTGCCGCACGAAAATCGGCTGTTGCTGCAGCCCACTAACGGTGCGCAATTCGTACGAAAATTCTTTGATCCGATTTTCGAACAAAAAAATTATTTCGAAATTCGAACAGTGTATGGCCGCCTTTACTCTTAGCTCTTACTCATCAGGGGGGCGTGTTGGACCTCTGCAGAGAAATCACAGAGAGTAAGAGTCCTACTCTGTGACATGCTGGCAGGGCATAGGGTTATGGCTGTATTTTTGACCTCTTCTTGCCCAGCCCCTGCATCCCTTTAACAGGGTTTTTACACACCGAGGTGAGAAGGACTGCCTGATCACATGAGGCTGTCATACAGGGGCAGCCCATCCATTAGGGGCACCCAGGCACCGCCCCCTCTCTCCAGGCCACCCCCCATATGCAATGGATAGATTCATGCATAGCATGAATCTATCCAGGGCTGACACGGCCGCCCCCTATTCATGTGTCCGGCCCCTTTCAGGACATCGGGCGCATGAATTACAGCAGCTAGGGTTTTTTTTTTTAAGCACCTGATTAGAGCCAGAGGCTCTAATAGGATTCAAAATAGGGTGGGCTCGGGTCACAGAGGATGCATCCGGAGCCCACCCAGGTGTGTTGCAACAGCGAATGGCCAATCGAGAAGCGGGTCTGATATCCGTCACCCGATTGGCTGAAAGGACAGGCGATCCTATTAGATGCCTAGGAGGAGGGGAGGAGACGCACAGCTGAAGCGAGAAGGAGAAGAGCCGCTGGCCGATGCCTGGATGCCCGGTCCCTGCTGATGCCTGGATGTGCGATGCCCGCCGCCGCTCCTCGGATGCCCACGATGCACACTGCCTAGGCGGGGGTTCGGGGGCCCTGATTATCAGTGTACATGGCCCTTTTACAGAAGCCGGTTATCATTTCTCTTTTCCCTTCCTCACACTGTCAGCGCGAGGAAAGGAATGCCGATAACCGGCTTCTGTTTACATTGTGATCAGCTGTGATTGGACACAGCTGATCACGTGGTAAAGACCAGCTGATTGGCTCTTTACCTCAATCTGTGATCAGCAGTGTCCGGAGGTCACAGGAAGACATCATTTGATGGCCTCCCAGAACTAGCCGATCCCACTGTAGCCATCATTCAGCTATAGAGCGGTCGGCAAGTGGTTACAAGAGCGGGTAAAAGCACAGAAAAATCTAATATTTTAAATGCTTACTTGCAGCATTTTTCCATCCCATAAACATATTTTTTTTTTCACTTGCAATGTGCCTCTAAACATGCTGGTAAATTTGACAACTTTAGAATAGTAACCTCCCTCACACAACTTCCTCCCTTCTTACATGTCATGGCTCCTTCCTCTCCTAGGAGTGTGTAATCCCTCTCTGTGCTGACCCAGCTCCTCTGTCCCTCCCCGCACCTTCCTACATAATCTTTCATGTAGCAACTGGAGAGGAGAAAAGGAGAATACCATAAAGTCTTACTAGAGTGACGGCTCTGACCCTGTTGGAGCTATTGATATCACAATGCAGATAGCGTTGCTCAACAGCAGTTTTTTGGAGGTTTACACAAAGGAAGCTTTTACACATAAATAACATGCATAAAAAAAATGAAATGTGCTTATAATGTTATGATAAGATTGCTGTTGAAATAAATGGCCTGGCACCGAGTCTTTTTATTATGTTCTGGCTTAAAAATTAAAAATATACATACAACAGAATAAATAAAAAAACAGCAACTATTTCTTTTCAAAGGATAATATTTTTGTTTATATAGTATGATTTACTTGGATCATCCTAAAAACTGAGTGACATGCTAATTGATAACCAAGTAATACAATTTTGTTGGACATAAAAGACTGTCAGACGTCTGTACATACAAAGTATCTTCTGGTTGTTAATGAATCGTACATTTCCTCGAATAAGCGGAACTTCATTTCCTTTTGCACAGTGAAAGAGGATTGACTTAGGCGGCTGAAATAATAAACTTTCGCTATTCCCTAGTGGCATGTCACTGTTTGCACTTCTTTGCTGTTCTAATTTCATTCCTTAGTCATTTCTGCCTGCCACTTGTAAAAATGAATTACTGTGTCATGATAACAGAGTAGAGAACAGGCTGAGCACTGCAAATGCTGGTTGCTCCTAACTTGCATTAATAAATGACAAAGTAGACTTCTTGTTCCTGCGTGTGGACGTCAAGAACATGTTTGTATATCATGCTGCACTGTCTCAAATGACAAACAAAAAGCAACGTCACTGTGATATTTAAATGGCTATTTCTATTTATTTTCTTTTTATAATTCATAAATAAAAATTTAAGGATTTCCTAGACAGAATCACAAAATAATTACAACGGTAACCAACATCAACACTTAAGCCCTGTACACACGATCGGATTTCCTATGGATTCTAATCCAATGGATTTTTCCATCGGAAATCCAATGAAGCTGACTTCCATTAGTCTTGCCTACACACCATCAGTCAAAAATCCGACCGTCCCAAACACCGTGACGTAAAACACTCCGACAAGCCGAGAAAAATTAAGTTCAATGCTTCTGAGCATGCGTCGACTTGATTCTGAGCATGCGTGGGTTTTTTGTCCGATGGAGTTCCACACAGACGATCGTAATTTGCTATCGTTTTTTTTTTCCATCGGATACATTTAAAACATGTTCTATTTTTTCTCACCGATGTAAAAAAAGACCGATGGGGCCCATACACGATCGGTTTATCCGATGAGAAAAGTCCATCGGACTGTTTTCATTGGTAAAACCGATCGTGTGTACAGGGCATTAGGATGCCCTCCCACTGGAATCTGTTGAACTGAACTACCTGTATGCCCAAGTTTATTTCTCCATACTCTCCTGCTGGTCTGCACTCACGCTGGACTTTAAAGTGGATGTAAACCCACTCTCATTCTTTCTAAACTACTGCCATAGTGCTGATCTATAAGGATATAGATGCCTCCTGTATGTATCCTTATCTGTCAAATGTCTCCCCTCTGTCTGTTATAAGAACTGAAAAACTGCAGATTCTGTGGGTGGATCTGTTGTCTGGAGCTCGGTGGGTGGAGTCGTGATGTCAGTAGACTCCCCGCCCACCTCTACACTCCCCTTGTGAACATGCATTTTCTCATGTCTATTCCTTCTGCTATGATCACTAACATCCAGTCAAAATCCAAAAAAGTAACCACATGACTTCAGAAAAGGAGTGGGGGTGGGAATTAAAAAATAACGCCTGTCTAAAGCTAGTGCACGAGATATGTAAATAACCTGTCACTCAAAGCAAGGGGGCGGAACGGACAAAGGTATGTTTGTCCGTTTTATCTCACTGAACAATAAAAGAGGTTTCTTCAGAGCTGGATTAACTCCGTGTGGCAAAACCTGGCACAAATGATAGGAAATCTTGTACTCTACATTGTGACAGCAAAAAAATAAATAAAACATTTTGGGTTTACATCCACTTTAAGGAAGTATTCCAGGGCGCACTAACATCACCCAGGCCATATCGATCCATTCTTCTGTACACAATCATCTATGGGGAGTTCTGTGCTCTGGCACATTGAAGTAAACTATACTGGACCACAAGTGAACTGTGCCCAGGACCACCTCTTCCAGGTGGTCCTGGTCACAGTATGCTAAAAAGAGAAGTATGGGAATGTTTTTTTTTTTTTTTAATCATACTTACCTAGGTGGATGCAGTATTGGTCCGATGCTGCATCTGTCCCCTGCCGACTCTAACACGGCCAATCGCTCGGTTCTAAGGGCTCCCTGAGCAGAGAGATGCTGACTGTCAGTCACCGCTGTCTGCTCTGCCCCTCCCCCCTCGCTCACTGGAGAGTTGGGCTGTGGAGTGGGTGGGAGCGGCCAGCTCAGGCTCTCAGTGGCTTGCTGAGAGGCTGAGCCGGGCACCAGTCTGGGCATGTGGACGGATCCCGATCGTATGGTCGTGACCTTTTCCGAGCCTGGAACGGCACTGTGACATCAGCTGACAGCGGGCAGAAAAGTAACAGAGGGTCTTGCAATGGGGATACTAGTTATGGTGACCTGGGGGTCCCCAAGAGCTTTCCTTAATTTTCAGGGATTCCCTCTCACTTCCTGTTTTGGCTATGGGACAGGAAGTGAAGGTACATTTCCCCAATGGGACACAGCTGGCAAAAATAAACCTTACAGGGGGTTTTAACCCTCCCATCCCTCCATCCAAAATAAAAAAAAGTTTTGCCTATAGTTGTACTTTATTTTAAGTATTGGGCAGATGAGTAGCGATCCATATATGTATCTTTGGAATGTAAGTTGAACTCACGGCTAAAAAAAAAGACGCTTGCAGTGGGGTTAATTAAGTCTAGGAGTAGAGGAATACGTTTTAATATTTACCTTATTCCTTGCTCCCCTGATTGGCAGCACTCTGGGTTGTGGGCAGGTTCTCTGCATCCTCACATACAATGCAGGACTCTTGATCCTGCATTGTATTTGATTTGACCACTGATCTTGAGGGGGAACTCCACGCCAAATTTTAAATAAAAAAAACGGCATGGGTTCCCCTCCAGGAGCATACCAGGCCCTTAGGTCTGGTATGGACTTTAACGGGAACCCCTACGACGAAAAAAACGGCGTGGGCCCCCCCCCAAAGTCCATAGCAGACCCTTATCCGAGCACGCAACCTGGCAGGCCGCAGGAAAAGAGGGGGGACGAGAGAGCGCCCCCCTCCCTCCTTAACCGTACCAGGCCGCATGCCCTCAACATGGGGGGGTGGGTGCTTTGGGGCACACTGCGGCCCCCCCACCCCAAAGCACCCTGCCCCCATGTTGATGAGGACAGGGCCTCTTCCCGACAACCCTGGCCGTTGGTTGTCGGGGTATGCGGGCGGGTGCTTATCGGAATCCAGGAGCCCCCTTTAATAAGGGGGCCCCAGATCCCGGCCCCTTACCCTATGTGAATGAGTATGGGGTACATCGTACCCCTACCCATTCACCTGGTGGAAAAAAAATGGCAATAAAAACACTACACAGGTTTTTTAAGTCATTTATTAGTCAGCTCCGGGGGTCTTCTTCCGACTTTGGGGGTCTTCTTGCAACTTCGGGGGTCTTCTTCCAACTTCGGGGGGTCTCTTCCGACTTCGGGGGTCTCCGGTGTCGTCTCCGCGCTCTCTCCGGTTCTTCTCTCGCTCTCCGGTTCTTTCTTCCTTCTGCCGGGCCTCTGCTATCTTCTTGCAGCTCTTTTGCTAGCGGGGGCCCGGTCTTCTTCGTCGCCTTCTTCTCTCCTGGAGATGTTGACTCGTCGCTGTCTCCAGCTGTAATGCCGTATGAGCGGAGTGCATTCACTTTTATAGGCATGGGCGTGGTCACCGGGTGATACCAGACAGTGACCCTGCCCCCATATGACGTCACAGTCCCATCATTCCCCGGGACTGTCACGTCATATGGGGGCGGGGTCACTGGGTGGCATCACCCAGTGACCACGCCCATGCCTATAAAAGTGATAGTCATACGGCATTACAGCCGGAGACAGCGACGAGTCAACATCTCCAGGAGAGAAGAGGGAAGAATGCGACGAAGAAGACCGGGCCCCGCTAGCAAAAGAGCTGGAAGAAGAGAGCGGAGGCCCGGCAGAAGGAAGAAAGAACCGGAGAGCGAGAGAAGAACCGGAGAGCGCGGAGATGACACCGGAGACCCCCGAAGTCGGAAGAGACCCCGGAAGTTGAAAGAAGACCCCCGAAGTCGGAAGAAGACCCCCGAAGTCGGAAGAAGACCCCCGGAGCTGACTAATAAATGACTTAAAAAACCTGTGTAGTGTTTTTATTGCCATTTTTTCCCACCAGGTGAATGGGTAGGGGTACGATGTACCCCATACTCATACACATAGGGTGGGGGGCCGGGATCTGGGGCCCCCCTTATTAAAGGGGACTCCTGGATTCCGATAAGCTCCCCGCCCGCATACCCCGACAACCAACGGCCAGGGTTGTCGGGAAGAGGCCCTGTCCTCATCAACATGGGGGCAGGGTGCTTTGGTGTGGGGGGGCCGCAGTGCGCCCCCCTGCCCCAAAGCACCCACCCCCCCATGTTGAGGGCATGCGGCCTGGTACGGTTCAGGAGGGAGGGGAGCCGCTCTCTCGTCCCCCCTCTTTTCCTGCGGCCTGCCAGGTTGCGTGCTCGGATAAGGGTCTGCTATGGACTTTGGGGGGAACCCCCACGCCGTTTTTTTCGGCGTAGGGGTTCCAGTTAAAGTCCATACCATACCTAAGGGCCTGATATGCTCCTGAAGGGGAACCCATGCCGGTTTTTTATTTAAAATTTGGCGTGGAGTTCCCCCTCATGATAACAGCGGCGAGACTTCCCAGGTCGGCAAGTCCGCAGCTAAAATTGCAATGGAACCGCTGAACAACTGATTGCGAACTTGGCAAAGACTCCAAGCTCAAAAACGTAATGCATAGGTGTGAACTTAGCCTGAGAGAAGAGGCTTTGAGGCATGGTCACACAGATGGAGGGAACTTGCTGGGGTGAGGAAAACGATGAACATTACACCTTATTCCTCTACTCCTAACCATAACAAACATGTAATCCTCGCAGTATGGGGCCTCACTGCAAGGTTTTTTTGTAATACTTGGAGTGGGGCTTTAAATCTCAACATTGATTGGAGTGTGCTGGGTAAAGAAAAACATGAAAAGTGGAGAACTTAGCCTTTCTTACCAGAAAGTTTTTGATTGATAAATACATAGTGTTTTATTACGGCAGTAATGAATAGGTCTGCCTTCAGGAGACCTGCCTTTTTATATGGTATTTTCTTACTTTTTCGTGGCTTTTCATTAACCTAAGTTTAAAGTGAAAAATGTATCTTTGCATATTAAGTTATTGGATGTAAGTGCAGGTCGGACAGCAATTAAACCCACTTATTTTTTCCTACTTTTGGAAACAGTTCAGAAGTATTAAAATGTCTGTGACCTTGTTATTGCTGTCTATTTCTTCATTAGGGAGATTTCTCTTAAAGCTGAATTAAACTCCACTATTTTGATTTTAGATTAATTTACCCCAAGGAGCCTTATGCCATAATGTGCTAGTATGCACCACATATTAGTACAATATGGCAGACTTACCTGTTAAACTATGCTCTCCGGCGCTTCCCACTGTCATGGGAGCTTCCATCTTCTCCCGGTCTCTCTTCCTGGTTGGGTTTGTTCCACTGCTTGAATGGCTGGGCCACAATGATGTCACTCCCGCACATGTACATGAGAGTCACATCATCGTGGCACAAAAGGAGTGCTATAAAGGTACGCTGAGCTGCGCATGAGCGGCTCAGTGTCTTTACCGCTGAGAGGCAGGGAGAAGCATTTTTGACATGGGAGACAAATAGGGTTTCTTCTGTAATAAAACCCATACCTGCCAGCAGTTTTTATTTTTTGGGTTCAATTCCACTTTAACATCCGGTTTAGCGACCAGAACAAGTACCGTATATACTCGAGTATAAGCTGACCCGAATATAAGCCGAGGCACCTAATTTTACCACAAAAAACTGGGAAAACTTATTGACTCGAGTATAAGCCTAGGGTGTCCATCAGCATGCCTCACTGTGCCTCACTTTGCCTCACCGTGTCCATGTGCATGCCTCACTGTGTCCATGCCTCACTGTGTCCATGCCTCACTGTGTCCATGCCTCACTGTGTCCATGCCTCACTGTGCTCATGACTAGACTGATGTTTAACATGGGAGTCTATGGAAGGGGTTCCCAGGTTTTAAAAAATCAGTACTCCCCGGTCGTAGGTCCCCCAGACAAAAATCTTTGCACACTTTTAGAGGAGACATGGAGCTACATGTCTGTAAAGTTTCGGATCCAGGGGACCTACGACCGGTCGGTACGGGGTCCCCAAAGTCACCAGAGAAATGACCGTTTAATATGGGAGTCTATAGAAGGGGTGCCTGGGTTTAAAAAATCAGTGCTCTCCGGCCGTATGTCCCCCGGACAACAATCTTTGCACACTTATAGAGGAAGAGTGAGGCTACATGTGTGCCAAGTTTGGGGTCCAGGGCACCTACGACTGGCCAGTAACGGGTCCCCAAAACCTGGAAGATCAGGCGCAAAAAGGTGACTCGAGTATAAGCCGAGGGGGGCATTTTCAGCATGTGCATGTGCATGTGCTGAAAAACTCAGCTTATACTCGAGTATATACGGTAGTATTTTAGGGAAGGGTGAAAAAGAAAAGTGTTTTTTTTTCTTCTGGGTTTCTATTAGAAACATGGTAAAAATGTGTCTAAATGAATATGATACATTTAGAGCAGTTTCAATTTGTAACTGAGCATATTACAAAGTATTGTAATTTGTCAGGATCAAATAAAATCTGATGTAGTGTATAGCGTGCCTGAGGGATGCCTTGACCTGTCTGTGATGTGGCACACATGTGCATATGCAACCTACTACAGTAAAACTGACCTTTTCAAAGAAAAATAAATGCTGTTTAAATTGCTCGTAAATTACAGCCTCGATTTCAGTCTGATTGTACACAAAGCGTCCATGGATTACCTTCATTTATTCCAGACCCTTTCCAAGATGAGGGTCTGATATAGATGCTAAAGCTGGACCTCACAAAAAAGGTGTGGGGTTTCCCCAACAAATATACTGTATATTAGCCTCTTTTCAATGATTGTCTGGTATGGATGACAAGGGGAACCCCACGCAAAAAAAAACAAAAATAAAAAACACCAGGTCCCCGTAAATTCCATATCAAACCCTTATGCCGCGTACACACGATCATTTTTCCCATCAGGAAAAATTAATTTTTTTCCTTTGGACGAGAAAAACGATCGTCTGTGGGCTTTTTGCCGTTTTTTCCGACAGGAAAAACGGCATTAATCACGACGAGAAAATTTAGAACATGCTCTAATTTTTCTCGTCGTGATTCCTGTCATTTTTTCCCGTGGCAGTGTTTCCCTATGGGAAAACTGCCGCGGAGCCTACACACGGTCATTTTTCTCGCCAAGAGAAAAAATGACGGGAAAAACGGCCGTGTGTGGGGGAACAAGCCGTTCCCTCGTTTTTCCTGTCGAGATTCACGTCAGTGTTTTCACCGCCGTGAATCACGATCATGATTTTAAGGGGAAACAGCACACAGAGAACAAGAAAAAAAGAATTGGGCCCCATAAAATCTATACCGGATCCTTATCCAAGCATGCAGCCTGGCAGGCCAAGTAATGGGATGGGGAACGGGGGGTCTTAATCATGCGGCTTCCCTCTTCTGTACCACACCAGGCCACATGCACTTAACATATGGAATTGTACCTTGCCACAGGGGTGGATTCAGGGGGGGGGGCAACAGGGCAATTGCCCCCCCCCCGAGACCATCTGTCACACTCGCTTGCTCTTTTTTTTTTGCGCCTGATCTGCCGGACTTTGGGGACCCGGAACGGGCCGGCCATATGTCCCCTGGACCCCAAACTTGGCACACATGTAGCCCCCTGTCTCCTCTACAAGTGTTCAAAGTTTGGTGTCTGGGAGACCTACGGCCGGGGAGAACCGATTTTTCAAAGCCAGGCACTCCTTCCATAGACTCCCATGTTAAACATCTGTCTAGTCATGGGCACAGTGAAGCAAAGTGAGGCACAGTGATGCATGCAGATGGACATCCTAGGCTTATACTCGAGTCAATAAGTTTTCCCAGTTTTTTGGGGTAAAATTAGGTACCTCGGCTTATATTCGGGTCGGCTTATACTCGAATATATACAGTACTTGTTCTGCGGGTGCCGCTGCCTCTCTGAGTCTCTCTCTCAGTTTCTCACATCAGCCGATCAGCGGCGCCGAGAGAGAGACTCGTCCAATGTAGTTACGCGGCGCACTGACATGATTCCAGGAGCGGAGGAGGAGGTGGGTGGAGCCTTCTCCCTCCACTCGTTGCTAACGCCTGGGCTGCTTGTCGTCTAGCAACGAGTGACGTCAGTGAGTTACGTCAGGCCGCTCTGCAGGCAGGTGCGATAGCGTGCGGCTCCACAGACGGGTAAGAAAGCGGGCGGCTCCGTTTGCGGCGCGGTTTGTGGACGGGCGGCGCGGTTCGTGGGCAGACCGTGCTGCTCAGTGTGTTGGCAGCGCAGGTGAGAGAGCAGGCTCATCTCTCACCGCCCGTGCCTGCCCTGAATTCCTGCAGTGACTTCCGCCCTCACTGTGCAGGCAGCAGAGAGATTACATTATCTCTCTGCTGCCTGACTCTGGGAGTCTGGGACACACCAAGAGACAACCAAAACTACACCTTAGCAGACAAGTTAGTGACAATCCGCAAATTGTGTCAGGTGACGTGGCAAATGACAATCTGCATCTGGTGGCAGGCAAGTGACAATCAGCAAGGTGTGGCAGGTGAGTGGCAAGTGACAATCCACAAGGTGTGGCTAGTGACAATCCGCAAGGTGTGGCAGGTGATGTGGCAAGTGACAATCCACAAGGTGTGGCAAGTGACAATCCACAAGATGTGGCAGGTGACGTGGCAAGTGACAATCCGCAACGTGTGGCAAGTGACACGCTCAGGGCTCCCACTAATTGCAGGTGACGGTGGCAAGTGACACACTCGGGGCTCCCACTGATTCTGCATTGAACTATTTAATTTTATTTTACAATGTAATAATATAAATAATGCGCTTCAATCATCCTGACACCATAACAACCATGGTGCCGGGATGATTGAAGCGCCGACACCAGCCATTTCCCCGATAAATTTCCCACAAAAAAAAACATATTTTTTGGCAGTGCCCCTCCCGAGAAAAGACTCTGGATCCGCCCCTGCCTTGCCAGGGGGCTCCGCCTGGCAAAACACTTTGTACTCATGTTGATGAGGATAAGGACCTCTTTCCCACAACCCTGGCACTGTGGTTGTGAGAGTCTGCAGGTGAGGGCTTATGAAAATAAGGGACCCCTCAATACCCATTTTTCCCTGTGGGAATGAATAAAGAATACATAGTGCCCAGACTCATTAAAAAATGTGAGTAGTAAATTAACACACACACTTTTTGACAAGTCTTTTATTAAAAGTAAAAAAGAGATGCAGATTCTCATCAAACACAATGAACAATGTCTGTCTCCCAGAGAAACAAAAACACGACACAACTACTCCCCATTGCTACATTCACCGACTGCCAATTTCCCCTCTGACAGCTGTCAACAAAGGGGCAGGGATGGTTGCTGATGTCATTGATCAGATATAGACATGGTCATTGACTAAATATGGCCATGTCCATATTTGGTCAGTGATGTTTTCCTTTGTTTACATTTCAGCTGTCAGTGCGGAATGCCTGGCAGACAGGTGAATGGGTTGTGAGGATGAGTCATGGATGTTAGGAAGCTGGGGCTTTGGCTCCCTAACAATTAGGTGCCTTGTGGAAGCTGTCATGTTTATTAGGGGTTGTAATACTGCTACCAAGTATGATTTTTCTGTGCAATCGGAAGCTCAGCACATAACCGAATACCTCATTAGTTCAGTCTTTACACTGAACTTTGAACAGCTGAAATTTGAACTAAACATATGTTTGGTCCGAACCTAAGGCTCATCCCTACTTGTAAGGCTGCTATAAAAACCAGAAGTTATATATAGTATCTCAAAAAAGTGAGTACACCCCTCACATTTTTGTAAATATTTTATTATATATTTTCATGTGACAACACTGAAGAAATAACACTTTGCTACAATGTAAATTAGTGAGTGTTCAGCTTGTATAACAGTGTAAATTTGCTTTCCCTTCAAAATATCTCAACACACAGCGATTAATGATTAAACCACTGGCAACAAAAGTGAGTACAGTACACCCCTAAGTGAAAATGTCCAAATTGGGCCCAAAGTGTCAATATTTTATGTGGTCACCATTATTTTCCAGTACTGCCTTAACCTTGAGCATGGAGTTCACCTGAGCGTCACAAGTTGCCACTGGAGTCCTCCTCCACGCCTCCATGACGACATCACTGAGCTGGTGGACGTTAGAGACCTTGCGCTCCTCCACCTTCCATTTGAGGAAGCCCCACAGATGCTCAATAGGGTTTAGGTCTGGAGAAATGCTTGGCCAGTTCATCACCTTTACCATCATCTTCTTTAGCAAGACAGTGGTCGTCTTGGAGGTGTGTTTGGGGTCGTTATCATGTTGGAACACTGCCCTGTGGCCCAGGCTCTGAAGGGGATCATGCTCTGCTTTAGTATGTCACAGTACATGTTGGCATTCATGGTTCCCTCAATGAACTGTAGCTCTCCTGTGCCGGCAGCACTCATGCAGCCCCAGACCATGACACTCCCACCACCATACTTGACTGTAGGCAAGACACACTTGTCTTTGTACTCTACTCCTTACCTGGTTGCCGCCATGAGGTGCCATGTTGAACTTCCAGTGACCAGTGTGAGAGAGTGAGAGCGATAACACCAAATTTAACACACCTGCACCCCATTCACACCTGAGACCTTGTAACACTAATGAGTCACATGTCATCGGGGAGGGAAAATGGCGAATTGGGCCCAATTTGGACGTTTTCACTTAGGGATGTACTCACTTTTGTTTACAGCAGTTTAGACATTAATAGCTGTGTGTTGAGTTATTTTGAGGGGACAGCAAATTTACCCTGTTATACAAGCTGTACACTCACTACTTTACATTGTAGCAAAGTGTAATTTCTTCAGTGGTGTCACATGAAAAGATATAATAAAATATTTACAAAAATGTGAGGGGTTTACTCACTTTTGTGAGATACTGTATATATATATATATATATATATATATATATATATATATGTGTATATATATATATATATATATATAATTGATTTATTTTAAATACATAAGCATGATACATAACGGATCCTAAGTACTGTACTTTTTCCTACCACCATTTTTTCTTAATATGGGCATAAAAAAAACAAAAAAACAAATGCAATAATTTAAAGGCAGAATTAAAGGCTTAGTGTAGTTTTAAGACTTTTATAGATAAAAAGTACATTTTTTTAAATGTCTATAAATCAGACCAAAAAGGGAGGGTTGAGAAATAAAGGGGGCAGAGGGATTTGGTTCCTAAAAAAGAATAGGGCTTTCAATTCGGGATAATTTATTTACTTTCATTTATTACATGCATTTATATAGTGCAGGAAAATGTGTGCAGTACTTTACATACTGTTTATTCACTTCCCCAGATAGCAAGCAATTGTGCTGCAATTTTTAAAAATGACTGTGCATGACTCCAGATCAACTTTCTTTTCAAATATTCTTCAAGTCTGCTGCAAGTTTGGGTTCAGTTATTTTGTGCAATAGTCATCCCACCGCAGTGTCACTGTGGCTGAATTTTCATGCTATAGACTTGCAGAGCTCTTGCTGTTGACTAACCCCTGGAACTTTGCTCTTGCTAGAAACTTGCCACACAAATTTGCTACATATTGGAAACATTTCAACTAGAACTTGTGCTTTCAAGTGTACAACTTGCTAGTGAAAATGTGCAGCAAGTTAACAGACTTACAATTTAACACTGTCACAAATTTGTGGCAAGTTATCCTTGCTATCTGGGTCAGTCCCTGCCCCCAAGGAGTTTACAATACTTCAAACACACACAGATACTAGAGCCAATTAATCTACCTGCATGCCTTTGAAAATGGAAGGAAACTAGAGTACCTGCAAGAAACCCATGTAAGCACAGGGAGAACATGCAAACTCCATGCAGATAGTGTCCTGACCATTATTTTCAGCAGGAGCCCCAGTGCTGCAAGGCAGACGTTGAAGCTATGCTTTAATGTGTTCTGGCTGGTGCAGATACTACTAAACAAAAGAACAGTCAAATCTGGAAAAGAAAAAGCAAAACTGATGTGCGCTATTTTGGAGGTATTTCATACAGAAAGAACATATTTTGAATCTGCAGGAGTTAAAGAGGAAGTAAACCCTCAGAACAAAAACGGGAAAAAGACAAACCCTGCAAGACAAAGGCATAATCAGCCAGTATGCATCGCATACTGGCTGATTATGTATTACTTACCTTAGATCGAGGCCCCCGCAGCGGTCCACATCTCCCCCTCCGGCGCCGACATGTTGTCCCAGAGTGACTTCCTGTTATCACCGCTCCGGCGCTGTGATTGGCCGGAGCGGCGATGACGTCACACGCATGCGCGCTCGGGCCGGCAAGAACCCATTCATGCGTGTGACGTCATCGGTGCTGTGTTTTACAGCAAATATCTCCTTAACCGTGTATGTTAAGGAGATATTTCTTGCACCTACAGGTAAGCCTTAATCTAGACTTACCTGTAGGTGCAAGTTGTGTGGTTGGGTTTACAACCGCTTTAAAGAGAAAGTAAACCCTGATACCTGCAAATGAAACTCCGGCTCTGTGACGGTCACAGCACGGGCCCTATAGAATCAGCGCGCTCGTACCCTTTCTAAAGTGCACATGCGCCAATGACGTTGGCACAAGCGTATATGGTACATATCTCCTAAGCCTTATTTTAGGCTTACCTGTAGGTAAAAGTGGTCTGTAAGGGTTTACAACCACTTTAGGATGGGGATATAGAGAAGCTGGCTTCCACTCACGACATTCAAGCCTCGTACACACAAACGAGTTTCTCGGCAATGAAACGACATGAAAACTGCCGAGATAGCTTTCTTGCCGAGAAAATCGTTCGTGTGTATGGTTTCTCGTCGAGAAAACTGACCAGAATCTCGACGAGAAAAATAGAGAACCAGCTCTGTATTTTCTCGTTGAGATTCTCATCGGCATGTTTCTCAACGAGAAAAGTGTGTGTGTGTACACTTACCTGTCGCCGTGGAAACCCACGCATACTCAAATTGACTTTGACGCATGCGCAGTAGCTTCCTAGACATAGGTAGGGTGTAGCAAGATGGCGGCGACGGCATCGAATGTGACGAGTGCACGCTCATCATAGTCGATGACGTCACCGTGTTCGCTCCATTCAAAGAACCGCGGGTTCTTTGAATGGAGCGTGTGTACACTCGGCCGGGACAAGTTTCTTGTCCAAGAATCTCGTCAAGAAAAACGACGTGTTTTTTCCTGACGAGATTCTCGGCCGTGTGTACGAGGCTTTAGACAGGAAACATCTGAAACTTTACAAATTGTTCTGAAATATGAATATCACTTTTAAATTTAAGCCCTTTTGATTTTTTGCACTAAAATATAAGAAGTCAAAACACACATCATCCCCAATGAAATTTTCCAAAATGTATTTAAAATTAGAAACAATTGTTTTTAAAATACTGCAAATCTAGTGATTTGCTCCATAGAACTACCAAACACTCTGAAATAAAAAGATGAGGTGTGCCAGCATCCCTGTAGTTTATATCCTAAATACAATATATCAGGGGTATTCAAGACTTTTTATGCACAGTAAAAAAAAAAACATATCAGTATCTCTGCTAAAAATTAAAATTTGTATTTTATACATAGATAAAAACATCCCTGGCTGTTACAATAGTAGTGTTGTTCATCTCTCATAGGTATAACTTTGACAATAAAGTTCAAGTGTCAATCCAATGTTATCATATCTTTGAAGGTGTTCATAAAGTTGTTGCTCATCTCTCATAGATATAACTTTGACAATAAAGTTCAAGTGTCAATCCAATGGTATCATATCTTTGAAAGTGTCCATAAAGTTCGGATGTGTTTATCTATGTATATATATCAAAACTGTAATTGTTATTAGCGATACGGATGTGTTATTTAATACTGTGCCTAAAAAGTCCAGGATACCCCTGATATATTGTATTTTAGATACAAACACTGTGAAAAAGCTAAAATGCCCTGATTTTGACCTGTGAAATACAATTGGATAGAGTCCATGTCAGTTAAACACATACCTGTAATAGACTGCAGCTACTGCTTATGAGATTTTGCGGAGTTGGGGTATAATTTGTTGGATTAATCAGTAAATCTGTTGTAATGACCTATACTGAGATTCAGCTGATCAGAAGATACTCACACACATTTCAATGTTACATAAACTGTATCATGAGATACAACGAAAACTTATGGCAAGCATTTTTTCATGTCATTGTAGAACAAAGAAGTGACCTGCAAGAGGGAGAAGTGCCCGGTGGTGTCCAAGGATTGTGCTTTGGTTATCAAACAGAGAGGAGCTTGCTGTGAACGTTGTAAAGGTGCACTCTTTTTTTTTTTACTGGTAGTCCCCATTGTCTTTATTATGATCTAACAATTGTTATTTGTCATATTGCTTATCATAGCATTCAGCAAGGACAATCATCTCAGAAGACTATCCATATATCCATTAAAAAAAATTTTTTTTTAATAAAGATGTTTCCCTGTCATCCCAATCACACCTGTAGCCTCAGCTCTTTAGTAACTCCACAGATGGCCCTATACCAAACCAATACTCTGTACAGTATGATAAATAGGATTGCATTATTTTTGTCACATGAAGACACAGATATACTTTAGACTGTCACCCTACAGAGCACTTGGCATGCTGCAGGGACATAATGTAAGCTCTTCTTTTTTCCTTATTGTCAATATAGGTTCTAATTTTTTTTTTTTTAATTGCCTAATCTGAGTGAGCACATGCAAAAAATTCAATCCCATTTTTTTTTGTCTAACATGAAGGAATGTGTTAAGCATAAGATCAGTGAATTGAAATGAACATTTTTTTTATGTAGATCTTAAAATCTGTTAGAAATAAATTTGGCTTAACACCCAAATGCCTCTGTGGACTATTAAAACAGTGTTAATTAGGGAGCTTACCACTTTTCAACATTTTTATTTCAGTTATAATACTAATACATCAGGCTGTGAAAGCAGCAGTTCGGAGAGTTATACAGACACATTTAATTGTGATGAAATAATGCAAGTCCCTTTGGCATCATCTTGTGTTTTTGTGTTGGCCTGACTAGATCTGTCTCTAAGGATGAATTTATCAAAACTTCTATAAACCATTTGTGGCAGATGTTTCTTTGTACAGTTTATTTCACATGTCAAATGTAATTTCTAAATGAAAAAAGAAGAGAAAGGGAAGGGTAGCCTAGTAGCAAATATTCATAGATGAGGGTTATGCTGTAGTATATTTTTAGCTTGTGGTTTAGTCTGCTTTGTGCTTATACAATGACGTATCTATACAATGCACATTAAGCTGGATTCTAGTTCATATGATTTTATCTTCTGAACTTTAAGCTCATATGTAACTCTTTATTGCTTTGTGCTAGGCATTCTTGGAATGAATATAACACAAAGTGCAATTTTTGGCTTTTCCTTAGGTGTAACTAAGCATTAAAGTGAAGTTCCACCCTGAAAAAAAAAAAATTACACAAAAATGCTGCAAAAAAATTGAATTTTTTTTTTACTCCCCCGAAATAGCGGTTGCTATGCAGAAGTCCCTAATCTGCATCTTCCTTATCCGCAGTGGGTCTTCTTCCGCATCCTCTTCTAGTGAATGGGGCGCGCTGCCTTCTGGGAACTGTGTGTAATCCCAGAGAGCAGCCACCCATTCACAAATCGGTGCGAGACTCGCGCATGCGCAGTAGGAAACGGGCAGTGAAGCCGTAAGGGATCGGCATCGGGGGGCCATCATCGCGGGCGAGTAGGACAGGTAAGTGTCCTTATTAAAAGTCAGCAGCTACAGTGTTTGTAGCTGCTGACTTTAAAAAAAAAAATCGCGGGTGGAATCCTGCTTTAAGTAGAGTGTGAGGATACCTAAAGCTCAACTCCCAGCAAATAACTATATAGAGAGTTGAAATACAGTATATCAACAGGAGTTTAGCTTTAGGATGCCATTTCCCCTTGGTCATAGTAGTTAATCATTAATCCTTTAGTTTGGGATGCTTCTGATGACAATGAAGCTGTGAGCAAGGAAGAGAAATGGAAAGTACCAATGTACATAACGGTCAAGACATCAAGAGCATGATGACATCATTATATATAAAAAAAACAAGACTTTTGTATCACTTTAACTTTAACTACTTTAACTACTTGCGGACCGCCAACCGGCGGTACTTTGATGTAGAATACCAGGATTATGGCAGCAGATAGCTGCCATAACCCTGGTATATTCTTAAATGGCGGATGGTCCTATTTCTGATAAAAGTGGTCTCTGTGGCAGATTCACCACAAGATTACTTTTATCGGGATCGGGAGAGGGCCCTCCCACCACGCTCCGGTCGTCTCCGCTGCTTACCGGGGCCGTCGGTAGAGGCGGAGCCGATCGGGTCATCTCCCTCTGAGACATGGAGCTAAATGAGGGAAAGATATTTTTTTTTCTATTACAAGGGATGTTTACATTCCTTGTAATAGGAATAAAAGTGACCCAATTTTTTATTTTTTTTAAAGGACAGTGTAAAAAAAAGAAAAGAAAAGTAAAATAAATAAGTAAAAATAAATAAATTTTTTTAAAGCGCCCCGTCCCGCTGAGCTTTCGCACAGAAGTAAACGCATATGTAAATCGCGCCCGCATATGAAAACGGTGTTTAAACCACGCGTGTGAGGTATCGCCGTGATCGTTAGAGCGAGCGCAATACTTCTAGCAAAATACCTCCTCTGACTCAAAACTGGTAACCTGTGCAAATTTTTAAACGTTGCCTATGGAGATTTTTAAGGGTCAAAGTTTGTTGCCATTCCACAAGCGGGCACGATTTTGAAGCATGACATGTTGGGTATCAGTTTACTCAGCATAACATTATCTTTCACAATATAAAAAAAATTGGGCTAACTTTACTGTTGTCTTATTTTTATTTTAATTTTTTCAAAAACAATTGCGCTTGTAAGACCGCTTCGCAAATACGGTGTGACATAAAGTATTGCAACGACCGACATTTTATTCTCTAGGGTGTCTGAAAAAAAATATATAATGTTTTCTGATTCCAAGAAATTTTCTAGCAAAAAAGTTTTTTTAAGATTGTAAACACCTGGTCGTTAAGTGGTTAAATGTGATGGAATATCTCACCCTCTCCTTGTTTCCACAACATAGAAAGTATTTTTTTCTGTATTCCAAGATAATAATTGACTAATTGAAGAATTAATTAGACTCCTAGAGAAAATACAGGACTGTGCAATAAAACTTTCTCCACCAGCTCAGTTTTTGAGACCTCCTCATTATTGCTACAACAGTTGTCTTAGGCTGGATTCAAACTGGTACGACAAACGCTCCGACATTGGGAGCTCATGTCGCATGACGTGTGAAAATCAATGTTTCCCTATGGCAGCCATCTTAACTGGTCCGACACAAGTCGTTACGACTTTGAAAATGCTCCCTGTACTACTTTGGTCCGACTTTTGCTCCTACTTCAGCCCATTGAATATCATTGAAGTCGGATCAAAGTAGGATCCTTGTCCTAACCATCCGACATTTGACATCCGACATGGTGATTACAGCAGCAGTAAAAAGAATTTATCTCACACTTGGATTGTTTTGATTGGTCAAAGAACAAGTCAGACTATCACAAAGTCTGATCAATGTAGTATCCTGTTCATGAAAGTCGGATGGATGTAGGACCAATGTAGGACCAATGTAGGACTGATGTCGCAGAGCAAAGTAGGATGAAAGTTGTATGACTGTCGAGTCGTACCAGTGTGAACCCAGCCTCAAACAGAACTCAAGTGCATTGGTCTCTCTACCAGATCTGGAATTGCAAATGCTCATCATGCCAACCCAACCCCTAAAAAGCCCATTTCCAAAGCAGTTATCGGTTCTGTACCACCAATATGTTTTACTTGTGTAACTCTTTGGGCCAAGCATCCACACGTTGTAACACAGGGAAGTGAAAGCATAGTGTAGCAATTCCAAAAATTATTTCCTGAACTGTAATTTTTAAGTGGTTAAACAGCAGAAAAAAGAGAAGTTAGACAAGGTTCTTCCCAGTCCACTAGTTACTTTCTGGAGTTCCCCTTTGTCAGTTCATTTATTTTTGTATTGGTTTACCTATTTATGGTGTATTATCGCTAAGTACGGCTTAATAGCAACACAATTTTGGGATCTAAGTCTAAATGGAAAAACAAATATTTAAAAATAATAAATATTTGAAAAGAGCAAACAAAATAAATATTCCTAATGCCGACTGGGATTTGTGGATTCTTAAAAGTGAATTTGTTAAAAAGTGGAATGTTAAGCTTATTTTCATACATGCAGGCAGTCTTTTAAAAATCATATTTGTATTTCAAAGCACTTTTCAATAAAAAAAAAAAAAAGTGGTAAGACTTGCTATATATAGGCTGTGGTTTGCAAAACCAGGGAAGAAACATGAAACGCAATGATTCCTACATAAGTATTATGGCTCAGATGTTTT
The DNA here is from genome assembly GCA_029206835.1 of Rana muscosa. Taxonomy (NCBI): domain Eukaryota; kingdom Metazoa; phylum Chordata; class Amphibia; order Anura; family Ranidae; genus Rana; species Rana muscosa. The sequence goes on along the minus strand of CM055122.1, from coordinate 85,151,520 downwards.
ACATTGTACTGGTTTAATGGATAATATTTTCCATTAGTTTCCTGTAGTGCTGTGACCTTATGGAGTAGTAAATAATAACCATGGCTGAGGTTGCATTTTCAATAAAAAACATTTGCAGACCCCCTCCTAAAAAAGACCATTTAGACCTACTGTATATTTAGTTATAGTATTCTGTTTATCTCTATTATAAACATTTTCTCTACACTACCTAAAACAGCACAGTAGCTTTTCTCCCCATTGAAAAAATATCTCAACAATGAGGTCAAAATTTAAGTTTATCACCTTTGATCTATCAGCCTTTGATGACATTAAAAAAATCCAAGGTCTGAGGGAAGTAAGGCCCCTTTCACACGTGCCGTTCAGGTCCACCTGACAGTTTTTTAGGCGGACCTGAATGGACGCTCCATGCAGGTCTATGGAGCGACGGATGTCAGCGGTGACATGTCCTCTGACATCCGATCCGCTCCAATCCGCTAAATTCAGACGGATGGAAACCCTATTTTCAATCCATCTGGTGGATCGGATCGAATGAAAACAGACTCTACGGTCTGTCTTCATCCGATCCTCCATTGAGGAGAGCGCCGCTCTGACAGGTCGGTCCCTGCACAGTGTGCGGAGATAGGGCTGTCATCTGCCTGCTCAGCGGGGATCAACGAAGCGATCCCTGCTGAGCAAAGCGGAGTCCGTACACGTGTGAAAGAGCCCTAAGTGTATAATACCAGTCTTTATTTTCTGTAAAACAGTGGAAAGCGTAGAGCAGTTTTTGGTGGGGCCTTGCTGGGATTGGATCACTTTGTTTGGAGGAGAACATATTTGGTATTGTTTGTATCTAAAATTGTGGCACTGAATAACATTCTAATCTTAGAAAACCAACAGCTCTTTATGGGTTTTCCACTATCTGAACTTTATGGGTCTTTACCCTTCCCCCCCCCCTTTTTTCCATTCCTCCTACAGCATAGCTCCCAACTATCCCTGATTTAGAGGGGGTGTTTCTCTTCTTGACCAAATCCATCGGTGCCTCCGTCCTCCTCAATTTTGGCCTGATGTATAGATTGCTATAATAAAATGTAATATTTAACTACTAACAGTATGAAAAACACTGTTTTCGCCTAGATATGGGACTTTAAAGGCACGGGTATGTAACAAAGTAGTATAAATTCAAATTAATGGTATCAAAAAGTACATATAGTAAGACAAAGGTAAATATAAAAACAAAAGCAATTTAAGCTAAAAGTGCTGAGCTAACACACAAAAAAGTAGCAAAATGAACCATGTATATTACAGCATGAGGCAAAATATATTTGGAATAAAGATATGCATTCACATTTCCAATGCCTTTTTTAAATTTTTTTATGTACCTTTGTCTTACTATATGTACTTTTTGATACCACTAAATTTGAACTTTATACTACTTTGTTACACGCCTGTGCCTTTAAAGTCCCATATCCAGGAGAAAACAGTGTTTTTCATACAATAGAGGGATGTTGGCCTACAGAAGCAGATAACTATTACCTCCAATTTTTGATGATAACTACTAATAGTGTTGTCAGCCCTCAAAATTTGCGCTCGCCTGCTTGCATTTGGCGAGTGAAAAAATGAGGAAGGCGAGTATGGACAGTGCTGTGCTGTCCCAGAAATGTATAGCCAGTGCCCCCCGCTGCGCTGTGAGCCTCGCAGCGAGCCTCGCAGCGCGGCCATTTCAATACAACAGTCAGCCGCCTAGGACCGCCCCTCTCCACCTCTCTCCTGCCTGACATCCCTGCCCCACACAGGCAAACAGAGTGCACTTCCATAGAAGTGAGAGCCGCCTAGGACTGCCCCTCTCCGCCTCCCACCTCCCGGACATCCCCGCCCCACACAGGCAAACAGAGTGCACTTCCATAGAAGTGAGAGCCGCCCGGGACCGCCCCTCTCCGCCTCCCCCCTGCCGGACATCCCCGCCCCACACAGAGTGCACTTCCATAGAAGTGAGAGAGCCGCCCGGGACCGCCCCCTCCGCCTCCCATCTGCTGCACTTTCCCGCCCCACACAGGCACACAGAGTGCATGCACTTCCATAGAAGTGAAAGAGACGTCCGGGACCGCCCTCTCCACCTTCCACCTGCCACACATCTAAGGAGTGGGGCGGTAAATGTTTCTGCAAGGCAGTCCTAAGTGGGCAGGCTCAAACCCTCTCGGTCCGCCCTCAGTGTGCACCCTCGTGGCTGCAGGAGATTGGTAAATATATGACTGTGCTGGAGGCATTGGTACAATGAAGGATTAAACAAGATGTGTGCTGGGAGGAAGTGGGGAGGGGGGGGGAATGAGAGCATAGATGTGCTGGAATGGGGGGGAATTGGAGGCATAGATATGATGTCTAAATCATACCTATGCCGTAGTGGGCACAGGTTATGCTTCATTGATGGGCACTAGTTACGCTGAATTGATGGGCACAAGTTACGGTTCATTGATGGGCACTGGTCACGGTTCATTGACGGGCACAGGTCATGCTGCACTGGTTACGCTGAATTGATGGGCACAAGTTACAGTTCATTGATGGGCACTGGTCACGGTTCATTGATGGGTACAATTCACGTTACATTGATGGGCAGAGGTCACGCTGCATTAAAAGGCACTGATCAGGCTTCAGTGATGAGCACAGGTTACGCTTCATTGATGGGCACTGGCTACGCTGAATTGATGTGCACTGGTCAGGCTGCATTCATGGGCACTGGTCACGCTGCATTGATGGGCACAGGTTACGCTGCATTGATGGACACAGGTTACGCTGCATTGATGGGCACAGGTCACGCTGCATTGATGGGCACAGGTCATGCTGCATTGATGGGCACTGGTTACGTTGCATTAATGGGCACAGGTTATGCTGCATTGATGGGCACTGGTCATGCTGCATTAACAGGCACAGGCCCACTGCATTGATGGGCACTGGTTACGCTGCATTGATGGGCACTGGTCAGGCTGCATTGATGGGCACAGGTCAGGCTTCATTAATGGGCACAGGTCAGGCTGCATTGATGGGCACTGGTGAGGCTGCACTGATAAATTTGTTAATATTTAGTTTTGTAACTTAATTCTGCATAAAACATTTAAGTGTCATTTCATTAAATAATTTATGAGGGCATGTTTAGGGGCGGGATTAGGGACGGGGCATGGTAGGAGTTGGGTGGGGCAACTGGTGGCGAGTAACCCTTATTGCCTGGCTAGTAGCTCAGGACTTGAAATTTTGAGTCCTGGTGTTTTTCCACACTAAACCTTTAATACAGCTTCCTAATTATTCCATTTCCTTATTTTGATAAGCCATTTTATTTGAAAAATATTGTTGGAAAAAACGCAATTGTGGATTTAACTAACCATTTCTTGCACCTCAAATCTTTGTGATCTACGTAACTGAGGACATGGTAGGGGTGTGCTTTATTTGCTTACATACTTTGTGCTAAGAGGTGTACCTCTTTGTCATCTCAGAAAGTTAGGAGGTATGCTACAGTCAGGAGCATATGGAGAACTTAGAATTTTCATGCTTCCTTAGTATTTCTCGGAAATAGAAACGGAAGCGCCACACCAAGCTAAGAGGTCTCTATACAACTGTATTTCAATAAAAGTCAGGGGGACCATCTAGAAAGTATCCAATGCAACTCGGGGGTCCAAAAATGCCATCCTTATCAGGACTTGATTGGAAACAGTGTGAATCGATTATAAATGAATTGTACCTTTAATGATATTTCTTCCAGTGTGATTATAGGCACAGGCCTTTCAGCAGCTGCTTTGAGTTAGTGTTACTGCCAAACCAGCTGCTGACAAGGCCAGTGCTTGTAATCACATTATAGGCCTCATGCACAAAGGGCATTTTTAAAAACGAGCTACAAAGCCAGTACCAACGCCAGGAAATAGTGTCTGTAAAAATGCGCTTTTGGAAACGTTTTGCATTGGTGTTAATGCTCGTTTAGGTGCGTTTGGCAGAGTTAGTGTTAAGCAGCGTTTCTCTCCCCTCTTCTATTTTCCACTCCCAAATCCAATTACTACAGCTTAAAAACACTTGATGCAGCATAATGCTGTATACGTCGTTAACACGCATTTAGCAGCACCACCCAGCATTAGCCCAGGGTTTTTTTTGTAGCTTGAAAATGCCTATTCCACTTGCAGCTCCTAAACGCCTATGTGTGCATGAGTAAAGCTTGGATTTTTCCTTGGATTTATCCTTGGTCTTGTTTATATAATATGTGTGCATGGACACATAGAAAAACATGGAGAGGCATTTTTAGGCTGTAAAAAAAAATGTCTGACGCCCCTAGGAGCAGCCGTAAAAACGTCCTCTGTGCATGAGGCTCCAGTTAACTAGTGAACTTCTATTCAAACCACATTGTTTACACTCAAACCCTGATGAAGGGGGAGATTATGGACCCCTGAAACACATTGGATACTTTTTGGATAGCCCCTCTGACTTTTATTAGAATAAAGTTGTATGTGGACATCTTGGCAATGGTGTCGCGCTTCAGTTTCCCCTTTTGTTACATTATACTACAGACCAAGGAAACAGTGGAGATCCTCTGGGGTGTAGAAGCTGCATGCTCAAGAATCAGATTATTTACATCAAGGTCAACACTTTAAGATAGAAATAACAATAAAAAAGTTGATCCAGCACTACTTTTCCATTTTCTTCAACAGTATTTTTCTGAGGCTCTCTAGGTTTTAAACATTGTAAAAAAATAAAATAACTGCAGAGGTCTGAACAGTAAAAGCATACCCAGATAGAGGGCACCACTCCAAAGCTCTGCCTCCTGATAATCACAGACCATTCGGGTGCTGGCTCCTTGCAATTTGTCTCTGTTCCAACAAGTTATATTGAAAGACAAAAGTCGCACTCAGTTGCAAAGTTGCTTTATTTCACAATCCATAAAAAGGCTGCACACAAATAACCACACTCTCTATACACATTTCACTCCCAATGGACTTGCTCACAAGGATAGAGTTGGTACCGTGGTGTGCACGGAGTCCTGACCTACTATTGAACACCTTTGGGTTAAACACTGATTGCAATCTAGATCTGCCTATCTAACCTCAAAAATACACCTTTCCCCTTTAATAGGTAGAAATTCTTACGTACTCCAAAATCTTGTGGAAAGTATTCCTAGAGAGGTGGAGACTTTTATCACAGCAAAGAGGGACAACACCATAGCCGTGGGCTTGGAATTAGATGTTCAATATTTGTGATGGTTATGTGCCTGCAAATGTTAGGCCATAGTGTAGAAGTGGAATGCAATAAGCTATAAGACTGACATTAAGATGCAGAAGAAATAGTAGGATTTTTAAAACAGCTTACCTGTAAAATCCTTTTCTTGGAGTACATCACGGGACACAGAGCAGCATAGTCATTACTATGTGGGTTATATAGAATTACCTTCAGGTGCTGGCACTGGCAACTTCCAAAACAGGAAGTACCCTCCCCTATATAAGCCCCTCCCATCCGGGAGTACCTCAGTTTTGTAGCAAAGCAATACGTGTCCCCAAAAGAGGGGTGGGAGCTCTGTGTCCCGTGATGTACTCCAAGAAAAGGATTTTACAGGTAAGCTGTTTTAAAAATCCTACTTTCTTGTTCATACATCACGGGACACAGAGCAGCATAGTCATTACTATGTGGGACGTCCCAAAGCAATGCCACATGAGGGGGGGGATACACCATACATAAGCTGGGCGCCATCAGGCATGAGGATCTTTTGCGGCCTGCAACACACTGCGCCCAAAGGCGACATCCTCCTGACTTCTAACGTCCACCTGGTAGAACCTAGTAAACGTGTGTACTGAAGACCATGTTGCGGCCTTACAAATTTGCGCCAGGGAGGCCTGGTGATGCACTGCCCATGAAGTTCCAACTGCTCTCGTGGAGTGCGCCCTAACTTTGAACGGAGGCGGTCTACTTCTCAAGCCATAGGCTTGTATTATGACCTGTCGAATCCACTTGGCTAAAGTAGATTTTGATGCTGCCTGACCCTTTCTGGGGCCTTCCGGCAGAACAAACAAAGAATCCGTTCTACGAATCTGAGCAGTGGCTTTTAGATAAGCTTTAACTGCTCTTACTACATCCAAAGAATGCAATAACTTTTCCTCTACCGAGCTTGGTTTGGGGAAAAAAGAAGGAAGAACCACATCCTGGTTCAAGTGAAACCTCGATACCACCTTAGGAAGAAAGGCTGGGTGAGGACGTAATACTACTCTGTCCTTATGGATAACCAGATATGGCTCTTTACAGGACATGGCGGCTAATTCCGACACTCTTCTAGCCGAGCATATGGCTACTAAAAATATCAATTTCCTGGTGAGTAGAACCAAGGAAATGTGCCGCAAAGGTTCAAATGGCTGCTTCTGCAGAACCGACAGAACCAAATTTAGATCCCATGGGCATATGGGAGCCTTAATCGGTGGAATAATACGAGTCACACCTTGCATAAAGGATTTGACAAGTGAATGCATAGCCAGGGGCCTTTGAAATAGTATTGACAAGGCCGAAACCTGGCCCTTGATAGTACTTAAGGCAAACTTCCTGTCTACAGCCCACTGCAGGAAGTCCAGAATTCTGCCTATAACGTACTTACGTGGATGCTATTTTCTGGCCTCGCACCAAGTGATGTACGCCTTCCAAACTCTATAGTAGATCTGCCTGGATACAGGCTTCCTGGCATTGATTATAGTTGATACCACAGAGTTAGAGAGACCTCTCTTCTTTAGGATGTGGGATTCAATAGCCAGGCCGTTAAACTTAGAGTTAGTAAGGAAGGGTGGTATATCGGTCCTTGCGAAAGCAGGTCCGGACGACGTGGAAGGGTCCAAGGACTCCCCACAGACATTTTGATGATCTCCGCGTACCAGGCCCTTCGGGGCCACGCTGGAGCCACCAGGATCACCGGCTTCTTCTCCAACCTGACTCTGCGAAGGAGTCGAGGCAACAATTGTAGCGGAGGGAATGCATATATCAGTCTGAACTGATCCCAAGGGAACACCAGAGCATCCGAGCCGCAAGCGAGGGGATCCCTTGTCCGGGAGACAAATCTGTCCACCTTTGCGTTGAATCTGGATGCTAGCAGATCTACATCCGGTGTTCCCCACCGCTGACATATTGCTCGGAAGACCTCGGGATGAAGGGACCATTCCCCTGGGCATAACTGTTGGCGACTCAGAAAGTCCGCCTTCCAATTCTCCACCCCTGGAATGAAGACAGCTGATATACATGGGACATGCTTTTCTGCCCATTCCAGGATGTGACTTACTTCCCTCTGGGCTGCACGACTCCTGGTGCCTCCCTGATGATTGATATATGCCACTGCTGTGGCATTGTCTGATTGAATTCTGACAGGGGACCCTTGGAGTCTGGATGTCCAGGCTACTAGGGCGTACCGGGCTGCTCGTATCTCTAAGAGATTGATGGGCAGGGTTTTTACTACATTTGACCATCTGCCCTGGAGAGACCATTGCTCCAGTACTGCCCCCCAGCCTATAAGGCTGGCATCTGTAGTGACCACCTTCCAAGATATCGGGCTGAAGGGTTTTCCCTTCTGGAGATTCTGGGGGATCAACCACCAGCAGAGACTCTTCCGAACGGAAGGGGACAAAGCCATCGGGAAGTCTAGAGCCTGAACTTTTCCGTTCCAGGCTGACAATATGGCCCTTTGTAAATTCCTTGAGTGGAATTGGGCGTATGGCACAGCTTCGAATGATGCTACCATCTTTCCCAGCAGCCTCATGCACAGGCGTATGGACGGCTGTCTTTTTGCACAAAGCAGACGGACCAAGGCCCTCAAAGAGGATACCTTGTCTAGAGGTAAGAAAATCTTCCTCTGGTCTGAATCCAGCCGTAGCCCTAGATATACCAGGTTTTTCACTGGCTGTAGGGCTGACTTGTCCAGGTTGATGACCCAACCGTGAGACTCTAGATACTTGATTGTATCGACAATTACCACTTCTAGCTTGGCAACTGAGTGGTCCATCAACAACAGGTCGTCTAGGTATGCCATTATCGTTACACCCCGTGTTCTTAGATCGGCCAACAGTGGGGCCAGAATTTTTGTGAACACTCGTGGTGCTGTGGCCAGACCGAATGGTAAGGCTCTGAACTGAAAATGGCGCCCTTCTACTGCAAAGCGTAGGAATTTTTGATGACCTGGAAAGATGGGAACATGCAAGTAAGCATCTTTGATGTCGATCGAGGCTAACCATTCCTCCCCTTGTAGGGCAGCGGTGACCGATCGGATCGACTCCATCCGGAAAGACCGGACGTTTAGAAATTTGTTTAGACTCTTTAGGTCCAATATGGGTCTTATGTCCCCGTTTGGCTTCGGGACTGTGAAAAGGTTTGAGTAGAAACCCAACCCCCACTCTTCCATAGGAACCTCCATAATTACTCCTTGGAGCAATAGTTGTTCTAACGCCAATAGGAGAGACCCTCTTTTCAGAGGGTCTCTTGGCATGCCTGACCACATAAAATGGGACGGAGGAGACTCTTTTAACTCCAACTTGTATCCCAGAGTTACTGCGGAGAGCACCCATCTGTCTTTGATCGTCTCCCGCCAGGTCTCTGCGAACAACTGAAGTCTTCCCCCCACCCGTTTGAGTGGGGGCAGCCCTTCATAGGCTTGACTTGGAGGCTGGTTTAGTACCTCTTCGGATCCAGGGCTTTTTATTACCCTGTGGCTGTCCCTGATTTTTACCTCCTGAGTTTGACCGAGGAGGCCGTCGGAACTGCTTAGTAGCAGACGTCGCAGGGATAGGAGAGGTAGTCCTCTTAAAAGATGGACCCCTAGACCTCTTTTTACTCGGCAAGAGAGTACTTTTACCACTGGAAATCTTCTGGATATACTTATCCAGGTCTTCGCCAAAAAGGCGTTCCCCATGAAATGGGAAGCTAACTAAGAGCTTCTTACAGGGAGCTTCAGCAGACCAGTTTTTGAGCCACAGAAGCCTACGCATATGTACCAAAGACAGCGTGAGGCGGGAGGCCTGATGGATAGAATCCTTGATGGCGTCAACCGCAAAGCATAATGCTCTAGGCAGATCAGCCAGAGCCTGGGCCTGCTGGTCTGGCAAATCCCTCAGGACCATTTTCATTTGATCCTTTAAAGCTTGGCAGATCCCAATAGCTGCCACTGCTGGCTGTGTAACAGCCCCTGCTGTGGAAAAAGCAGATTTTAATAAAGATTCCAATTTTTTATCCACTGGATCTTTGAACATTTGAACATTATCTACTGGACATGTCAGTGATTTGTTCACAGAAGAGATGGCTGCATCCACCGTAGGAACATTCCATCTCTGGGTGAACTTTTCCTCCATGGGATAGATCACCGGAAACCTTTTAGGCGGAACAAATAGTTTATCAGGATGTTCCCAGTCCTGGTATATAAGTCCTTCCAATAATGGATGTATTGGAAAGGAGCAATTAACCTGGGGAGCTTTTAGCGACCCCAATGAGGAGACAGCAGTAGTTGATGGTTCAACAAGAGGCATTTTAAATGCAGATCGAACCATGTCAGTTAGGGTCTGGACCCACAATCTTTCAGTCTGTGATGCTGAAAATGGTTCATCTACTGTCGATTCCTCAAAAACAGAGCTAACCTCCTCCTGATCCCCTTCAGGTAGGTCGGTCCCTTCCTGGGACTGTTGCTCTGCCAACAGGCACTCTAATGGAGGTGATGGAGATCTGGCGCGCTTTCTTTCCTGTAGAGAAGAAGCGATCAATGCAGCCAATCTCTGCTCCAATCCCTCCAGAGTTGAGGAAAAAACCTCCTCTGTTATATATGCAGGAGCAGGTGGACTGAGGACAGCCGCAGTACCTGGCACTCCCGGGGGTTCCTTATGGGTATTAACCTCTGATTTCTCAGGGGAGGAGGGTGCAGATGACTGCTCCAGATCCTCAGAGCCCGATGGAGACCCCCTACACTTCCTGAGAGGTATATCTCGGAGTTTTTTAGGCGGCATATTCCTTAGTTCAAAGCTGAGGTATTCCAGCCGCAATACACCCCTTACTGAAATAGTCTAATGCAATTTTCTGCTATGTACATCAGTGGGTGTCTACTAATGCGTCTTTCTGGGGATGCCTGTATCAACCGCCCGCTGTAAGCCCCTATACCATGCTACCAGCTCCTTTTCATGCTCTGTGTCCATAGCAAGCAGCGTGGACTGAGTCCTTTTATCTTGCTGGGACGCCCGCACATGCGCAGAAGCGCTGGGCGCACAGAGCGCGTCATCCGCCAGGCTCCGCCCCCTTTTTTGAAGCTAAACCTTATAAAAGGAAAGCATGTGTGCGCGCGCGCGTGCACGTGTGCGCTCTTGGCGCCATGTAGGGAGAGGAGCCAGGGTCCCTGTTTCACCAGGACTCGGGGATGGAAGGAAACTACTTGGCAGCATGACAGAGGAATGCAGCTTCCCTGATAGAGAGCTCACTCATCTGCCTGGACTTTCACCATGGAAGGAATAGTCCCCAGAAAAAAGACGTTCCACAGCGGCCTCTAGTGGACAAACACAGGTACCGCACCTTTGTCTTTTTTTTTTTTTTTTTTTTTAAAACCTCCTTTATGAAAAAACATTTCCAGGTTTACAGTTTTTTTAAAACTTCCCTTATGAAAAAACATTTCTAGGATTTCTTAGGCATATACAGCTATTAGCGGGAATACCCTTTAGGTAACAGGCAGAAAGACATATTAGGCTTGGGGGTCCCCTCAATAGAACCAAGTTCCTGAGGGGCCCCCACTTACCTTTTCCCCGCCGCAGGACTTTGTTTGGTCCACAGAAGCCCAAACTTCACCTCTCACGGCAGGCATTGTACTAGACCTTCAGGGACCGGGTTCCCAAGGATTCCACTCCCCTGGACCTGTATAGCACCCTGCACAGATAGCCTCTTGGTTTTGGGTATGACCAGAGCTCTGGATCCCAGGGTCCAGCCCTCCTAAGAGAGGCATTACAGGCAAAACCCTGCTCTTCTCTGCAAGGCCCGGGTACCGACCGTTTAGCTATGAAGCTTTTTTGGTCGGATCCGGAATAGCTTGCTAAGGCCCAGAGAACCTGTACACAAGCCCAGATGAATACATGTTAACCTTGGCCAACACCTTAGACACTGGCAAAAAACTGAGGTACTCCCGGATGGGAGGGGCTTATATAGGGGAGGGTACTTCCTGTTTTGGAAGTTGCCAGTGCCAGCACCTGAAGGTAATTCTATATAACCCACATAGTAATGACTATGCTGCTCTGTGTCCCGTGATGTATGAACAAGAAACATATATCTTCCATGTTTCATTTTTTTTTCTCTCTCCCTCTGAAGGTTGTAACTTCCATGGTAGCCTTTATAACAGTTCAGTGAAATGGCAAAACTCTTCTCATCCCTGCATCATGCGGCAGTGTCAGGTAGGATACCAATTTTTTATTTATTTTAAAATGTTTTCATTATTTTATAAACTGGAATAATGTGCAATTTCTAAATTTGATAATATGTAACATAAGTTAAGTAAAAAAGGTTTAAATAATATCCATGGATGAATATTAAAAAATTCTAGAAAGTGTATAAAATAAAGACTGAGCCTGTGACAATTAGGAAACAGGAAACAGCTGTGTTCTTGGCTAGTAATTTTGAAAGGAACATTAACAAATAATATTTTTGCATAAAAATTAAATGCATGTTGATGGGGACAAGGGTCTCTTCTCGACAACCCTGGGCTGTGGTTGTCGGGGTATATCTGAATCGGGAAGCCACCTTTAACAAGGGGGCCCCCCATCCCGGCCCCTCCCTATGTGAATGGGTATCGGGTACATCGTACCCCTACCCATTCACCCAAAAAGTGACAAAAAGTAAACTTCTATTCAAGTTTAAAACAACTTTTTTAATGTTTTTTTAAGTTTTAAAAAAAAACTTTTAAACTTTTTTAAGTTTAAAAAAACTATTAAAAAAACACAAGAGACAGTTTTTGACAAATACTTTAAAAAAAAAAAAAAGAAGTCCTGCAATGTAAATTCACAGTCAATCACGCCGCCTGATGAATCTTAAAAGTAGCAAATATGGAGGGCCTCCCGCCGACTGCTCTCTCTTCGCTTTGACAGCTCTAATATAGCTAAGGGCGAGGCCAACCAGTGATGTAACCGGGTGACCCTGCCCCTTCTGACATCATGTGACATCACATGACATCAGAAGGTGGCAGAGTCACCCAGGTCCCATCCCTGGGGGCCCCGCCCTTGCCTATATAAGAGCCTATATAAGAGCTATCATAGCAAAGAGAGCAGTCGCGGGAGGCCTCCCATGGAGGCGGAGCATTTTTTATTTTTGCTATTTTTCGGGTCTGTCGGGAGGCGTGATTGACGGTGGATTTACATTGTGGGACACTTTTTTTTATTTTTTAATAAAGAACTTGTCAAAAACTGTCTCTTGAGATCTTTACTTTTTGAGACTTTTTTGGTGAATGGGTAGGGGTACGATTCCAATAAGCCCCCCGCCCGCAGACCCCGACAACAACAACCCAGGGTTGTCGGGAAAAGGCCCTTGTCCCCATCAAAGCACCCACCCCACATGTTGAGGGCATGTGGCCTGGTATGGCTCTGGAGGGGGGGAGCATTCGCTCGCCCCCCCCTTTCCCTAACCTGCCAGGCTGCACGCTCTGATAAGGGTCTGGTATGTATTTTGGGGGGACCCCACGCCGCTTTTTTTTTATTCTTGTGTGGCGTTTCTCATACCAGTACCCAGGTCCTCATACACTTTTTATGGCAATAACATGCATATAAGCCTTTAAAATTAGGATTTTTCATGTTCGTGTCCCATAGACTTTAATAGAGTTTGCATGTTCCCTATAACTTTTTGCTCGTTCGAGATGTTCTGGTGCGAACCGAACCAGGGGGTGTTCGGCCCATCCCTATTTCTTTTACAGGATGCTTTTCATTTCAGTACTTTTCAAAAGCTATAGAGTTGCTTTTAACAGTAATGCTAGGAAGATTTGTAATATTTTTTGTTTTGTTTTTTTGTTTTGTAGAGAACAGAGTTATGTTTTCCCCAACAGCAATCAGTCAGATCTCTGAGTATAGATTTTTTCAGATTAGAATACAAAAGCTAAGACATTGTATCTGACAGTATGCTGTGGGAATACGTTCACTTTTCCTTTCCCTTAACTTGTTGAAATCAGATCCTTGTTATTTTCTCATACCAAGCCAAGCGCATAAACTACAAATACAAACACACATGCAGGGCTAATTTTGAGATTGATTTTCTCTACCTGCATTGGGAAACTCTATGCAATTACTGTGGGCTGTAGATAATATTATTATTGTCAAGTAATGAGTTTGTCAGTGTGACCGTGTGGAAACACCTTGCAACTTATTCCTATTTCTTGTTTGTATGTCTTATTTGTCACTTGCAGACTGAAAAGAAAAAAAAAATCATCAGATTCTTCCATCCACAATGTAGGATAGGGCTGCCATCTTTTCTTTAAGTCAAACCTGAACACTTTAGTGGCTTGGGACACCTTTGGGTGCCCCAAGGAGAGTAGTAATGTGGTACGCATAGCGTGCTGCAGTGAACAGTGGGTGTGGCCAAGTTACTCTTGCTGATATCATTGCCCTGCCCTGCCCCCCCTAGTAATACCGAACCTCCCCCAGACGGCAACAGATTTGTGTGTGACTGTCTTGGTTACTTGGGGAGCCACAGCCCGGTTTGAATGTGTCCGGGTTTCAGTCCACCTGAAAACCGAACACATGATTTAAAACCTGGACTGTCCGGGTGAATCCTGGACAGGTGGCAACCCTAGATACGGATGGAGAAATCTGCTGTGGTCTTTGTATCCGAACAGTATCTGCATCTGATTGGATACAGGCGATGTTGCCATTTCCTTCAAAATTTTAATCGAAAGATGTCAGGTTGGAGGTGGCAAACAAGGCCACCCACTGAGCAAATTTTCCAATGGACCTGATAAAATTTGCTCTGTACATAGTCAACTTAAAGGCTATGTACATTTTTTCACAAAAAATGGAAAACATTGCACCTGGGGTTAGTAGATGATTGGTGCAATGCCTGGCTTCTTCAGACAAGCCCTGCAGCTTTCAGCATATACCACTGATACAGGCTAACTGTTTATAAAAAGCAGGGCTTGTGAATGAACTATGAGAATGCTCATCAGCGCCCTTGCAGTCCATTCATTCGCAGTGGCTGACAGTAGTTGTAATCTATCCATTCACAGGGAACTGTGAATGAATGACATGGTCATTTGGGCAGAGCCCCAAACAGTCAAGTTGTTTTTGAATTGTGACAGCGGGTGCAGGGAGAAGATCCCCCACCCACTGTCACAGGGTAGGGTGGGATTGGGAAAACTGGCGTCAGGAGCCTAAATATGGATGAAACGTGTACCATGTTCCAAAAGGTGAATGCATCTTTTAAGGGAAAGAAATCCTCTTTCTTGCCCTTGATCATATATCACTTGATCCTCCATCTTCGAAAACAACAGGACCAGGAAGATTTTACATCCCTAAGTATTAGTTAGGTCCACCTTGAGCTCATATCTCTAGGGGGCCATGCACATATGGGTTGTCAGTAACTACTGTTAAAGTGTATTTAGATGTGTTTAGGCACGTCAAGTACTTGTTTTTGCCAAAACGCCACTGCTCCTAGATGCGCTGGCAGTTTTTTTTTTCTGCCTTTAAATGTCCCTGCCTCTAAACTCCTCTAAACACCTATGTGTGCGTGAACATGCAGGGGCCTTTAGAAAAAAAATAAAAATACCAGACGCCCCTAAGAGCAGCGTTAACAATATCCAGTGTGCATGAAACCACTCCACCCTAATAACCCTTTTTTTTCTATTACAGGAAGGAGTTATTACAGAATCTGATGTTCAGTGTCTAGTTCACTGTAAAAACTCTATAAGACAACCGGGATTGTGCTGTCCTACATGTCCAGGCAATTATTACTTTATTTACATATTGTTTAATAATACTGACTCTTTTCCTCCTTTCCTCTCCTTCAATCCTTTTTATTTTTACCTCCATTCCTCTCAGTGCTACAATATGTTGCATTACCTTCATGTATTATCAAGGCTAACACAGGTCTATATGATATCTACTCAAGAAAGCTACGGGGTTGATTTAGTGAGGCTGGGTTCACACTTGTGCGACACGACAGCCGTCCTACTTTGGATCCGACTTTGCCCTGCGACATGAAGCCGACATATGTCCGACTTTCAATGAACGGGGATCCAACTTGGATCCCCGCCAATACCAGGCACTGTGTTTGGTATGAATCTTGAGGGGGAACTCCACGCCAAATTTTAAATAAAAAAAAACGGCATGGGTTCCCCCCCAGAAGCATACCAGGCCCTTTGGTCTGGTATGAATTTTAAGGGGAACCCCCTAAGCCGAAAAAACGGTGTGGGGGTCCCCCCAAAATCCAAACCAGACCCTTATCCGAGCACGCAACCTGGCAGGCCGCAGGAGAAGAGGGGGGGCCGAGACAGCGCCCCCCCTCCCTCCTGAACCGTACCAGGCCGCATGCCCTCAACATGGGAGGTTTGGTGCTTTGGGGCAGGGGGGTGACCTGCGGCCCCCCCACCCAAAAGCACTCTGCCCCCATGTTGATGAGGACAGGGCCTCTTCCCGACAACCCTGGCCGTTGGTTGTCGGGGTCTGCGGGCGGGGGCTTATCGGAATCCGGGAGCCCCCTTTAATAAGGGGGCCCCCAGATCCCGGCCCCCCACCCTATGTGAATGAGTATGGGGTACATCGTACCCCTACCCATTCACCTGGTGGAAAAAAATGTCAATAAAAAAGCACTACACAGGTTTTTAAAGTAATTTATTACACAGCTCCGGGGGTCTTCTTCCGACTCTGGGGGTCTTTTCCGACTTCAGGGATCTTTTTCCGACTCCGGGGGTCTCTTCCGACTTCGGGGGTCTCCGGTGTCATCTCCGCGCTCTCCGGTTCTTCTCTCGCTCTCCGGTTCTTTCTTCCTTCTGCCGGGCCTCCACTATCTTCTTCCAGCTCTTTTGCTAGTGGGGCCCGGTCTTCTCCGTCGCCTTCTTTCCTCTTCTCCTCTTCGATGTTGACACGTCGCTTCCTCCCGCTGTAATGCTGGGTGTGCGGTGCGCTCCGATTTATATAGGCCTCTCATGACGTCACAGTCACATGCTCCGGGTGGTCACATGCTCCCATGACGTCACAGTCACATGCTCCGGGGCTCCGGAAGCGACGTGTCAACATCGAAGAGGAGAAGAGGGAAGAAGGCGACGGAGAAGACCGAGCTCCGCTAGCAAAAGAGCTGGAAGAAGATAGCGGAGGCCCGGCAGAAGGAAGAAAGAACCGGAGAGCGAGAGAAGAACCGGAGAGCGCGGAGACGACACCGGAGACCCCCGAAGTCGGAAGAGACCCCTGGAGTTGGAAGAAGACCCCCAAAGTCGGAAGAGACCCCTGGAGTCGGAAGAAGACCCCTGAAGTCGGAAGAGACCCCCGGAGTCGGAAGAAGACCCCCGGAGCTGTGTAATAAATTACTTTAAAAACCTGTGTAGTGTTTTTTTATTGACATTTTTTCCACCAGGTGAATGGGAAGGGGTACGATGTACCCCATACTCATTCACATAAGGTGGGGGGCCGGGATCTGGGGGCCCCCTTATTAAAGGGGGCTCCCGGATTCCGATAAGCCCCCGCCTCCAGACCCCGACAACCAACGGCTAGGGCTGTCGAGAAGAGGCCCTGTCCTCATCAACATGGGGGCAGGGTGCTTTGGGGTGGGGGGGCCACAGGTCACCCCCCTGCCCCAAAGCACCAAACCCCCCATGTTGAGGGCATGCGGCCTGGTACGGTTCAGGAGGGGGGGGGATGCTCTCCTCCCCCCCTCTTTTCCTGCGGCCTGCCAGGTTGCGTGCTCGGATAAGGGTCTGGTTTGGATTTTGGGGGGACCCCCACGCCGTTTTTTCGGCTTAGGGGGTTCCCCTTAAAATCCATACCAGACCGAAGGGCCTGGTAGGCTCCTGGAGGGGAACCCATGCCATTTTTTTTATTTAAAATTTGGCGTGGAGTTCCCCCTCAAGATCAGCAGAGCACAAGTCGCATGCCAAAGTCGGATCATGCAAGACTGTGGTCCGACTTTGATCCGACTTCAATGATAGTCAATGGGCTGAAGTAGGATCAAAGTCGGACCAAAGTAGTTCAGGGAGCATTTTCAAAGTCGGACCGACATGTGTCGGATCAGTTAAGACGGCTCCCATAGGGAAACATTGATTTTCACACGTCATGCGACATGAGCTCCCAATGTCGGAGCGTTTGTCGGACAAGTGTGAACCCGGCCTAATACTGGAGAGTGCAAAATTTGGTGCAGCTGTGCATGGTAGCAAATCAGCTTATAACTTCTTGTTCAGTTAAGCTTTGACAATAAAACCTGGAAGCTGATTGGTTTCTATGCAGAGCTGTACCAGATTTTGCACTCTCTAGTTTCAGTAAATCACTCCCATTATCATGATGTGAAAAATATGGGCAACTCCAAAGAGCATATGATGAAAAAATGCAGCAGCAGAGGTTGCCTTAAATGAAAACTGCATGTCAAAATGGTCAGTAGATCCAGAGTCAGACAGCTAAATGTATTTGGAAAGCTCAACTTCTATTAAAATTCCCATTTGAACCTGCACCCTCTTGCTTCCCAAGCCACCCTTTTAGTTGACCTAGTGATGGGCAACTTTGATGATCAATAGAAAGACTTGATTGATGGAAGGTGTTGAGTCATACTCTCACCCTATGTTGAGCTTGGATCATCCAGGTTTATTACAGGCTGACTTTAAAGGAAACATGAAATGAAAAAAAAAATATGTAGACTGCCATCGTTGTCATACGCAAAGTGCTAGGTCATTGTCTGTCATTCTTATCAACTGGCTTCAATACATTCCTTGTCACTAAGTCGGGACAAGTACACAGATAAAGAGTTGTAACTTTAATAGGACTTCTTCTGCACTGAGGTCAGAGCTCTGTGCCGGCCACCTGAGTTCCTCCACACCAAACTCATCAAAACTATCTTTATGAATCTGGCTTTGTGCAAAGGGGTACAATATTGCTGAAACTTTAGCAAACTTAAGCCAAGTGCACAATTGCTTAAAACATTATTATATGCTCTAGAAAAAAACTTACCCTTTATTGGAAACACTTGAACCCAGTAATTTGAAGGATTGTCCACATATTTTTGGCCATATAGGTGGGTGTAATGGCCAGTTGTCAACAAAGTTTTTGCAATATAGTTTTATAATACAGTATTTATCTTAAAGTGGTTGTAAATCTCTGACATGAAATATGAACAAAGCTTTTACCGCTATAGTGTGTACTTGTCACAATCCTTAGCACTAAGTGTCATTTCTGTCTGCTGCTTCATTCCTCTGCTATCTGCATGAGTCACTTATGACAAGTTTTCCTGACACCAAGAGAATAAAGGCAACAGGGAAGGGAGCTCGAGCACCCATCCTATAATTGCCTGCCTCAGTTCTGTTCCTGTGTGCTGTGTGAAGGGAGTGTGTCGGTTCCTTTAAATGAGCTCTCACTGAGAGCTGCAGAGTCTAACTTCATCTCCCCACCCCCTGCTTTCTGAAATCTCAGACAAGCTGTATAAAGTATGTACTTTGAATGGCTGTAAAGGAGAGAGGGATGCAGATAAACAGGTACAACTTATGTAGGAGGATTAGTTTAATCTCTGTGTATCATTTGAGGCCAGTCACTGGTATATGGAAGGGTTTACAACCACTTTAAAGTTGTTTTATTTGATTTATACATTTTATATGTTTTGTCATCTATATTTAGAATTTAATGCAAGGGTTCTGAAGGGTTCTGGAACAGACTCTAGAGGGAATCCCTTTGAAACTGATTTGAATCACTGTTCCTCTTAGCTGCTGAGATATCCGCTACACAGGGAGGGTTTTTTTTTCTTTTTAGCAGTTAATGGAGTGAATAAATGAGACGGGCAACTCTTAAGCTGGCCATAAATGAAAATTGATTAAAATTCAGTTGGTTCAACAGTGACCTGACAAATATCAGGAGGAGGACTCGATCGCCGCCGGGATCCCTGCGATCATCTCACGGAGGGATAGAGCGGGGAGATGTTAGTGTAAACACAACATCTTCCCGCTCGCCTACTGACACTGTCACCGATCTCCGCTCTGTGTAATCAGAGCGGAGATCGGTGACGTGTCACTCATAGCCACGCCTCCCAACAGTGAGCATCACTCCCTTAGGCATACTTAACCCCTTCAGCGCCCCTAGTGGTTAACCCCTTCACTGCCAGTGTCATTTTTACAGTAACCAGTGCATTTTAAATAAATAAATGGTCCCAAAAATGTGTCAAAAGTGTCCGATGTGTTTGTCATAATGTTGCAGTCACGAAAAAAATCGTTGTTCGCCGTCATTATTAGTAAAACATATTTTTTTATAAAAATGCCATAAAACTACCCCCTATTTTGTAAACACTATAACTTTTGCGCAAACCAATCAATAAACGCTGATTGTGATTTTTTTTACCAAAAATATGTAGAAGAATACGTATCGGCCTAAACTGAGGAAAAAAAATGTTTTTTATATACTTTTTGGGGATATTTATTATAGCAAAAAGTAAAAAATATTGCATTTTTTTCAAAATTTACGCTCTATTTTTGTTTATAGCGCAAAAAATAAAAACCGCAGAGGTGATCAAATACCTACCAGCTCTATTTGTGGGAAAAAGAGGACGTCAATTTTTTATAGGGAGCTACGTCGCACGACCACGCAATTGTCAGTTAAAGCGATGCAGTGCCGAATCGCAAAAAGGGGCCTGGTCTTTATACTGCATATTGGTCCGGGGCTTAAGTGGTTAATATTGGTTCACATGGGTATATTAACCACTTGCCAACCACACACCGCAGATGCACTGCGGCAAGGTGGCTTGACTGCGCAAATCACTGTACCGGCACAGCGATTTGTGCACTGGCTTTCGTGGGCGCGCGCACGCTCTGATTGGTCAGCAGTGAAGCCTATCAGCCTGTGATCGTCCCCGCAGAGACAGGACAGAGATCTGCCGAAGTAAACAAGGCACATCTCTATTCTGTCAGGGGATAACACTGAGAACGGTTTTCCTGCTAAGATCTGTGTGTTTCCCCAGTCACACAGTCCCCCATACAGTTAGAAAACACAAACAGGGAACACATTTAACCCCTTGGTCATTAAGGGGGCTGTATTTTCCTGCACAGGATGCACAGGTGTTCCAGGCATCTGTATGTAGGCAGTACCTTTCATGTCAGTTGGGACACAGCAGCATCACAAACACAGCTGCTTCTCTCAATTTGAGGGTGCATTTCCCCGAACTCAGTCTGTGCTCGGGGACCCACACACACCCGCATCCTTACGGATGTCAAATTTGGAGCAGTGGATGTGTTCATGCAGCTGCTGCTGCTTCCCAGTTGACATGAATGGGACTGCCTGCACGCAGATGCATGGAACATCTCTGCATCCCGTGCAGGCAAATACAGCCTTACATATTAGTACATCCATGTGAACGAAGCCTTTTATGTCTATTTAAAAAAAAACAAAAAACATAAAAGTCTATACATTTCCCTTTAAATATTTCTTTATATGAACTGCAAATAGAGATGACAAGCTGGCTAGTCTCTATGTAGATTTTTATTATGTGACACTCCTCAGGAAGTACAGATAACATGAAACAATGATCAAAAGATGTAGACTATGGTTTTTGTGTTCTGAAGAGGCATTTGCTTTCCTAACCACTTCCTATGTCTGTTTCAGGTTGTGTATATGAAGGCCGACACTATAAAGAGGGGGATGAATTTCAGCCAGAAGGGAACAAATGTCTTAAGTGCTCCTGCATCGTAAGTTGTGGTCATGAAAAAGCGACAGACAGTTTTCTGTTCTTGCTAATTTATAAAATGAAATAAAGTAGAAATTTTTAACAAGGAAAAGACTTGCTTCCAATAATATAAATATAAAGAAAGGCAAAATACATCTCCTTGCTTATTTATTCACACTGAATTGCCTGTAGATTTACCAACAACTATCTATTGAAAGATCCTATCTAAGTGGATCTTATATTGGTAAGCCTCAGCAATAAATAGCCATTGGTAAATCTAAAGGAAATAATACGGAGATTGTATAATCATTTATTCGCGTGGGTGACTTTAAAGCGGAGTTCCACCCAAAAGTGGAACTTCCGCTTAAACCACTCCTCGCCCCCTTACATGCCACATTTAGCATGTCATTTTTTTGGGGGGGTTAGTTAGGGCTTCAGTAGGAGTGGGACCTCCTTTCCCTCTCCCTCCTTCCGCCCAGGGACCAATTAGGAGGCTCGTCATATCGCCTATTGGCGGCCCCTCCCTGTAGGCGATCACCTGGGACATGTGACAGGTCCCAGGCGATCGCCTGTCCACTCAGATTGTGCAGCGCCACTCGCGCATGCGCAGTGAGTGTCCGGCCGTGAAGCCGAAAGCTGTCACGGGCCGGGTGCCCACAGTTAGAATGGAGTCGCCGTAGGAGAGGGGGGGGGGAGAGGAGCGAAGCTCCGTTCGGCCACGTCGCTGGACAGTGGAACAGGTAAGTGTCTGTTTATTAACCACTTAACGACCGCTCACTGTATATATACGTCGGCAGAATGGCACCGACAGGCACAATCACGTAGAGTGTACGTGATTGCCTTTGTACAGTTGGGGGGTCCAATCGGACCCCCCTCCTATACAGTGAGCGGTGGCTAAGTGTCCGGGAGCGTTCCGGGATGAGGGGGCAGCCATTCGTTTCTGGCCACCCCCTCGCGATCGCTCCCGGCGAATGGAAATGCCCCCTCTGTCTGTGTCAGACAGAGGGAGCAGGAGGAAGTGATGTCATCTCTGGTGCGGCGCTCACATATACCGAGCGCCGTACAAGAGAAGATATCAGGTCAGTGCACACAACACTACACTGACACCAGGACACATAGGGACATAAATCGCCCCCCAGACACCCCAGATCACCCCCCAGATCACCCCCCCAGCCCCCAGTCACAGTATCACTGATTGCAGTGACCATTTATTTAGTGATCACTGCAATCAGTGACATTTGTGACTGTAAAAGTGTCACCAAAGTTTAGTCTTAGGTCCAGTGTAGCCCCCTAACCCCCCCTAATAAAGGTTTAACCCCCTGATCACCCCCCAGATAACCCTTTCACCCCCTATCACCACTGTCGCTTAGCGATCATTTTTCTGATCGCTGTCTTAGCGTCAGTGATGCCGATCGGCAGCCAGTAATTTTTTTTACGTTCGCCGCAGGTTTTTATAGCGTCAGGTACCCCAATATATTATCTAATAAAGGTTTAACCCCCTTGATCGCCCCCCAGGTAACCCTTTCACCCCCTATCACCACTATCACTAAGCGATCGTTTTTCTAAACGCTGTCTTAGTGTCTGTGATGCAGATCGGTAGCCGGTAATTTTTTTTAGGTTCGCCGCAGGTTTTTATAGCGTCAGGTACCCCAATATATTATCTAATAAAGGTTTAACCCCCTTGATCGCCCCCCAGGTAACCCTTTCACCCCCTATCACCACTGTCGCTAAGCAATTGTTTTTCTAAACGCTGTCTTAGTGTCGGTGATGCAGATCGTAGCCAGTAATTTTTTTTAGGTTCGCCGCATGTTTTTATAGCGTCAGGTACCCCAATATATTATCTAATAAAGGTTTAACCCCCTTGATCGCCCCCCAGGTAACCCTTTCACCCCCTATCACCACTGTCACTAAGCGATCGTTTTTCTAAACGCTGTCTTAGTGTCTGTGATGCAGATCGGTAGCCGGTAATTTTTTTTAGGTTCGCCGCAGGTTTTTATAGCGTCAGGTACCCCAATATATTATCTAATAAAGGTTTAACCCCCTTGATCGCCCCCCAGGTAACCCTTTCACCCCCTATCACCACTGTCGCTAAGCAATTGTTTTTCTAAACGCTGTCTTAGTGTCGGTGATGCAGATCGTAGCCAGTATTTTTTTTTAGGTTCGCCGCATGTTTTTATAGCGTCAGGTACCCCAATATATTATCTAATAAAGGTTTAACCCCCTTGATCGCCCCCCCCAGGTAACCCTTTCACCCCCATCACCACTGTCGCTAAGCAATCGTTTTTCTAAACGCTGTCTTAGTGTCGGTGATGCAGATCGGTAGCTGGTAATTTTTTTTAGGTTCGCCGCAGGTTTTTATAGCGTCAGGTACCCCCATATATTATCTAATAAAGGTTTTAACCCCCTGATTGCCCCTAGTTAACCCTTTCACCAGTGATCACCATATAAGTGTTACGGGTGACGCTGGTTAGTTAGTTTGCTTTTTATAGTGTCAGGGCACCCGCCGTGTATATAACCCAATAAAGGTTTAACCCCCTGATCGCCCGGCGGGTGATATCAATTAGGTTTTAGCGTCAGAGAGGGTCTGAGTCACACCCCAGGCAGCGTCAGGTTAGTGCCAGTAACGCTAACACCCACGCGTGAAGCATACAACCCCCTTAGTGGCATAGTATCTGAACAGATCAATATCTGATCTGATCAGATCTATACTAGCGTCCCAAGCAGTTTAGGGTTCCCAAAAAGGCAGTGTTAGCGGGATCAGCCCAGATACCTGCTGGCACCTGCGTTTTGCCCCTCCGTCCAGCCCAGGCCACCCAAGTGCAGTATCGATCGATCACTGTCACTTACAAAACAAAAACACACATAACTGCAGCGTTCGCAGAGACAGGCCTGATCCCTGCGACTCCAGTGCTGTAGGAGGTGATTTCACCACCACAGTTAAAAAAAAAAAGCAAATATGCCGAAGCATTGGGGCAGCAGGGGCGGAGGAGCGATTTTGCTCCTAATGCCGCGTACATACGGTCGAAATTCCGACGGAGGCTTGCCCGTGGAAAAGTCCGACCATGTGTGTGCGGCATAACTTTTTTGCGGGAGGATGCCCCCATGCTTCGGCATATATAAATGGTGCGTGTATGCCCATCATTGGAAGTGGGTGGATGAAGGGCGGTATTCTAATGGTGGGCATACCCACCGATCAATCTCTTTTTTCGTTCAGCCAACTGGCTGCATGAAATAAAAAGATTACAATACATGTCCAACAAGGACCAGCAACGTACTGGTATGTTGCTGGACTTTGAATGTTTATACCAGAATGATGCCTGTGGGTTTAGGTATCATCTTGGTATCATTCTTTTCAGCCTGCGGCCGGCTTTCATGTAAAAGCAATCCTAGCGGCTAATTAGCCTCTGGACTGCTTTTACAAGCAGTGGGAGGGAATGCCCCCCCCCGGATATAAAAAGCGCCATTGGGAAATTGGGAAAGCATTTTATCACACCGATCTTGGTGTGGTCAGATGTTTTGAGGGCAGAGGAAAAATCTAGGGTCTAGAAGACCCCAGTTTTTTCAAAAAAAGAGTACCTGTCACTACCTATTGCTATCATAGGGGATATTTACATTCCCTGAGATAACAATAAAAATGATAAAAAAAAAAATACTTGGAAGGAACAATTTAAAAATAAAATAAAAAAGCAAAATTAATAATAAAAAAAAAAAAAAAAAAAAAAAAGCACCCCTGTCCTGCCCTGCTCTTGCCCAATGGCGAACGCAAGCGTCGGTCTGGCATCATATGTAAACAGCAATTGCACCATGCATGTGAGGTATCACCGCGAAGGTCAGATCGAGGGCAATCATTTTAGCAGTAGACCTCCTCTGTAAATCTACTGGGGTAACCTGTAAAGGCTTTTAAAGGCTTTTAAAAATGTATGTAGTTTGTCGCCAATGCGCGTTTGTGCGAAATTTTAAAGCATGTCGTGTTTGGTATCTATGTACTCGGCCTAAGATCATCTTTTTTATTTCATCAAACATTTGGGCAATATAGGGCAATATAGTGTGTTTTAGTGCATTAAAATTAAAAAAAGTGTATTTTTTAACCCAAAAAATGCGTTTGAAAAATCGCTGCGCAAATACTGTGTAGAAAAAAAAAAAGCAACACCCACCATTTTAATCTGTAGGGCCTTTGCTTTAAAAATATATATAATGTTTGGGGGTTCAACATAACTTTCTTGCAAAAAACAAAATGTTTTCATGTAAACAAAAAGTGTCAAAAAGGGCTTTGTCTTCAAGTGGTTAGAAGAGTGGATGTAAGCTTCCTAATGTTGTGTATAAAATGCCAGAACAGTTTTTTTTTTTTTGTCATTATCCAATCACTTGGGACAAAAAAAATTATATTCAATGGGCTCAACAGGCCTCTCAGCAATTTCCTTGGGGTGTCTACTTTCTAAAATGGGGTCATTTGAAACTGTGATAGGTAGTGAGGAGTGAAATCAAAAATTTGCGCCCTTAGAAATCCTGAAGGCGGTGTTTGGTTTCCGGGGTCTCGTACGCGGCTAGGCTCCCAAAAAGTCCCACACATGTGGTATCCCCGTACTCAGGAGAAGCAGTAAAATGTATTTTGGGGTGAAATTCCACATATAACCATGGCATGTGTGAGCAATATATCATTTAGTGACAACTTTTTGTAATTTTTTTTTTTTTTTGTCATTATTCAATCACTTGGGACAAAAAATAAAAAATTCAATGGGCTCAACATGCCTCTCAGCAATTTCCTTGGGGTGTCTACTTTCCAAAATGGGGTCATTTGGGGGGTTTTTGTACTGCCCTGTCATTTTAGCACCTCAAGAAATGAGATAGGCAGTCATAAATTTAAAGCTGTGTAAATTTCAGAAAATGTACCCTAGTTTGTAAACTCTATAACTTTTGCGCAAACCAATAAATATACGCTTATTGACATTTTTTTTACTAAAAACATGTGGCTGAATACATTTTGGCCTAAATGTATGACTACAATTGAGTTTATTCGATTTTTTCTTATAACAAAAAGTAGAAAATATAATTTTTTTTCAAAATCTTCGGTCTTTTTCCGTTTATATCGCAAAAAATTAAAATTGCAGAGGCAATCAAATACCATTAAAAGAAAGCTCTATTTGTGGGAAGAAAAGGACGCAAATTTCGTTTGGGTACAACATTGCATGTCCGCACAATTTACAGTTAAAGCAGCGCAGTGCAAAATTCTGAATTCACCTCTGGTCCTCTAGCTACCAAATGGTCCGGGGCTTAAGTGGTTAAAAGCCAGCATCTACACTTTTTGTAGCTGCTGACTTTTAATAAACATAAAAAAGGCTGGAACTCCCCTTTAAAGTAGAACTGTGGCCAAGGTTATGGACATATTTACATATTCTTAATAAGCAATAAATAAGCTTAAAAAAAAAAAAAAATGACTAGCCATTGTAGCTGCAGACACTATGAAATAAGGTAAGTGATCCTTAAAGAAGAATTCCATGAAATGTTTTATTTTCCCATGCATGGATTAACTGCTCGTTTTTGTCTAGGAGTCAGGAGAGCGTAGATATACTTACCTAATCTACCGATCCTCCTAGCTCAAGACCCATCCCTGCTGCTCCTGCCCCCACGCATGCTAACGGTCTTGTGCGGTGGATTGTTCCTGATATCATCACACCCATAGCCTGGCTCTGGACGTGAGGACAGCAGGAACAGTCCACCACTAGACGTGGGGAGTGCTGTTTTCTGGAGGATCGAAGGATCGGATGAGTATAGTCTTTCTGTGTGCCCCCCTGGACAAAATGAGCAGTTAACCCAGGAGTTCAGCTTTAAAGTTTACAGAAGCGCCATAGTCATTCAATTTGAATACCAGCACTCTGCCTTCCCTCCCTTCCTGTGCATCTGTTCTGTGTTTAAGTTAAAGAATAGAAGGCTAAAAAGGCTGCCAATTTACTGTTGGGGCAGCTGAGCAGCTTTAATAAAACTTAAAGTACTTTCTGCTGTAAACTCTGAGAATAGGTTACTCCACGGTGCTTGAAGCTACAGAGTTTAATAAGGGCTTGTTAAAATACTAATATACTACTTGTCAAGAATTTAGTCCATAGCCTGGCCACAGTTCTATTTAAAGGTTATAGACTGCTGTGAATATAGTGGAATGTTATTCAAAATTGCTGTACTAAAAAAAGAAAAAAAAAAATTGCTGTACTATAATACAAATACTGTAGTGGTGTTAATAATGTAAAAACACAAAATAGGTCTTTAAAGGAGAAGTCCAGCCTAAGCTTGTTTGGCTGGGCTTCTCCTATGGAGCACAGGAGTGCAATTAGTTTTTCACTCCTGTGACCCGTTTTTAGCAGAAGTCCGCTCACTGCTGACGTCACAGGAATCAGTCCAGGCACTGTGTTATCACGACAAAAGTCTGGATCCTCCAGGTGCCTAGGCTGATACCCGTCTCAGCCTCTCAGCGAGCCGCTAAGAGTCTGAGACGACCACTCACTGCCCCTCCACAGCTCAGCGCTCCAGTGAGCGGGAGGGGGGGCAGAGCAGGAGAGATGCTGATTGACAGTCTACAGCTCTCTGCTCAGGGAGCTGTGAGAACCGAAGCATCGGCGGTGTTCGATCGCTCGGTTCTCAGTGCAGAGGCGGCGGGGGACAGATGCAGCATTAGACCGATGCTGCATCCACCTAGGTAAGAATAACTCTTCTTCTTTTTTAAATTTGCCTCTCAGGAGATCACATACAGCAATACACAAATCAAGATAACTAATATATTACAATCTATTATTACATATGCAATATTTTAAAAGTTACTGAAAGATTTCAATAAATGCATAAAAGAACAGGGCTCATAGGATACGGGTACTGGGATGGCGTACATCCTGACAGTAAAATGTCATGTCTAAGCCTTTCCTGGACAAAGCTGCATCCTTTTGGAAGTGGCTGTTGTGTTGTGGTGCCATTTATTGCAAATGGCACCCGAACACACTTTCCAAACACAGCTGCATTGCATCACACTACAAAATGCAGTATGGCATTACCATGCATTGCAGTGCACTGCGATTAACAAACTTGTGCTGGAGCATTTTCCAGTTTCCGGTGGTGTATTTGCAGCCTAGTCACATGAATGGACTTCCTTAACTCAACACACATTAAAGTATATGTGAACCTTTAATGAAATGCAAAACGTTTGTATAATAAATACCTTTTTTGATTTTTATAAGTTATCGCATGACGTGTGTTCTCAGCTACACAAGGGGCTTAAAAAGGTGGGGGTGAAGACTTCAGGGGGGGCGTGTCAGCAGGAGGCAGAGACACAGCAGTATATTGATCTTCCAAGTGTCAGCACAAGTCTGACAGGCATGCTGTGCTCCCAAGTTGAATGCAAAGAAAGAAAACTGACCACACCGGGAAGGATATGCTTCCGTGCTGTGGCGCAGTCATTTTAAAATAGGAAAGCAGGGGGACTGGCAGGATCACCAACGCAAAGAGAACAGGATATTTTTTTCATATAAGTACATATACAGTATATAAGTACATGGTAACACAGCCATATGAGAAATATGAAATGTTGGGATAACATACACTTTAATGTGCGACATAAAGGAGATTCAAGAATGTTTGTTAAACAGGGGACTGCCCTGGTGTGGATAGGCTCTTATTCATGATGCTTCAGGTAACTAACTGTTCTTTGTAACCGTGAAACACTCATTAAATTTGAAAACAAATATTTCATTTCTTTCATGCTTTTACTTTTATTTGCTATTCCTATATATTTTTCTCAGTCCTGAAATGGAAAGATGTTTGTGATTACACAGCAGACCCATATATTTACTTATCTCCTTGGCCATGACATGAAGCATTTGAACTGTCTACTTACCAAAAATTTGTTTTCAGACTTGAAAAAGAGAATTCTTCATAAGACGTAAAAAATAGCAGGTGAACAGATGAGTGGATATCTGGGAATTGCCTCCTATCTCATAAAAGACATACCGTATAGACATGAAAAATTAAGAAAAAAAAAAAATCAGCAGTGATATATAATAGGTTTTGACAGTATGCTTCATATATTTGTTTTTTAAGAAAGTGCTGGGACAGGTACCTCTAAGTGTTTAATGAGTGAAAGCAAACACATACTTTTCACTTTGTTTTTCATAACTGCTTAGCTGTTTTAATAAACCAAGAAATTCCATATTTACGGTATATATCAGATCCCTTTATATTCTACAGCCCCTATACTGTATATACAACATTAAAAAATTATAAAAATGTTACTACTTATTCTTTGATACCGCGCAAATAAAAACACTCCTAAAAAAGACATCATATTACATGCCTAATTAACATACATACAATTATGCAAAGCAGCATATGTAATTTTCCTATTCTTTTCAAAATATTTTTTTTATCATATTTCCAGTGTATTTAAAGTACCAAAGCAAAGTCTATTGTTAGAAAGACAGGGGAACAAATCAGGAAGCGCCACCTAAGTGCAATATTTTAGTCACAATTTATTAAAGACAGAGGAGATGCACTTACAGACATATGTAAAAAACTGGCTCATCTGTGTGTGTAGTTCACGGTGTGATCCAGTCTCAGGTGCATCCAGGCTCATGGGTAGGCAGAGCAGTGTGTTGTTTCCATCCTGTGGCCACCAGGAGGCTAGCCAGAACCAGCAGTTAGAAAGACTTCATCAGTTTAAAGACTTTTTTTTTTTTTTTTACTTTTTTATGTAACCCTTATAAATTCAAGCACCAAAGGAGTAAAGTACCAAATCAAAGTCTATTGTTAGAAAGACTTCATCAGTTTAAAGACTTTTCTTTTTTGCTTTTTTATGTAACCCTTATAAATTCATTTTCTTTTAGGCTTTTTTTAAATCAGATTTATCTGTGTAGCACTACCTCCGTAGGAGCTGCTGGTTTAGTTTTGGGCCTTGCATGCTATCTCAACATTCGTTGTCTAGGGGTTGAGAGTCTACAGTAACTTCAATGTCCACACAAGTTATGCATCCTTTTTCTTCAGGCTTTATTTCCAAACAAACTTGTATAGGTAGAGGGATGGAGGGTTAGGGGAAGGTTCAGGCACACACGGCAGATCACTGGGGAAACTCCTAAGTTACAAAGTCTCACTCACCACTCTCCTTCGAGTGGGTATTGCTCACCCGGATAGGCCCCTCTCACTTGGCCTAGCAGCCGGAATGGTGCATGAACGAATAAGAAAGAACAGTCTCTGCCGCAGACCTTTAAGATGGTTAAGTTGAACCGTTCAGTTATCCTCTGCCACAGGATTTTAGTACCCGGATATCCAGCTTTACAGTCTAAGAGCCTTTAAGCCAACCCGGCAGACTGTAAGGTTACTTTAGCTACAGTGCATCCTCCATTGGGGTCACCAGGCCTTCCGCAAGATACCAGCCTTCCGCTTGGTCCTCTCCTGGACAGGTCCTCCCTTGGTTTCCTCCATTGAGTGGCTTCCTCCCGCAGGATGGACAGCACAGGATCACCTTCAAGCGTAGGCCCCAGTCAGGACAACTGGGCCTACCTGGCATAGATGCAGCCTCGGCCAATGTGGCTCCGAGGCTGAATTCCCAGTAACACATACCTTGAGCCAGGAGGGCCACGAGCTAAAGAAGAGCCCCGAAAAATGGCATCTGCCCCTTAAGTACCCTTCCACAGCATGCCCAGCGGGGAGACCACTCCCACTGAACTGTTCCCGGGGAAAGACACCCAATGCACTTTGGCCTGTTTCTCTTTCACATTGGCCTGGGATGGTAACGCCACCTACAGGCAAACAGTGGGAAGTCCTTCTAAACACAGCCATACCCAGGAACAGAGGCTGATTTAGCCTTAATTATTTACAAAGTCTTAGCTAATACCAGCTCAGACACCCACTAAATTTAACATAGGGCCTGGTCATCAGGAGCAGGGCGCTACATACTCCCCCCCCCCCCAAACAACAAGACACTGTCCCAGGTGTCTGGAAAAACTTTGTCCTCAATCCTAAGGACCAGGACCTGAACCAAAATCCCTGGAAGGGGAGGGAAAGGGAAGGATGTGAAAATGTAAAAACATTAACATGAACTATACAGTAAGATCACAATAATAAACACATTACAATCCCTCACTAACTGTCTAGACCAGTGTTTCTCAACTCCAGTCCTCAAGGCGCACCAACAGGTCATGTTTTCAGGATTTCCCTCAGATAAAACAGCTGTGGTAATTACTAAGGCAGTGAAACAGATCAAATCACCTGTGCAAAATAATGGAAATCCTGAAAACATGACCTGTTGGTGCGCCTTGAGGACTGGAGTTGAGAAACACTGGTCTAGACCACCCACTCTCCAGCAGTCTTGATAGAAGATCCGGCTTACCCCCCAAAAAAAAACAAAGACACACAGACAAATAACATAGCAACCATTAAGACATTTCAAATGAAGCAAAGCTATAGCTCCTAGGAGATGGAAATTTCCTTCTACTTTTAAAGATTGGACTAAATTTTAGAATGAAAAGTCTCTCCCTACTTTACTGACCACTGCCACCAAGTGTCAGAAGCAGCACATAAAAGTCAGTTATAAACAAGGACTAAAGCAGATGGGTATCTTGATCCAGAGGTCTTCAGCAACCCTTATCCTAACTGACTAATTTCCCCAGAGTCGAGTTAGCACAGCAAAAGATGAGAATATAGACAAAAATCCTCCTCTAGGTTGAAAATCTTCTTTCTTTCATGAAAAGAAGAAAAATAGAAACAAAGACAAATGGTCACTTTGAATGATCACAGGTAGAACCTGGGATCCGGTAGAGTCAGTGGTTTTCCTTGCTTGTCCATGGTAGTAATAAAATATACAATGTCATCCTTTCCTGGTCTGCAAATAGTCACCCGATCAGCGTGGATGTGTCGGCCATAGCTCCAGTGCAGCCAACATCCCTTAAAGCGTTCTGCCATAATGAAAGAGTAGTCCAAGTTTCTAAATGGCTTTGGCACGGACAAATAGTCCCAAATGGCCTCACCGTACCACTGCTCCCTGTTTGCCTCAATCTCCTGCATTATCTCCCTTGGGACGTAGGGGAATTCCAGGCCGTACTCCGTGGCTACCCTTTTTATAAGCACTCTCTGTAGACGGGCAAGTCTGGGCAATGAACGGGAGCTTCCCGTCCCGGGTAACACACATGAATCTGGCGATTTCTTTATCATGGACTTAGCAGATTTAGGCAACATCTCTTTAACAGGCAAAGTCCCTTTCTTAACGTCCGGGGTTTCCACCCTGGGTGTAGTTTCCCTGGAGTCCATAGCTGTCCACTCCGAACAACTATGTGCTGAGGTGACATCTTAACGTTATCCCACACCAACTTCTGAGACATATTCTCAAACAAGTAGTCATCTCCAGCATCTGACAGAGAGTCTAATTCCGAGTCTTCCAACTCTTCTGCCGGCAAATAACTGGGTACAGTCCCGAATAGTTTTTCCCCAGATTTCTTACCGGTTCCTGACGTGGACTTCCCTGGGATATCATCTCTCTCTGGGTCCGGTTACGGTCGTATCTGGGGTAGGCCTCTACCGCGGCCGCGGGAAGCCTTCACATATCCAACCTTTCTCCGAAAAGGTGCAATGGGAACAAGTGCATTGGAAGTGGTATCCGGAACAATGTCCGCGGCTGGTGCTGCAGCAACAGCATTCCCTCTGGGGTCACTCACCGCAGCAGGCGCGACAAGTACAGGTTCGGCCACAGGCCCCAGGGCAACATCCTCCAACGTAGCGATGCCTGTGGTCCAATCCACCCGGTAGGCACGGGGTGATTCAGTAGGCTGGTCCACTCCGAACAAGTACTCCCCGCAGTGCAGGCAACGGGCAAATGGACACAACTGTACCGCCAGTCCCCCACACCTAGGGCACAGCATGCCCAGCACCTCCACATCTCCGCTCGTGTATAGAACAAAGTGCCCGTGTGGCTTCAGTCGGATCCCTGTATATGTCAACAGGGTTCTGGATGGCGTGGCACCCACAGCAGTGGGCATGGATAGCATTCTAGGCCCCGACATGGATGGTGCCCACGAACATAGCGACATGACTGCTCTCTGATCCTCTTGCTTGATCTCACAGCTTCTTCCCTTTGATGCTAGTCACACACAAGCATCTCACGCAGGAGGAGGGAACTCCTCCCCTTTGGTCCTTTTGGCACGTAGCTTGCGGGCTTTCCTGGCTCTGTCCACAGCCTACGCAGTTACCAAAGTGATCTGCACACTTAACCCCCTTCTTTTGAGAGCACAGTCCAGCACCCTCTTAATTGTAGACCCTCAGTGAATAATAAGATCTTTCAGTCCAGTTGCGGGAGGTAACGGAAAATCCCGGACTCGAGCCCCCACGTGTAGCACTACCCCCGTGGGAGCTGCTGGTTTAGTTTTGGGCCTTGCACGTTACCTCAACATTCGTTGTCTAGGGGTTGAAAGTCTACAGTAACTTCAATGTCCACACAAGTTATGCATCCTTTTTCTTCAGGCTTTAACTCCTAAGTTACAAAGTCTCAATCACCACTCTCCTTCGAGTGGGAATTGCTGACCTGGATAGGCCCCTCTCACTTGGCCTAGCAGCCGGAATGGTGCACGAACGGATAGGAAAGAACAGTCTCTGCCACAGACCTTTAGGATGGTTAAGTTGAACCGTTCAGTTATCCTCTGCCACAGGATTTTAGTACCCGGATATCCAGCCTTACAGTCTAAGAGCCTTTAGCAGTGTAGCAGCAAGGAAGTCTCCCCTTACAGGGTAGAGCATGCGCCAGTGAGCCCCGATCACTGCCTCCATGATCCCATCCCATCCCATCCCACCATCAAGCTTCACTCACCTGGAATCAAGTTCCACTCACCTGGAATCAAGTTCCACTCACCTGGACTGGCACTAGTTACTTTTTTGCACCCCCTGCTGGTCGCACAGCTTAAAGCCTGCTCAGTCTGCACGCTTCTGTTTTGTGAGTAGCTGCATCTGTCATCTGCCGGCTTCAGCACATGATTTAGCCCTTCATCTGTCGGCCGCCGCTGCGCAGTGTAGCAGCAAGGAAGTCTCCCCTCACAGGGTAGAGCATGCACCAGTGAGCCCCGATCACTGCCTCCACCATCCCATCCCATCCCACCATCAAGCTTCACTCACCTGGAATCAAGTTCCACTCACCTGGAATCAAGTTCCACTCACCTGGACTGGCACTAGTTACTTTTTTGCACCCCCTGCTGGTCGCACATCTTAAAGCCTGCTCAGTCTGCACGCTTCTGTTTTGTGAGTAGCTGCACCTGTCATCTGCCGGCTTCAGCACATGATTTAACCCTTCATCTGTCGGCCGCCGCTGCGCAGTGTAGCAGCAAGGAAGTCTCCCCTCACAGGGTAGAGCATGCGCCAGTGAGCCCCGATCACTGCCTCCACCATCCCATCCCATCCCACCATCAAGTTTCACTCACCTGGAATCAAGTTCCACTCACCTGGACTGGCACTAGTTACTTTTTTGCACCCCCTGCTGGTCGCACAGCTTAAAGCCTGCTCAGTCTGCACGCTTCTGTTTTGTGAGTAGCTGCACCTGTCATCTGCTGGCTTCAGCACATGATTTAGCCCTTCATCTGTCGGCCGCCGCTGCAAAGCGGGCGCGTCGCGGCCACGTCAGAGACGCGGCAGAGACAAGGCCGTTTGCGGCCGTTCGCGGGAGACCAGGGGTCCCCCTGACGGCTGTGAGGTCATCGTTAAGGAGGTCACCAGATGGCTGATAAGGATTGCAACTGCTCTTCGAGACTATATTATTTATTTATTTCTTCTTTGAATTCCTCACTGGTTTAAATTTTTGCTTAAGGTTTGAGTTTGCACCCTTATGGATTTTATTTATAGGTGGTCACATATTTTAAACTGTTTGATTTAGCTTTATGGACTCTCCACACTGTTTATTATGTATTAGACCCCCGGCCCTCTAGTATTGTTACTATCTGAAGGGACTGGGTTCACTCCTATCATGCTTATGAGCACTCCTGGGTTGGTTTCGTTTTTGGTGTATTTTTATGCGGAGCTTTCTGTTTTAGTTTTAATTATAGGCTTTGGTGCTTCTCCCATTGGAGTGGCGAGTAGTGATGAGCGGAACACCCCCGGGTTCGGTTCGCACCAGAACCCGCGAACGGACCGAAAGTTCGCACGAACTTTAGAACCCAATTAAATACAATGGATGCGAACGTTCGAAATCTAAAGTGCTAATTATAACGACTATTATGCATGTTATTGTCCTAAAAAGGGTTTGGGAACCCGGGTTCTGCACCAGGGGACATGTATCAACGCAAAAAGAAGTTTTAAAAACGGCCGTTTTTTCTGGAGCAGTCATTTTAATGATGCATAAAGTGAACAAAAAAAAGTCAAATATTCCTTTAAATATCGTACCTGGGGGGTGTCTAAAGTATGCCTGTGAAGTGCCACGTGTTTCCCGTGTTTAGAACTGTCCCTGCACAAAATTACATTTCTAAAGGAAAAAAAGCCATTTAAAACTGCTTGCGGCTTTAATGTAATGTCTGGTCCCGGTAATATGGATGAAAATCTTTAAGAAAAATAGCATAGCTACCCCATTACAACCCCCCCCCCCTTACCCCAGCCCATTACCAGCCCCTTTGGGTCTTGTATGGATATTAAGGGGAACCCCGCACACAAAATAAAAAAGGCCCTATATACTCTGAACAGCCGTATACAGGCGGTACATACAAGACAGGGACTGTAGGTTTGTTCTTATGTAGAATCTGTTTGTAATTTTGAACAGGTACATTGTTTAAGTGTAGCTCCAGGCAAAAAAAACTATTTTTAAGCTTTTTGGAAAACATAGGGAAGGGTTATCACCCCTGTAACATTTGTTTTGCTGTCTGTGCAGTGTGCACCTGTTCAGAACAGTTCACCTCACTTTCCGTCCTAATGACAAATGTTTTTTGAAAATTTGGGGTTTTTATTGAAACAAGAATTGGTGATAAAGCATCAGTGGAGAGGAGACACTTTTTTTTCCCATATTAACTCTTACAGGAGAGAATTTGCCTTCCTAGGGGTAGATTTCCTCTCACTTCCTGTTGTATCCTTCCGTTTGCAAGGAGGAGTCGTTTGTAAGTTGGATGTTTGAAAGTAGGGGCCTGCCGTATATACTCAGCTGAAATTTGCCCCTTACATGTTGGTGTTGCCACAACACTGTGAGCCCTCACAGTTACTCTTGGTGGGCGCATGAATGGGCCCTGCTGTGAATTATTAGATCAAGAATTGTAATTGCATGCCCTTGTTGAACAGGGGCTGAAAAATTGGGCCTTTGGTGGTGGTGGTGGTGGTGGTGTTGACACAACACTGTAAGGCCTCACAGTTAGTCTTGGTGGGCACAGGAATGGGCCCTGCTGTGAATTATTAGATCAAGAATTGTAATTACATGCCCCTGTTAAACAGGGGCATAAAAATTGGGCCTTAGGCACTGGTGCCACAACACTGCAACCCCTCACAGATACTGTACTTGGAGCACAGCAATGAGCCCTGTTGCAAAGTATTGCATCAAAAATTGTAATTACACGCCCCTGTTAAACAGGGGCTGAATAATTGGGCCTTAGCCACTGGTGCTGGTGCCACGACACTGCAACCACTCCCAGATACTCTAGTTGGAGTGCAGGAATGAGCCCTGCTGCAAAGCATTGCATAAAAAATTGTAATAACACACCCCTGTTAAACAGGGGCTGAAAAATTGGGCCTTAGCCACTGGTGGCGGCACCCAGAAACAAAAATGTTCTTCCAAACTATCATCGTCAATCGGATCATTGAGGAGGAGGAGGATAGTCAGTCAACATAACAGGACAGTCTCTCAGCATCAGCATCAGTCTTGAAGGGATGTGACATTTGAAAATAAATTAGTCTGTTATATCAGCTTCAGGTGTTTGGTAGCTGGTGGTGATCCAAGACTGGTTCATCTTTATGAAGGTCAGTCGATCAACAGAGTCGGTGGACAGGCGCACCCTGTGATCCGTGACAAATCCTCCAGCAGCACTGAATGTGCGTTCTGAAAGAACGCTGGATGCAGGACAGGCCAGTAGCTCAATTGCATACTGTGCAAGCTCTGGCCAGTGATCCATCCTCAAGACCCAGTAAGCCAGAGGATTTTCGGTGGGGAAGGTGTCCAAGTCTGACCTTGCCCCTAGGTATTCCTGCACCATGTATATCAGACGCTGGCGATGGTTGCTGGAACCGATCATACCTTGGGGCTGCGGACTAAAGAATTGTCTGAACGCTTCGGTCAGACGGCCACCTTCCCCACCGCTCCTTCTTTGACTGACCGAAGCCTCAGCAACTCGTTGTCCAGGACCAGGAGTTTGTAACCTCCCAGTCTCTGGGAACACGTTTCACAGACCTTTCTGCAAGGCCTCCCGGAGTTGTCTCATCCTCTGCTCCCTCTGCGACGGTAATATAAGGTCCGCAACCTTACCCTTGTACCGTGGATCAAGGAGAGTGGCCAGCCAGTAATGGTCCCTCTCCTTGATCCGAAGAATACGAGGATCCTTCCGCAGACTTTGCAGGATCAGGGAGGCCATGCAGCGTAGGTTAGCTGAGGCATTCGGTCCGGAGTCCTCTGGGTCACTAAGGACGACATGATCCGCAGCCACCTCCTCCCAGCCACGTACAAGTCCACTGGTTTCTTGGGACTGTAAATCATCCCTAAAAGACTGCTGCTGATGATGCTGAGTGCCAGGCTCCACCTCCATGCTGACACAATCCTCCTCCTCCTCCTCTTCTTCCTGTGCGATGGGTGGGACAGAAGGAACACTGTCTGGGTAAAGGGGCTTTGAGAGGCAAGGAAGTCCTCCTCTTCCTGCCTCTGTTCTGACTCAAGTGCCCTGTCCATTATTCCACGCAGCGTATGTTCCAACAGGTGGACAAGAGGTACAGTGTCACTGATGCATGCACTGTCACTGCTCACCATCCTCGTTGGCCTCCTCAAATGGTGCCAGGACAGTGCATGCATCTCTGATCATGCCCCACTGGCGTGGTGAAAAAAACCCGAGCTCCCCTGACCCTGTCCTGGTGCCATAGTCGCACAGGTACTCATGGATGGCCCTCTGCTGCGTGTGCAGCCGCTGCAGCATGGCCAACGTTGAGTTCCACCTGGTGGGCATGTCACATATAAGGCGGTTCTTGGGCAGGTTCAACTCCTTTTGCAGCTCAGCCAGGCGAGCACTGGCATTATAAGATCTGCGGAAATGCACACAGACTTTCCTGGCCTGCCTCAGGACATCCTGTAAGCCCGGGTACCTGCCCAAGAACCACTGCACCACCAGGTTAAGGACGTGAGCCACACAGGGCACATGGGTCAGTTGTCCCTATCGGAGAGCGGAGAGGAGGTTGGTGCCATTGTCGCAAACTACCATTCCTGGCTTAAGCTGGCATGGCGTCAACCACCTCTCGGCCTGCCCCTGCAGAGCAGACAGAACCTCTGCCCCAGTGTGGCTCCTGTCCCCCAAACACACCAGCGCAAGCACGGCATGGCATCTTTTTGCCTGCGTACTTGCGTAGCCCCTTGAACGCCTACGGAGCACCGCTGGTTCCGAGGACAAAGCACAGGAAGAGGCCACGGAGGAAGAAGAAGAGGAGGGGGTGGAGGACAGAGGTGTGTCACAACCAGTAGTAGCATTTTGGAGGCGTGGCGGTGGAACAACCTCCAACACTACTGCACCTTGTCCTGCATCCTTCCCAGCTGCCAAAAGAGTGACCCAATGGGCCGCGAA
Organism: Rana muscosa; assembly: GCA_029206835.1. NCBI lineage: Eukaryota > Metazoa > Chordata > Amphibia > Anura > Ranidae > Rana > Rana muscosa. The sequence continues at coordinate 85,112,980 of CM055122.1, read as the reverse complement.
AGAAAGGTAACGTCCCTGTCCATGCCTGCTGGACCATGAGTCAGCGGTAATATGCACCTTAGCGCTGACCGCCCTGTCCAGCGAGGCCAAGACATTGCCTTCCACATGCCGGTAGAGAGCCGGAACAGCACCGCTGGTTCCGAGGACAAAGCACAGGAAGAGGCCACGGAGGAAGAAGAAGAGGAGGGGGTGGAGGACAGAGGTGTGTCACAACCAGTAGTAGCATTTTGGAGGCGTGGCGGTGGAACAACCTCCAACACTACTGCACCTTGTCCTGCATCCTTCCCAGCTGCCAAAAGAGTGACCCAATGGGCCGTGAAAGAAAGGTAACGTCCCTGTCTATGCCTGCTGGACCATGAGTCAGCGGTAATATGCACCTTAGCGCTGACCGCCCTGTCCAGTGAGGCCAAGACATTGCCTTCCACATGCCGGTAGAGAGCCGGAATCGCCTTCTGTGAGAAAAAGTGGCGTTTGGGAACCTGTCACTGAGGAACCGCACATTGCACAAACTCATGGAAGGGGGCCGAGTCTACCAACTGAAAAGGCAGCAGTTGAAGCGCTAGCAATTTAACCAAGCTAGCATTCAACCGCTGGGCATGTGGATGGCTGGGAGTGAACTTCTTTCGACGGTCCAGCAGCTGGGGCAGGGAAATTTGCCTGCTAGAATCGGACGTCGGTGTACTGCTAGCAGAGTGCCCGCAAGTACTTGGCTGTGACACACCTAATTCTACACCTTCATTCCTCTCAGAGCAGGTTTCAGAGAGGACTGAAGGTATAGTGGGGTTGGAGATCCCAGCTGATGCGGTGCAAGAAGAGGTCAGCTTTGTTCTTTGGTGTGGGTCTTTAAGGTAGGCTTGCCAACGAGCTGCATGGCAGGTCAACATATGTCTGGTCAAGCATGTGGTGCCCAAGCGGGTGATGTTTTGGCCACGCGATATACGCTTGAGACATATGTTGCAAACAGCAGCTGTGCGATCTGATGCACTCGACTCAAAAAAGGCCCACACCAAAGAACTTTTTGAATAACGGGCAGAGGCAGCGCCTTGCACAGGCGGAGCTCTGCAGTGTGATTCCGTCGGTGTGCTGCCCTTACGCTGGCCCCCGAGGGCATCCTGCCTCGTTGGAGATGTGCCTCCTCCTCATCCTCCTCCTCCTCCTCTCTCCTATTAGGCACCCACGTGGAGTCAGTGACCTCATCATCCCCTCCCTCCTCATCACTGGAGCCAATCTGGCAGTATGCTGCAGCTTCTGGAACATGACTGCCAGATTGGTGTCCTTCTTGAGCATCCCCTCTCTCTGCTCTCACGCTACTGCCTTCCTCTAGCTGGGTATCATCATCAGACCCTTCGAAACGCTGGGCATCCTCCTGGAGCATGTACCCAACACTGTGCTCAAACAGTTCGGGGGACTCCTCAGGAGGACATGGTTGGTCTAGGGAAGGAGTGACTGATGATGACATTGATACCAGGGAAGAGGACGCTTTGGCAGCTGCTTTGCCAGTACCCTGAGCCTGGGTGAGAGAGGATGAGGAGGATGAGGAGGGCTTGGTCATCCACTCTACCAAGTCTTCGGCATGATGTGGCTCAACACGTCCAGCTGCCGAAAAGAAGGAAAAGCGTGTCCCATGGCCACGTGCTGATGGAGATGCACCACGTCCATGACCAGCACTGTTGTCTCTAGACACAGAGCCTGCTTGCCCTCTTTTATTGGCTCCTGACTGTCTGCCTCTCCTTGTTTGCCTTCCAGACATTCTAATGGCCTGCAGGGAAATAGGAAAAGCAGCAATACAGGCTAAGTTAAGGTGTAATATGGTCAGGAGGCACACTCCGCCCGCTGTAAGTGCCGCAAAATCCTGTTGGTGTAACACACCAGGAAAAAGCAGCAATACAGGCTAAGTTAAGGTGTAATATGGTCAGGAGGCACACTCCGCCCGCTGTAAGTGCCGCAAAATCCTGTTGGTGTAACACACCAGGAAAAAGCAGCAATACAGGCTAAGTTGAGGTGTAATATGGTCAGGAGGTACACCCCGCCCGCTGTAAGTGCCGCAAAATCCTGTTGGTGTAACACACCAGGAAAAAGCAGCAATACAGGCTAAGTTAAGGTGTAATATGGTCAGGAGGCACACTCCGCCCGCTGTAAGTGCCGCAAAATCCTGTTGGTGTAACACACCAGGAAAAAGCAGCAATACAGGCTAAGTTAAGGTGTAATATGGTCAGGAGGCACACTCCGCCCGCTGTAAGTGCCGCAAAATCCTGTTGGTGTAACACACCAGGAAAAAGCAGCAATACAGGCTAAGTTAAGGTGTAATATGGTCAGGAGGCACACTCCGCCCGCTGTAAGTGCCGCAAAATCCTGTTGGTGTAACACACCAGGAAAACGCAGCAATACAGGCTAAGTTAAGGTGTAATATGGTCAGGAGGCACACTCCGCCCGCTGTAAGTGCCGCAAAATCCTGTTGGTGTAACACACCAGGAAAAAGCAGCAATACAGGCTAAGTTAAGGTGTAATATGGTCAGGAGGTACACTCCACCCGCTGTAAGTGCCGCAAAATCCTGTTGGTGTAACACACCAGGAAAAAGCAGCAATACAGGCTAAGTTAAGGTGTAATATGGTCAGGAGGTACACTCCGCCCGCTGTAAGTGCCGCAAAATCGTGTTGGTGTAACACACCAGGAAAAAGCAGCAATACAGGCTAAGTTAAGGTGTAATATGGTCAGGAGGCACACTCCGCCCGCTGTAAGTGCCGCAAAATCCTGTTGGTGTAACACACCAGGAAAAAAGCAGCAATCCAGGTTAAGTTAAGGTGTAATATGGTCAGGAGGCACACTCCGCCCGCTGTAAGTGCCGCAAAATCCTGTTGGTGTAACACACCAGGAAAAAGCAGCAATACAGGCTAAGTTAAGGTGTAATATGGCCAGGAGGTACACTCCGCCCGCTGTAAGTGCCGCAAAATCCTGTTGGTGTAACACACCAGGAAAAAGCAGCAATACAGGCTAAGTTAAGGTGTATAATGTGCAGGAGGCTTAGCAACAATGACACTGACACTGTCCCCTGCCTATCCTTCTCTCTCCCTGCACGCAAGGTTTATCAAAGTATATGACACTGACACTCTCCCTGCCTATCCTTCTCTCTCCCTGCACGTAAGGTTTAGCAAAGAATATGACACTGACACTGTCCCCTGCCTATCCTTCTCTCTCCCTGCACACAAGGTTTATCAAATTATATGACACTGACACTCTCCCTGCCTATCCTTCTCTCTCCCTACACACAAGGTTTAGCAAAGAATATGACACTGACACTCTCCCTGCCTATCCTTCTCTGTCCCTACACACAAGGTTTAGCAAAGAATAGATTTGACAAGATTTGACACTGTCCCTGCCTATCCTTCACTCTCCCTGCTCCGGAACACACTACACAAGGCCGCCGCGCTGGCGGCCTTTTATAGTGTGGGGCGTGTACTAAACCCCCTCAGCTATAATTGGCCACAGGCATCCTGCCTGTGGCCAATCATTGCTCTCCTCGCTGCCGGCGCTGTGATTGGCCAAGCATGCAGGGTCACAGTGCATGCTTGACCCATCACAGCGCCGGGATTACACTGCGATGGCGCAGTGTATTGTGGGCCGTTCGCGTCACTCGAATTTGGCACGAACGGCCCAAATCGTTCGTTGTTCGCCGAACGCGCGAACAGCCGATGTTCGAGTCGAACCTATGTTCGACTTGAACACCGAGCTCATCCCTAGTGGCGAGACTTCCTGCTAGCATAGTGTTGATTGCCCTCTTTTAGATATAACAATAGCCACCATGGCTCAGTGTGGACTTGGCCCTCCTGGTAAGACCATTTCACACTCAGTCCCCGTTTTTAAGGACTCGCAGTCCTCATTATTTTTATTATCAGAGGACACCAAGTGTATCTCGCATACTAATGTAACTCCTCAGTTTGGGGCCAATTGTTTTAATTCACACACTTCGTCTTCTCATGGATCGTTCTCACGGGTCAATGCTTCTAATACACTTCCTCATCCACTAAGAAACCTTCCTGCATCGTCCTTAACAGGGGGTCTTCTAAATTGCAGGTCGGCAGTGGCTAATGCAGCTAATATCGCGGCCCTTATTATGGATGAGGATCTGGATTTTCTTTGTCTCACCGAGACTTGGCTTCAAGATTTTATAGCTCCTATCTTGGACGAGCTGGTCCCTCCTCATTATAAAATATTTCAATGTAACCGCCCAACTGGCAGGGGGGGTGGGGTAGCCGTGATTTTTAAAAAACATTTTTTAGTATCAGTTTCTGAGACTTTTGACACTATTTACAAATCTTTTGAAAATTTAGTTTTTTCTTTTCAAGTAGCTAGCAAGCTCACTTACGGGTTTGCTTTGATTTATCGCCCCCCTGCATTAAAACTCGATTTTGTTTTTGAATTTCTCAGTCTAGCCTCACAGATGTCCATTGTGTTCAAAGGCTCCTGCATCTTGGGTGATTTAAACTTTTGGGCGGAGGATCTAAGTGATTCCCCCACCCAATCCCTTATCCAAAACCAAAGAGAGACGCCCTGGGACTTTGTATGAGGTGGAAGAGTTAGGCACATGTAAGGCAAGGAGAAATTGTGATGTAATCTATTTTATTCGTAACAGATATGTCTGTACATCAAAGGAGGAGACAACAATGAGTGTGTGTCACCAGGCATAGTGGCCGCGATGTACAGCAAAAGTACAGAACATAGATAAAAAACAAGCAACAATACATCCATGTAACAATGATAAAAAGTAAAATGTACATATACAGAAAGACCAGTGAGTAAATTGCACACAATATAAAGTACATGAATACATGTGCGGTACACATAGTGTTGGCATATATGGTAATTGAAGTACAATGGCACAGGTACTGGGTGAATCAGATGGATGGGGCATCAGGTAAGCCCTACGCGTTTCACGAGCTCTACTCGCTCATCAGGGGCAGATGCACAATCATCATATCTGTTATGAGGTAGAACAAATAATGAAGAGAATGAATATATGGCAACATTGTAGTGGAAGGTATGGGGGATGGTGAGGGGGTCAAGCCAAAGGTTAACCTTGTACTCACCAAAGTCTGGACCAACAAATCCAAGCACCACGTACCAAAAAACGGCGGCAAACCCAAAATGCGGCTCGGGAGCTGAGGGGGCGAGGTATACGAACAACGCCCCACGGGAAATCCGGATAGGCTGTGCGGTCTGTGGGAAATACCCAGACAGCGATTGCTGGGCACCCCAGAAAACCAACAGTGTGTCTGAAAGAAATTAGGAATATATCTAAAAACATGTATATAACACAAAACATGGCGGTTTGTAAATGATGCTGTATGTCAAAACGCAAATGCAAGAAAGGTCTAAAGGTAATGATAAGTACAAAAAAATCCATATAGTATGAATGTGGAGTGGCTATGCTGGATACATGGCGTGTATTATGACCAAAAGCAATAAATAAACAATATGAAATGAACCAAGAAGGGGGGGGGGGGGTAAGCTGCATAATCAAGGGCAGTCTAGACATAATGCGCATGTGAAATAGATACAGTAAACCATATTATGTGTGTATGGCTATTGGGCTACAGCTGGGTCCAAGTGATATTTCACTATGGAACCCTGGTATTGTAGGCAAACCAAGTGTGGTACTGATATAATCCACAAACAAGGTGGATACAATGCGCATATATGGGGGAGGGTAAAAACGTAATGTCAATGAAAAACCCAATATGACTGAAACAGTCATGAGTGGGGAGGCTACCTTGTTGCAGAGATCTGAAGGAAACACAGCCATAGGGAGGTGTCCAGCACGCCAGATGGAAAGACCGCAAATGCTGGTCCAACCGCACAGCCATCTGGATATAGACCCGGGGCGAGTCCAATGGCTCCGCCCCCAACATCATGTGCGGATGTGCGCAACCCAGCGTCATGAAGGCGCTGGTAGCATTACATCCGGGATGTCCCACACAGCCCGCAGCGGCGGCGTCAGAGACACCGCATCAGCGGGCGTGAAAAAGACATGATGCCGTTGCGTGGGTGGCCCCGCCCATCCCGAGGGATGGGCGGGGACAGCAGGAGGTCAGTGAAACCTCCCTTTCACGCAACGCAGCCCCCGAGCCAAAAACCGAAAATGCCAGCGCCCGTGGAAACAGGGAGGAGAGGACAAGTGGCCCATAGAGTACCCACAGTGCAATATAAAAAAGGCAACTGGCCAAACAATAACTGTACTAAAAATGACAAATAGTAAAAAATGCATACATGGCCAGAGCTGCAGGAGACCTATTAGGGGCTAAATGGGTGTCTACCACCCGATATACACAGAAAAAGGGAAAATAGGAACTGCTACAGCTGCTCAACTTTTGGGCGGAGGATCTAAGTGATTCCCCCACCCAATCCCTTATCCAAGAACTGTTGCTTTTGGGGTATAGGCAACATGTGACAGCGGCCACCCACACTGCTGGTCATGTGTTGGATTGGCTCCTGTTCAGTGGATTGTCGGCAACCTGTGCGCTGCCTAGGGAGTTGACCTGGTCAGATCACAGGTTTATTTCCTTTAGCCTGGCCCTACTGGAAGGGAAACCTCCACATATCCCAGATCGCTCTGGCCCCAAGGTTTTCTCAAGAAACTTTTCAAAAGTCTGCCCAGACAGATTTGGAAACCTTGTGGCTACAAGTATTAACCAGACAAACTTTTTTGAGCTGGGCGACCCGGTAGAGAAACTGAGTATTTTTCAGGAGTCGGTCGAAGTGGCTCTTGATGTGTTAGCACCCCGTAGGATGAGATCTAATCCCCGTCCCCTGGGAAAGAGCCCGCATTGGTTTACCGAGGAGCTTAGGCTCCTCAAAAAGCGGGTTCGGTCCAGGGAGAGACGCTGGCGGAAGTTCCTTCTGGAAGTTGACAAAAAGCGGCATCTGGTGGCCCTCTATCTTTATAAGAGGGCTATTAGAGAGGCTAAAAAGATCTACTTCTGAGAGCGAATCAGGAAGGCAGCCAACAGCACGGCCGAACTTTTCAAGATCTCCTCAGAGTTAACCCATCCCGAAGCTACCAGCTCTGCTCCCAAGGAGTCACAGGACTGGTGCCAGGAGCTCGCTGACTTCTTTGTCTCTAAGGTTAAGACCATTAGAGACAACATTCCTAGGCTAGAGACTGTGCAAGAGGACATCGGCCACACAGTGTTGGCCCCTGGATTGCCCGGTTTCCAACCAGTTACGGTTATACAGGTGGTTGAGGTAATTGCCTCTTTGAAACCATCTTCCTCTCCATTAGATGTATGTCCTGCCGGGCTGGTTAAAAAATCTGCTGCCCTTTTGGCCCCCTTTATTGGGGAGACAATCAACTGTTGCTTCAGGACAGGTACTGTCCCAGGCGCTCTGAAGCGGGCCGTGGTCTTGGCCCTGCTGAAGAAACCGTCCTTGGACCCAGACATACTGGGCAACTACAGGCCGATTTCCATCTTGACTTTTGTGGCAAAGGTGATGGAGCGCCTGGTGGTTATCCAGCTACAGGCTTACCTTGAGTCTTTCCATCTCTTGGACGAATTCCAGTCCAGTTTTCGACCTGGACATGGAACAGAGACGAGCCTCATCTGTGTCTATGATGATGTCCTTACAGCTTGGACAGTGGTGACTCAGTAGCTCTGGTTCTTTTGGATCTGTCGGCCGCATTTGATACCATTAATAATGGAATCTTACTGGAGAGGATGAAGTCAGTTTTGGGTATGAGTGGGTCGGCTTTGGCATGGGTGGCCTCTTTCTTAGAGGGCAGAGTTCAGGGAGTCAAGACTGGCCCCTTTTACTCTAAGTCCACTGCCCTGGATTGTGGAGTGCCACAGGGCTCTGCCTTGTCTCCCCTGCTGTTTAATATCTATATGAAGCCCCTTGCCAACCTACTAAAGTCCCACGCCGTCCATTACCATGTTTATGTGGACAACACCCAGGTTTACTTAAAGATTCCTAGGAACCAGACGGCTGATGCCACCCTTGCCAGCTGCTTGGAGGCCATCAACACATGGATGTCTGCCAACTTCCTGAAACTTAATGGGGGAAAAACTGAGGTGATCATCTTCAGCGATCTGGCCACCCCTCCAGATATCCCACCTTGGCCTCCCTCATTTGGTCCTGCTCCGGAGGTGGCCCCCCAGGTCCGTGATCTGGGATTTGTCCTAGATTCAGGTTTAACTTTGGCTCCTCAGGTAAAGAGGTTCGTCAGTGCATGTCACTGGCAGCTAAAACTCCTGAGGGGGCTGTTTAAATATTTGGATATCTCGGACAGAAAAACTGTCATCTGCGCCACGATAGGTAGCTGCCTAGACTACTGCAACTCTCTTTATCTGGGATTGCCAAAGATGTTAGTGCAGAAGCTTCAACTTATTCAAAATGCCGCGGCTAGGTTACTCATGGATGTCCCACTGAGAGATCATATCACCCCTGTCCTCTGCGCCTTGCACTGGCTGCCAGTCCACTATCGCACCTTATTTAAGGCCAGGTGTATTATGTTTAAGATAATGAGAGGCCTGGCCCCAAGCTATCTCTGCTCTCGTTTTCATAAACAAGCTTTTGTTAGATCACTCAGATCTACCGGCAGAGATCTCCTCCACATCTCGGTGCGCAAGAAGATCCGGCGTGGTGGTCAGGCCTTCGCCCACCAGGGTGCCATTTTGTGGAATAGCCTCCCTGTCAAGCTCCAGGAGGCCCCTACTATTCTGGTCTTCCACGGGTTACTGAAGACTTGGCTTTTCACGCAAGCTTTCCCTGTGTAACCTCTCCCTTCCACCCTTTCTGCCACTCTGTGCTGCTTCTGGTTCCTGGGTCCTCTTCTCCCAGAAACACTGCTATGCGCGTCGGGACCCTTCGGGGTAAGACCGCGCTTTATTAAGATACCTCTCAACTCAACTCAACTCAACTCAACTTTAAGCCAACACGGCAGACTGTAAGGTTACTTTAGCTACGGTGCATCCTCCATTGGGGTCACTAGGCCCTTCCGCAAGATACCAGCCTTCCGCTTGGTCCTCTCCTGGACAGGTCCTCCCCTGGTTTCCTCCATTGAGTGGCTTCCTCCCGCAGGACGGACAGCACAGGATCACCTTCAAGCGTAGGCCCCAGTCAGGACAACTGGGCCTACCTGGCATAGATGCAGCCTTGGGCCAACGTGGCTCCAAGGCTGAATTCCCAGTAACACATACCTCGAACTAGGAGGGCCACGAGGTGAAGAAGAGCCCCGAAAAATGGCGTCTGCCCCTTAAGTACCCTTCCCCAGCATGCCCAGCGGGGAGACCATTCCCACTGAACTATTCCCGGGGAAAGACACCCAATGCACTTTGGCCTGTTTGTCTTCCACATTGGCCTGGGGTGGTAACACCACCTACAGGCAAACAGTGGGAAGTCCTTCCAAACACAGCCATAGCCAGAACAGAGGCTGATTTAGCCTTAATTATTTACAAAGTCTTAGCTAATACCAGCTCAGACACCCACTAAATTTAACATAGCGCCTGGTCATCAGGAGCAGGGCGCTACATATGTTTTACCATTTATTTTATTTTATTTCATTTCAACACTTTAACTTTACATTTCAAACTATTCCAAAGTGTGGAAACATTAGAAACAAAATAGGTTGAATAGCATTGAGACAGAAATAAATTATTTCACTGATCTCTATCATGAGACAACATTGGTGTTATGTATGTATAATTATGAATTTAGATAGAATTAAAAATATGCTAGACATCTAGATTATTATACCAGCATTATCAAATATACTGTACTTTAAATAGATTAAACAGCTCTTTCCCTGTCCATGCAATGTCTAAAAAGGTTGATTTTATTCTTTAAACACACGCACACATACAGATTTACTGTATGTTTATACAGGGGCACAAGTGCACATGCAACTAGAGATGCTTTTTGTCTTTTTATGGTTACTGTCATGGAACTCCATGCTTTGATCTGATATGCGTTGGTAAGGTAGCAGTATGCCCTTTGTATCCACAGACAAATAATGATGTTTGTAATTTCAGCGTAACTTAAAACTTTGGTCGTTTTTACAAGGTTTTTTTCCGCAACATGTTTGGATTTTTGTTTAGTGTTTTAGTTATACACTGTATATTATACAGAATTGGAATATTTTTCTTCATGTGAGTTTTGCAACGTTCCCCAAGATTTTTTTCTGGATTAGACTGAGCCTCAAATTTAGTAACCTTACCTTCAGTTATGACAGGAGCACTGGGGTGATTATGAAAAGTTTGAAAAGCAAACCTAAATTCTAAATTTAAAATGTTACTAAACCACGGACCCTGCATTCACTATATCTGGTCTCCCACAGTACACAGAACATAGAAATGCAATTATTTTAGTGAATATACCGTATATACTCGTGTATAAGCCAACTTTTTCAGCAAATTTTTTATGCTGAAAAGGCCCCCCTCGGCTTATACTCGAGTGAGGTCCTACGCGACATCAGCTCTCTATGGCAGCTGGCCTCGCTCCCCGCCGGCTGCCTTTCTCACTGTGAATACAGACAGTGCTACGCCGCTGAACACGCCCCTCCCACTTCTGCTCCTGATGTCTTCTGTGTACACAGACAGGAGGAGGGAAGAGGAGAGATGCCCCTGTACATGTGCCGCTCATCTGAGGTCACACACACACTATAGATGGTATTTGCGCGGTAAACTGCTAAATACTTTCTCTCATTAGCAGTATATAGCAGTCTTGTGACTTCTATCAGTGTCCAGCCAAGCACTGGTTAAAGCTTGTAGAGAAGTTTTCTGACTGTCCTATGAGACCGCAAGACCCCTGACCCTCTGTCTGGGCAGTGCTGATCACATGTGCTGATCACATGCATCCTCCCAAGAAACAAAAACAACCTCTCTAGCAATACACACCAAACTGAGCATGTGCAGCCTGACTGCATAGACTCTGTGCTATCAGGACATTATTAGGGGACAGTGGAAGGAGGGGAGGATTAGAAAAGCCAGGATCAAACAGCCTTTTTACACAATGCGGAAAATTAATCCCTTAGGTTCCAGAGTGAGTATAACAAGCATGCTTTACTGCATATACAGACTGATTTTACTGTAGTGGGTTTAGTAACACTTTAAATCTGAAAGCCATATGAAGCATTAGAGATTTAAGTAAGGAAGGGTTGTATAAAAAAAGACCTGTCATCTACAAAATGCAGGTCCGGAAGCTGGCATGTCAGTGCAGACCCCCCTCCATCAGTGCAGACCCCCTTAGTGCAGACCCCCCCTCCATCAGTGCAGATCCCCCTCAGTGCAGACCCACCCCTCCATCAGTGCAGACCCCCTCAGTGCAGACCCCTCTCTACCCTCCCATAGCACCCCCCAGCACATGTCCGTTTTCATTACATTAAACTTTACAGATTTAGAACAGCGCTGGATACAGAGGTGTGTCCCTTGTACTTCCTCCTCCCTCTCACACAGCGGAACACAGAGAGGGGGGGCGGCTTCGGTACGCTCCGCTGTGTGAGACAGCTGGCAAGACGTGAGAGATCAGTGTAGGGGTGAGGACCGTGCGGCGTTAGCGGTGCCGCTGCCCACAGGTGTCACCCCTCTGGCGGGTGTCACTTGGTGTGGCCCGCCCCCCCGCCTCCAGTAGTCTCCAACAGGGGTACGATTGACAGGGTGACAACACAGGAGAACAATTAAGAGAGGGTTGCCAACCCATAAGAGGAAGTACCCGCACAAGAGTCTTCATACTGGGATCACCAGGTATTCTTTAACTAAACGCTACATATTGACTTTCAGGAAAAATAGATCACTTTTACAGGGCTCTGAAGGTGCCACCCTGCAACGCCAGTGCCCAGGGTGATTTCCAGGTTCTCATTTCCAAGACTGCGGTAAATTGCTCCAGCATCAAGAGCAGCAGAAGATCGTTGAAAATCTGTTCCCTGATCTCCTCTGTGAATAATGCACACGAAAGTGATGGACATTACATGATCGTGGTTTCAGAGCTGTAATTCCCTGGCTACTGTGGATAGGGAAGCAGCTAATCACAATCTAATAGACCCCTAATGTCTCCATAAAAAGTGCCTGTCATCTTCCCATGCTATCACATGTGTAAACAATAAAGTTACATTTAAAAAAAATTATAAGTGTAAAAAACAAAACAAATTATATTAAAAAAGGAATAAATAAAAAATGTAAAAGCACCTCTGTCACCCTCATACATACTGGAAGCAAACGTGCATATGGCATGTACATGTATGTAAGCATAAATTGCACCACACATGTGAGGAAGTACTGTACTGCAAACGTCAAAGGGAGAAAATCATTCTAGGGCCATAATTCATAATAAATGTATAAACTGATACCCTTCAAAGGCTTTTAAAGCATTGCCTATGAACAATTTCAGGTACCATAGTTTTTCACCATCACATGCAATTCTAATGTTTGACATACATGTTTGGTATCTGCTTATTTGATGCAACCCAATCTTTATATGCTACCATAAAATGGGCATTATATTGTGTTTGCCTGCACTAAAATAAATTTTAGTGTATTTTTACCTGAACATATGCAATGACAGTTGTGCAAATATTGAGCAACATAAAACATTCCAACTGCCAGAATTTTATGTCACAGGGCCTCTGCTTTCATAGGAGAGGGGCTTAAGTAATTTCTAGCAAAAATGCAGATTTTAACATGTGTGTGAAACAAGGGGTTGTAAAGGTTCGTTTTTTATTTTCTAAATCGGTTCCTTTAAGCTAGTTGGTTCACTTACCTTTTCCTTCAATTTTCCTTCAATTTCCCTTCTAAATGTTTTTTTCTTTGTCTGAATTTCTCACTTCCTGTTCCTCCTCAGTAAGCTTGCCCCCATCATCCGAGCTGTTCTGGCTGGGCATTAGTCAGCGTGCTCGCCCCCTCCCTTGGGACTACATCCCTGCGGGGAGACACTGTGAACGTTCACATCGTCTCCCCGCAGGGATGTAGTCTCAAGGGAGGGGGCGAGCACGCTGACTAATGCCCAGCCAGAACAACTCGGATGATGGGGGCAAGCTTACTGAGGAGGAAAAGGAAGTGAGAAATTCAGACTAAGAAAAAAAACATGTAGAAGGGAAATCAAAGGAAAAGGTAAGTGAACCAACAATGCACTAGCTTAAATGAACCTATTTAGAAATTAAAAAACGAACCTTTACAACCCCTTTAATAAAAAATGTCTTTGATAGAAAAGCTGTTGAGGTCTACCTTAATTGTCATTCACAAGATAATAATTATACCACATGTAATCAATACACTTTAAAAATAATTTGTATTTCTACCAGTGATATTATTATTTTTTCAATATAAAAGCATTAATGTACAAAATAATGATATTAACCAGATAGTTATTCTTCATAACCTACATGCACACACATATACTTTATGTTTTTTATCCAAATCATGCCTGTGAATTGTCCCAAACATTTTATCAGATGATGAAAAGATGTTTGTACATTTGTAAATATTCTTGCTAAATTCAGTGGTCTATTAAAGTGAGGTTTATACTGCATTACTTATTCCCATTACACAAAAATTTTCAGCACATTTAGAGCTTTTAGAAAGTTTGTGAATGTGCAATCTTTACTGTAATTGCCTTTTTGGCATTGTTTCAATGCTTTACAGCAAGGGGAAAGCCAAGTGCTTGTAAAGGTAACTGCAGATTCCTACTTACTAATATGCCAAAACATAGACAAATATTTGCAAAACTTGTGCTGTGAAAGAGCAGTACTTGGTTAAATGCCTTGTACACCTCCTAGAAGATGTCAAAGATAAAATAGAACATTAGTCGTACTTTGTAATGCATGTTATACTTTTCTTTTTTATATGAGACAAGCAAAGCAAATAGTTTGCGTTTAATTTATTACTTAGGTATAGACAAGACCATAAAAACACCAGGAATTAAACATCGGCTATTTTTCCAACCAGCCTGCTTCGTGTCAGTGGGTTATCTGTCAGTCGAGGTTCAATGCTTACTGGGAGCAGTCAGCTTACTGTAGAGCACCAGAGATGACTTACATGGATTTGCAAGTTGCTTAAGTTGCTTAACGGTCATATTTTTCATCGACCAATTATTCTGCTTCTAAATTGGATTTAAAGTGGTATTCAAGTCAAAAATTTTCAATCAGATAAATCTGATAAAAATAACATAGCACACTTTCTTTTTGTGGAGTAACATCGTATGTTTTCCACTCTCAAGCCTCGTACACACGATCGGATATCCTATGGATTCTAATCCGATGGTTTTGTCCATCGGAAATCCGATGAAGCTGACTTCCATCAGTCTTGCCTACACACCATCAGTCAAAAAAACCGACCGTTCCAAACGCGGTGACGTAAAACACTCCGATGAGCCGAGAAAAATGAAGTTTAATGCTTCTGAGCATGCGTTGACTTGATTCTGAGCATGCGTGGGTTTTTTATCCGATGGACTTGCCCATAGACGATCGGAATTTGCTATCGGTATTTGATCCATCGGAAAAATTTAACACATGTTCTATTTTTTAAAACCGATGGAAAAAGACAGATGGGTCCCATACACGATCGGTTTGTCCGATGAAAAAAGTCCATCGGACTGTTTTCATCGGTAAAACCGATCATGTGTACAGGCCTTCAGTCTTCCAAGTGATTTTTCCTTTTTTTCTTAAATCTATTTAAGTTAACCCCTTGAGCTCCCTTAATGACCAGGCCATTTTTCGCGATCTGGCACTGCGTTATTTTAACTGGCAATTGCACAGTCGTGCGACACTGTACCCAAATAAAATGTATGTCTTTTTTTCCCTCAAATAGAGCTTTCATTTGGTGGTATTTGATCACCTCTGCGTTTTTTTTGGCGTCATAAACAAACAAATACAGACAATTTTGAAGAAAAAATAACAATATTTTTTACTTTCTGCTATAAAACAAATCCTAATAAAAAAAATGTAAAAAATCTAATTTCAGTTTAGGCCAATATGTACTCTGTTCCTGTTTTTGGTAAAAAAAAATCCCAATAAGCATATATTAATTGGTTTATAGGTTATAGGGTCTACAAACGATGAGATCGATTTATAGAATTTTTTTTTTTTTTACTAGTAATGGCGGCGATTAGCGATTTTTAGTGGGACTGCGACATGGCGGCGGACAAATCTGACACTAAGTGACACTTTTTGGGGATCGGTGACACCACTACAGTGATCAGTGCTAAAAAAATGCACTGTCACTGTACCAATGAAACTGGCAGGTAAGGGGTTAACATCAGGGGCCATCAAATTGCCATTAAATGTGTTCCCTGGGACTGCTTGCTAACTGTGTGGGGGGTGCTTTGACTGAGGGAAGACAGATCTGTGTTCCTGCTTAGCAGAAACATAAGATTTCCATCTTCCCCTCTGACAGAACGGTGATCTGCCTTGTTTACATAGGCAGACCACCGTTCTGCCTCTCTTGAAAATGATCGGCGGGTGTCGGTGAACATCGGGTCCGCAGTGGGAGCGGGTCACCGGGTGCCGTGCAAGACGTACAAGTACATGATTTCCCGCCGAAGGGCTGCCCTGCCGCAGTATATGTGCGTGGTGTGGGCTGAAAACGGTTAAACTGATATTAAAGTAATTTTCCCCTAAATCAGCTAAATCGCATCCATTTCATTTTTTTTTTTTAAATATTCTTATTTTTTTATTTTTAAATTGTCCCTTGGCCACACCAATAACATCCTGTTCTCTCTATTTTGTTTAAAGCACAATTCCAGTTAAAAATTGTGTTTCCAGTTGTGCTTACAGTAGGTACTGAGTAGAACCTCTGTCCGGATTTTTTAAAAATCAGTTAAAATTTTCATTGTGTCCTTGTACTTGCCCACCTGTTATTGCCACAGGAGGTATCGTGAATCCTTATAGGGAAGATACAAACACCTTTTAGTGGAGAAATTCTAAGTTTAGTTTACAAAAAAACAGCACAAAGGACATAACTTACCAACAGTGTGATGTGTCCCTTGTGCTGCTGTCTCCTAGTTTCGTAGTAAGCTTCCTTCTTTGATGTCCCACCCCTGCAGCCATAATCTTGTGGTGTGGACAGGGTTATTAGAGCTGAGTAAAGTCATCAAGAGTGCCCAACTATGCTCACATTTTCAGCCCAACTCCTCTATTTATCTGAGCCATACTTAATGCCATTTCTATGAATAAAACATGAACTATGAATGGAAGATGGGTGAATGATGGAAAGATCCACCTCCTCCATTATTAGATCGTAAATTCTCTGATCAGCAGCTGCTAATTGACAAATGTGTTCCAGGTTGTCTCTTTGACAAATGTCAATCAAATGATCAACTACTGTTGAGCAGGGATTGCTACACACTGATCAAAATTTGGCCGGTCACTGCTGAACCTGCCAAATTTCTATCAGCGTATAGCCATCCTTAGTGAACAAAATGGACCTGTGTTCACATTGAATACCGGATTATGTGTTAGCTAGGCTGCAAATTTAAAGGGACGTACAGGTACGCCCATTTGACTGCCCCTGCCATTCTGCCGACGTAAATCTATTTCACAATATCCCAAAAAATTTGGGCTAACTTTACTGTTTAGTTTTTTTTTTTAATTCATGAAAGTGTATTTTTTCCTAAAAAAAATGCATTTGAAAGACCGCTGCGCAAGTACAGTGTGAAATAAAATATTGCAATGGTTGCCATTTTCTTCTCTAGATTCTCTGCAAAAAAATGTATATAATGTTTGGGGGTTCTAAGTAATTTTCCAGCAAAAAATACGGATTTTAACTTGCAAGCAACAAATGTCAGAAATAGGCTTAAGACTCGTACACACGGTACGATTGTTGGCAGGGGATTGTCTGTTGACAGACTGTTGTCCTAAAATCTGACCGTTAGTTCGCTCCTTTTGACAATTGTTGTCCAACTTTCGGCCAACAAATGTTGGATGACAGGCTGGTACTTTTTCGGCGGACAATGGTTTGACTTCAGATTTTCGTATCGGCAGTACACAAATCCATCACACAAAAGTCGAAATTACAAACACGCATGCTCGGAATCAATGCTCACCAAACACAAAATTAGCAAAAGGGGCCCAAAGGGTGGCACTCAAGAGCTGAAATTCCTCATCGTACGTCACTACGTTCGTGTTTGTTGCACGACAATTGTGTACTGTTAGTATGCAGGACAAGATCCTGGCACAAGCCCTTTTGACAAAAATCAGACGCTCGGTTGGCCAACAATCATACCGTGTGTACGAGGCTTTAGTCATGAAAGGGTTAAACAGCTCTTAATCTCGGAAAACAGTTCTGTTCCACTGTCTCCAAACTTCGGGTATGCTGTATCATGAGGAAAGGATTAGCAAAATAAGCATATCAAAAGCTGCATACGATGATGAAATATGCTAGTAGTAGGTAGATCGCTGAAAATAAATTTGATAATTTTTACCTTTTTTATTTGTTTTATGTTTTTTGTAATTTTTTTGTCTGCTGAGACAGTATTTTCCACTTTCTTTGTTGTTTTGAATGACTTTGATTACATAGTTTAAGGTGCCTGTTTCTTCATGAATTCCACGTACACATTAAACTTTTTTGTTGATACTGTGTCAAAAGGCTGTCAGCAGACCCAGTAGTATTCGGTTATCAAGGACCACACAAGCATTACCTCTCTAAATTTCATTGTACACTGCTAGGGTGTTGACTTTAAACTTCAAAGAAAATCTTTTTTTTTTTTACTTCACTGACACAGAATATTATGTTTAAAACAACAATATATTGTCAATTGGGTTAATTTGCCCAGTGGTTGTATTTTGTATAACCAAATGTATCAGTCTTTTTTGTCTTTATTTTAGTACTGCCTTTTTTTAAAAAGAATCACGTATTGCACACTTGCATACATTTTATATACTGTACATTTTGGGATGTTTGGGGTTAAGGTTGTTTTGATCAAAATATGGCTTAGGGTAGGGTCATATTGGCACTTTTAAAGCTATAATTTTATGTGTATAAAACATACTGTTGAAAATTGAGAACTAATGCTTATGATGCTTAATTCATTGGTTTGACTTTACCTGCTGTGCTTTGTAAAAAAGCAAACTATAGACACAGGGCCGGAAGCACAAGTTTGTAAACTATATACAGTATACACTATATTGTCAAAATTATTGCCTTTACACGCACATGAACTTTATTGGCATCCCAGTCTTAGTCTGTAGGGTTCAAAATTGAGATGGCCCACCCTTCGCAGCTATAACAGCTTCAACTCTTCTGGGAAGGCTCTCCACAAGGTTCAGGAGTGTTTCTATAGGAATGTTTGACCATTCTTCCAGAAACGCATTTGTGAGGTCAGGCACCGATGTTGGACAAGAAGGCCTGGCTCGCAGTCTCTACTCTAATTCATCCGAAAAGTGTTCTGCCGGGTTGAGGTCAGGACTCTTATAATTTCCCTTAACTTGTGAAGCAAGTTATACTTAACTAACTCCCTCATCCAGGTCACTCTCTGGTGCCGTTTTCAGCAGCAGGGAACCGCTAATCCAGAATTGCAGATGATCTCTCGTCGTCCCCTACTGTCCCCTTCTGATGATGTCACACTTCTTCTGAATTATAAGAGGACCTCATTGCTGGACAGCCAATAGGTAGTTGGACACTACACAGGTAGTGATGTGTACACCTGTAGAAGGACCCAGTCTGATGGAAATTAGAGGGGAATAGAAGGGGGAATAGTTTTTCCAGGGATGCTTTTTAAATTTGTACATTTTATTTTAATTACCGTATATACTCGAGTATAAGCCGACCCGAATATAAGCCGAGGCACCTAATTTTACCACAAAAAAAATGGAAAAACGTATTGACTCGAGTATAAGCCTAGGGTGTCCATCTGCATGCCTCACTGTGCCTCACTTTGCCTTGCTGTGTCCTTGTGCATACCTCACTGTGTCCTTGTGCATGCCTCACTGTGCCCATTCCTCACTGTGTCCATGTCTAGACTGACGTTTAACATGGGAGTCTATGGAAGGGGATCCCGGTTTGAAAAATCGGTGCTCCCCGGCCGTAGGTCCCCCAGATAACAAATGTTGCACACTTATAGAGGAAGAGTGGGGCTATATGTGTGCCAAGTTTCGGGTCCAGAGGATCTACGAACGGCCGGTAACGGGTCCCCAAAATCATAGAAATTACCATTTAACATGGGAGTCTATGGAAGGGGTGCCCGGCTTTGAAAAATCGGTGCTCCCCGGCCGTAGGTCCTCTGGACAACAAGCTTTAAAAACTTGTAGAGGAAGAGTGGGGCTACATGTGTGCCAAGTTTGGGGTCCAGGAGACCTACGGCTGGCCGGTACCAGGTCCCCAAAGTCCGGGAGATCAGGCACAAAAAGGTGACTCGAGTATAGGCCGAGGGGGGCATTTTCTGCACAAAAAAATGTGCTGAAAAACTCTGCTTATACTCGAGTATATACAGTATATTATTAAGGGCATATGGGCACGTTTCTGTATTCTAGAATATCTTAACAAAAGATTTTAAATATGTATACATATAGTATGATATTGTTTTTCGTCTGTGATTAATACTAATTATTATATTAAACATATCTATTTAAACTGTGTATTTAGTTGTATTTCCAAAAGTTTCACTTAAAACTGTATTTGTATTCAAAAAATTTTTTTTTTAAGAGTAGATAATAAATTATTTTATTTTTTTGACATTGTTAGTGTTTTCCTGGTGACGTGGCAGAAAATGAGGTAAAATCTCAAAAGTGAGGGGAAATCCTCTTTTAGGCATTTTTTCATTAGTATAGGTTTCGATATTGGATGATTCCCCTGTTCTGGCGAAGGTGCAAAATTTTAGCTTTCCCATCATAATCTTTACTGGTCACATTGGTCACCAGGATAGACAGAAAAGGTGAATTTTCTCTGCAGTGTGACACACACATTAAAAGCCTTATAGAGGTTTTTACCATTTCTGGTTTTATCCAAACTTAAAAATAAAAAGTTTTTGTTAGACATATACTTTAAAGTTAGCAATCTTCTCCAGATCTGATGAAAATGGTGTGGCCAGGTGACAATAAGAAATGAGTGCCTTAATCTCCTTAACCATGCTCCCATTTGTTTTGTTCTTTCCCCAGGGAAGTTTCATCAAAAGTCAATAAACATTAGCTGGGTACTTTGGTATATATATTGTCTAGGACTGCTGAATAGACTGATCCATTCACTCTCTGCATGATGCCATTCACCTCCCTAAATGCTTTGCATGCCAAAGATCCCATGCCTATGGACCACAGAACAATAAAGTACAAAATCTTTTTTGTAATTCAAAGAGCTTAGTTATTAGTTTAAATACTGCCTTTTAACTTGTCCTTTCCCATGGCTACAATTGTCTCTACATTATTTTCCTTTCATGGCTTTCCTGGACGCACGTTACATCTAAAGGAATTATTTATGGTTATTAGAAACAAAATCTTCTGTAGTAACAGCATGTGAGAAAAAAAAAAAACTCTATTAGAAGGCTCTCTGGGGTGTCTTTCACTATTTTGCCCTAAGCAGGGTTTATTAAGAAGGGGGAACAAATTTGTATTGCAAATTTTGTAGCGTAGAAACATCTATAGATACAGTAATCTCACTATGCATCTTAAACAGTAGCAATAACAATGCACTGATTCACCCAAAACTTTTATTCAGGCTACTGTCGCTCAGTATAGGTAATGCTTGACTGGGTAATTGTATTTTCGTTGTTATTGGATTGCTAAACTTGTTATTTTTGTCCACTACAATCGTTTTTGTAAGGAACAGTCATCTGTGTCTTTGAAACAATTTGTGCTGTACGTATACATTTTAAGGTACATATACAGGGGCCAATTGTCCAGATAAATTAAGTTGGTTGAGTGTAAAGGTACCCATAGACATGAAAGAGATCCTTTATGTACATAGGTACTCCACTGTGGCATCAACATGCATGATTGTGCTAGCTGAACACATTAATCTCCTGCGTAGATGCTTCCTCGTGTGTCCATATGTAGGGATAACAATAGCAATCAATTTTTCACCCAAAGACAGTTGCCTGAGAGGGTGTCTATGTAGGCTGGTGTTTCGTCTGATGATTTACAGATATTTCCTGATCCCCCTGTTACGATGTTCTTATAATATTATGACTTTAATTTGTTCTGATTTGAGGAGCGATTATGTCAATGTGTGATCAAGATTTGGCTGAATCTTGAATAGGTGGAATGGAAAATCCCATCTGTGTAATAACCACATCAGTCGGCTTGTGGAGTCACTTTACAACTGTTCTGTTGTTCCTCACATGAACAGGATGTTTGGCTTGGGTGCCAAATATCTTAAGACTACAGATTTGCTGATATGATTACACTATACAGTATTTTGAAGTGCCTCTATGGTCTTTCTTGCAAACTTTTATATTGAGAGTTAAAGCAACTGTTCACCACTTTGGTGGAAACATACCTTAGTCTTAGTCCAATAATCAAGGTTGCTAACTTAACCATAAGCCACGGTTTTGGCTTTAATATTTATTCATTAACTTTCTGCACATTATATTTATAGGTAACAAGTTTTATCTGGAAAGCCTAGACAGCATGTATTTTTTGATTTATAAAAGCCATGGGCATTATTTCCTATATTGTCTGTCTGTATTTGTATATTTTATCTATTGAAAATGAATCTTTATGTTTATGTGTGGGCTTAAGATATTTTAACTAGCATTTTATGTCTTGGCTACAAATCTCTTTACAGAATCCAATAATTTCACAGTATACTTTATTAAACCTCCACCCATGCCAGCGGAACTGCCTGTTTAGAATTGTATTTTTATGAACCATAGAGACTATTTACATGTAGACAGTAAAGTGGAAGAAAGGTGTTTACAGTTTGCGGATCATTTTATAGGATCCATGGAAATTAACTTATTGACCTGTTTCTTTCCTTCCTTTACATTTTTCTGTCTGTTTCCTGTCTGACTCTCCCCAAACTGCCTCCTAATGTATTACCAACTGGGAAAGAAAAACATGGTAACTATGTAGAAGAAAGACCCCATGGTTTCTTTAGTCTTCCACTCAAAACAGAACAATTAATAAAGGGTCATTCATTATTTGACACTCACCTAGAATGTCTGGTGCTTTGAAGGGTTTTTGGTTAGATCCTTTTTTTTTATAGAATACAATGGCCTGGTGTCTTACAGGCAAACAGGTATTATAGCGTACAAAGATTAGACTAAAACTAAGTATATATTTATGCACATCATACAATAAGTAATAATGTCTACATTTATGTATACATGACTTATTCTCCAAAAAAGTAATATATCTATCTATCTATGTATGTGTATATATATATATATATATATATATATATATATATATATATATATATATACATACATAGATATATAGATATACATATATCCAAATGTATATATATCTATCTATATATATAGATAGATCGATATCTATCGATCTATCTATCTATATGTGTATATATATATATATATATATATATATATATATATATATATATATATTTAACATGATATATGCACATACTGTACAGTATATCTCTTTGATATATGCATATATTTCTTTGTTATGTCTTCAATGCTAGAAATATAGAAAAAATATACACCAATATTTTTTAAGGATCAATTTTGACAGTGATGTTTTTAGACATAATAAAAGCCTTTTTTTCCCCAAAGAAAAAGCAAAGTTTGTTTTAGGTCACGGTATGTTTTTCACGAAGCATTAATGCATAATCCATGCATCAAAGTTATTTTGTTTAAATAGTGCAAAGCAGCCTGTTTTATTAAAACAGTGACATGTGCATTGAATAAACATAGCACAACAGCGCCTCAATATTATTATTACTTGAAACTATTTTATGGCAAAATATCAGTGTTCAGTGCTGCTGGTAAATCGAGACTCGTGTCTGTTGGAGAGTTCTTAGTCACTAGCCCCATCTAGTGTCTAAATGTCATTGCTGCTTATATCCCAAGAGAAAATCATTGGCAGTTTGCCTAATCCTGCTGGGAGTCAAGTCAATACAGTTGTCAAACCAAAACTAGAAAATCTGGATAAAAAAAGAAGTGTTAATTTAAGCCTGGGATCATGTTAGAAGTTAATGGGATTGAAGTCAGAGGAGTTCAGTATTGTTCTAAAGTGGCAAGCTAATTCTTTTAAAGCACGGTAATCACAGTTCTTGTAGGGTACGTAACTGCCACATTGTAAATGCAAAGTCACATTTCTAACAAATACAGTAGCAATAGTTTGCTTGTAATTTTCTGTTCACTTGCACCACTAAAAATCTACAAGAATAGTGATAGTACCAACAACATTATATTTCGTAATACTGAGTACTTATTTAAGGTGCTGTTTCATTATCCATTATGGGGAGAGTATGTTATTGCTCACAGTTTCTTTTGTTGCTTTCTGCACAACCTAATAGATGAAAGCAGGCTGCAAAAACTTTTTGTTTTCTAAATTACAAATCTTATTTCTTAAACTGTGCTCCAATGCCAACCCAAGAGTTAGACCCTGGGAGCAAATTTTTTAAAGAGAACTAGGTTTGCATGTGCAAGAGATGAGTTGGATGGCAGAAGATAGACTGCTGCTCTAACACTATGGGGTTGATTTACTATAACTAGTGAGTGCAAAATCTGGTGTAGCTGTGCATGGTAGCCAATCAGCTTCTAACTTCAGCTTGTTCAATTAAGCTTTGATAAAAAAAAATGGAAGCTGAATGTTTACTATGCAGAGCTGCACCAGATTTTGTACTGTCCAGTTTTAGTGAATCAACCCCAACGGGTAATGGTCTGTTATCCCCCACCCTACGGTAGAGTGTCTTTTAGGCCAGTGCTGGAACACTATTTAAACAGAAAGAACAATTTTACATAAAATGCAAGGTTTTATTGCAGCCTGTTTTGATCTATTAAGAAGTGATAAAAGACACAATTGGACTTTAAAACTACTTTGTATATTTAGTAACTTTTCATTGTGTGCACTGATTATTGTGCAAGACAGATTATTGTGCATTTTTATGTGCTCGTTTTCACAATTACTATGCATGTACAGAATTTAGATGTTCTCATCTGTATCTAACATTCTTGCTGAATGACCATTGTGAGAGCATTTATTGAAAGAAAAAAACATCTAGAGAGTATATTTTCTTACGGATTGTGGATATGACTAAAGAAGTAGAAAATGTTCACTTTGAATGTTGTGCAGAATAACAAACAAAAAAACAAAAACAAAAAAAAACACAAAAACATAATTACACCTTGAACTTGGTTGAATGATTGAAGTGAACAAAGTTTGTTTTAGTAAATCAACTCCACTGTGTAATATGAGCAGCAGTTCAGTGAACTAGATATTAAAAGTGAACTTTGCTGAGTAAACATTCTGTAATGTTTCACTAAATTGGCCGCATTAAAACCCACACACCAATGCTATCAAAGTCACCTGAACATTTTTATACCTAAAAGCCGATATTCTGGTAAATAGTATTGCAGCTGTTTACATGTACTGGACAAAACTATGCTCTATCAAAAACATTTAAATATAGTCCTAGCGACACCTTTCTGGTGGTATAGTCCTTTAAAATGGGCAGGGCCTGGCCCAGATTAAAAAAATCATTGCCGCCTGTGTTCAGTAGCTTTACTGACACGTACAGCAGATTCAGTTAGTTCTTACTAGTGTCATTAAAGTGGCACTATTATTGCACCAAATGCAAAAACGATTACCTTCAATTCATAGATAATGAAACTGGAGATAATTAAGACCAACTCTAAGTTGGTGCACAGGGACAGGCAGAGTGCCCACCTTTGTATGTTGTGTAGCAGAGTGGCATATTTTCCACCGCAATCTCCTTCCCTCCCCCTCTGTCACTGGTTGTTACGAACGATGTTAGCTTTACAGCAGACAGCTTGCTAGCAACCAGTGATGCTGATAGAGTGCGGAACATAATGGGGAAGCTGAGACACTAGTTCCCCATCATGTCTCTCCCCCTTTAATTGACAGCAGGCAGTGGGCGGATTTCTATAGCCTATAGCATGCTGTCTATTGGCTAAGGATACACCTACTGCCTGCTGTCAATCACAAGCTCAGCTGCCGGGAGGACAGAATGTCCGCATGGACACTATGGTCTCAGTGCGCCTCTGCATGCCGTGCGTGCCCCAGATTCACCTACCTTTTTACAACAGGTACATGAATGTGTTACACGCACAGACATTTGTCCTGCAGAGGTATGTTAGAATTATAATGAGTGTCTTAGGCACTCATTATGAATTACCCTAACAGTCTAAGATAATGCTCCTGAAAGCGTTATGGAAAAGAAAACACCCATGTTTTCACTACCTTTTCCTATCTATTCTGATGCAGATAAGTAGATGCACCAGTTCCTACGATGTTCTGTTGAAACAACATTCCAGTAGTATTTTACATGAAACAGGTGGAAAACATTATGCCAGGTCTCTGGACTTCAATTGGTTAACAAAGCAAAACGTAATTTAGTTAAGTGCCTAAAGAAAAAGTGCTGGCAGACCAGAAAGGCTCCGTCATAGTCGTCCACCACAGGGACTTAGTAATTCAAGACCAGCAATAAATCCTTGTTAAAAGGATTTCATATCATTCAGAAAATGTCTGAATCCATAAAATCAAGCAAAAGTTAGCCGAACAGACTCTGTGTTTGAGTACCTACATCCTGTTCATGAAATGCTAACATTGCCAAGAGCTCAACTGTGGGCTTAAGCCTTAGGCCCCTTTTCAGTCTGTAGTCATAAGACATTGAGATCTGTCCAGAGGAATGGCTTTAAATGACTTTAACCAGGAAGAATCCAGCCTGCCAGTGCCCAAAATAGATTTGTAAGCATATGTATTACATCGTTCTTCCATGGATGTATGCATGTGTACACATTAGATTTGCAGTTACTTACCCTCTCAGACTTGCTTATTATCAGACTTTGGTTGCTTTGGGTAACTGCAGTTTTTGAATCATCTTTGATATTCATCCATTACTGAATAAAACATTATTTGTCTACTAACTCTGTGTAGTCTAGAAACAGTGGATCATAAGGAAAGCTATGTACATTATAAATATCTTTTTTTGTACAATTTTAACTTTGCCAGCTTTCAAACTGAAAAAGTGTTCTGCATATAACTACAGTAGCAGCTCAGTTAAAGTCTATCCAATTCCAGTACAGAGTTGGGAATGTTTTTTTTTCCCTCTTTGTGACCCATTAGGGAGATTTTCCTTTACTTTGACACTACAGGAAGTAAAAGGAGATCTTTCAAAAGTAGGAGAAATCTATTCACAATTTTGCTTTACATTAGTACGCCTTGTGCTGCTTTTTACTGTGCATTAGTTTAATGGATGGGCTGCCAATGCATTACACTGTAAAATCGGTCATGTACCATATGCATTGCTGTATGTTGTGCTGGTGCATTGCAGGCATTTTTTTTTAGCGTTCCATTCCCAACAGCACTGCACTGCAATTGCCATAACACAGAAGTGTAAATGGGCATTGTTAACAGTTGCCAAAAAATTGTTGTCCCCATTGGTAGATTTCTGCCATAGTTACAATTCAGAATGTTAGATTTTGCCTTTTTATTTGGTCCTGACAATAATGGTCACAGGACAAATAGTGAAAATTAATCAATGATAAACCTGACAGATGTTCTAACCTTTTGTTATTTTATCCTAAAGTAAAATGAATTGGCTTTAGATACACTTTATTTGTTGTCTGAATTGTGCATCTACTGACATAAAACACCCTCACTGGGCTCATTAATATTTTTTTGGTAGAGTAACAACTTCTTGCATGTATTGGCACTTAATGATTCCTAGTAGTCTCATATAAATGCTGTAAAAACAAACAAACATCATTTTAATACTACACGAGTCCTCCAGCTGTACATAGTATCCATCTAGGCAAGGTATATATATACCTGTATACAAAATTCAAGACAGGAGAAGACTTTTTTGCATGTTGTGTCTCCCGGGTGTGTCTAAATTAAAGCATATCTAAACCCAAACACTAAAATTAGATTTTTGTTAACATGTTAGCTGCCTAATTTTAAAAGCTGTTTTCCACTTCCTGCACAGCCTATAGCAGAATGACGGCCGGGAAGTGGTTCAGTTATCCTGACTGGGCATCATATGATGTCCAGCAGGATAACTGCTTTCCATGCGCCCATGGGAGTGTGCATCGCGGCGATTGGTGGTGCGGTGTGTCAGTCTGACACACCACTACACTGATCTCGGTAAAGAGCCTCTGACGGAGGCTCTTTACCACATGATCAGCCGTGTCCAATCACGGCTGATCATGATGTAAACAGGAAGAGTCTTTTATCGGCTTTTCCTCACTTGTGTCTGACAGGCAGGAGTAGAGGAAAGCCGATCAGCGGCTCTCCTGACAGGGGGGGTCTGCGCTAATTGTTTATCGCAGATGCCCACACTGGACTACCAAGGATGTCGCCCCCAACATGTTGATGGCCAGGTACGTCCCCCATGGCCACCAGGGATGCCATGCACATGCCCAATATATGCCAATCAGTGCCCACAAATGGGCACTGACTGGCACCATTAATACATAATGCCAGATAAGTGTCATCAGTGCCATCCATCAGTGTCCATCAGTGCCACCTATCAGTGCCTATCAGTGCCCACCTATCAGTGCCCATCTGTGCCACATATCAGTGCCACCCATAAGTACCCATCAGTGCCGCCTATGATTGCCCATCAGTGCCGCCTATGAGTGCCAATCAGTGCTGCCTATGAGTGCCCATCAGTGCCGCCTATGAGTGTCCATCAGTGCCGCATACCAGTGCCACCTATCAGTGCCGCCTATCAGTGCCCATCAGTGCCACCTCATCATTACCCATCAGTGCTGCCTTATCAGTGCCCGTCATTGAAGGAGAAAACTTGCTTATTTACAAAATGTTATAACAGAAACAAAGAAAAACGTATTTTTTTTTTTCAAAATTTTGGGTATTTTTTTATTTGTTGCGCAAAAAATAAAAACCCCAGCAGTGATCAAATACCACCAAAAGAAAACTCTATTTTTGGTAACAAAATTATAAAAAAATTGTTTGATTGTCATTCAAAGTGCGACAGCGCTGAAAGCTGAAAATTGGCTTGGGCAGGAAGGGGGTGAAAGTGCCTGGTATTGAAGTGGTTAAATTAAGTCAGCTTCATTTAAAAGAATACCTGGTAATCCTGCTATGAAAGTCCTTGTTCAGGGAATTCCTGTTATGAGGTGACAACTGTCTCTCGACTGTACTCCAACATTATCACCCTATTACATGCATTCTTGGTTGAGACCACAGGTGGTTGACGACTGATATAACTATTAGAAAGTCAGGCCAGAGCTGTAATGTGCAACTAATGCTACTGTGATGGCATGTAGAGAGAAAGTGGATGAAAAAGCAAATCAAAAAAAATATAGCACATACAATTGCAACACAAGTAATTAAATGTTATTATAAATTATCTTTCCTTTTCAATCTGCAGTGCAAATGCAGTGTAGTATGGCAACTTGGAGGTGTTCTGTATGCAGATGGTGTACAGAACGCCTCCCAAAATTGTAATTTCCTGTTTGTGTGATTGTCTTACTGATTTTCCCCAGCAATCTGCACTAAGATACAAGTCCGATTTTGGACATCCCCTGCCACAAAATTTTCATTTTTGGTGAGATACTCCCAAAGTTAAATTACGTCTAAAGGGATGCAAACCTTGTCACTTAAAATCATAAAATCATTCCCATGCAGATTCATTCTGACTTGGACACATACAGACAAACAGCTATTTCTTCAGAATAACAAAAGGTAGGAATCTGCAATAAAGTTTAACATCTCTGCAATGTTAATGATCACCCAGAGGGGAGTGTTTTTTTCTCAATGAAAGTGGAGTTACTCTTTAAAGTTGTGTAGACAGTGAACTCACATGAGAGAAATGTGAACCGCAGGACGAGGAGGGGGTGTATCCCCCAAGGGGATGCTCAACTTTGAAGTCATGTAAAAGAGGTGCTCACAGAAGCATATCCCCAAGACCCAGCAGCACTGGAGGGAGTGGGAAATTTGAAGTAATTTAGCAGCTGAGCTCACAGGATTGATGGGTGATCCTCAGGACCAGGAGTGGAGAAGCACTAAGAGGGTGTGCACCTTAGAAGTCATTTAGAAGGTAAATCCAATTGAAAGAAAAGTAAGCCCCAAGACCGTGGGAGGGGTTATCACATAAAGAAGTGTGCAACTTTAAGGTAAGATAGAAGTCACTGGGTGGCTTTCCAGCTACCCAATTCAGTTTTCCATAAGGGAGAAATGTTGGCTGTTGAGTTTTAAAGCAGGCTCCTGACTGCTATTGAAACCATGAGTGTGTTTTAGGATCTTGGCTGCTCTGCCATAAGAAGAATTCAAATCTATGCAGTCTAGATCATTAGATCACTCTGGATGGAGTTTCACATCATTAGAGACTACAGAGAATTGCTTGTTTTTAGTAAAACACACCCTGTCTGACTTGCTGTCAGTAAAATAAGCAGTAAGCAAAACTTGTAATAGACTGTTCTTAAATACATAGAATACAAATTATACACACAAATAAACCACAGCTTGTACTGCATTGTGTGTAATAGTGTAGAGGGCTGGTGCTGGAGAGAATAGGAGAATAGATTCAGAGAATAGGACCCCCTTAAAGAAATGTGGATTGGTATTAACATCCAAATGGAACCTCAGATTGCTCTTTTGAACAGTGGAGTTAACCCATGCCCAATTTAAACTCCTGCTCCAAATAACTATAGCTGTTAGGCAAATGATTGCCAGACCTTAGAAAATGCCCACACTTACTCAAGAGATAATACATGCTAAGATTGAGGCTACCTTGCAGGGTGGAGTCTGCAGGTATACAAACATTTAGCAGCCGTGGGTTGATGAGTTCCTGCCCCCAGGCCTTCACTGATCTCTCTTGGAGCCTTAATTCCTGGAGTCATTTTGTTCAGCTTCCACTCTGGATGGCCCCTGGAACCTCTCCTCTCTCCCTCCTTCCCTACTTTCTTGAGTTCTATTGTTTCCATCCTTGGTTTCCAATGGATCTACCATCTACCCTGAACTATGGCTTGGGAAACATCTTTAGCTACCTCTTTAATCCCGTTGATCCTTTGCATTTTATGTACACATATTGGTTTAACTCCCTCTTATTGTTCTTTTCAAGGAATTTCTATCTTGGTATTCCATCAAGCAGTTGTTTAGATGTGGCCAATTTGTCTTTGTATCTGTTACTCATTGTTCCTCGCTGTGTGGAGGTCACAAATATTTCATTTTGACCATGCGTACTCCGTGATGATGTGTATGTAAATCCTTCTATAAAACTTTTGAACAAGAAAAAGAAAACAAGGATTATATATTGTATATTCTGGTAGGGTAAACATGTATTTATTTATTTATTTTTGCCAGGCAAGAGTTCAGCTTTACACTAATCTCTTTCATGTGTATAAAAAACATAGACGATAGATAAGGTTTTATGTATAAATAGACAAGGTTTATACAGCAAAGTCTTTATAGTTCACTATATGCTACCAACCACTTCCACTACAAGCCACATGCTGATAATAAATAATTTAATTCCACAGGCATTGTTAGCCCTCAATCAAATTCCTGCTTATTTACATTCCTGTGACCTGCTGTTGCTGCATACGGCTGCCCATCAAGCTAAACTAGGGTTGCATACAGCACCCACAGTCGCACGGATGTATACACCAAATGCAGGTAGTGTGCACATTTGGGTAGTTTGTGCAATGCCTGGCACGTATAGCTACCATTTCTAATGCTCAATGGACGTATAGCTACCATTTCTAATGCACATGGTGGCAGTGTGTCTCTGGAATGTCATCAGATAATTGCAAGTTTACATAGGTTGAAAAAAAGTCCATCTAATTCAATCAATAGAAACAAAAGAGACATATAGAAAACCTCCATAATCCTTATACCCACAGTTGGATTCCAGAGGGAGGCAAAAAATAACCCCTTTAAAGCGTAATCCCATTTACTCCAGAGGAATCCAATTTGATCCCCCAGGAGACAATAGAATATTCCCTGGATCAACAGTCCCTGGTGTTATTACCTATACAGTGGGGAGAACAAGTATTTGATACACTGCCGATTTTGCAGGTTTTCCTACTTACAAAGCATGTAGAGATCTTTAATTTTTATCATAGGTACTCTTCAACTGTGAGAGACGGAATCTAAAGCCCTGTACACACGATCGGATAACCTATGGATTTTCGTCCGATGGATTTGTCCATCGGAAATCCGATGAAACTGTTTTTCATCAGTCTTGCCCACACACCATCAGTCAA
This sequence comes from Rana muscosa, assembly GCA_029206835.1. Classification (NCBI taxonomy): domain Eukaryota; kingdom Metazoa; phylum Chordata; class Amphibia; order Anura; family Ranidae; genus Rana; species Rana muscosa. The sequence goes on along the minus strand of CM055122.1, from coordinate 85,081,689 downwards.
AAAACCGACCGCTCCAAACGCGGTGACGTAAAACACTCCGATGAGCTGAGAAAAATGAAGTTTAATGCTTCTGAGCATGCGTCGACTTGATTCTGAGCATGCGTGGGTTTTTGATCCGATGGACTTGCCCATAGACGATCTGAGTTTTCGATCGGTTTTTTATCCATCGGAAAAATTTAAAACATGTTCTATTTTTTAAAACCGATGGAAAAAAGACCGATGGGTCCCATACACGATCGGTTGGTCTGATGAAAACCATCCATCTGACGGTTTTCATCAGTCAAACCGATCGTGTGTACAGGGCTTAAAACAAAAATCTAGAAAATCACATTGTATGATTTTTAAGTAATTAATTTGCATTTTATTGCACGACATAAGTATTTGATCACCTACCAACCAGTAATAATTCCGGCTCTCACAGACCTGTTATTTTTTCTTTAAGAAGCCCTCCTGTTCTACACTCATTACCTGTATTAACTGCACCTGTTTGAACTCGTTACCTGTATAAAAGACACCTGTCCACACACTCAATCAAACAGACTCCAACTTCTCCACAATGGCCACGACCAGAGAGCTGTGTAAAGACATTAGGGATAAAATTGTAGACCTGCACAAGGCTGGGATGGGCTACATGACAATAGACAAGCAGCTTGGTGAGAAGGCAACAACTGTTGGCGCAATTATTAGAAAATGGAAGAAGTTCAAGATGACGGTCAATCTCCCTCGGTCTGGGGCTCCATGCAAGATCTCACCTCGTGGGTCATCAATGAGGAAGGTGAGGGATCAGCCCAGAACTATACTGCAGGACCTGGTCAATGACCTGAAGAGAGCTAGGACCACAGTCTCAAAGAAAACCATTAGTAACACACTACGCCTTCATGGATTAAAATCCTGAAGCACACACACACCCCCTGCTCAAGCCAGCACATGTCCAGGCCCGTCTGAAGTTTGCCAATGACCATCTGGATGATCCAGAGGAGGAATGGGAGAAGGTCATGTGGTCTGATGAGACAAAAATAGTGCTTTTTTGTCTAAACTCCACTCGCCGTGTTTGGAGGAAGAAGAAGGATGCGTACAACCCGAAGAACACCATTCCAACCGTGAAGCATGGAGGTGGAAACATCATTCTTTGGGGGTGCTTTTCTGCAAAGGGGACAAGACGGCTGCACCATATTGAGGGGAGGATGGATGGGGCCATGTAACGTGAGATCTTGGCCAAATACCTCCTTCCCTCATAGAGCATTGAAGATGTGTCGTGGCTGGGTCTTCCAGCATGGCAACGACCCGAAACACACAGCCAGGGCAACTAAGGAGTGGCTCTGTAAGAAGCATCTCAAGGTCCTGGAGTGGCCTATCCAGTCTCCAGACCTGAACCCAATCGAAAATCTTTGGAGGGAGCTGAAGGTCCATATTGCCCAGCGACAGCCCTGAAACCTGAAGGATCTGGAGAAGCTCTGTATGGAGAAGTGGGCCAAAATCCCTGCTGCAGTGTGTGAAAACCTGGTCAAAAACGTCAGGAAACGTATGATCTCTGTAATTGCAAACAAAGGTTTCTGTACCAAATATTAAGTTCTGCTTTGCTGATGTATCAAATACTTATGTCATGCAATAAAATGCAAATTAATTACTTAAAAATCATACAATGTGATTTTCTGGATTTTTGTTTTAGATTCCGTCTCTCACAGTTGAAGAGTACCTATGATAAAAATTAAAGATCTCTACATGCTTTGTAAGTAGGAAAACCTGCAAAATCGGCAGTGTATCAAGTACTTGTTCTCCCAACTGTATATGTTAATATCTAATAGTTCTATAGTCATTAGGCTCTGCATGCTGTACAGCCTTTAAATGACCATGTGCATGAAGTTCGATAGTCTCAGATTTTTCAGTTGTTTGTTCATAGCGTGGATTAAAATGCTCATCCCAGATCATTAGTTCATCTTTGCATCTCTAACATCTCCTTTACTTATGGGAAAAGAAAAAAGATGTTATTGTTGCCAAGTTACTTGCTACATCACAAACAGTGCAAACTCTTTACTAGAGCAGACTGTTTATGCTATAACCCGAATTTAGCACTATAACAGCATATAAATGTATGTGGACATGGATGATACAATATAAATCACTGTCAGAGCAGATGTTTTCATTCTGCTGAATTAAACAATGAAATTTTAACAAGGGAATTCCATTTACAATAGTCAAGTGTGGATAAAAGTATTCCACAAGAAGTAAATTCTCAAATAAACCACTGTATTAATGCTGAAGACTCACAGATAAGCAATGTTTCCCATTTTGGCGTTCTTGGTAATACTGATAACAAAAGCCAAATTTAGATTGAAATAAAACCTAATAAAAAGCATTAGAATTTGGAACATAAGTGCATGACTTGTTTTCCATTTAATACATTTAGATCTGGGGATCTTAAATTACATGTCACTTAGGGTGAATTCATTGTTGACATCCGCTCATACAGAATGGAACAGTTAAAGTAGAACTTCAGCTTTCTTTGACTTTAAAACGTTTATTTGTGCCAAACTGGCCCAAACAAACAATTTCCATTACTTTACTATGCGTCCGCTGTGTGCTCTCTATTATTCTGTTGTAGCATTAGCTACATTCAGTATGTGGTTCCATCAATAGTATGGGGGACTTCCTGTCTACTGATGGATCGAAACAGAATCAAAAATAAAGTAAAGGTAAATAAAGGTGAGAGTAAAGGAAACAAAAACGGGAAAAAGAAAACGAATCAGCTACCACACCTATGAATTGGTGATCTATTTTAGTACATGTTTTGTGGAGTTTAAAGCCGTTTAAACCTACAAGTAAAGCTGGCCATAGATGACACAATTTTCTTTCCTGCAACCCAAGAAAATAGCTTGTTTCCCCCATCAGTCAGTGTTGATGGGGGAATTCCGCCCGTTGAGCTATTGTGTTCTACCAGCAGAGGGGGGGGGGGTTCCTCATGTCTCCCATAAATGAGATTCATCCCGGGAACACGGCCATTAACATCAGCTGTGCTCTACTGCCAACTAACAATGTTGTATCTGATACTTAAAACTCTTAGCTCAATGCAAAAGGTCACCCAAAGAGCCTCCACTACCAAAAGATTAAGAAAATTGGAATACAATGGTGTAGTGCCACTTGATATCTCAATAAAGAGTTTTTTGGATTGGATAGCAGTGTGTGGTTTCCTTTTCATCTTAGTCTATAGATGATAAGCAGAGAGGAGCTTCTGTAACCAGCACACAGGATCCACAATGAGTGAGAGGACAGGACTGGAGTAGTTGTCCACGTTTGGGTGTTTGAACTATACGTGCAACAGTAAGACACATCTATCGTGAATGTTTGGTGAATGTCATATTCACTGCTATATAAATATATGCCTTACAGCAGAATTTTCTCAACCAGGATGCTTTGAAGGGTCCTCAGGAGTGCGGCAGCAAAAGGCATAACACACTGCCCAATTAAGGCATTAAACATTTTTCACTGTGGGCTCACCCTTTTTTTTACAGTGGTGCTGGTCTGGTGTTTTTTTAAGCTGGAATTAAAGGGCACATGGACTGTGTGCTGTGTGGGATGCCCAAACTCATCCCACCAACCAATGACATTGTTGGTTGCTAAGGACAAGTTTGGCACCTGCACAGCTTTTTGGGTTGCAGACAGGATTAGTGACAGGAGGAGAGAGTCGGGAGGAAGTGTTATCTGTGCTCTCCCCCCTCAAGCTCCTCACTTCTGTCAGTATACAGGAGATGGCCTAGGAAGGCTCTGAGGTCAGAAACCTTTAGTGTGCAGCCGGCTGAACATTGGGCACCAGGTAATGAAAACCCTCTGCTCCTGCACCACAGAGCTGGTATTAACATGCATTGCATTAAAGTGAAGTGCTGCCATAACCCCGGTATTTAATGTCAAACAGCCGGTGTGCAATGATGGTGGGCAGTCCGCAAGTGGTTAAGCTGACCAACTGCATCAAAGTAATCCCTCTTCTGGCCAGTCCTACACTGCCTTGCCACTGCAAATGCTACGGTGGACACCATGCCAACATGGGGAATAAAAACCCAAGGTGGGGGAGAGAAACTAGGTTCAGATCTGGTCACTGACCTGCGATACAACAGAGAAAAGATATTCCTGTGCTCAAATCTCAATAGTTTGTACATGTATTTGAACTATCAGGTGCTAAAGGGGTGTGACCCCATTACGAAACAAAATGTGTAGCGCTAAATTAGATAAGAACTGCACTATGACAAGTGCAGTATATAACAGTGATATAAAACAATCAAAAAGACAATAACAATTGAGTCAAAATATGCAAATAGTCCACCGTGATATAAACTATTCCATAGTGAAAGTGTTCAAATGATCTACAATAATGTGAACCATATACAAAATAACCCTAAAAAAACAAATAGGAAATTCATATGTGCATATAAATAAATGCTGATGAAATAAAATGGTGAATGATAATCCAAGGAATGGTGCTCCCAACAGAAACTTGACGTGAAGTGACCACCACCAATCGATTGTAAAAAGGCTTACCAGAGAAAGTGGACCCCAAAAACGTAAGTTCAGAGGGTCAACCAAGCATGGGTAAGCCACTGTAGACAGTGAATCCTTAACCGCAATTCAAACGGAAACTTCAAGCCTCAATCCAAGATGGAAACCAGATTGTCGTTCGTGTCCAAACGTGCGATGAAGCTGGTGAACATTACTCAATACAGGCCAGGCAGTGTTAACCGATGAATGACGAAAAAGTAAAAGGAAAGAGAAGGCACATAGCGTGATACTGTATGTAAAGGTATTTTAATGTAGGTAAGACCACTTACATTTAGAAGGGTGTAACAGCGCTTATCAAATGATCAAAAATGGCAACAGTAGGGTCTCCCGACGCGTTTCGCATCCAAATGCATCATCTGTGACCCCATTAGCACTAAAAATTCTGGATGGACCCTCAGCACACTGCTACACCCTTCCCAGCAAACTATGCAATGAAAAACAGGGATATTTAGTTCACATATATTGCAATACATGGTTAAGCTGACCAACTGCATCAAAGTAATCCCTCTTCTGGCCATTCCTACACTGCCTTGCCACTGCAAGGTGGGGGAGAGCAACTAAGTTCAGATCTGGTTACTGATGTATTTGTATTTGAACTATTAGGTGCTAAAGGGGTGTGATCACATTAACATCTTAAACCTCCTTAAGAGCCGGGAGGCACTGGCACGAATTGGAATTGGATCGGAATGGTCCATTCCCAAGGGCAGGCGGGTGTAAACTGACTTGTGTCCATTTACACCCACCTACCTCTGGGTCTGATCCTGACACTAAAAAAATACAGTAGGCAATCCATCCCCCTCTGTCTAGGCGTATTAAATCTGAGGGTAGTCAGGTGTAAATGGACAATGTAGTCCGTTTATTCCCGGCCGCCCAGAGCACAGAATGGGTGGTGAGTGGACACAGATGTGTCATTCGCCCGTTCTGCTCTGATCAACAAGGAATCTGTGAGCTGATCCCCTGCTGATCGGAACGGAATCCACCCCATTTGATAGGGGCCTAAATTAGTAAAAAAATAATAATTGTTTTTTAGTTAGGATCAACTTTTCTGTAAGTCCAAATTGCCAACACAGCTTCGCATTCACTTTATTTATTAAATTAGGTGAATAGTCTTTACTGCTATATTTTTAAATTTTGCCATATGGACATTGCAATAGGCCGTCAGAGTTTACATTTTGATGATTTGTTGTAACATCCAGCAAACCTCCTTTGAGGGCAGTTTTTAAAGGCTTCAACAGGAATGTAACACTCCATGGCTTGGCAGTTGTTATACACTCACTGAACATCTAGTCTAAAACTCTGTAAGCTTTTGAACTTCTTATAAAGGAATAAAAAAAACCTTACACTACAGTACATTTTTAATATGTCATATGTTTGCTGGAAGATTGTTAAAATTGTAGAGGCCAAATGGTCAGATCTATTTATTGGGAACTGTAAAGAAACAAATAACCAGGTACTCCTCTCTCTGTTTTCTTTTTCTGGCAAATCTACTAAAGTATAATTTTGTAAATGAATGCCTGCAGACTAGTAATTTTATATAATTAATGCATAGTCTATTCGAAATTGTAAATATTATTTTAAGAATGTAATTAATGCAGAGTACAATGAAAACTAATATGGAAAATTTAATTGATCATCTGAAGTACATCACATGAAGTATTTTAATTTTTACGACTCAAATGTTCTGTGTGTACTCCACATAATTGATTACATGCTTTTATTACCTTAAAATTTGTACTTCCAGCAAATTAATTAAGTTTTTATTGCTTTAACTAAAGGCAGTTTGCATGATTTTAAACCCAATATATCTTGTACCTCTTTATTCTGATAATTTAAACTGATTTGTTCTAAGTAATTATGACTATTAAATAAGAAGGTTGCTTAAACTTCTGTCGCATTTGCAGTTTACAAGTTTTTCGATTTTTTGAGGTTTGGGTGTTGTGTTCAGTGTTTTACATTTTTGTATATTATGATTAACAAAAAAGAAATGCAAAACCCTCCAAAAATAAAATATGATGAACCCATCAAATTAATTTCTCTGGGTCTGATTGTCTAAATGAGCAACCCTTAAGCCTTGTACACACGAATCGTTTTTTGTTTTTTTGTTCAATCCAGTGATAGCTCAGGTCGGAGCCGCTGTACCAACTATCCGACGTTAGTACAGCAATCTCCCCCACTGAGCTGTTACTGAGCTGTTATGTTCTGACAGGGGGGTGGCCCCCCTGCCATAACACTCCGATCAGCGCTCTTAGCCATTGGCGCCGGGAGCCAGTTGGCTGCTGGTTTTCCAACATGCTCATCTCACAGAAGACAGCCAAATGGCCGGCTTCTGTTGGATTGGCTGCCTTTCAAACAGGGCGAATGTCAGACGTTTTTTTTTGTTTCATAAAGATTTTATTGAAAAACAGCGTAATTACACATTACAGCAATAACAACCGTAATAGGGGAAAAAAAAGGGGGTAAACCTGGAGATCCAGAGGGTCTGGCTCCATGTACAATATAAATACATGTTATGTAGTTGTGGCAATGCCCATGTACAATGTTCAGTTATATAAAATAACAACATCATCTCAGATAATAACAAGAATATATCTCAAGTCCTCTGTGAGGGATCGTGTTAATGAAATTGCACTCAGATGCTACCAGAACCTTTAATAAAAGTGGCAAGTCATGGCCATTACCACAGTAGACCAGAACCTATGGTTCGATTTCTACCTACCTCTCTAAGGGTCTGCATATTTTAGAGAATATGGGTGGGAGTGGGTCAACCAGGATAACCCCGTCCCCCCATACTCTCCTTTCGTCAAAATCAAATAGAAGAGGAAAAGCGAAGGGAGAAGAGGGAGACAAAAGGAGGAAGATCTAGGGGAGAAAGGTAAAGAAGGGATAAGAGAGAGAAGGAAAAAAAAAAAAAAAAAGGGGGGGGTGGAGGAGGAAGGGTCCGGGGAGGGGGGGAGTGAGTATGAGGAAGAGAGCGTTTGGATGTGAATGCTTGAAGAGGGGGTGGGGTAACCACCAACTACCCTCTCCATCTATTTCTGTTTGGTAATATGAACATACTGTCAAGATTACACCTCAGTTGTCGAACAAGTAGCACTCTGTATAAAAGTCCCAATCAGCTATTAGTCTATAAGAGATTTTGAAATTCTGCAGAATTTCGAAATGTAAACCAGTCGTCCCAGATAGTGGCAAAGTTGGAAATTCTATCCTGCGTAGTGTATATCAGCTCCTCCATCGCTGCGATGTGCTCTATGCGTGTCACCCATTCTTTCATAGATGGTGGCACCGTGGCCCTCCAGTGGACGGGTACACATAGTCTGGCCGCGTTTATCATATGGATCACCACAGAATTGCGATACCGTTTCTTAGATATTGTGGACAGATGGAGAAGATACTGTGCTGGCGAAAACTCCAGTGGTAGCGAGGAGACCACAGTCGTCACATCATGCACCCTCTGCCAGTATGGTTGGATCAGCGAGCATTCCCACCAAATGTGGAGGAAGGTACCCAAGTCCTGTCCACATCTCCAGCACCGATTTGACACATTCGGAAAGAATTTGTGGATCAGATCCGGTGTCCTATACCACCGCGTTCTAATCTTGTACCCATTTTCCTGGGTGTTTACATTCAGCGAACCTTTATGGATATACCAATGAACCCGCTCCCAGCTCTTCTTCTCAATCGGTGTTTCAAGTCGGGCCTCCCAAAAGGTCTGTTCCGCCTGCATGGAAGCAAAGGGTTCTTTGAACATTGATGCGTAAAGCATCGAGATCACATGTCTCTGGGGAGACGTGCTAGAGCACAACGACTCAAACACTGTAGATGGTTTCGTAAAGCATCCTCTGGTCCTCGGGCTATCCAGAAAGTGCTTTGTCTGGAGGTAAGCAAAAAAAGGGAAGGCTTTGGTCAGGGATAGTGACGCTAGTTCTCTCAGGTTAAGAAACCTATCCCCAGAGAAAAAGTGTTTGGCTAGCATATCTACGTGTGGCCATTCTTTTGTCAGGTAGGAACTGTCTAGCCCCGGCATAAAGTCCGGGTTTCCTCTAAGGGGAGTTAACTTACTCTCTGTAGCCGACACTGCATACGTTCTACACGCTTGTGTAAATGCAGAAAGAGTTGCCCCTACCAGAGGGTGAGATTGAACGTTAGGCGTCCAATGTTTGCTGGAAAACCAGGGGACTTTCCCAAGTTCAGTTCCCGTAATCAAATTTTCCAGGAGTACCCACCCTTCAGACGGTTTTTATTGAACTGACCAATGTCACCTAACATTCGGCCCATGTTTGGATGGGGCTTTACTCTAACCATTCAAATATACATTTACTGGAAACACCCAATTACCCAATTAAGAAAGACTGAAATAATATATATATATAGATATATACATATATCTATATATATATACACACAGGGGGTTATTTACTAAAGGCAAATCCACTTTGCACTACAAGTGCACTTGAAAGCGCGCTCGCCGTAGATCTGATGGGGACATGTAATCATCAGTGACCTAGAGTGACAAATACATCTCCCATCCACCACCTTTTCTGCCATTTTAGCATGGAATTTGTTACAAAATAGAGAGTTACAAAGTAGAGAGGTGGCCACTGCATACTCTGACAAGGGTATGTGCAGACTATATAAAATATGCACAAAAATAATCACAAAACTGGTCATAGATGGGTTGAATCTTGAACATAAATTTACAGAGAAAGGATTTGCTAAGAAAGTTTTATTCCTTTCTTCTATGGGTCAAATAAACATTTGTTTTTGACCGCAATGACAAGAAGATTCGAAATAGCAGAATGGAATTTTTTTCTAGAATGAATTAACGAGCTCCACCCTAAAGTGGAACTTCCGCTCATCGGATTCCCCCCCCCTCCGGTGCCACAATTGGCACCTTTCAGGGGGGAGGGTGGTGCAGATACCTGTATAATACAGGTATTTGCACCCACTTCCGAGCATAGATATCCGCAGAATCCCACCCCCCTGCTGTGTTCTGGGAAACACACAGTTCCCAGAACACAATGGGGATCAGTGAAGACACACGGCGCGACTCGCGCATGCGCAGTAGGGAACCAGGCAGTGAAGCCGCAACGCTTCACTTCCTGATTCCCTCACTGAGGATGGAGGCGGGGCAGCCGAGAGACGAGCGATTGCTCGTCTTCTGCTGACATCGCGAGCACCCTGGACAGGTAAGTGTTTGTAGCTGCTGGCTTTTAGAAAAACATTTTTAAGGTGGAGCTCCGCTTTAATTTCTAATAGTGTATGTGGTTTTTGTTCATTAAAGTCCATTTATTCCAAAATCAAATGTTAAAAGCAAATAAAATCTTTTGAATGGCATTCAAATGTTTTGAGAATTTTCAGACACACTTTTCTAAAACTTTTCCTCAAAATTTTCATTTGAATTTTTAGCTATCTATGGCCAGCTTTAACCTCTGAAAGGTTTAACCCCTTCATTACCAGAACATATTTTTTTGCTATTCAGCACTGCGCTAATTTAACTGCTAATTGCTCAGTCATGCAACACACAAATATAGCTTTCTTTTGGTGGTATTTAATCACCACAGTTTTTTTTTTATATTTTGCGATAAAAACAAAGAGAGAACATTTTGAAAAATATTATAAATGTTATGTTTTCTGTTATAAAACATATCCAATAAAAAAATTAAAAATCAAATTTCTTCATAAAGTTAGGCCAAAATGTATTCTGCTACATGTCTTTTGTATAAACAAAAAGTTTCAATAAGTGTATATTAATTGGTTTGTGTGAAAGTTATAACAATGTTATATATACTGTATATTATGCAGCTATGATGCTTTACTGGTAATGGAGGTGATCAGCAACCTATAGTGGGACTGGGATAGGTTACTGAGCAATCTGTTGCTTGGGTGCTAGGAAAGGGAAACCGCCAGTGAAGCCTTGCAGCTTCACAGTCGGTCAGCTACACTTCATGAATGGCCCGGCAGTGGGGGAAGGAGGAGGGGGGCCGAACTTCCGGATAAGTTTGTCGTGGTGAAGTCAGCCGGAAGTGGGGACAGGGTACCTGTCAAAATCAGGTACCTGCTCCTCCCTCCTCCCTGATAGGTGCCAAATGTGGCATCGGAGGAGGGGGGGCAGATAAGCACAGCTTTCCCTTTTGGGTGGAGCTCCACTTTAAGTCCCTCCATAACATTCCAGAGAAGTGACAAGTTTAAAGCCTAGTAAACATGATCTAAATGTGGGGCGGCATCAGCTGGTTCAATAAAAACAGGCCGACATTCGGGCCCATGTGTATGGCAGCCGGTCCGACAGAAGGGTCATGGCCAAAAAAAGGTCTGCCGACCGGCTCCCTGTCAGTGCACTCAGCCGATGGCTGAGAAAGCTGACCGTAGTGTTCTGGCGGGGGGCCATCCTCCTGTCAGAACACATTAACACAGCAGGGGAGATCACTGTACTAATTTGAGATTGTTAGTACAGCGGCTCTGACCTGCACTGTCAGTTTATTTTTCGTTCAACCTGCTGGGTTGAATAATAAAAAATCTAGTAGTGTATACGAGGCTTAAGTTTGAGAGTTTTGAGAAAAGAGCAAGTAATGCAATTTTTTTTCCAGTGATCTCCACTTGCTTCCAGGTTCCACGCTGAGTGGGTGGCCTGATGCATTCTGGGTCCCATGCTGAGCAGCTGACCTGATGCATTCTGGGTCCCATGCTGAGCAGCTGGCCTGCAGCATTTTTGACACAGAAGTTGGCTGCTCAACATGGGCTCCATTCAGAGAGTGCTTTGCATTTTCTGAATGAATGCAAAGCATTCTTTGATTGCTTTGAAATTATTCAAAAAATGCAAAGCATTCTTCGAATCATGCCCATGCAGAGCAGCCAACCTTCTGTGTTCAGAATGCTGCAGGCCAGCCGCGCAGCATGGGACCCGGAAACAAATAGAGATCACTGGAGTAGCAATGTCTACTTTGGGGATTTCTGACTTCTGGGAGCATCAGTCAGTTATGGTATATGCAAAGTTATATTGGTCCAAGCAAACCAATGTAGCTACTGTATGTAAAAATATACCATATCTGGAATTCACGTTTAGGGTTTTTCACCCCTTCATGCCACCTCTGCTTATTGGTGTGCTCTCTGCCTGCACCTCCATAAATCATTTTACAGTGTGTCAGACGTTTCCGATTTTCTTTAGTTCTCATCCCAACATATGGCAGAAAAAGCACCATGCGCCCTTTGCACCTGCAGTCAAAAGTAATTCATTTGATATGTAGATGTTTGCTACTTTCATTATAAGTCTAAGCCTGACCTCTGTCTCACACCTACCAGTGGAATATGCAAGCCTCTCCATATCGAGAGTCAAAACAAAGGCAGGCATACATCCAGCCAGAGGACAGAAAAATAAATCTTCTGCTGGAACACTTAATCTCCTCACATTCTCCAATGAAACATTTCCCCTTCTTTGAGTTGCAGATGAGAGCTCATGAATCTGGAAGAGATTGCGCACTCACAACTTCCATAGGAATGAAGGGCACATTTTGGAAAGAAATCTCCATGACATAGCCTCGTTTTTTTTTTTCTCTCTTGTGAATGTTGTGCGTGAGCCTCAAAAGCACAGAGTTCCAGCTATAGTTACAGAGCACATCAGTAGCCCAGTGAATTCGGTCTGCTTTGTACTAGTCAGCTGTAAGGCTATAAAATAAGGAGCACATTTGTCTTTCTTCTGTTAATTCGAAACACATATTACAAATTCTTTGTAATTCTCACCAGATGATGGAGTTGTGTGTCTCAGCACTGCTGTATAAACAGAGCACCAAGCCACCTAAATGCACAAATCCTACAATAAATGAGCCTATGTGAGTGACTATAACTAATTCAAGGAAAGGAATAGAATACTTGGCAGGGTGCATGAAATCAGCATCTTTCCGGGACTAAGAGGGTGGAAAATGAAAAATAAATACTTCAGTGATAGACTGAAGTTATTTAGCCCAAACGAATGTTGATTTGTATAAAATATGACCTGTTTTTTTTATTTTTATAAAATGGATAAAAATATAAAGTACTGTATACTTCTGAAATTCTGATTTCAGTTGATCAAATTAATATACACAAATCAAAACTCTGTATTGGATTGCCCTTATTCAGTTTCTTGTCGGTTTACGGATTATTCTCACAAATCCATATGCAGCCTGGATTTCTATGATAAGGTAAACCTTGAATACAGTATGTTAAAGCCCAACAGAATTATCAGTTTTAACCACTTCGGCTCCAGAAGGTTTAACCCCCCATATGACCAGGCCATTTTTGCTATTTGGCACTGCGCTACTTTAATTGACAATTGTGCTATCATGTAACGCTGTACCCAAACACAAATGTTGCTTTCCTTTGGTGGTATTTAATCATCACTGTTTTTTTATATTATTTTATTATACATAAAAAAAAGACAGACAATTTAAAAAAACAAAAAAACTATATTGTTTTACTTTCTGCTATAAAACATATCCCATTAAAAAATCAAATCTCTTAATACATTTTGGCCAAAACATATTCTGCTACATGTCTTTGGTAAAAAAAAAAAAAAAAATCCCAATATGTGTATATTGATTGAAGTTATGGCATCAATATCTGTATTCTCTTTACTCATTCCCAACCTCACAATGCGACCATGGCAAGATAAAGGGATACATTACACCTCAGACCTTTACTCTAACAACCTCCTTAGAGTCTTCACATCCTTGCAAAACTCTTTCCCCCTTACCATGACAGACTACTACCAATGCATACAATTTACTCATTGTCTGATACGCAACCCTCACCTACACATAGATGTGCACCTACTAGTATGGAAGTACCTCTTCTCAACCAATACAACTACGAAGGGCATCACACTATTTTATAACTTACTAGGAGACACGCTTTCCTTCATTAAAACTCTACATATCCGGAAATGGAAAAAAGTTATGGGCCGCTCCTTTAGCGAATCCCAATGGCTACTAGCCTTTAAAATCAGCTTCAGCGCTACTAGGTCTTCGAACCTTTGGGAACTAGTTCACAAAACGACCCTCAGATGGTATATCACCCCGTCTATGATCCACGCATTCGATCCAGCCACTCAGCCCACATGCTTGAGACAATGCGGGAAGGTGGGGATTCTGTACCACCTCCTATGGCACTGCACCCAGATATCTAAATTCTGGCACAACGTGTTCCAGCTTTTTAAAGCAGTAACAGATTTAACATTCACCCCCTCCCCAGAGTTTACTAGTTACTAGGCATTGGAATAGAAAACATTCCCTATTGTTTCCACACTGTGTCCACTGTATCCATATTACTGGCCGCCAGACTAACTATTGTACGCCACTGGAAAACCCCTAACATCCCAACTAAGCATGAATTAGTCACTTTGGTACATACTCATGGGTCTTACGAATGAATGCCCCTTACCTGTGAGGGCCGATTACCCTTTTTTAGGATCCTTGTTAAGTTACAGCTGTGCGAAATGCAGGTTTAAAGGAAAAAAAAAATTGTGTATCATCTTGCAAAGCATGTGTAACCTAAACTGTAAATAATTTTTGTTTTGTTTTTTCAAGTAAGCTTTTCATAGACACAGATAGAAATATTGAGGCCCAAATGTTGCTTTGTGTGTTTTCCTTGTCAAAAAGGGTTTATTGATTACACATCAAAATGAATGTACAGTACTTACATGTACAAGGGTACAGATGAATAAGCTCTATGTTGAACAATAAAACTTATATATATTTCTTTTTCGTACATCACGGGACACAGAGCGACTTAGTCATTACTAATGGGTTATATAGTTTACCTTCAGGTGTTGGCACTGGCCAATTCCAAACCGGAAGTACCCTCCCCTATATAAGCCCCTCCCACCCGGGAGCACCTCAGTTTTTTGCCAGTGTCTAAGGTGTTGGCCAAAGAGTAACATGTGTTTTTCACTGAGCTTGCGTACAGGTTCTTTTGGGCCTTAGTAAGCTGTTCCGGATCCCACCAAAAAAGCTTCATAGCTAAACGGTCGGTACCCGGGCCTTGCAGCAGAAGAGCAAGGTTTTGCCTGTAATGCTTCTCTTAGGAGGGCTGGACCCTGGGATCCAGAGCTCTGGTCATACCCACGACCAAGACGCTGTCTGTGCAGGGTGCTATACAGGTCCAGGGGAGTGGAATCCTTGGGAACCCGGTCCCTGAAGGTTTAATTACAATGCCTGCCGTGATAGGTGAAGTTTGGACTTTTGTGGACCAAACAAAGTCCTGCGGCGGGGATCAGGTAAGTGGGGGCCCTCAGGAACTTGGTTCTATTGGGGGACCCCCAAGCCTAATTTGTCTTTCTGTCTGTTACCTAACGGTATTCCCGCTAAATATCTGTGTTTGCCTATAACTACTGAAAATGTAAAATTTTAATAGTAGTCAAGAAAAAAAAAAAACAGGGACCGCGGTACCTGTGTTAAACCACTAGAGGCCGCTGTAGTCCATTTTTCTTGTAAATGTGGATCTCTGGTTTTCTCAACTCAAAAGATCCAGGCAGCTGGTAAGTTTCTCTGAGGGAATCCACTTCCTCTGCCCTGTTGCTGCGTTCATCCACCGCACAGGCCCTCCGGCAAAAAGGGCCCTGGCTCCTAGTCCTCTGTTGGTTTTCGAAAAGGGCGCCATTGGCGCACGGGCGCGCGCGCGGGCGCGTGCACGCGCCTCCTATGAAAAAAAAGGGGCGGGGCGGGTGGATGACGCTCGATGCGCGCCGCGGCGCTTCTGCGCATGTGCGGGCGTCCCAGCATGGTTAAAAGACACAGTACAAGTGTCAGCTGCATGCAAACAGAGCTAGCAACAAACAGTGGCACACAGAGGCGGTTGATGCAGGCATCCCCATAGAAAGGCACTTTAGTGGACACCAGCTGGTATATAGCAGCACCTGTGTTAGACTATTACCAGCAAAAATTGGTGTATGACGACGGGAATACCTCAGCTTTGTGCTTAAAGGATATGTCGTCCAGACGCTCCGGAAATAGATCTTCCAGGAAGCCAAAGGGGTCTCCATCGGGCTCTGAGGATATTGGGCATGCTTGCACTGCACCAATCTCCCCTGAGAATGCAGAGGTCAGTAGCCGTAGAAACCCCGCAGGAATGCCTGGTGCTGCGGCTGTCCCCAGTCCACCTGCTCCTGTATATATAACAGAGGAGGTTTTATCCTCAACTCTGGGAGGATTAGAAGAGAGATTAACAGCATTGATCGCTGCTTCCCTATCTCAGGGAAAGCGCGTCCGATCTCCGTCTCCTCCTTCAGAGTGCCTGTTAGTGGAGGAACAGCCCCACACAGAGATCGACCTACCTGAAGGGGATCAGGATGAGGTTGATTCACTTATAGAGGAATCAACAGTGGAAGAACCTTTCTCAGCTTCTCAGGCTGAAAGATTATGGGTTCAGTCTCTGACTAACATGGTCCGATCAGCATTTAAAATGCCTCTGGCGGAACCACCATCCACTACGGTTTCCTCGCTGGGGTCGCTAAAAGCTCCCCAGGCGGTCTGTTCCTTCCCAATCCACCCTTTATTAGAAGGGCTTATTTACCAGGATTGGGAGCATCCTGATAAAATATTTGCTCCCCCCAAGAGATTTCCGGTGATCTATCCCATGGAGGATAAGTTCATAAGAAAATGGAGGGTCCCTATAGTGGACGCAGCCATCTCTTCTGTTAACAAATCACTGACATGTCCAGTAGATAATGTTCCAATGTTCAAAGACCCAATAGATAAAAAATTGGAGTCTTTACTAAAATCTGCTTTCTCTACAGCAAGTATGGTGACACAACCTGCGGTAGCAGCGATTGGAGTCTGCCAAGCAGTGAAAGATCAGTTGAAACAAGTCTTAAGGGACTTACCAGATCAGCAGGCTCATGCCCTAGCTGACCTGCCTAGAGCCTTGTGTTTTGCGGTGGACGCCATAAAGGATACAATCCAA
Source organism: Rana muscosa (assembly GCA_029206835.1). Taxonomy (NCBI): domain Eukaryota; kingdom Metazoa; phylum Chordata; class Amphibia; order Anura; family Ranidae; genus Rana; species Rana muscosa. Next base: position 85,065,210 of record CM055122.1, on the reverse strand, counting down.
CAGGCCTCCCGCTTTACGCTGTCTATAGTACATATGCGTAGGCTTCTGTGGCTCAAAAACTGGTCTGCTGAAGCTCCCTGTAAAAAACTGCTGGTTAGCTTCCCATTTCATGGAGAACGCTTATTTGGAGAAGATCTGGACAAATATATCCAGAAAATTTCTGCCGGTAAAAGTTCACTCTTACCGGTTAAGAACAAGGGTAGAAGTCCTTCTTTTAAGAGGCCTACCTCTCCAGTCCCGGGCACATCGGCTGTGAAGCAGTTCCGATGGCCTCCGCGGTCAAATTCAGGGGGCAGAAATCAGGGACAATCACAGGGTAACAAGAAGCCCTGGATCAAGAGAGGTACAAAACCTCCCCCTAAGGCATGAAGTATTGCCCCCGCTCAATCGGGTGGGGGGAAGACTTCAGTTGTTCACAGAGACCTGGCGGGACACCATCAGAGACAGATGGGTGCTCTCCGCAGTAAGTCTGGGATACAAGCTGGAGTTAAAAGGCACTCCTCCTGCCCAATTTATGAGGTCAAATGTGCCAAGAGATCCCCAAAAGAGAGGATCCCTCCTTCTGGCACTAGAACAACTATTGCTCCAAGGGGTAATCATGAAGGTTCCCCTGGAAGAAAGCGGATTCGGGTTTTACTCGAACCTTTTCACAGTCCCCAAACCAAATGGGGACGTGAGGCCCATATTAAATCTAAAAGGGCTAAACAAGTTCCTAAATATCAGGACTTTTCGGATGGAGTCGATCCGATCAGTGGCCACCGCCCTACAAGGGCAGGAATGGCTAGCCTCGATCGACATAAGGGATGCTTATCTGCATATTCCCATCTTTCCGGCCCATCAGAAATTTCTACGCTTTGCAGTAGAAGGGCGCCATTTTCAGTTCAGAGCCTTACCTTTCGGTCTGGCCACAGCACCACGAGTGTTCACAAAAATTCTGGCCCCATTATTGGCCAATCTAAGAACACAGGGTGTAACGATAATGGCATATCTAGACGACCTGCTACTAATAGACCACTCAGTGGAAAAGCTGGAAGTAGCTATTCACAAGACAATCGAGTATCTGGAATATCACGGTTGGATTATCAACCGGGACAAGTCAGCTCTAAGACCAGTCAAAAGTCTGGAATACTTAGGGCTAAGGCTGGATTCAAATCAGAGAAAGATTTTCTTACCTCCAGAGAAGGTGTCGTCTTTAAGAAATTTGACCCAATTAGTGGGTACAAAAAGAAAACCATCCATACGTCTCTGCATGAGGCTGCTGGGAAAGATGGTGGCTTCATTCGAAGCGGTACCCTACGGTCAATTCCATTCAAGGAATTTGCAAAGGGCCATACTGTCAGCCTGGAACAAAAAAGTTCAGGCTTTAGACTTACCAATGTCCCTGTCCCCTTCCGTTCGCAAGAGCCTCCATTGGTGGTTGGTGCCCCAGAATCTGGAAAGAGGGAAACCCTTCAGTCCGGTTTCTTGGAAGGTGGTCACTACAGATGCCAGCCTCATCGGCTGGGGGGCAGTGCTGGAGCAATGGTCTCTCCAGGGCAGGTGGTCAGAAGCAGAAAAGGCCCTGCCCATCAATCTCTTAGAGATACGAGCAGCCCGGTATGCCCTAGTAGCATGGACATCCAAACTCCAGGGGTCCCCTGTCAGAATTCAATCAGACAATGCCACGGCAGTGGCATATATCAATCATCAGGGTGGCACAAAAAGTCGTGCAGCCCAGAAGGAAGCAAATTGCATCCTGGAGTGGGCAGAAAGATATGTCCCAGCCATATCCGCGGTTTTCATCCCAGGAGTGGAAAATTGGAGAGCGGACTTTCTAAGTCGCCAACAATTATGCCCGGGGGAATGGTCTCTTCACCCCGAGGTTTTCCAGGCAGTATGCCAGCGGTGGGGAACACCGGATGTAGATCTGCTAGCATCCAGATTCAACGCAAAGGTGGACAGGTTTGTGTCTCGCACAAGGGATCCCCTAGCTTGCGGCTCGGATGCCCTAGTGTTCCCTTGGGATCGGTTCAAGCTGATATATGCATTCCCACCGCCACAATTGTTACCGCGATTACTCCGCAGAATCAGGGTAGAAAAGAAACCAGTGATTCTGGTGGCTCCAGCGTGGCCCCGAAGGGCATGGTACGCGGAGATTGTAAAAATGTCAGTGAGGAGTCCTTGGACCCTCCCACTTCGTCCGGACCTGCTGTCGCAAGGACCGATATACCACCCTTCCTTACCAGCCCTAGGTTTGACGGCCTGGCTATTGAAGCCCACATTCTGAAAAAGAGAGGGCTCTCTAATTCTGTGGTATCTACCATGATCAATGCCAGGAAACCGGTATCCAGGCAGATCTATTATAGGATCTGGAAAGCGTACATTACGTGGTGTGAGACCAAGAAATGGCATCCACGTAAGTACATGATAGGGAGGATTCTGGACTTCCTACAGTGGGCTGTAGATAGGAAGCTGGCCTTGAGTACTATCAAGGGTCAGATTTCGGCCTTGTCAATATTTTTTCAAAGGCCCTTGGCTTCGCATTCACTAGTCAAAGCCTTTATACAAGGAGTGATGCGTATTAGCCCTCCGGTTAGTATTCCCATATGTCCTTGGGACTTAAACCTGGTTCTGTCGGTTCTACAGAAACAACCGTTTGAACCATTACAACACATTTCCTTGGTTCTTCTCACCAGGAAATTGGTTTTCTTAGTAGCCATTTGTTCGGCTAAAAGAGTGTCGGAATTAGCAGCTATGTCCTGTAAGGAGCCATATCTGGTTGTCCATAAGGACAGAGTAGTATTACGTCCTCATCCAGCCTTTCTTCCTAAGGTGGTATCGAGGTTTCATTTGAACCAAGATGTGGTTCTTCCTTCTTTTTTCCCCAAACCTAGCTCAGTAGAGGAAAAGTTATTACATTCTTTGGATGTGGTAAGAGCAGTTAAAGCTTATCTAAAAGCCACTGCTCAGATTCGCAGAACGGATTCTTTGTTTGTTCTGCCGGAAGGCCCCAGAAGGGGTCAGGCAGCATCAAAATCTACTTTAGCCAAGTGGATTCGACAGGTCATAATACAAGCCTATGGCTTGAGAAAGAGACCGCCTCCGTTCAAAGTTAGGGCGCACTCCACAAGAGCGGTTGGAACTTCATGGGCAGTGCATCACCAGGCCTCCCTGGCTCAAGTATGTAAGGCCGCAACATGGTCTTCGGTACACACGTTTACTAGATTCTATCAGGTAGACGTTAGAAGTCAGGAGGATGTCGCCTTTGGGTGCAGTGTGTTGCAGGCCGCAAAAGATCCTCATGCCTGATGGCGCCCAGCTTATGTACCCCCCCCTCATTTGGCATTGCTTTGGGACGTCCCATTAGTAATGACTAAGTCGCTCTGTGTCCCGTGATGTACGAAAAAGAAAAAGGGATTTTTATAACAGCTTACCTGTAAAATCCTTTTCTTGGAGTACATCACGGGACACAGAGCTCCCACCCCTCTTTTTGGGACACTTATTGCTTGGCTACAAAACTGAGGTGCTCCCGGGTGGGAGGGGCTTATATAGGGGAGGGTACTTCCGGTTTGGAATTGGCCAGTGCCAACACCTGAAGGTAAACTATATAACCCATTAGTAATGACTAAGTCGCTCTGTGTCCCGTGATGTACTCCAAGAAAAGGATTTTACAGGTAAGCTGTTATAAAAATCCCTTTATATATAGGTAACATGAAGTGTCTTATCTGTGTTAAACTGCATCATACAACCTAAATAAACAGTATTATTTAACTTATCCATGCTATTGTAGATATCGTATCTATCAAAACCTATCAAAAGTTATTATGAAAGAATTATAGATGCATAGGTCGAGTACATATTGGTATAGAGCTTGTGTAAGTAAGCAAAAATTATAAAAAAGTAAAAGAGAGAAAAAAGAAGTAAGGAGAGAGGGAGAAGGGAAAGAAAAAGACAAAGAGATGGTTCACAAGGTCGGTCCAGGCACCAGGGCACTGTACATTGTAGTTATTCAATATGTGGATGGATATGTGATTCCTTGAATCAGTTAATCAGTTACCATGGCAGAAGGACCGAATCATTCAAATTTTGGGGGTAAGTGGTACTTTATCCAAGGGCTCCATATTTTCTTGAATTTCGGGATTTGGTCACCATCTGTAGCAGACATTTTGGCATGAGACATTGCAGAATTCATTCTGTTTTTTGTTTCAGCCAAAACCAGTAATTGCGATTTCAATGCTTTAGCCATGGTTGGTTTTGCAGGCGTTGAATTTTGAACAAAAAGCTTCAATTGAGAAAATGTTAGGTAGTCTGTTAGGTAGTCTGGCTTCAAGTTATTTAATGCTGTGAAAGGGTCTGTGAAGGGGTCTGGTTGTATCGATGTTTGGAACATTTTAGAGCCTAATTCAAAAATCTCTTTCCAAAAAGATTGAGCTATTGGACATGTCCACCACGTATGCAGGTGTGTGCCTAAATCTGAACAGCCCCTGAAACAGGGCTGAGCGTATTTAGCCACTCTGGCAGGTACAAGGTACCAGCGGGTTAGGACTTTATAATTTGCTTCCATCGCCATAACATTGGGTGAGGAAGTTTTAGTAATTAACCATATCCCGAACCATTCTGCGTCATCCAGTTTTCGTCCCAGATCTTCCTCCCACTTCTGGACAGAGATTAGTTTGTCAGGCTAAGAATTAGCCAGAAGTTGCGTATAAAGAGATTATATCATTCCTTTAGCAAGTGGGTCTTTTTTACACATTGATTCGAAAGTGGAAAGGTGAGATAAAGGCGTTTCAACATTTATGAGAGGTGTAAAGAAATTTTTCAATTTGAAGATATCTGAATAGTTCTGACTGTGGTAAATCATAGCTTTCCCTAAGTTCTGGGAAGGATCAAAAGGATTTAGAAGTGACAAATTCATAAAGCGTTAGGAGTCTAGCGGTTGACCAGGCTTAAAATGATTTAGGGTATATCCAAGCCGAGTAAAAGTCAGGATTTTTGAGAAAGGCTAACAGGGGATTGTGTTGTGATTGTAACTGATGCTTAGTTTTAAGGCTGTCCCAAAGGGATATAAAATGTTTAGTTATGGGATTACGGAGTTCGCGACGGTCTTTGGGTTGAAGCCATAATAAGTTAGAAATTGAAAATGGGTCACATTCTGATGCTTCTATTAATACCCATAATGGGATTTCCTGCTTTGTGTGGTATTCGGAAAGACTGGCCAGGTGAGCGGCTTTGTAGTAGTTGGCAAAGTTGGGGAGACAGCTTTGTGTGTTTTAAACAGGATGCTCAACATGCAAATATAATGGGACAGCATGACTGAATGCATGAACATATACAAGTAGAAATGAGGTCCATAAATTGTGTCCAAATTTTTTTAGGTAATCATCTTTAATTTCACAGTAGATGGAAAAAATGTTTCCAAAACGTTCTAAACAGTAGCTCTAGAACAGAAATAACAATTTAATATTATGCCAAACTTACTGGGAGACACCTCTCTTCTCAATATTATTTTTATGTGAGTGAGGTTAAAATCTTCTAGGTCATCATACGTTTTTGTGATTACTCATGAATATGCAAACAGTTCGATACCAGGCTCTAAAAAAATAGAAAAAATTGCGCTACCAGTGAAGAATAAGTGTATACAAAAAGGAGCAGCTAGCATGGACAATAAGATAATATTGCTGTAAGGGTAGAAAAAGAAAACATGCAGCGCTAGGAGATAGGTTGTAACCGGAAGAAACCTGATGAAAATAACTGCAAAAAGTGACCTCCGGAACTCCCTCCACTCAAACTATACCGTGAAGAGTGCAGAAAAAATGTCATGTAGGTTATCATAAGTGTACCTAAAACATAAGTGAAAAAGATACCCAAGCTCCAAAAGAACTTGGGTAACAACCAATGAAGTGTCCTGTAAAAACAAAGTCTGTATTGGTCGTTGGTGGATGTGCCAAGTCAAATATAAACCGTGGACTGTCACTGTGGCAGATGATGTTACTTCAAAACATCCCAAGCATACTTGAAGTGTTATCCAGCATAAATAATAGGCTGATACGTAATGGGTACTCTTACCGTGAGTCAGATGTAAATGAGCATAAACGAAATCCCAGAACCAGGTACTCGAGAGGGGGTAACTTCAATCCAAGCTTCCAAGCATCGAAAGAGGCGTGTGCCCCAACGAACCTCCGGTGGTGGGTATCCCCTTAGGCCAGGTAGCATATGGGAAAAATGAAATAGCTCCACATAGTGAGAGTAACTCCAAAGTGTGGTAAAAAATAAACAGCCTTTATTGGCGTTTAAGCATCCAGAAAAAAATAGACAAAACATGTAGCCTTAATAGATACAAGTAAAAATAATCCTCGAGGTAAAATGTATAAAAAGCATGATGACAAAGGTAATAGCAGGCTAAAAACCCGACATGTTTCGAGTGATGGCTCTTCAACTGGGGTGTCAGCCTGCCAGCAATGTATCACGCTATATATGTGCTGTTAACTAACAATTGATGAGTAATCATGCAGGACAGCTGGAATCTAAGAACCACTACCCAAATGAGACAGACCGATACATCTGGGGTCAGTTACCTACACACAGATCACCTGTCATGCAGACTTACCCCCAATTGGTCGAACTGTGTAAATTGGAAGGGGGTGGCATCATAATATCGCGCCACCAATCATGTGTGATTCAGCCAATGTATGCCAGTCAGGCTAGTTGGGGCTGGCCATAGGTAAGACTCCATGCACATCGGCAGGTACAGGGAACACCCCCAGCTCACAAACCGCCACAGAGGCGCATTAACGATGTCCAACCAATGGGCGCAAACGCCGCTCTCTGACCAATGAGAACGCGGCGACCACTGATGACGTCACAGGGGTCGACGTGTACCAACCAACGTGGATGGAGCGCACATCTTCTGGCAATCAGTCATGTGACGACGCCCGTAGACAACGCGCGTCGTCACAGGCTCTGAACATTGGTTGGACAATTATTGATTTGTACATAACCTGGTCTTGTTAGAAATACTGCAGAGAGAGAGTTTACTCCCAGAAAATGATACAGGCCGAGATTAAAGGAATTGTAAAGTCTCTTTTTTTTTTTCAATAAAAATAACAAACATGTTATACTTACCTGCCATGTGTAGTGGATTTGCACAGAGCAGTCCAGATCCTACTCGCCTTGGGTCCCTCTTCGGTGCTCCTGGTCCCTTCCTCCTGTTGAATGCCTTCACAGCAAGCAGCTTGCTATGGGGGCACCCGAGCCGAGTCACAGCTCCCTGTGTCTATTCAGACACGAAGCTGCGGCCCGGCTCTGCCCCCTCTCTCCCCTGATTGGCTGACTGACTTTGTTTGACAGCAGTGGGAGCCAATGGCGCCACTGCTGTGTCTCAACCAATCAGGAGGGAGAGTCTCGGATAGGCGAGACCCTCATGGACATCGCTGGACAGAGATGGGGCTCAGGTAAGTGTTGGGGGGCTGAGGGGGGCTGCTGCACACAGAAGGCTTTTTATCTTAATGCATAGAATGACTTTACAACCCCTTTCAACTGAATTGTACAGGTCATACACGATTGGTTGTAACCATACAGCCATCTTTTCCCAAGTTGGATCTGGCCCATACAAGTGGAATTCTTTCACCCACCAATACTTTTGCTGATTTTGATTTAAAGATGTATACAAGAACAAACTACGCAATGGGCACCAGATGTACAAGGTGACTCCCAAGCTATTAATCATAATATTTACATTTTTTTGCTAATATAAATCCAGATAGAGCCCAGGTTTCATGACAGTAATGTTATGCAATATACAGTAGATGATTTATATAATCTCAAATGGAAGATGAATACATTTATGTAATTTTGACTGTGTTACAATTGAATTTCTTTGTCCATTTTGTTCCCCTGCCTTCATATAGGTAAATATAGGCAAATTTAGCTACATTTGGTGTCAAAGGTAACAAGCAATTAACAAAGGCCAAAATAAACCTTCTGAAATAAGGATCCAAGTACAAAAATGTCGGAGCCATTAGCAATGGGTCTATAATTTGACAGTAGTTTTAGGAAAAAAAATATTTTAATCTTTTTCAGGGCTGTTTTTTTTAAGGCCTTAGGGGACAGCAAAAGTAGCAGTTAGAGGGTTGAGACAAACCGCGTACTACTGACAGGTGCTTTTATTTATTTATGTAAAACCTTTATCTCAATAGAATATAAAAACTGTTCTTATAACTACTTAAAAAGTGTTTGCTGGAGGCTGGAGTTTGGCTTTGAATTGTTAGTCAAGCCCAGTAGCAAATCTGCTAGTGCATCCTACACTACCCTTTCCACAGTTTGGCAGTGCTGCTGTCCAAAGGTGTTTCCATTGTTCCTCGATCTACAATGGCAACACCCTAAGACAGGAAGTACGTTACTGGCCAGATCACCAGCTTAAAATAAAGGGGGGAAAAAACAACCTAAAAATGAAAACGAATGCAGCCACCACATTTAAGGATTGGTAAGCGGCAATATATTTATTCTTTGTTTTTGGGTTTAATACTCCTTTTAAAGTGTTACTAAACCCACAACAGTAACATCAGTCTGTATATGCAGTAAAGCATGCTTTTTATATTTACTGTGGAACCAAAGGGGTTAATCCTCTGCATTGTGTAAAAAGGCTGTTTGATCCTGTCTTCTCTGATCCCCCCTTCTTCCACAGTCCCCAATGCATCCCCTGATAAGACAGAGCTTTTGGAGTAACTCTACACATGCTCAGTTTGGTGTGTATTGCTAGAGAGTTTTTTTTTTATTTTCTTGGGAGGGTGCAAGTGATCAGCACAGGGCCAATCAGCACTGTCCAAACAGAGGATCAGGGGTCATGCAGCCTCATATGACAGCCAGAGTAGAATGAAAACTCCTCCCACAAGCTTTTTCCAGACACTGATAAAAGTCACAAAACTGCTGTATACTGCTGATGAGAAAAGGTATTTAGCAGTTTATATTTACTAAAATAATTGCATTTCTAATTCAATAATGTTTATTGAAGAATTTTAATGTTAACAACACACAAAGTATAAGATAATATACACAGTATCCGATATACATGTTTACATTTCAGAAATATTCATTACAGTGAAGTATCTATGCGATATGTCAAAGGTTTTTGGGCCAGATAGACCAACAATTGTCAAATTTTAAGCAGTTCAAAGAATTGATAGCAATCAGTCTTTCAAATGTGTAGTTCCTATGCACCGCTGTTTTCACGTCAGATAAATTTATGGCTTTGCTAGATTTCCAGTCACGTAGGATCAGTGCACGTGTTTCTAAAAGAATGTGTGTTATTACTGGTCTGAAGCTATAGTGGAAGTTGTCTATGTTTAGGTGTAAAAGGGCTAAAGCGGAGTCTGGGATCGTGATTATGCCCGTCAGAGATGAGATTAGTTGGAAAACTTTGTTCCAGAGGCTTTTAATATTTGGGCAGTTCCAGAACATATGTAGTAGATTCCCTGTTTGTCCACAATCTCTCCAAAAACTAGGTGACGCTCCTGGGAAATACTAGTATATAATAATACTAATGCTAGTCTGAACGGAGTATAGTGCCACCTGTTTGCCATTTTAATCACCAATTCCCAGTGTTTTACACAGTGGGAAGCTTTGTGTATTTCTTTAAATGCGTGTTTCCATTGATCTCCTGAAAAGGAATTACCTAGATCTACTTCCCACTTTGTCATAGCTACAGTTTTAGAAAAGGTTAGTTTATCATGTAGTGTGTTGTAGAAGAATGATATGCCTTTCGTATCTTGTTTGGCTGTGGAGAAGAATTGCCATACTTTACTCGGAAGTGCTACAGTTGGTGGTTTCATGGAGTGTAGGAGGTGTGTAATTTGCATACATTTGAACAGCTTGTCGTTCGTGAGGTGGTATTGTGTCATAATTTGGTTCACAGATTTGTGTCGTGTACCCTCATATAGGTCTGATAGGCATGTTATACCCTAGTCAGTCAGGTCTGCTACATTCAACAGTGGGATTTTGGCTTCTAACAGCTTCAGGGGTAATTTAAAGTTAACGTCCTGGATATCTTGGGGATTTTGTTCTAGGAAGAGCCTCCATGTCTTAATGGAAGTCTGCATTGGGGGCGATAGGATAGTCGTGTCCCATTGGGCCCATCTGTCTCCCAGAAGTAGTAGTGTTAAGTCTTTTGTCGGTGATACAGCTTTTTCTACTTCTACCCATAGTGGCACGTCAGTTTCCTGTAGCAAATATTTGATTTGATCTAGTCGTACCGCCCATAGGTAGTCATAAATGTCCACTAAGCCCGCCCCGCCTACTCGTTTGTGGGATAACAAATTGTTTCGTGAACATCTAGCTTTCTTTCCATTCCAGATATATTTCCAACCTAGATCTGATAGGCTCTTGAGATAATGGTGAGGAATATGAATTGACAGGGTGCAAAACACATATAATATTTGTGACAGTATCAAATAATTGCATTTCCATGTTCTGTGTACTGTGGGAGACTAGATATAGTGAATGCAAGCTCATGGGGTTAGTAAAACTTTACATGTATCTCCACATCACCAAATTGTGATAGCACCTTCTTTACAGTGCCTTGAAAAAGTATTCACACCCCTTGACATTTTCCACATTTTGTCATGTTACAACCAAAAATGTAAATGTATTTTATTGGGACTTTATGTGATAGACACACACAAAGTGGCACATAATAAATGGTTTTCAATTTTTTTTTACAAATAAATATCTGAAAACTGTGGCGTGCATTTGGATTCAGCCCCCTTTACTCTGATACCCCTAACTAAAATCTAGTGGATCCAATTGCCTTCAGAAGTCACCTAGCTAGTAAATAGAGTCCACCTGTGTGAAATTTAATCTTAGTATAAATACAGCTGTTCTATGAAGCCCTCAGAGGTTTGTTAGAGGACCTTAGTGAACAAACAGCTTCATGAAGGTCAAGGAACACACCAGACAGGGATAAAGTTGTGGAGAAGTTTAAATCAGGGTAAGGTTATAAATAAATATTCCAAGCTTTGAACATCTCACAGAGCACTGTTTAATCTATTATCTGAAAATGGAAAGAATATGGCACACCTGCAAACCTACCAAGACATGGTATGCACCTACAGGCCGGGCAAGGGGAGCATTAATCTAAGAAACAGCCAAGAGGTCCAAAGTAACTCTGGAGGAGCTGCAGAGATCCCCAGCTCAGGTGGGAGAATCTGTCCACAGGACAACTATTAGTCATGCACTCCACAAATCTGGTCTTTATAGAATAGGAAAGCCATTGTTAAAAGAAAGCCATAAGAAGGTCTAAATACAAATGCATGCCACACTTTTCACATATTTATGTGTAAAAAATAAATAAAAAACATTTATCATTTTCCTTCCACTTCACAATTATGTGCCACTTTGTGTTGGTCTATCACATACAATCCCATTAAAAACATATACCGGTTTGGTTGTAAGATGACAAAATGTGGAAAATGTCAAGGGTTATGAACACTTTTTCAAGGCACTGTATATGTGTTACATGTTCTCATTCACATAGCATAACTTAAAAGAAAATCCAATAGTTTAAGCTTTTTTGATGCATTTTTCTGGAAACTCTACTCTACTGAAAAATCCTACTAGTTCTCTTTGTTTATGAGGGGGCTGGGCAGCTGTGGTTTAAATAAATAACCCTGTCTTTACTGTGCAAGCAAATCTTCATTATGAGTTGTAAACTAGACATGTGTATTCATTTTCGTCTGAATGTATTTTCGTCGGAATTTCCTAACTCTATTAGTCCAAGATTATTCGACATAGAGAGAAAAGATTCAACATTATAGAGACATGAAGATTTGACATGACGGTGACAATAGCGATCTGTGTCTATCGAATTTGCAGTTGAATGTGCCTAACCTAACTCTATTAGTCCAAGATTATTCGACATTGAGAGAAAAGATTCGACATTATAGAGACATGAAGATTCGACGAAGCAGCTAAAAACATACGATCAATGCGAACGGACTTTCATGGTCAAATGCTCCGCCCATAGAAGAATTCTAATGTTGGTTGACTAGTAATAATAATTAATAAATATAATTATTACTAGTCATACAACATTAGAATTCTACTATAGCTTGTGGGCGGAGCATTCGACCGGAAATGTACGATTGCGTCGTACAGTTTAGCTGCTTCGTCAAATCTACTTAGAACGTTCGACAGACACCATAAGCCTTCAATTGACAGATACGACCTTAATTAATTAGGGTTTTCGGACTAATGCATTTTTTAACGAAACAAAATAAATAAAAATAAATTATGGGAGTAACTAAACAAATGTATTTTTCTGACGAAAACAAAATTCCGAAACAAAATATTTCAGTGTGCACATGTCTATTGTAAACTAGATTTGAACACTGTGGGGTTGTTTTACTAAAATTGGAGAGTGTAAAATATGGTGCAGCTGTGCTTGGTAGCCAATCAGCTTCTAAATTAAGCTTTGACAAAAAACCTGGAAGCTGATTGGATTCTATGCAGAGCTGCAGCAGATTTTGCACTCTCCAGTTTTAGTAAATCAATCCCTGTGTGTCCTAACAAAAAAAAAGAGTAAAGGTATAGAAGCTGGGCTTCTTCATTGTATGTTAAAGAAGACAAACTTAGGGCAGACTCACTCTCACATTTTTCAGAAATATATGCAGTCAGCCATGAGGCATTCTCGAGAGAAACATCTAAAAGGTAAGAAATATTAAAAGAGGGATGCTGTGTGAATGGGAGCACACAACAAACATATAATGGGATTTTCTCAAATTTGACTGCAAAGTGGAAATATGCTTTAAGTTCCCTTCTTCCCAGGTTCAAAATCCCAGGTTCAAAATCTATTTTGATTAAGCTACAGTATATTGCAGCAAACAGAGCATTTGGTCAGTACACATATATTAATGTAAAAGGTGTATTGTGTAATAAATAAGACCACCTATATGTGTTAGGGTAATTTGTAAAAATAAAAATCTGATTACTTTTCAGTAGCTGATCATGCAGAAACCACAATTATTTTAACAAAAATGTATTTCCGACTTTAATTGGCAAAGTAGGTTTGAAATGGAGTAGAGTGCTGTTATAGTCACAAATCATACTAGGATACTTAATATTCCATTTTGCTTTAAAAATACCTTCTGGGGAATATTAAAGTTTGCACGTGTACAGGTTTGAATTTAACCAGATATAGTCAATATGTAATTTAAATTGTTGATGTACGACTCAAATACAAATGTGGCCAACATACTCTCCAAGTATACATCAATTTACAAGTAGAACTGTTGATGGGTGGTCACACTAAAACAGATGTAGCTTGCAAAGGTTTTTAGGGTTGTCTATGGCCACACACTGATCCCCCATAGACTATTAATTTTTATAGCATCCTTTCTGTAAGAATGCACTTATACATGTATGCATGTGACCCATCTGGTAAAAAATATGCGTAAGATGACTTGTTTTTAAAATGTGATTACTTATTTGCTCTCCCTCTCTCTTTCTCCCTCTCTCTCTCTCTCTCTCTCTCTCTCTCTATATATATATATATATATATATATATATATTAATTATGTATTATAGTTAACAAGCTAGATGTGGTAGTACAGCATACCAATTTTTCAGCAAGTAGGGAATTATTATCAGTCATAATTGTAAAATAGCCTTCATTTAATTATGAAACTGAAATCCCTTTCTTCAAGTTCTTCTATCCATTAACATTACTGTTTCACATGGACAATATCCAGCACTTCTCATAAAACCAAAGTTATGTCAGTTATGTATTAAAATACATAAAGCTGTCATAACTTTCCTGAAAGTGAATTCTCACTGTTGGATGGAACCTGTTTACTACAAGAGTGGGCTAATTTATAGGTTTGCTACCACCTGCTCTTCCACTCAATCAAAAGACTAGAGGGACTATCTGTTACTGAGTGGGGAACTCGGGAGAGTTAAAATTCTTCCTGATCGTGATTCTGGCTACTGAAAGTCAATGTTTTGCCTTGTGATATATTTGAGGTTGGAATAAAGTTTCAGGTTGGCTTATTTCAAATTTTCTCAGTCTGCATGAAAAATATGCAGCAAATCAAAGCCAAATGAAAAGACTCTGATATAGTAACTTTTTTATAGTCCATGGTGTCTTTAGTGCTAACAGTCTTGAAATGTATTAGTGGGAAATACTAATTGTGGGAAAGAGTAGGATTTTTCCTGCTTTGCTTGTCATCTATATAATAAATGATTTTAATGTATTAAAGTATAACTGTAGTCCAATACAGCATTCAATTTAAAGCCAAAAGTCTTCAATTCAATTATAATGTACTTACTGGTTACATCATATTTCCACTAGTACTTTTAAAAATTAATAAACTTTTTGTTGCCACTGCACACCAGAGCAGAAGCAATCTTTGAGTTTCCATCTTGCCTCTCTTCCTGGTGTCAAATATGCCCAGCTATGTCTCATGAAAATGCCGGACATGCGCAAAAGACACCTCTCTACATAAGGTATAATGTTATGTGATTTGCATTGGTCAGGATAGAAAGCAGTGTTGATAGCCTGCCTTCATCTAACAACTGAATTTGTATTTAATTTTTCTGCCCAGCTCACCCCCACACAGTTATTACCTTTTGTTCCACTTGCCCATCCCTATTCGATTGTAAGCTCTCAGAAGCATGGCCCTGCTAGGCACTATACCAGGGATATGCAATTAGCGGACCTCCAGCTGTTGCCAAACTACAAGTCCCATGAGGCATAGCGAGATTCTGACAGCAGTAAGCATGACACCCAGAGGCAGAGGCATGATGGGACTTGTAGTTTGGCAACAGCTGGAGGTCCGCTAATTGCATATCCCTGCACTATACAGTATACAGTAAATCCTGAAAGTGATTGTAAAGCTTTGGTTTTTCTTTCTTAAAAATAACAAACATGTCATACTCACCTGCGCTGTGAAATGATTTTGCACAAAGCATCCCCAATCCTCCTTTTCTGGGGTCCCCTACTGGCACTCCTGTCTCCTCCCTCTGCCGAGTGCCCCCTTCGGAAGCCACTTTTCATGGGGGCACTTGTACAGGCTGTGAAAGACACCCAGGACAGAGGCTTTTGGAGGGGACTGAATGCTAGCCTCTTGCCTACTGACTATGGGCCCTGGCATTTGAGGGAGCTACAAGCATTTAGGAAGATGTTCTATTATGTAATGCAAAAGGACATTATTAAAAAGGCCATGATGGTCTCTGCCAGCTGATGTTGATGTCATCAGCAAACCACCTGTCTGGGGCCCCCTGCCATAATGTGTTTATTGTAAGTAGGTCTCCTGCTATTGTCTGAAGCTGTTCTGTGTTTATACTTATGTTAATGTATATTTTACCTTCTGAGCTTGGAGTCGGCAAGTCTGACCTGCAATGAGACATCTGAGTCATCCAGGTGTCTAATTAACGTAATGTTTAAAGTATATGTCAGTTGTTGTAATTATTTTCCTGTGTGCAGTTTGTATTGTTAGGGTAATGTGATCAGGAGGGGAGATTGTCCTTCTTAAGTGTATACAAGCCTGTATTCTTTGTCAAATAAACAGTTCTTATTCTGGTTTACTCCAACACTGGTGTTGCCTAGTTCTTGGGGTAACTATAGCCAGATTCACTGGTCTTGTTGTCATGGATATGCAGTAATGTTTGTCTGTCAGCTTACCTCCCTCTCCATGTGTTCACCTTAGAGGTCAGACACTCTCACCTGGCTGCTTTAATAATCTCTCCTCCCAGCATGGCTCCACCCCAGGCCCTATCAGAGAACTCTATATTAACCTGTGCACTGCAAGTCTGCCTTGCTGTTCAACGTTGTTTGTTAAGCATTGTGTGTTTGGGTTCCTGCTTGCCGTGTGCTACGTCTGTCTTTGTGTTAACGAAATTGGCTTATTCTCGACTATCCCTGTCTGCTTGTGACCTTGACCTTTGACTTGTCCTTTGTTTATCCTTGTCTGCTTGTTGCCCTGATCTTGGCTTATTTCCTCACTATCTCTTGTATCCTGAGCTGCTGCTTCCCCTCTATCCTCTATGCCCTACGGAGCGTGAGCTAGGGGACTCGGGAGGCCACGACCTTGATCCAGCTGCAGCTTAGGCCATCCTCACCACTAGAGGCTCTGGTGAACACCTGCTGGATCTTAGACTCTAGCTCCCTGTGGGATCCCTGTTGTGCTCCAGTGGATCGGCCTTCCTTAACCACCCAGTGTTTCATCAGCAGCAGTCAGCCATAGGGTTCACAACCTTGTGGTGCACTCCTGACCTACGGTGTGTATCTGTCATCTGGCAACTCAGGTGACCTGACAGTTTGATCAGCCATGGACCCGGCTGACGTGCCGCTTCCCGCAGATGATCCATTGCAGGGCATAGTCCGCAGACTTGAGACCCAGGAATCGAATCAGACTCAGGTGATGCGATTCCTCCAGGATCTGGCTTCCCGCTTCGAGCAGCTCCAGGCCTCCTTGGGAACCCCGAATCAGCAACCTCAAGTACAACCAGCGGCTGCACCTATCTCACCAGTCGCAGCCACACACTCACTACCACTGCCAGCTCCGTTCCGTTTCTCCGGGGACTCCAAGGCCTGTAGGGGGTTTCTCAGCCAATGCACTATTCATTTTGAGCTTCAGCCTCAAAACTTCCTGTCTGATCGGGCAAAGGTAGCCTATATCATTTCCCTCCTCTCCGGTGAAGCTTTAGCCTGGGCTGCCCCCTCTGTGGGAGAAGAATGATCCGGTGGTTTCCAGCCTGTCCGACTTCTTGAAGCTCTTTCGTAACATCTTCGAGGAGCCGGCTCGGGCTTCTTCAGTGGCTAGTGCTCTTTTACGTCTTCGCCAAGAATCTTGTTCAGTGGGACAATATGCTCTTCAGTTCCGTATTCTCACAGCTGAATTGAGCTGGAACAATGAGGCCCTGGTCGCTACCTTTTTACATGGCCTCTCTGACCGAGTGAAAGACGATTAGCGGGAAGAGCCATCCCCGCCGGTCTGGACGATGTAATTTCCTTGTGCAATCAGATCAACATTTGTTTTCAGGAGGGGTCCCTAGAAAAAAGACGCCAGCACTCCCTGGGCCGTAGCCAGTCTGAGCTCCCCTCCCTTCGTCCCGTGGAGCATCTTCTGCCTACTGAGGAACCTATGCAGCTTGGCTGGACCAGACAAACCCCCGAAGAACGTGCTAGGCGCAGAACTCTGGGCTTGTGCCTCTATTGTGGGGGCAAGGGTCATTTTCGTGACTCCTGCTTGCTTCCCGCGGGAAATGCTCGGGTCTAATACATTTGGAAGGTGGAGTATTGGACCCAGAAATATTACCTTCTCGTCTTCTTCTGCCGGTGTTCCTTCATGTAGGCACTTCTCCTCAATCGACCCTTGCATTTCTAGATTCCGGGGCTGCCAGCAATTTTATGGACTGGAGAACTGCTTCTTCTATGAAGCTTACCCTTTCACCCCTAACTACGCCATTGGTAGTCTCGGCAATTGATGGCACTGTTCTCCCAGGGGGCCCTATTCGCTTCCAGACGCTACCTATTAGGATGTCGGTAGGAATTCTCCACCAGGAGTGGATATCTTTTCTCATTCTGCCCAAGGCCTTTACCCCCATTGTATTGGGCCTTCCTTGGCTACAGCTCCACTCTCCACATGTGGACTGGGTCTCTGGGCAGATCCTGGCTTGGGGTCCCTCATGTTTCTCTTCATGTCTTCTCAAGGTGGCCCCCAAGGAGAGACTTCCGGTTGCTACCACATCTGTATCTTCTGATCTTCCCGCTGCATACAGCGATTACCGGGATGTGTTCTGTAAGAAATTAGCTGAGGTGCTTCCTCCCAACAGGTCTTTTGACTGTGCTATTGACCTTGTCTCCAGAGCAACTCTGCCCAGGGGTCGTACCTACTCTCTGTCCATCCCAGAGACCCAGGCCATGTCTGAGTATGTCGCAGAGAATTCAGAGAGAGGTTTCATCCGGAAATCCTCATCGCCTGCAGGGGCAGGGTTATTTTTCGTTGCCAAAAAGTATGGTACCTTGAGACCCTGCATCGACTATTGAGGTTTAAACGCGGTTACTATCAAAAATCGATACCCCTTACCCTTAATATCTGAGCTATTCGATAGGTTGAAGGGTGCCTCCATTTTCACCAAGTTGGATCTCAGAGGCGCGTACAATCTCATTCGAATACGGGATGGTAACGAATGGAAGACTGCATTTAACACTAGAGGCGGGCATTACGAATACCTGGTTATGCCTTTTGGTTTGTGTAATGCCCCAGCTGTGTTTCAAAACTTTGTCAATGAAATCTTCAGGGATCTGCTGTACCAGTTTGTTGTCATCTATCTGGATGACATTCTGATCTTTTTCGGAAAATCTGCTCGTCCACAGAAACCATGTCCGCACTGTACTTCAGTGTCACAGAGAGAATAATCTCTATGCCAAGCTGGCGAAATGTTCCTTTGAATGTTCTGAGGTCCTGTTTCTGGGATGCTTTGTCTCAAGTTTGGGTCTTCGTATGGATCCTGGGAAGGTCTTGGCCATTACCAACTGGCCTCTTCCTGCTAGCCTCAAGGCCACACAGCGCTTTCTTGGCTTCACAAATTATTATAGGCAGTTCATAAGGAATTACTCTTCCATTGCTGCGCCTATTATCGCTTTGACCAAGAAGGGTGCGAATGCCAAAGACTGGCCTCCCAAAGCTGTCTCTGCACTTCACGACCTGAAACAGGCCTTTGTTTCTGGACCTCTCTCGAGGAGACCAAATCCCGGGAATGTATTTTTTATTGAAGTGGACGCTTCTTCAATGGGGGTGAGAGCTGTGCTTCTTCAATTCTCTGAGAAGAGACGTTAACCATGTGCGTTCTTCTCCAAAAAAAAATCCCAGGCAGAGAGAAATTATGCCATCGGTGATCGGGAACTTCTCACAATTAAATTGGTGTTAGAGAAGTGGCGTTATCTCTTGGAGGGCTCCCCTCACTCCATAATGGTCTTTACTGATCACAAGAATTTACAGTACCTACAGAATGCTAAACGTCTGAATCCCAGACAGGCCAGGTAGAGTCTCTTCTTTTCCTGTTTTAATTTCACGATTACGTACAAACCTGGTTCCTGCAACGGTCGGGCTGATGCGCTCTCTAGGTCATTTGACACTTTGGACGAGGAGTCCACCCCTGAATCTGAGCCGATCATTCCAACCTCATGCATTGTTGCCCATTCTACCACCCTGGAGTAAAAAATTCCTCCTGGTAAGACCTTTGTCCCCACTGAGCTAAGATCCTTCGTTGGGGACATGATTCCAAGGTGGCAGGTCATGCTGGATTCCTCCGATCCTTCTTACTCATCAGTCATCACTACTGGTGGCCTAATCTCCGCTCAGATGTCAAAGACTATGTTAAGGCTTGTCATGTCTGTGCTCAGTCTAAATCCTCCACACAAGCTCCTGCTGGTCTCCTCATGCCCTTGCCCATTCCTAAGGAGCCCTGGGCTCACATTGCCATCGATTTTATCACCGATCTCCCACTGTCTGAGAATAATATGGTCATTTGGGTGGTAATCGATCGGTTCTCCAAGATGGCTCATTTTGTTCCTCTTCCTGGCCTTCCTTCTGCTCCTGCCTTGGTTCCCATTTTTATTCGAGGGGTGTTCAATTTACATCTCGTTTTTTGGAGAGCCTTTTGCAAATCCCTCAATATTGTCTTGGATTTTTCCTCTTCTTACCATCCTCAATCCAATGGACAGACTGAGAGGGTTAATCAGGAGTTAGAGGTCTTTCTTTGCACCTTAGTCTCTGCTCATCATGACGATTGGTCCTCTCTACTCCCGTGGGCAGAATTCTTTCATAACAATCATGTAAATACCAGTTCACAGAAGACACCCTTTTTCACAGTTTATAGAAAACACCCTCAACTTCCTCTTCCCATGACCTGTTCTCCAGATATTCCAGCTTTGGCTTCGGCTCAGGAGTCTTTCAATTCTGTTTGGGGTGACGTTCATGATTCCCTCCGGGCAGCTGCTGACAAATTTAAAGGCTTTGCCGACCGCCGCAGGCGTAAACCGCCTTCTCTTCAGCCAGGGGACAAAGTCTGGCATTCCACCAGGAACATCAAGCTCAGAGTTCCTTCTCTGAAGTTTGCCCCAAGATTCATTGGTCCGTACTCTATATCTACTAAACTGAATCCGGTTTGTTTCAAACTTCAGATTCCCAAAAGCCTTAAAATCGCTAACTCCTTCCATGTTGCCCTTCTGAAGACTTTAGTCCTCAATAAGTTCTCTCATCCTCTCCCTACCATGGCGCCGGTCTCTGAGGATAATCAGGAGTATGAGGTCAGTCAAATTCTGTATTCCCGACTCTGTAGAGGCGTTCTTCAGTACCTCGTTCTTTGGAAAGGGTTTGGTCCTGAGGAGAGGTCTTGGATCACTGCATCTTAGGTATTTGCACCTCGTCTGTTAAAGAAGTTTCATCTAAAGTTCCCCTCTAAACCCGGGCCCAGGCGGGGAAGGGGGAGGCCTCGTAAGAGGGAGGGTACTGGCATGGATATGCAGTAATGTTTGTCTGTCAGCTTACCTCCCTCTTCATGTGTTCACCTTAGAGGCCAGACACTCTCACCTGGCTGCTTTAATAATCTCTCCTCCCAGCATGGCTCCACCCCAGGCCCTGTCAGAGAACTCTATATTAACCTGTGCACTGCAAGTCTGCCTTGCTGATCAACGTTGTTTGTTAAGCATTGTTTGTTTGGGTTCCTGCTTGCCGTGTGCTACGTCTGTCTCTGTGTTAACGATATTGGCTTAATTTCGACTATCCCTGTCTGCTTGTGACCTTGACCTTTGGCTTGTCCTTTGTTTATCCTTGTCTGCTTGTCGCCCTGACCTTGGCTTATCTTCTCACTATCTCTTGTATCCTGAGCTGCTGCTTCCCCTCTATCCTCTATGCCCTACGGAGCGTGAGCTAGGGGACTCTGGGGGTTGCGACCTGGATCCAGCTGCAGCTTAGGCCATCCTCACCACTAGAGGCTCTGGTGAACACATGCTGGATCTTAGACTCCGCGTCCTAAGGAATCTTGGGCTCTAGCTCCCTGTGGGATCCCTGTTGTGCTCCAGTGGATCGGCCTTCCTTAACCACCCAGTGTTCCATCCGCAGCAGTCAGCCATAGGGTTCACTACCTTGTCGTGCACTCCTGACCTACGTTGTGCATCTGTCATCTGGCAACTCAGGTGACCTCACACTCGTGTTCCAGAGCTTGGGCAGCAACTTCTTGGCGGAGATATCCAGTCTGGGTGTCCGGAGTCTGTCACACAGGCTAGCTCGGGTATAGTGCCATTAAAAGGTTCTTTATCTTAATGCAGAGAATGCACTAAGGTAGGAAAAAAAAACCTTTTACCTTTACAATCACTTAAATAATTATAATTGCTGTGTGCAGTTTGCTGATACAGTGCATTCTAGCTCTGCACCACCATTACTAAAACTAGAAGTGAATAGAGTAATTGATGATAATGTGATTGGTTGCATGGGAGGGAAACCATTCTAACACTGCCATAATTAGAGTAGTGGCTACTGTCTAAAGGAAATGAGTGACTTCACCCTGGCAAAGTGACATTCTGGCAGTGCGTTACATTTACCCCTACAAAAACTTGCTGTTTGATATTTTAGGAAGATTTTATAACACCTTTGAAGCATGTAGACTATCAGCCTACAGTTCAGTTTTAAATAATTTTGAAATCCCTAGAATATTTAATATTTAGTATTACAAAACTCAGTCAGTTCATTCAGAGAGTTCATTCAGTTTACCTCCATCTTGTTTCTCTGTTCTCCACTGCCGTATAAATCCAGATTGCAGCTCACTGGGGCCCTGACAATGTCCTCCATCACATTTATAATTAGACTATCAGAGGTGATACACAGCAAGGGGCGTTCAGTGGGGATCACTTACGTTACTGACAAAAGAGCCTGGGTTAATGTTCTACACCAATGCCAGAACTACTCAGCAGGTAGGCTGTCCTGCCTGTATGTGTCTTAAAGCCTAATTTTCAGTTATGAGAGCAGTGACAATTTATAACACAGAATTCTATATATACCGTTAAAAGCTGAGCCTCAATAAAAAAAACGAAATACACATATTAAATATACTGTATGTCAGAATCTTTTACCTGCTAAATGATTTGTATTTCTGTCAGTTGGATCCCGGGATTTACACATATCTGCTACACATTTTCCTTTACAGGTCCCATTCCTACCTGCACCCTGTGACAGGACAGTAAAAGAAAAAGCATCACAGTGGTGAAATCATCTCTCTGCCACTCTGCTTTCTCCTTCTGCCAGCATGGTCCTGGCACTGCAGCACACTTGATTGGCTCCTTGTAGTGGTCCCTAACCCCTTGAGTTCTGCTGAACAGTAAATTACATGAGGCAGATATCAAGTCAAATTCAATTACTTATGCTGGTTACATAAAAACAATAACTCTAGGGTAAAGATGTATGCAGGGGCCCGACATCATCTGATGATGAAATGCGTAGGGGGGAGCTGGAACGTGTGACACAAATGCATGCATGGACGCAGCAGCCATTTTGTTGGTTGGAAATGCCAGTCGTTTTCCTTATGCATGTTTTTTACTATGAGCATGTGAATTTTACTCTACTACTTTATTTAAATTGCAATTTTCGGATGTCTGCGCAATGAGCATTATTTTGTTCGTGTTTAAGAGTACCATTGCTGTAGTGGGATCTTCTATTTGGCTTTCCTAGTGGCCGTTGGTGGAGCTCACTTCTGAAATTATATCCATATCTGTCTATCAGGATCAGTACAATCTGCTCTGGAGGAAGCAATTCTCTCGCAGTTAAGGATTGCTGAGATTACTATTGGGCTTACCTACTGTGCATACATCTTTACCCTAGGGTAAGATCAGTGTAATCCGGTGTTGGTGGCGGCTTTCATCTATCTACTATTACTCACTCCAGGATCATCAATTTAAATATCTTATGAACTTATGTTTGTTACATACAAACTTTATTTAGCAAAGCACTGCACCATTTCAATCAATTACTCTCTATTTTTTCCATCAATTTTGTGCTAGCTGCCCCATGTTAGGTTTTTGATTATAGGCCAAGCGCAATAGATTTGTGTTTTTAATTTATTTATATATGCCAAATATAAGTACATTTACAACGTAAAAAACCTTCACATTTGAATGCATTGCATACAGTAGGACGTGAAAACACAATAGAAACAGCTTGGTATGTTGTAATTTCTAGGAATGGTATATGTATAAATGTCACACTATAAATTGCTAGGGTAGTGGATTTATTGATGTACTGGTAAATGGGTGAGCTAAGTTAACCTTTGTACTCATATGCACCCTGGCCCATGTACTATGTTGATTTGATGGTGCTACATAAAAACAACTACTAACTATTTTGTGTTTGGCCCTCATAAATTCATGTGATAAGCTAGCTCTGTTCTTTTACTAACAAACACTGAATGAACCTACTATTCACCCAAAAGTCATTACTTCATAGTTATTATAATAGATTACAGCTATCCATAATAACTATGGAATACGTGACAAACATTGTTTCTCATGCCCTTGACTAAGTTTATTTGTTCATAGACTGAATGGAGACTCTCCCTAGCCCTTCCTTCTCTTTTAAACCTATCATGTTTATAGAGGACATAGCATTCTCTGATGCATAAACAAGAGTCCGCCTTATTTAGACTAAGCTAGTCCCAATAGCGCTAGTGTTTATTGTAATAGAGTTTTGTAGGTGTCATCTTAATTTGTTTCAGGTCAGCCCTTAGTTAAGCCTCCCAGATGTATCCCATCTTGGGAAGATAGCTGTCATATCCCATTAATAATACTTATGTTTCATCTAAGAAACACATAAGTCCTTTCTGTAGCTGTACAATGCAGTCAGTGTGTTAATTAAGATAAGTGCTTTGCTGCTGCTCTTAGAGAAGTTATAATGACTAGGAGGTTCTGATTATTAACTCTTAGATCCATCAACATCTGGTCTTTCTCAACTTTGCCTTCAAGTTTCGCACCTCATTTTTCACCATTTCAATGAAAGTTCAGTGTTTGTTTCATGACAGCTTTATGAGGGCTTTGCCGAAACTTCATGTATTACATTTAGGTAGTTGTGGAAGTACTGCTAGCCTTGGTTGAGGTTCAAGCTCTTCTAAATTAGTGACATTTAGAACTTGTCATGTGTTTCTCATTATCCATTCTAGACTTTTGTTAACATACAAGTCAGTATAGAATTCTTTATGATGTCATACCACACACTACAACAGTGTAATGTGTGATTAAACTTCAGTCCAACTTTCTTTGCAAGAGGACAGCCAGTTTTAAATAGCAATATTTTTATATGATGTTTCTCAATTATACAATTTAGAAAAGCATTTTTGGAAAGCTTATAGCTTGTGTTATATTTGTTGATCTTAAATTTTGTATCTGGTTCATAATACAAGAAAATGATCAGTCAATTATTAAACCTTTGTAAACTGTAAAACGCAGCTGCAAGATGTATTTTTATTTATTTTTTGTTACATTTGGGTTCTATTGGGTTTACTTTTTAATTGTGTACTTAGCACTTTCTCTACACACTTTATTCTTGCATGCTCAGAAGATAACATCAGCTGGCCTATTTTTACATCATCATTTCAAAGTTCTGTGTCTGCATTAAGTCTAGTCTAGTTCTACATATGCAATATTTACTCGCTCAATAGAACGGCTAAAATCACAAGTGATTTGATGCTGTGAACAGCACACAATCAGAAAGCCTAGGTCACTTTAACTAAAGATCGCAATATACATTTTTGAAGGAACATTCATACAAATATTTGTGTAAACATTTGTACAAAAATTCTCTGGACATTCAGAGACATGAAAACTGTTGTTCAACAGTACCTCAAGAAATGTTTGCGTTTAACATTCTATTAGTGTAGTGAATTAACTTTCCATTCCTAAAGGAAAACCAAATACACTGTTAGAAATCTGTTGGTTCAAGAAAAACTTTATATATTGCAAATTTTCTTGTTACTGCAGTTAAAAATGAACATTGATTTGACCCCACTAACAATTAGAAAATTGAACTGAACGTCAATTTAACCCCACTAACAATTAGAATATTGAACAAACATTCCTAAAATAAAAACGTTCAACCAAAATTCTATCAATATGTGACCAGCTAAACTATTGCCTGATAAGGCAGAAAAATATGCATCTATTTCGATGAACAGCAAGGCAATAATAAACAGGAGTGGTGAGAAGAATTTGTGAAAAAAATGATTATTATTATTATTATTATAATACAGTATTTATATTGCGTCAATAGTTAATGCAGCACTTTACAATATAAAAGAGAGACAGGACAGTTACAATACAATAAAATACAAGAGGGTTAAAGCGGAGCTCCACCCTAAAGTGGAACTTCCGCTCATTGGAACCCTCCCCCCCTCCGGTGTCATATTTGGCACCTTTCAGGGGGGAGGGGGGTGCAGATACCTGTCTAAGACAGGTATTTGCACCCACTTCCGGGAGTCCTCTCTACGGTATTCTGTGGGTAGTACGTCACTTCCCACAGAATACCCATTGTGTTCTGGGAGACACTCGGCTCCCAGAACACAACAGGGACCAGTGAGAACGGCACAGCGTGACTTGCGCATGCGCCGTAGGGAACCGGGCAGTGAAGCAGTGAAGGCTTCACTTCCTGGTTCCCTCACCGAGGATGGCGGTGGGGGCAGCAGAGTGACGAGCGATTGCTCGTCTTCTGCTGCCGACGTCGCTGGACTCCAGGACAAGTAAGTGTCCTAATATTAAAAGTCAGCAGCTGCAGTATTTGTAGCTGCTGGCTTTTATTTTATTTATTTTTCGGCGGAGCTCCGCTTTAAGAGGGCCCTGCTCATAAGAGCTTACAATCTAATAGGGTGGGACAAGTGGTACAAAAAGTTGTAGCTGTGGCGGATGAGCTGATGGAAGTGATAAAAGATTATTTGGAGATGTGATAGGCTTACTTAAAGAGATGGGTTTTCAGGGATTACCTAAAAGCAGCCAGAGTAGGAGATAGCCAGACAGATTGAGGTAGAGAGTTTCAGAAGATTGGAGAGGCTCTGAAGAAGTCCTGGAGACGAGCATATGAGGAGGAGATAAGGGACCTTTAAGGAAGGAGGTCTTGAGAGGAGCGGAGAGGACAGTTTGGGTGATATTTGGAGACAAGATTGGTGATGTAGCTTGGGGCAGAGTTGTAAATGGTTTTGTATGTTGTTGTTAGTATTTTGAGTGTAATGGGCAATCAGAAGCCAGTGTAGGGATTATTATAGTTGGGCAGCTTCATTTATATATTTCTCCAAGAGCTCCTTTGATGTAGAACTGCAACAAAATAAAACCTTTCCCAGACCAATTCTTAGGCCTCATTCACATGGGCCATACATAACTGTACCCCCATAGAAGGCCATGTTTATCCACACAAGGACGCACAGGTGTTCCATGCATTCCCGTGCAGGCAGTCCCATTGCTGTCAGTTGGGATACAGTGGCTTCATGGACACAGCCACTGCTCCCAATGTGACATCCGTGAGGGTACAAGGCTCTTCACAGGGGTGTGGTTATGGATGCCCTGTGTGAACAAGGCCTTAACTGTGTATGTGTATTGAGTGATTTTCTTTCTCTTTTTAATGATCATCTCCAGTGCTAATTCTCTTTCTGTGCAAAATCGTCTCAATATTCTGCCCAGGATTGCAGGTTCAGCAGTTACAAATAAACATAAAACCTTTTGCATACACTTTCCTAACTAATAGGCAGCCTGATCTGTGCCTGATCTTGTTGCTAATTTGCTTGATACATGTCCCTCAATGTGCTACCACCCATTCAGTGTTTACAGAGGCTTGCACACTGCTTGCCATAAGCCCCCTATAGTTAAGTACACCCTTCATGCAATACCAAAGGCTTCCATTCATCCTGTAGTTGGAATTATGCTCAAAAGAAACATTTGTGTACAACACAAGTGATGTAGTGTGCTAACACATATTAATATTAAAGCTGTTATTAAAAAGGGGATGAAATAATTTTGCATAGTAATCATCTATATTTTAAAGCCAATATGAACCTATGAATTTAATTTCCAAATATTTGACTTCATTTTCTTTAATTGCCTTACACTGCAGTAATATATTCTCACGTTGCTTAATCAACATAGGATTTATATGTTGCTACAACATTAAAAACCCTAGCATATGACAATATGTTGACTGTGACTCCAAGACTGTAATCCCCAGTAATAAAATTTCTGTGGAAATTTCAGGGTTATGTTTATGTAATAATAATATATATAATAGTTACTGGCAGAGGCCACCAGGTTGTTTGGATACAGATAACTAAAAGCAGATTGGATTTGGTTTTATAGCCTATCATGTAAAATGGAGAAATATAATTTCTTTGTATGTTTACGGGAGGGTAACCATGTTGTTTTTTTCAGCTAACGTTTCGTTACTAGATTAGACAACCAGTTAGGCGTACAATATTTATTTTTCTAACCTCACCTATTTTCCTTTAGGGAGGCAGGACACAATGCATAAAGGAGGTCTGCCCTATTCTGTCATGCCCCCAGCATCTCAGTCATGTTCCTACTGGACAGTGTTGCCCAAAATGTATAGGTGAGTGAACATATTTTATATTTTTTATATGCCTGCATGGAATTAAAGGTTCATGTTGGGCCCCACAAATTTATTTAATATATGATAACTCTCATGTATAACCACAGATAACGGGAAGAGTGGAAGTACATCTGAAGAGATATTTACTGATTAATTGGGTTGAGGAACACCTGCATTTTGTTGCCTGCATTCTCCTGTTTTTTATTTTGTTTTATTTTTTTTACACATGATGCCCATTGAACCAGGCCAAACAGGCACATGGCCTTGTTTTATGCTTAAAGAGGAGGTCCACCCTATTTTTTTTTTAAAAGCCAGCAGCTACAAATACTGCAGCTGCTGACTTTAAAAAAATGGACACCTACCTGTCCAGCGCACCCGCGATGTCGGCAGACGAGGCTGAGCAATCGCTCGATACTCCGATGCTGCCGCCGCCATCCCAGGTGAGGGAATCAGGAAGTGAAGCCTTGCGGCTTCACTGCCCGGTTCCCTACTGCGCATGCGCGAGTAGCGCGGCGCACCGTCACTGGTCCCGGCTCTCTCCTGGGAACAGTGTGTTTCCCAGGAGACAGCGGGGGGTGACGCAAAGGGGTGTGACTCCTGAGGGAGTCAATACCTGGAAGTGGTGCAAATACCTGTTTTACACAGTTATCTGCCCCCTCCCCCCTGAAAGGTGCCAAATGTGTCACCGGAGGGGGGGAGGGTTCCAAAAAGCGGAAGTTCCATTTTTGGGTGGAACTCCACTTTAAATCTAGGCATATTTTGCTGCTTCTGGGTTCTGTTATATACAGTCAGTTGGATTGACACAATTGTTCTCTTTTACATTATGCTGTTCAGACTGTGACTGCCCCACTGGACCTTCAGTACTTTCTTAACTTTAAGTGTAGCTTGACATTAACCCTTTTTCTACCTTTATTAAAAGAAAAATGGCTAAGACGTTGAGTAAAGCAAAACCAAAGTGATTATAAAGCTTTCACAGAGACCTAGGCATCACTCAGACGAACATGCTGACATCTTTCAAGGGACAATCCCTCTTCCTCCCACTTTGCTTTGCGTCAGAATGTACTTTTAAGTGATGCCATTTGGATTTTTTTAAGTACTGAGGCAGATCTTAGTCTCAGCAATTCCTTAATGATATGGTGTCAGTACTTTGGATGAATCTTTTCCACCTTTGTACGTCCATCAATGGTAGATTGGTGGCCTATTATTTACCCAGTGTTTTATATAAACGGCAATAGATAAATATTCATTGGGCAGCCGATCCACCCAGAAAATGCTTTGTACTGAGCTGTCATTAGATAGTTCAGTACACAGAGACGCTGTAACATTCCAATCCAAAGGGCAGGGTACCATGTGATCACTGTGACTGGTCATCACAATGATCATATGGTACTGTTTAGAGTGCTGATCCCTCCTCTTCCCCTTACAACAGGGGATGAAGAGAAATTAAGTATTTATGAATAGGGACAGAATGAATAAATCTGCAGATGCAAATTTGTTTCTTCTGTTTCGCTGAAACAGGGGTCATTTTTATTCTCCCTTTCATGCCCCCCCCCCCCCACTACACATACTAGCTCCATGTTGTCTCCATGTAACCTATATATTAAGTCTTTCATCTCCCTTATTCAGCACATCTAAATTTTAACCCCTTCATCTCCATATTGCCACTGCATGTGACTAGTATGTTAACCCCTTCACTTCCTCTGTGTATGGGCTGTACTGTATAATAACTAGTGCACCATTCTCAAGTTCTGTGTTTGATCCCCTCAGTACCAACATGTTTCTTTATTTCTACAAATATATATATTATTATTATTATTTTTTTAATACTAACAAAACATTCTCAGATAACAATATACACACTTCAAATGTGAATTTATTTTTAATTTTTGATAGAAGGTTTAAAACTTCTGGTAGGTTTTTATTGCTGTCTGTGTCTCTTTCAGGAAGATTCACTCTCTCTCTGTTTTTCTGGGTGACCAATATCACTGTAACTGAAAGTGTCAATCTTAAGCATATTTTATAATAAGATAGCTACTAGAAATGCCTAATATGAAAGATCTTGAGCAATGTCATTAACCCCTTTGCGCCTAAGGGTTAAACAAATTTTAATGCCTAAGCCCAATTTTGCAACTTTGACATGTGTTGGTAAAACCGTACATATCATCACTACTTTGTGCATCCAGGTGGATTATACCTTGTGTTGGGCTTTCATTGGGCTTTTCATTTGGTGGTAAATAGTTACGGATATCTCCTTTTTTTAATTATTATTATTTATGGAAAACTGGCCCAAAATTGTTTTTCTAAATTTAACTTTATATTCCTTGCTACTACCAATGAACAACTCAAAATAAATTCTCCCGCTCCTATACCACATATGTGTATGTTAGTTTTTGTTTGTACCCATAGTACAGCCCAGAAACAATAGTGCGTACTTTGCTTTTTTTTTTTAAATCCTACCTAAAACACACTGACACTAACACTGATACTAATAATAAAAAAAAATCCCGCCCAAACCCTAACCCTGGGGCTGACCTGGATCAAACTTTTTTTTATTTTTATTTTTTATTAATATTATTATTATTTTTTTTTTTATACACACCCTTTTTCTTCTATCTCTGCAAGGACAGAGAAAGATACAAAGTATCTGTCTCGTCTATTCACAGAGACAGAAGACACGGGGCGGGCTTTACAATGACTGAGCACTGTGATAGCCAATAAGAGGGTCTCACAGCGTTCAAGTGATCCAGACTCGGACGTTCCTGGTCCCAATCATTAGAACAGGGCCCGGGGCTCTCGGTGGGTCTCCCAGCACAAAGGGAGATACGCAAATGTGCAGCCCCATGGAAAAAAAGCCCAGTGCAGTGAGGCCGCATATTTGCGTACTGTCGGTGTGAAAGGGTTAATGTTCTGATGTGAAATTGGTACTGGGGCAGTCAGATTTGTTGCAACCAATAAGAAGATAAAGAACATTTAAAGGTGTCAGGTACAATTCCTGAGTTTGCCTTCCGTCTATATAGCAATAGAACATTTTCTGGCCATATATGGATCTAATTATTTTCAAAACTTTGATTTATATTCCCTTCACTCAGCATTTAAGCCCCGTGGTCAGTGTATTTTGGGCAATCTCTCCATTAAAAAACCTATGTAATTTAAGTTATTTCTTCATCTCTGATTTATCATCATACATTAATGGGAAATGTTATATTTTACAAAAATCCCACCACTACCTTTATATACATGTTTTAACTACATAGACATATTAATATAATATTATTGTTAAACATTTTTGTTAAAGCTTAACTCCGGGGAAATTAAAAAAACGAACCTTGCAGTGGGCTCAAGAGTTAAATGCTTGTTTTTGCCTATCTTACCATTAAAAAGCCGTTTTACTTACCCTATTAATTGCTCCCAAGACTTCAACTTTAAACAGCAAAGGGAATTGAACAGAAATGTTGATTTTAGCTCTGAATGACAGTATACCTGCTGTGCAACATATTTCTCTAGGTATATCGTTTTATAGAGGTATTTTGTAAGAAAGCTTTATGGACTGTGTCACTCTTTAAGTAAGGACCATATATGGTATTGTTGCTTATTCATGGTCAATTTACAACTTGTCTTTTAGAAAGTTTATTTTATTTACATAAAAGCTTCACACAACGATTCCTAAAAATAAATATCACATAATCACATTGGGCTGATCTAGTGCTACTAATTAACTTATATTGTAGTAATATGACATGCCATTTATAAACTGGATCACAGACCTGAATAACAAACATTGATACTAACATCACTGAAGATTACCGTCTACGAGTCAATGTCAAACAGACTTACTGATAAGAATAAATAATCTATATGAGATCTGATCCTTGTAAATACTCTGTGTGTGTTTTATGAACATTTCTTTCCTATCCTTGTGTTTGTCTTGTAATTTACAAGCTGTTGAGAAATACAAATACTGTATAGTGGAATGGACTCGTATTTGCATTCTGTAAAGTTTTAGAATTCTTTTCAAGATAAAAAAAACAGGGGCACCAACATTTTATGGACCAGTGTTTCTTTGTTTTAATTTTGAAACACTGTTTTGAAATAATGAATCATATATACTGTATCTGTCAAATGAATAGTATCCCTAAACTTAGTGGACCGTTAATGGTCAAATATAAACTGACTCATATGAGTTTAACAAATGTTTATTTAAAGGTTACTTTATATCAATCACACATATTTTACAGTGCAGTTTGTTATGTTCTTTAAAGTAAATGTAATCCTAATGACGAACTTCCCTTGTTTTCTCCATTTTGACATTTAAATATATGGTTGAAAACATTTTTCATATACATTTGAAAAAGTGTAAATAAATATACTGTATGAATTATTGATCATGACAGAAATCTACTGAGCTGATCGTGTTCTGTGCGCTCTGCCTGTGCTACACTGTTATTATTTAGATATTGTCCCAGTTCTCTATGTGGGCGTCAGATCATATCACCCTTATCTCATGAAGAAGAGAAGAGGGGGAGATGTCTGTAGTCCATATCAGAAGAGCATCCCAGGAGGACAAGGCTGGAGCGTTGTCACCCTTGAACAGGATTGCAAGCTGGAACTAAAGGAATAAAAGCCTAAAGCAGCTACCACATCTAGTTTACAAATGGTTTATTGAAAAATAAGTCTCAATACAATTTTAACTGTACATTAGTAGGAGGTACATACACAAAGAAGGGTGCAAAAAATATCAGCATATTTTATAAGTAGCAGTGATATAAGAGGGAGGGATACAAACATTGGGATGTATAATTAAATCAGTTATAAGATCTTAATCCTTCTATAATGTCTTATGGAGTTGTTTGATGAGGAAAAAAAATATATAAAAAATATTCAACAGTAGTATCATGTAGTCCCATTAATTAACAGAGATAGATCCCAAGGTTTCCATTTTTTATCATATGTGTCCATAGTATCGAATAAAGTGTGATGGATATGTTCTGATAGCTTGATGGCCAGCATGCGATTCATAATTTGAGACCATGGCACAGTAGAAGAATGCCAGTTAAGAGCTATAGCCCAGTGTATTGAGCTGAACAATGTGTGTATTAGCCCAGTATGTGCTATAGAAATATCAGGAATGGGATAGAAAAGGAGGCACATTTTAGATGTCAGTTCAATTCTTCTACCTGTTATTTGTTCTATTTTGTTTTTAGTTTGTTGCCATGTAGTTTTAAGGTGTGTACAATCCCAGAATGTGTGTATAAGGGAACCCTGTGCTGGGCATCCTCTAAAGCATAGGGGAGAGGTTGTTGGATAAAATGAGTTGATTCTGTCTGGGGTGAGGTACCACCTATGCTGAAGTTTGATGGCGGATTCTCTGATGAAGGCTGTCTTGGTGTATTTTCGTAAATTGTTGATCATAATGTCCCATTGTTCTATAGAGAAGGATTCATTCAAGTCTGCTTCCCACTGGGACATCTGACGTGTTTTATCTGGTGTGTTGTGTTCATTTAAGTTTTTCTAAATTCTAGATATTAACCCCCTATCACGAGGTGAGGTAAGACAGATTTGTTCAAATATCGTGAAAGGTGTTTGGAGGGTGAGTGAGAAGTATTTTTGGTAGAAAAGTTTGATGTTGTTGTAGTCAGAAAGTTCAGTTTCTGTGAGTTTATATTCTGTTTGCAAATCTGAGAATGTACGAAATGAGTTATTTTTTGTGAGTGATTTTAGGTTGGATAGTTTGAGGAGTTGCCATATAGAATATTGGTTTGAGTTTAGGTCGGGGGGGGGGGGTAAAAAGGGGGTCCCCTATGAAAGAGGCTAGGGGAGGAGTCTCTGATGAGATGTTAAATTTATGCTTTTGTCTATGCCATAATAGTAAGTTTTGGTGTACTACTTTGTTGAGGTGGCCAATTCTTTGAGTTTTGATGGATTTGGACCAAGGAAGGCCCTGAAGGTGGTACGGCAGGACGGATTGTTACTCGAATAATAACCACGGTATATGGCTCGACGGTGCATACCATTGTGCGTGTTAGTATATCTAGCTGAAAGATAATATAACCATAGGTTGGGTATACTCAGCCCTCCTTTCGATTGAGGTCTGAACATCAATGCATATCCAAATCAAGATTTTTTATTTTGCCATATGAACTTGTTTATCTGACGTCCTGGGAGATCCCATCTGTGGACATCATATTACTATGGGCAGGTAGGGAAGTGGTTAAAATAAAATCCTCAAAAGAATAGAAATGAAAGGCAAAACATTTGAGTATGAATATAAGAAACATTATAAATACCCTTTTTTAAAAGTGATCACATGGCTTCTGTTTTCAGCTGCATAAGAGCTGGGGAAGGAGAAGCTGCAGAACACTGAGCTTCCCAGTGAAAGGCTGTGCTGGGGGAATGTACCAGGATAAGTCTGATCATTTGAGAAAAGCAGGCTGAGTACCCAGCAAAGCTAGAGAGTTGACCACGCTGTGCTTTCATGCCTAGTGTGGTCAGTATTTAATAGGAAACCAGAGTGACTGGAAGGGACACCAGGGATTTCACACAAAGGAAGCAATACAAAGAGAACAGGATAAGTTTTCATACAAGTACATGGTACAGCAGGCACATATCTCAAATAAGAATTGTAGGGTTTACATACACTTTTAATATCCCATTTGCCTTTAGTAAATAAATACCCCTGAATCTAAGGAAGATAGCACTGGAGAGGAGGTGAGTATTGCAATGAGACCTTTTTTCTTAGCTGGTGAGGGACTACAAAAAAAAAACTTTGGTGTTTATTTCTCAGTTATCCAAATATGTAAAGGACTAAATCACTTTCTTGAATTCTACATGATTGAGCATTAGAGAATATTAATTTTGCTTCATAAATATTATCTACTGTTTTAGTAAATCAACACCTTTAAATCTGTTACACAGTGTGTTTGATTTTTTTTTTTTTTTCATTCAACAGAAAACAGTTCTTTGAACTTCACAGTCCAAATGGCCTTGAATTATGGCATTCTCTCATGCACATCTGTAATGATTCTTGTGATTTATGGATATGGTTTAATAGTTGCAGTTAAGATTTGGTTTGTTTGGAAACAGGGGTTAACGATTTATCTTAAAGCTGTGTACAAGCTTTTACTTTCTTGTTTAACACCTATTTTTGATTTCTTTGTGGCATTGTTTTTAAATTGCTTGGTTTATTTGTTTTGGCTGATTTTGTTGGTGGTCTTCTCTTGATATAGTACTTCAGGTACAAACTGTGGAATTCAGTTATGCACATAATGCTTTCATTTTTTTTTTTTTTAGTTCTTGTCTACAGAATAACTTGCAGTTTTGCAAGTTAAATACCATGACCAACTAACACCCACTGGTAGCCTCTAACCATTACAAGCAAACCCATTACATACAAAGAAAACAGCTTCTTTATCACGTTGCCTAGGAATCAGTACAATGCAGCATAACAGAAATTGGGGTTTATTTGCTAAAACTGGAGAGTGCAAAAAATGGTGGCTGATTGATTCCTCTGCAGCGCTGCACCAGATTTTGCGCTCTTCGGTTTTAGGTTTTAGTAAATCAACCCCATTGTGTCTAACCATGTCCCAATTCGGGGCTAAAGGTCGGTGTAAGATACAAAGCTGTGGCATGTGAACAGTGCCCAAACCTCTATAGAGTGGACAGTTCTAAAAAAGTAAAGCATTGTAATTATTAAGTAGCTCAAAAAAGCTTAATGTAGATCCTTTGAAGCAAATCTGAAAGTTATCACAAGATTTATCTAGTCTCCACTCGTTTGGCAAAAATATACCTGGCTTACCCACCACAAGGATCCAAGCATTTTGAAATAGGATTTTTGCTTTGCTACATCGGGTCTTGGGAGTCCCCAAGTCTCTACAGATTGCATTGCTCAATATACTAGTGGATAAAGTTTCCAAAAGCTTGCAATGCTTAATTTTATATATCCCTCTAGGGACTAAAATAACACTAGCCCGCTCCTGCAATAGCCTACTGTAACCCTGACTGCCGCAAAGCAAAACATTTCTTGTATAATGCTCCGGAAACATATAGTTAGCATTCTACAGGATACGGTTCCAAAGTTTAAACTTACCTGGGAGCCCTGGGCATGGCACATGTACATTTCTCTTCTTTAGTATTTTGGAGTGCTTTTTCAGGGCTGGCTGGACGACTGGTACGCATTAACCTGTTACTGCTCTAAGCTCTTCTGTCTCTTTTTTTTTTCTTTTTGTCTCTTCGTATTTTTTCCTCGGTTTCTGTATACATTGCATAATTAACTTGGGAGCCAATATAACCCTTCAGGGCTAGGGTCCTTTCTCAAGCTCTTTTACTGTGGCAGGCCTTGGTGGGCTGGTTGCCTTTGGTCTCTATGTAATTTCTATGGTATCCTCAGATTTATGATAAAGAACATTTCACATACTGCGAATGTTGTGATTTTTTTCTTTTTTTTTCTTGTATGTCTCCCCTGTAATAAGTCTCAGACCTATCTGAATGTACTTTACCATGGTTTGATGCTTTGTATGCTGCCTTGATATCTATATTGCATATTACTTCCTTTAATAAAAAAAGAATGAACGTAAAAAAAATATGTAGATCCTAATAGATAAAGTTATTCCTTGAAGCATTACCGCTTTGGAAATGTAATTTGTTTATTGGACAACACCAAGAGAGCCCTAAATCTTAGGGTGCTCTGAAATGAAAATCGTAACTAGAACCTACATGGTCACTGTAAGGCCTGCCCTTCCGATTGGCCAAAAAATGGGATAGGTGGCCTCCCTAGCCCATAGTTTGGGACAGTTGGCATGTAGGCAACCATGCAGGCTCTGGTTGCAAAATTATTTATAGAGCATCTTGACAACTAAGCTTCTGGGGGAAAGAAGTTATGAAAGTGGGCAACAGGAAGGTGCCTACTGTTCAGCACTTTAGACAGCGTATAAAGACAAAAGTCAAGGGGTTTGCTTTAAAGAGACTTAAAAACATTAGTAAAGAAATGTACAAATTAGCCTATAAATAAAAGAGAAAATACTTACCTTTCCTTTTGCCTGTGCTGCCGAACACTGCTCAAATTTTTCCCCAAAGTCCTCCTGCTTAACTTTACATCACTACTGTGTCCTGTTGTGATGTGGAGGTCAGCGGGAGGATTCACGGTACATATGTATTTTTAGGATTTTTGTGTGGCAAAGTATTTTTAAATTCCTAAACATAGAGTAAAACAACAGCAACATAAGAAAACATTTCCAGGGAACAATGAGCATGCATAGAGTAAAATCTTCCTAGTTGTCAGATATTCACTATCAAGGACCCAAAACATTAGACTGAAGAAAAGCAATGCAGCTACTAGAACAGCAGCATATAAAAGCTGCATTTGCTGTTTACTTTATAGAAAATCTGAAGGATGTCATTGCTAAACTCTCCTTTTGATCATTCCATGGCTGTAATGCAAGTCAGGATGGCAGCCGTGTGATCTGCATCTTTTAAAGCACGTTATAGAATATTTTTCAGAGCTTATAGGTTTCCTTTAAAGTATAGCACTTTCAGGGCTAATATTAATGTAACCGTGCTGAAAAAAAAAAGAAAGAAGGTCTTATAGGAGAAATAATACAGACTAAATTGTTTGCCTTTCATGTGGCTTTTTAAACCACATTGCTAATGTTTTGGACTGGATTTTATTAGAGAATATTTTTTGCTTGCACTGTATTATTAAAACGATTTTTAAACTTATTTTAGGCCAAAGAAAAGTGTTTGACCTGCCTTCTGGCAGTTGCCTGTTTCGAAGTGATGTCTACGACAACCATTCCAGTTTTATGTACGACAGCTGTACAACGTGCACCTGCAGGGTAAGTAAAGCACCTGCAACCATATATGAGCTTTCCCTCTGGATCCCTTTCTCACATCTGTCACTTATCCAGATATACAAAAGGCAAGTAATACACTGAACCTGTGAGTGACATCTGATTACTGTGTTTAATTTGTGATTATAACTGGGATTTTATTGTGTCATATACTCAATACTTATATTTTATGATTTGGTCGAATGTGGACCAAATGAAATGGCACTATGTCAGTCGGAAAGCTAGCTTTTTAGGGAATGAATACTGGCACACTCATCTTAAAAACATTATGGCTGTGGAAAACTTGTGTCTGTTTTTTCAAAAGTGGACATTTTAAGGAAAATATATACCTAGTTATTTATTTATGTTCTCAGTATTCTATTCTATGTTTTCTTTACTATTTCATGACTAAAAATAAACAATGGAAAAATACTATATGTCTATATTTCATATTTACAATTTCCAGCCATTGGGCGGAGCTCTATGTTTTTTTCCAGATTTCAACAAGCTTCACTTAACTTTAACTTTAACCTTAACTGCTCTGCCTATTTTTACAAAATAAAATTATACACACAGCTGAATGCATTACAGGACTGGCTCATGCCCCATCCTTCCTCTTCCTCCCTCTCCCTCTCTGCTCTGAGCCACTCTTAGAATTTTAGTTTTAATACATAGCATGGCCTTGGCTGCTTTTTTACAAATCACTCTCACATATAACTTCCACGACATAAGTCCATTTCACACAATAATCAAACATGCACCACCCTTCTATATCCGTTACCGCAGCCATAGTGCACCACAAATCACATTTTACTCACTGGCCTATAGACTTCAGCACTAATACTATCCAATAAGGTCTGTTGTTTTTCCATCTGTTTTAGATTTAAACTGTCCAACATGACCTCTTACACCACTGCAAAACCATAGCTGTGAAGGGATTGACTCATAAGAAGGATGCTTTTAGCTTGGGTTAGATTATTAAAAGGACAGTTTTTAACTGCTGTGATCTGTAGCTCATCTTATGGAGCAGAGTAGAGGCTCAGGTTGACATTTGGGAACTTTACAGAATAACTTTTAGTAATTTTAGTATAGTAATCCTCAAAATAAGCATTCCTCCTACCAACAAGCCCCCAAAGTCCTAGGCTGGATACACACGGAATGAAAAGTGTCTGACCGGCTGCTTTTCGGCCCATGTGTACAGCTCCCTGTCTGACAGAGTCAGGTCTTATGCCGCGTACACACGACCGTTTTTAATGTCATTGAAAAAAACTAAGTTTTTCTCGACGTGATTCTTCTCAAGCCTGCCTTGCCTACACACGATCATGAAAAAAAATTCTCGAGCAAAGCGCGGTGACGTACGAAATGTACGACGGCACTATAAAGGGGAAGTTCCATTCGGATGCGCCTTTGGGCTTCTTTTGCTGATCCTTGTGTTAGTAAAGTTTGGTGAGAGACGATTCGCGCTTTTCAGCCTCGTGCTCTTCAGTTTGTTACAGCATGATGAATGTGCTATCTCCATTACGAACGCTAGTTTTACCAGAACGAGCGCTCCCGTCTCATCACTTGCTTCTGAGCATGCACGTTTTTTTCATGTCGTTAAAGCCTACACACGGCCGTTTTTCATGACGAGAAAAACAACGACGTGAAAAATGCTCTGGAGCCCACACACGATCGTTTTTAATGACCAAATTAAAAAATTGCATTTTTCTCGTCATGAAAAACGGTCGTGTGTACGCGGCATTATGACTGGCTTCTGAACTAGCATGTTGGAAAACCAGCATCACACACCACATTATACTCACCTCCTCTTTCTTGCTAGATCTTCACCCTGGAGCCACTGGAGCCACACAGCTGCTGCTGCAGAAGTCTCCCCACATTTCAATAGCTATTGGTTTCTAGGGAAAGTACACTGCTCCAAAAAATTAAAGGAACACTTTCAAAACACATCAGATTTCAATGGGGAAAAATATCATGCTGGATATCTATACTGATATGGACTGGGTAATGTGTCTGGATGCTACATCATTTGATGGAAATGAAAATTATCAACCTACAGAGGGCTGAATTTAAAAACAGCCCAAAAATCTAAGTGAAAAAATTATGCAGCAGGCTAGTCCATTATGCTGAAATTTCATTGCAGCAACTCAAAATGGTACTCAGTAGTTTGTATGGCCCCCACATGCTTGTATGCATACCTGACAACATTGGGTCATGCTCCTAATGAGACGACGGATGGTGTCCTGGGGTGTTTTATCCCAGATCTCAACCAGGGCGTCATTGGGCTCCTAAAAAGACTGAGGTGCAACCTGGCGGCGTCGATGACCCGAAACATAATGTATCAGAGGTGATCTATTGGATTTAGGTCAGACGAGCATGGGGGCCATTCAATGGTATCAACTAGCTACATACTCTCACCACATTAAGCCAGGAATTGTCGTGCACCAGGAGGTACCCATGACCCACTGCTCCAGGGTAGGGTCTGACAATGGGTCCAAGGATTTCATCCTGATGCCTAATGGATGTCAAGGTGCCATTGTTTAGCCTGTAGAGGTCTGTGCATCCCTCCATTAATATGCCTCCCTAGACCATGTCTGACCCACCACCAAACCCATCATGCTAAAAGATGTTACAGGCAGCATAACGTTTTTCACGGCTTCTCCAGACCCTTTCACGTCTGTCACATGTGCTCAGGGTGATCTTGCTCTCATCTGTGAGCAGCACAGGGTGCCAGTGGCGGACCTGCCAATTCTGGTGTTCAATGGCAAATGCCAATCTATCTCCATGGTTCTGGGCAGTGAGCACAGGGCCCACTAGAGAAAGTTGGGCCCTCACACCACCCTCATGAAGTCTGCCTCTGATTGTTTGGTCACAAACATTCACACCAGTGGCCTGCTGGAGGTAATTTGTAAGGCTCTGACAGGGCTCATCCTGTTCCTCCTTGCACAAAGGTGTAGATACCGCTACTGCTGAAGGGTTAAGGACCTTCTGCGGCCATGTCCAGGTCTCCTAGAGTAACTGCCTGTCTCCTGGAATCTCCTCCATGCTCTTGAGACTGTTCTAGGAGACACAGTAAACCTTCTGGCAATGGCACGTGTGGATGTGCCATCCTGGAAGAGTTGGACTGCCCGTGCAACCTCTATAGGGTCCAGGTATTGCCTCATGCTACCAGTAGTGACCCTAACCCTAGCCAAATGCAAAACTAGTGAAAAGCAGTCAGAAAAGATGAGTAGGGAAAAAAATGACAGTGGCCTCCACCTGTTAATCCATTCCTGTTTTGGAGGTTGTCTCATTGTTGCCCAACAGTGCACCTGT
Organism: Rana muscosa; assembly: GCA_029206835.1. Lineage (NCBI taxonomy): Eukaryota > Metazoa > Chordata > Amphibia > Anura > Ranidae > Rana > Rana muscosa. The sequence continues at coordinate 85,024,478 of CM055122.1, read as the reverse complement.
TGTAATTTTATTAACACCAAAGCAACTGAAACAGATTACCAACCCCCTCTGCTACTTAACTGACCAGATCAATATCCCAAGAGTTTAATTGACTTGATGCTATACTCTGATTAAAACTGTTCCTTTGATTTTTTTGAGCAGTGTATATTACTTTTGTACATACTTTTTTCTTTATTATGATCGTAAACGCAAAAAAGTAGGATTTTACAGTTATCTTTAAAGGCAAGAGAGGGAGCTTTAGGTTCCCTTTTTTACAGACTTTTGCAAACTCTGCTTCACTGATAAAAAATATCATTTTTTTGCAGAACTCAATAGCTTAGACTAAAGTTTATGTTTAGCTAATCAGTAGTGACACATCTCTTATTGGAGGGGTCAATGTAAAGTTTCAAAGTGATGCATTATTGCAGGCTTCTTCTTCTGTGCTGTCTCATTAGCAAACCCACAATGCTCTGGAAATTATTTTTCATGTAATAAATGTTCAATTGTAAAACAAAGATTGTTTACAGTACATATAGTAAAAAAGATATAAAATAGCAGTACATATACAGTTTTAAGAATAAGACAACATATTTAAAACTGACCAAAAATCATACAAGTTTTCATTTTAAGAACATGTGTTTGACATCCTCATGTGATATAGAATGGGAATACTTCACAAAAATCAAAAGAAGAGGCATGTGATGTGTTACACACATGGAAATGTTAAAACCAAGGTGTTTCTCACACTTTTAGTGCAACTTCCCTCAAATTTTTAAGTATGTGGCCCATTATTGATTACACTTCAAAACTCAATTTAAAGGGACATGGGAAGGATGCATTCAATATCATGACAGGGATTCAAGGAGCAGAGTGTTACACGCAACTGAGCTAAAATTGTATAACACTAAACCTGAAAATTGTCCAACTCAACCTGTGGTCAAATTAAGATACATTTTAATTTTAAATATGTCCAAATATGTGCAATTTGCACTTTTTACATACTTTGAAGGCCCGTACACACGACCGGTTTTCCTGCCAGGAAAACTGCCTAGAGAGCTTTTGGCCGGGAAAACCGGACGTGTGTATGCTTCCTCGCAGTTTTCCCGACAGGAAAACAGTAGGGAATCCCGGCGGGAAAATAGAGAACCTGCTCTCTATTTTCCCGTCGGGATTTCCGGCGTTATGTTTTCCGCCAGATTTACTAATACTTTCCTATGGGGAACACTGCGTGGCAGTGCCGATGGAGCATACACACGGCCGGGATTTCTGGCCAAAGCTCTCATGGCAGTTTTCCTGCTGGGTTCTCGGCTTTCCCCTCGGATTTCTCGGCGGACTTTTTACCGTCGGGAAAACTGAGCGTGTGTACAGGGCTATAGGCTGTTCACTTTGCAAGTGAATTTTCACTTTGCAAAGATATTTTTTTTCTTAGCTAATTGGATGTGTTAAAAATTAAAGTGGTTGTAAACCTTTACAGACCATTTGGCCCTACAGGTAAGCTTAGATTAAGGTTTACCTGTAGGTGCAAGAAATATCTCCTTAACCTACACGGTAAGGAGATATTTGCAGAAAAGCCTGCACCGATGTCTACGGCGCACTGAGCGTGCCGTTAGTGAAGGTGATCATGCCGTCACTGCCGACTCCCATGCATGCGTGGGAGTGACGTTATCGCTGCTCCGGCCAGTCACAGCGCCGGAGCAGCGATACCCGGAAGTCACTCGGGTATCATGGCGGCGGCGGAGGAGAGGAACGAGGGTCGCTTCGGGGGCTTCGATCTCAGGTAAGTAATTCATAATGAGCTAGTATGCTATGCATATTAGCTCATTATGCCTTTCTCTTGCAGGGTTTTTTTTTTAAGGAAATGTTTTAGAGGGTTTACTGCCTCTTTAACTTTGCAAGAATGGCCAATCATGTGCATGGAAAAAAAAATCCTTGCAAATGATTGGATGATAGAAGTCAGCAGAGCTTCATTCACGAAACTACAATAAAATTCCCTTGCAAAGGGAACAGCCTTTTTGCTCTTAGAAAATCAATTCCAATATGCCCAAAAACTCTGACACTTTGTTTAGAGTGGAGTGCTTATAAATTAAATTTAATTATAATTCCTGAAAGGATGTTAATCTGTGTAATATTCTGGAAGGCAACTACCTAAAAGAAACAACAATTCTTCAAATTATGTGTCCTTATTATTAAGTTTTTTGTTAAATTGTGGTTTCTCTAGGACTCAACTGTAGTGTGTAGAAGGAAGTGTTCTCCGGCTGGAACATGCAAAAATGGGCAAGAGCAATGCTGTGATGAGTGTGTCTCCTATGTGCCTGCTGAAGAAGTAAAGGTCTGCAAGTCAGGAAACAAAATATTCAGGGTAAACAAATTTAAATAATTAAAAATTCCTTAAATAAAATATGTCATGAGAGAAATATGGACATGGAGGATTTTGAGCTCACCTTAAAAATGTTTTTGCCTGGCTGCTGAAAAGCCAAGGCATATAAAAGTTACATAGAAAATATCATCCTGACAGGGAGGGACACATGTGACAAAGGACCTTGTCCTGCTTGCATTGGAAATGGCAAGGTCATAAATTTAGTGAATTTTAAAACCATAAAAGGAGAATTTCAGTAAACACAGATCACCAGAATGAATAAAGCAGAAGTAGGGAGATCCTTGCACTGCAGGTATTTAGGTTCCGCTTTTCCTCCAGCAAGGAGAATATTGCACAGGAATGACATCACAAACAATCATTCCAAATCATGTGAGACTAGCAGTCAGATGCAGCAGTGCCTAAGATGATCTTATACGGCAGGTATGCAGCTAGACGGCTCAATGCATGGAAAGTTTCTATATATTTCCTATAGATAATAAATCTTCATTAGCTGAGTTCAGTGTAAATAATGGATTGCATTTACCTAACTGTAACACACTTTTATATTAAACTATGATCATTAGAAAATATCTTAGTTTATTAAAACCTTGTTTGTATAAGAAGCGTGAAGGAATCAGTGAGATTAGAAATATGGTAGCTGGGGCTGTGGGGCTGCTGCTACATAATAAGAGAATGACCTGGAAAAGGCATGAGGCCAGTAAAGTCTGAACCTTCATCTTGTATGCTTGTTCTAGTTTAGGGACTTATTAGATATTGACACTGAAATTAGGATGATGGTTCTAAAGCCTATATGTTTAAAAACAAATCAGAAATGTCAGCTCTCATGTTTTCTCTATGTGCAGGCTCCTTTGAGGCTGGGTTCACACTATTGGATCTGGGTTCCCCACATCCAATTCTCAATAGCAGGAGATTTTGACTAGCTCTCTATGGAGCCGGTTCACATATCTCCGCTGCGACTCCGGTGCGAATTTGAACAGGAGCTCTGTGAATGTTTTGGTCCATTTCAGGTCCAAATTCAGTCAAAAATTCGGGCTGAAATCGGACCTGAGCCGATTCACATATCTCCGGTGCGAATTTGCACAGGAGCCCTGTGCGTCTTTTGGTCCATTTTAGGTCCAAATTCAGCCAAAAATTTGGGCTGAAATCGGACCTGAGCCGACTCACATATGTCCGGTGCGAATTTGTACGGGAGCCCTGTGCAGTTTTTGGTCCATTTTGGGTCCAAATTCAGTCAAGAATTCGGGCTGAAATCGGACCTGAAACGGTGAATGGGGTCACAACAGGCTCCTGCTGTGAGACGCATGCGAAGATAGTGTAAACCCAGCCTAAATTACAGTTCCATATCCTATCTCACTTTTGAGCATGTACCCATGCTTGTGAATTTTTATTTTTCTTATGGAAGCTTGGTGCAAGCCTAATGTCCATAACATGCCATGTTGGTAATGCTGCATGGTGTCACTGTAGACCTGTTTAGGCCAAAGTCAAAATCGGGTTGCAAAAGTTTAGAAGTATACAAAACACATACATACTTACTTAGGTGTTTGACACCTGCCATACAGCACCCCCGCTCTGTTCAGCTGGTACAGAGGACTAAAAACTCAGGTGCCGCACTTGTATATACCTGACATAAAAGTGTTTTTGAAAATTACAGATAAAAGTAGATTTTGTGTACCTGGGATTCAAGTCCCTTTGTTTAATTTTCACAGTAACTAATATTGAATGGTAGATACAAATTCATTGCCAATATTTTTCTTAAAGTGAATGCGTGCTTTGTCTTTGAAGGGCAAAGCAACAGGTCAGCTTTAATGCAGACCTTCACAGATGCGTTAACTTACTTTCTTTTCCTGCCCTTTGATCTGTTCGGCCTATGAGTAAAAGCAATTCCCTGTGTGAGCTAAAAGTCACTGGACTAGCTCATAGGACTATGGACCTCCCTTATGACAGTGCTGATTAGCCCTGTGCTGTCACCGAGTCCTCCATACAATTAAGCTGCATTGAGCAGTGGGGGGAACGAAGGAAAGATGTATACTGCTGGGGATGAGGGATTAAAGCAAACCTTTTACTTTGCCCATTCAGCTTGCTATAAACCAGACTTGGGTCTGGTATACATTGTTCTGTGCTAGACGTGTTTAAGAACACATCACTGGGACTATTGTTTTTCTTCAGGCAAAACTTTGCAAAAATATGTTTTTTTCATAACTCATAATTTATTTTATACACTGATACAAGCCCACTGGGGATGAAATGATTATTTTTCTCCTGTAGTTTGATACATGATCGGGATCATTTGCTGTTGAAAGCCACAGCTGATGGCTGCATTTTTGTTTTTTTGGCTTTTCTGCAGGATGGAGAGATGTGGTCCTCTGTCAACTGCACCATCTGTTCTTGTGTGAAAGGCAAGACGGAGTGTCGCAAGAAACAATGCATTCCAGTCCACAGCTGCCCCCAAGTAAGTATTCTTGTATTCCTGTGTCATTTCACAAGTCCGTGCACTTAAATTACTAATTGAGGCAAACTTCAGGAACCTTTCTGTGTAACAATTTACAGTTATTTCTAATAATCCTTTATTACAATTGAGTCTTTAACTTTCATGGATAGTGTAAGTGGAATTAAGCTCATAATAAAAAAATTAATATATTGCAAATTACAAATCTTTAGATATGGTGGCTGCATTTGTTTTCTTTTTTTTTTAGGGAGTTTTCCGTCTGTGTTCACCTGATGATTTGACCAATAACACACCTCCTGCATTAGCATGCCTCCACTCTGTATGAAAGAGCACAGGGGCACAGCAGAAAGCAACATTGTTAATCTGGGCTGATTTACAAATTGAAGCCAAACTCTAGCTCATACTTCAGTTACACGAGCAGTTACAGCAACTATTTTTTATTTTATTTTGGTTTTACAATAATTAAAAAAAGCAGATCATTGTAAGCACCTCTGTCATGATATACTTACCTCCTCTGTGCAGTTGGTTTTGCGCAGAACAGCCCAGATCCTCCTCTTTTCAGGTCCCTTGCTGGTGTTCTGTCGAGAAGTGCCTGGCTAACGAATAGTGCCCGGGTGGAACTGCGCATGTGCCGCACGGAGCCACAGAACAGCTGAGTTTACGATTAGCTGTTGTCTCACGTGGCCAAGACACGTTCATGTAGGTGAGGGGTGGATATTTACTTGAAGGGGTCTGATTTTTCAATGATGGGCAGTGCTGTGGGTGGAATTTTTATCGATGGCCAAAGAAATCTGCAAAATAAATCTTTATCTGCTATTCATTTTGAACACTTGCGGGGCGTGTTTAGTGAATTGAAGGGTGGATTTTTCTATATTAGATAAAGATTACTTTAGCAGATTTGTTTGGCCATCGATCATAATTCCGTCCCCAGCACTGACCATCATTGAAATATCCGCCCCCTTCATGTAAATGTCCGCCCCTCTCCTACATGAACGTGCCTCGGCAACGCGAGACAACAGCTGATCGTAAACTAAGCTGTTCTGAGGTTCTGTTCTGCGCATGCGCAGTTCCGGCCGGGTATTTTTCAATAGGGGACATTCCTCGACAGGACACCGGTGCTCCTGCCCCCTCCCTCCTGTCGAGTGCCCCCACAGCAAGCAGCTTGCTATGGGGGCACCCGAGCTGCAGCTCTGTGTGTCTATTCAGACCTGGAGCCACGGTTCGGCCCCATCCCCTCTCTCTCTCTCCTGATTGGCTAATCAACTTTGATTGACAGCAGCGGTAGCCAATGGCGGCACTGCTGTGTATCAGCCAGTCAGGAGGGAGAGTCCCGTATGGCCAAGGCACTCGTGCAACATCTCTGGGTAGAGATGGGGCTCAGGTAAGTATTAGGGGGGCTGAGGGGGCTTCTACACACAGAAGGTTTTTGTATCTTAATGCGTAGAATGCATTAAGATAAAAATCCTTCTGACTTTACAACCACTTTAACACTCAACTGATACATTTGCAGGAGAGCTTGTTCCATTGAAAAACAATGGACTTACTGGCCAGACCCCATGAAAATAAAAGAAAACAAGCTTAACCACTTCAGCCTCGGAAGATTTTACCCCCTTCCTGACCAGAGCATTTTTTACAATTTGGCACTGCGTCGCTTTAACTGACAATTGCGCAGTCGTTCTTTAAAAACACATTTCTTCACCAGTTTAGGCCAATATATATTCTTCTACATATTTTAGGTAAAAAAAATAAGCGTATATTGATTGGTTTGCGCAAAAGTTATAGTGTCTTCAAGCTATGAGAAACATTTATGGCATTTTTTTTTTTTTTTACTAGTATAGGCAGTGATCTGTGATTTTTAGCGGTACTGCGACATTGCGACAGACAGATCAGAGACTTTTGACACTTTTTTGGGACCGCGCACCCTCTGGTAGTGGCTAAAGGGAAGGACGTGCCCATACGGGATTTCACCCAGGGGAGCCATTCTGCCGCAGTATATCTGCGTGGGACGGTCGGGAACCGGTTAAAAAAGCCATTACATCTAAGAGTTGATAATCTGCAATATAATAAATGTTTTCTTTTGCGTTTAATACCACGTTAACGTGATAAGTAGTGTGTTCCACATACTGTAAGTCAACATGCATTTCATTGAGTTAAAGATATTCATATACAGTAGAATCAGTATCTTGTAGGTTGTATATCATAAGGAAACTCTAGTCGTTTTTGGTTAATTTTATTGTTATTTTCATTAGAATTTTTAATATTTGTATGAAACTTTTATTTTACAAATAGAATTTGGGCCAGTGTATCCTGGGCTGTCTAATAAGGGAGTGCAAAAGTAAGTCTGTACTTGTTGAGTGAACCTGTAGACTAAAGATGTAGAGCAGTGGTTGTTAACTTACTCAATATAAGGCGCTGCAGGTGTAGTCCCTGACATGAACAAAGGGCCACACGTAACATTAAGTCCCCTTTCACACTGGGTCGCTTTGTAGGAGCTATAACGCTAAAAATAGTGCCTGCAAAGCACCCTGAAACAGCCGCTGCTGTGTATCCAGTGTGAAAGCCCCGAGGGCTTTCACACTGGAGCGGTGCGCTAGCAGGACAGTAAAAAAAGTCCTGCTAACAGCATCTTTGAAACCGGTGTGTATACCGCTCCTCCACCGCTCCTGCCCATTGAAAGGAATGGGGCACCGCGGCTATACCGCCGGCAAAGTGCCTCTGCAGAGGCGCTTTGCCGTGGTTTTAACCCTTTCTCCGCCACTAGCGGGGGTAAAAGTGCCCCGCTAGCGGCCGAATAGCGACGCGAAATTGACGGTAAAGCGCTGCTAAAAAATAGCGGCACTTTACCACCGATGCACCCACTGCCCTAGTGTGAAAGGGGCCTTACTAGATGTAATGCTACAGAAGACAGTCAAAAGACTGTAAGCATACTCCAACTGATGATCAGGTGATGATCTAAAACTGTGGACATACTACAGTAAATGATCCAAAAACTGGGTGGGTATAATAGAATAAAAGATCTTTCGATAATCAGAGACTGTGAGCAGCTATAACAGCTTTAACTGTTCTGGGAAGGCTGTCCACAAGGTTTAGGAGTGTGTCTATGGGAATGTTTGACAATTCTTCCAGAAGTACATTTGTGAGGTCAGGCACTGATGTGGACGAGAAGGCCTGGCTTGCAGTCTCCGCTCTTATTTATCCCAAAGGTTTACTATCGGGTTGAGGTCAGGACTCTGTGCAGACTAGTCAAGTTCCTCCACCCCAAACTCACTCATCCATGTCTTTATGGACCTTGCTTTGTCCACTGGTCCAAATCATTTGGTGGAGGGGGGGATTATGGCGTTTGGTTGTTTTTCAAGGGTTGGACTTGGCCCCTTAGTTCCAGTGAAGGGAACTCTTAAGGCGTCAGCATATCAAGACATTTTGGGCAATTTTATGCTCCCAACTTTGTGGGAACAGTTTGGGGACGGCCCATTCCTGTTCCAACATGACTACACACCAGTGCAGAAACAAGGTCCATAAAGACATGGATGATTGATTTGCACAGAGTCCTGAACTTAACCCAACTGAACACCTTTGAGATGTGGAGACTGCGAGCCAGGTCTTCTCGTCCACATCAGTGCCTGACCTTACAAATGCCCTTCTGGAAGAATGGTCAAACATTCCCATAGACACACTCCTAAACCTTGTGGACAGCCTTCCCAGAAGAGTTGAAGCTGTTATAGCTGCAAAGGGTGGGCCCAACTGAATATTGAACCCTACGGACCAAGACTGGGATGCCATTAAAATTCATGTGCGTGTAAAGGAGGGCGCCCCAATACTTTTAGTAATATAGTGCATATCAAAACTGAATTCTGTGTCCCTTAATGAACTTCAAGAATAAGAATTTACGGTAAGTACAACAATCCTGTTTTATTGTATAAAGATCCATTGTAAAAGGTCAGAAAAATATTACCGTATATACTTGAGTATAAGCCGAGTTTTTCAGCACATTTTTTTGTGCTGAAAATGCCCCACTCGGCTTATAATCGAGTCACCTTTTTGCACCTGATTTCCCGGAATTTTGAGGACCCGGTACCAGTCCCCTGGTCCCCAAACTTGGCACACACGTAGCCACACTCTTCCTCTACAAGTGTGCAAAGTTTGTTGTCCAGAGAACCTACGGCCGGGGAGCACCGATTTTTCAAAGCCGGACACTCCTTCCATAGACTCCCATGTTAAACGGTCATTTAGTCTAGCCATGGACACAGTGAGGCATGGGCACAGTGAGGCATGGGCACAGTGAGGCATGGGCACAGTGAGGCATGGACACAGTGAGGCATGGACACAGTGAGGCATGGACACAGTGAGGCATGCACATGGACACAGTGAGACATGGACACAGTGAGGCAAAGTGAGGCAAAGTGAGGCATGCAGATGGACACCCTAGGCTTATACTCGAGTCAATACGTTTTCCCGTTTTTTTTGTGGTAAAATTAGGTGCCTCGGCTTATATTCGGGTCGGCTTATACTCGAGTATATACGGTACATTAAAGGAGAAATAGAAAGTCTGCAGGTCACCACATGAAGCGGACATTGACTGCGTTTTTAAGTGCTTTTAGCTTTTTGTAGCTGCTGCAATTAAGGGGGTGAGAAGCAATAGATGCCCTGGATTGTATTTTTTATTTTTTTTACAAAAAGAAGAAAAGGAAATGAATGGTACAGAAGGTGTCATAAAATGTGAAACAAATTAACCATTTAACTAGCAGAAGCCAAAGTAAAGATGTTTATTTCCTTCGCTGTGAGCAAACAACCAGGCATGGAAAAAAGTACTGGCTGCTGGGTCCAAACAATGAGTATCAAAGGGCTGTATGCAGGTATTGGGCTGCAGATTGAGATCCTGGGGGGTTATGTGTAAACCTAAGTTATGCTATTTTGGCCTTCACAACACAGCAATGAACAATCTTTAAATGTATCCAATCCAGAAAATATTATATATGGCACTGTACCAGTCCTTAGTCCTGTGGTGGCTGCATTTGTTTAATTTTTTCAGAGTTATTTCTTTTATTTTACAAAAAAATACAGGCAGTCCCTGAGTTACGAACACAATAGGGACTTTAGGTTTATTCGTAAGTGGAATTTCTTTGTAAGTTGGAACACTGCATTTGTAAGTGTAACTTCCGCCTGTGCAGGGATGTGGGATGTTCCGGGCGCTTGTTATGTTATCTAGGGATCTTCTGGCCATGCAGTTCATGTATTACTGCATGTAGTACTGCAGTGTGGGATGTGTCCATAGGTATCCAGGACCAGCGTGGAGCACAAGTAGCTGGCATTTGAGGCCGTTCGTAAGTAGGAGTCGTTCGTAACTCGGGTGTTCGTAGCTCAGGGACTGCCTGTAAATATAATGTTTCATATTTATATGACTAAAACTAATTAAAACATTCAAATGTATATTTTTCTCTAGACCATAGTACATAAGTAAAGAAAAATATATGGGAACCCCCAAATAGCAGTATTTTTTCAGCCTTAGTCGGTGAAAGCCAATTCTTCTAATGCCCTGTACACACGATCGCATTTCCGATGGAATAAAATCCAAAGGATTTTTCAATCGGAAATCCGATGAAGCTGACTTCCATCAGTCTTGCCTACACACCATCAGTCAAAAATCCGACCGTCCCAAACGCTGTGACGTAGAAAAATGAAGTTCAATGCTTCTGAGCATGCGTTGACTTGATTCTGAGCATGCGTGGGTTTTTTCTCTGATGGAGTTCCCCACAGACGATCGGAATTTGCTATCGTTTTTTTTTTCCATCGGTATAATTTAAAACATGTTCTATTTTTTTATACCGATGGAAAAAAGACCGATGGGGCCCACACACGATCGGTTTGTCCGATGAAAAAAGTCCATCTGTCTTTTTTCATCAGAAAAACCGATCGTGTGTACGCGGCATTACATTGTCATAAGCACATTGGTTATACAGTACAACTAGATGCTAGATACAAACTAGAGACACACTTAAAAGTTTTTAAAAGGACAGCCAAATTCAAAGCCAGTTCTGATTAATTCAAGCCAGATAAAGGTTGCTAATAAAATGGAGATTACAAAAACAGGAAAAAAACTAACAAAAAAAAAAAACAGGATGTGTGCACTCCAAATGCCCACATGGGCTGAGAGATAGAAGAATCTGCGCACTTCTTATGTGACTCAAAATCCCTATTAAAATCACTAGGTTACACATTTCTTTCCACCTTCTAGGTTGAAGGGGTTGTAAAGGCAGAAGGTTTTTTATCTTTATACATTCTATGCATTAAGATAAAAAAACATTTTGTGTGTAGCAGACCCCCCCCCCCCAGCACCCCCTAATTACTTACCTGAGCCCCATCTCTCTTCAGCGATGTCTGCAAGTGTCTAAGCCATCCGGGAACAAAAGATTACAGCGCACACATACAAAAATGTTATTTAAAATCCTACAAGGCTATTTAACCACTTCCATACAGGGCATTTTCACCCCCTTCCTGCCCAGACCAATTTTTAGTTTTCCGCGATGTTGCATTTTGAATGACAATTGCGCGGTCATGCAACACTGTACCCAAATGAATCTTTATTGTTTTTTTCCCCCACAAATAGAGCTTTCGTTTGGTGGTATTTGATCATCTCTGCGGTTTTTATTTTTTGCGCTATAAACAAAAGAAGAGCGACAATTTTGAAAAAAACACAATATTTTTTACTTTTTGATTTAATAAATATCACAATTTTTTTTAAAAAAACTATTTTTTTCCTCAGTTTAGACCGATATGTATTCTTCTACATATTTTTGGTAAAAAAAATCGCAATAAGCATATATTGATTGGTTTGCACAAAAGTTATAGCGTCTACAAAATAGGGGATAGATTTATGGCATTTTAATTATTTTATTATTTTTTTACTAGTAATGGCGGCGATCTGCGATTTTTATTGTGACCGTGACATTTCGGCGGACACATCGGACACTTTTGACACGTTTTTGGGACCATTCACATTTTTACAGCGATTAGTGCTATAAAACTGCACTGATTACTGTGAAAATGTGACTGGCAGGGAAGGGGGCGCTGAAGGGATTAAACTAGGGGGCGCTGAAGGGGTTAAATATGTTCCCTAGGGAGTGATTCTAACTGTAGGGGGAGAGGACTCACAAGAGGAGGAGACCGATCTGTGTTCCTCTGTACTGGGAACACACATCAGTCTCCTCACCTCTGACAGGAGGTGGATCTGTGTGTTTACACACACAGATCCACACTCCTGCCGTGACCGCGGGCAATCGCGGGTGCCCGACGGACATCGTGGCCGCCGGGCTCGCGCACCGGGTCACGAGCGGTGCCGCCGGCGCCCCCTAGACGGCCGGGAAAAAAGGACGTCATATGACACCCGCCCAGAGGAAGGGAGGGTTCCTGCCGGTGTCATATGACTATGGTCCGGTATGGAAGGGGTTAAAGCACCTGAACATAATAAGCAAATATGGGGATTTGGTCACACCATATGGCCATACAGTGCTTAAGCTCACTACTGCGTCAAAGTACCCCATTTTCAATGGTTCCTACACTATTCATAGAATGAAAGATCCGACTTCTCAACCATTGGAGAAATACACTCCTCTTTATGGGAGAACTAAAACTCAGGTGGACACTGATTAGAAGTACTAGTGGGGGATGATGGGGTGCTGATGGGGTGCTCCATCCCAAGGGGTCTGGTCAGGACCCATATAATAGACATATAACAGACAGCTCTATTGCCCCCATAGGAAGTTTCTGACTGTGGGGGCACTCAATATGAGTTAGGGGCCAGGAACAGCAAGACCAACTGCACAGAGGAGGTAACTATAACATGTTTGTTATTTTTATTTTTTTAAAACACTGCCTGTACAGGAGGTTTGCGTTTTTTTTTCTCCTGCCTGTAGAATCAGCTCAATGTTATCCTATGTGTTCATGCACATTAGGACATTTAGAGACGTATTTTAAGCTCAGCGTTTAGTGGCAGAAGAAACACCCTTCTGGATTGCGTTTTTGAGAGGAGCTTTCAGGCAGAAAAAAAGCTTAAAGGAGAAGAATGGGATGGGTTAAATAACTAGTACATATCACATTAGTCACATATCAGCTAATCTTTTTTTCCTACCTCTTTTAGTTTTTACAGCATGTGCACATGAACTTTCCTTCTGCTGGCAAAAATGGTCCATTTTCAGTTTGAAAAGTGCCTCTGTCCCCACTCCCCTAAGAGACATGGCTGTGCTGATAGATAGGGAGGGGGAGAAGGGAGGAGGGAAAAGGAGGGGGAGCAGTTACCTCTGTGAAGTCTCAGAAACAAGCAGAGGGAGGAGAGCCGACATCAATAAAACAAAATTACAGGAAAGGGGGTGTATCCAGACTCTAGATTCACACCATTGTCTGGATGATGCTGTATGAAAGACTGTAGAACCTCCCACAGGTATTTATCTTGATTTTAATAGAATGGGGGCACTTCTGAGAGGGCTGGGAGGGTTTATAGATATCAGCAGCTCACATAGAATAGATGTAAGAAAAAAAAAAAGGAAACCCATACTTCTCTTTTAACGCTTATAAACACTACTAAATGCTCCTAAATGCTGAGTTTAGGAACGTTTGTGTTTTTAAGTGTACATTGAAAAATGAGCAGAGGGGAATGTTTTGGAAAAAAAAAAACACTTGTAAAAGCAAATGCCCAAAAACTCTTTTAAACTCTTGTGCAATATGAGCTACCATGAGCATTTTTACAATTATAATTAAAATTATACACACCTAAGTGGGTGCAGCATTGGTTCGATGTTGCATCTGTCCCCTGCTGCCTCTATAACCGAGAACTGAGTGATCAAACTTTGCATAGCACTTGGTCTTCAGCCTGCAGAGAGTTGGTGACTGTCAGTCGCCGGCTCTCTGCTGTGCCCCTCCAGGGCTCACTGGAGTGCCGAGCTCTGGAGGGGGAGGTAGCGGCTGGCTCAGCCTCTCAGCAGCTTGCTGAGAGGCTGAGCCAGCTGCTGGTCCAGGCATCTGTGTGTTGTCGGCAGAAAGCGGGTGGAGAACAAACCACTCCTGTGATCCATAGGAGAAGTACAGTCAAAAAAGCTTTGGTTCTACTTCACCCTTAAAGCGGAGTTCCACCCAAAAATGAGAAACTTCCGCTTTTTGGAATCCTCCCCCTCTCCTGTGTCACATTTGGCACCTTTCAGGGGGGAGGGGGGAGCAGACACCTGTGTAATCCAGGTATTTGCTCCCACTTCCAGGCATAGGTCGCCGCGGGCAACCTATGCCACGTCCGGCGCCTCCCCCCCGCTGTCTTCTGGGAGACACACAGGTCCCAGAAGACAGCAGGGACCAGTGGGATCGGGCAGCGCGACTTGCGCATGCGCAGTAGGGAACCAGGATTCCCTTACCGAAGATGGCGGCATCTCCACCCAAGAGCCGGCTTCGGGTGCTGACATCGCGGGCGCCCAGGACAGTTAAGTGTCCTTATATTAAAAGTCAGCAGCTGCAGTATTTGTAGCTGCTGACTTAAAAAAAAAATTCAGCTGAACTCCTCTTTAAGGTAAAGTATATATAGGAGATATCACATGCATCTTTGCTTAGTTATTGGTTCCTAATCATGCAGTAAAACCTCAATGTACCTTACATGTACTAATAAAGGTAGTTGAGCATTTAGCTCTTATTTTTAGTTCAGCAACAGAGCAGCCTATGTGTACTGTATACAGAATACAGAACCATCAAAAAGGGTGGTTGTGTACAGGGCCGCCATCAGGAATTTTGGGGCCCCTTACACAGCTTCAGGCATGGAGAACCAGGGGGGGTGCTGCCACTGCAAATTGAGAAGTGGGGGGGGCTGCCGTGAATTGAGAAGCGGGGGGGTGCCACGAATTGAGAAGCGGGGGGGTGCTGTCGCCACAAATTGTTGAGGTCGGGGGGGCTTTGGGTGCTGACGATCAAAAAAAAGGGGGGGTTGCCATCTGGGGACCTCCGGGCCTCTGGGGACCTCTGGGCCCCTTACAAAAAAGAAAAAAAATTATTAAAAAAAATGGGGGGTTGCCATCCGGGGCCCTGGGGACCTCCGGGCCTCTGGGGACCTCTGGGCCCCTTACAAAAAAAAGGGGGGTTTCCATCTGGGCCCCTTACAGGTGTACTGCCTGTACCCCCCTGATGGTGGCCCTGGTTGTGTATATGTGGAGCATAGCTGCAGATTGCCCTATTTTCAGGTTCCCAAGCAGGAGTAAAGGGGCCCCTTTGTGCTCATACAGCAATGCAAACTTTTAATTTAGTATCTTCAGCACAAGAGGATTTTGACTACTTCTCAGTACCACATGTTTCATACTTTGCTAGTTGTAAAGTCGATAATTGCAGCTTTTCAACTTAAAAAAAATGTCTGTTCTATACTAAGGTCAAAATAATAAAATATAGTAAAAGCAGAAAAGGTAACTGATTTAACTAGATTCCACTGAGCTCAATGAAGACACACAAAATATTTTTTTTTCCTGCATATTAATAGCAGATTTCAATGGTTTCTTTTTTTCCCCAGCCACTTTAGATCTATACTAGAACTCACACTCATAAAAAAAATGTGGGCTTATTGGAAACATTCACAGAAAAACATAAAATGCTATCACCTATTAGTCATCGACTAAAATACATTGTCCTAGATAAAAAAATAAATTACAAAAAAGAAAGAAAAAAATTAAATAAACACAGGGTTTTAATGGCAGGTTCTAAATGACTATTAAGTTGATCCATCAGGTTTTTATAGCTAAGTCCTCAGGATGGCTATGAATGCAGCCAAACCAAAAAGTTGTGATGTAAAATACACATCTGTACATTATTACAAATCAAAAGTTGCCTTTTTAAATTTGGTGCCAAATGAGGCACACAAAAAAAAACAACAGCTGTTTCTGTTGCACAACCAAACAAAAACCTAATTAGTCTTGCCTGAAATATTTTCAGACATAAAACTGAAAGGCTCATAAAACTGAAAAGTCTGAAACTTGGTCTGATTAGAAAGACTCTAAAGACATTTCTTAAGAAAAGAAATTGGATTTTATCACTTATTGCGGTCCTTGGGGATTCTGCCCTATTGACTAACATTTGCAACATATTTGATATAATAATGGCTACCTCCTTCTTTTGATTGATTATATGCTCCTTCCTAAATCTGGCACCAGAAGATACATTGGGTCAACTCACTGGGCAGTTAATACATGATTAAATGTGAGGGGAGCAATACAATCCTGGTATGGAGGCCACATTCACTGAAGCTACAACATTATAGAAATTTTCTTAGCTGTTGTCACCCAACACAAGCAGGGCGATTGTCTGCATATTGGGACATTTTCCAAATTCTGTCAGACATTTTTGTGTACCATAACTGTACTAACTTTATTGAAAGCCAAAATAGTTTTTTGTTTCGGATAGGGTAGGGAAGTTTTAATACCCATTTCAATTTTGTATTGCTGTCTATGTCCCTGCTAAGGGGTAAAACCTCTCTATTTCTCCTGGTGACTATTAAGTGATGGGTAATCCAAAATTATGCAGTTCTCACCAGAGCAGAAATTAAGCCAAAGTCTTCGACTGAGGACACCTTTTCTGGTGGCAATTATCTAGCAGCAGATTTTCTTTCACTTTGGAGATATTTACTCTAATTTCCTGCTGTTTTTTTAGAACAGGAAGCTTTAATAAAAGTCAGGGGGACACTCCAAAAAGTATCCAACGCATTTGGGGGTCCAAGAGCACCACCTTCATCAGGGCTTGAATGTCAAAAATGTGAATAGACTACAATGTTATTTTTTCAAGATTGCAAGCACAGGTCTTGAGATCAGCTGGTTTGGCAGCAACCCTGGTTTGTTGCTTAATTGTGAGGTCAAACAAATTAAGAGCTCTTTCACACGGATGGACCGTTCAGGTCCGCCTGTCAGTTTTTTAGGCGGACCTAAACAGATGCTCCATGTACCCCTATGGAGACACGGATGTCAGCGGTGACATGTCCGCTGACATCTGCTCCCCTCCGATCCGCCAAAGTGTGACGGAGGAAACCCTATTTTTCCATCCGTCTGCGGATCGGATCGGATGACAACGGACTCTACGGTCCGTCGTCATCCGATTCCCCATAGGGGAGAGCGGCGCTCTGACAGGTCGGTCCCTGCACAGTGTGCGGGGACAGACCTGTCATCTGCCTGCTCAGCGGGGATCGACGGAGCGATCCCCGCTGAGCAAAGCGGAGCCCACACACAGACACGGATCGTGTGAAAGGGGCCTAACTGTTTGTATTTGTCATTAACACATAAATTATGAAGCAAATACCAATGTTTTTTTTTTTTTTTCATGGGGCTTCACCTTTTGAAAAGGATTGCCCTCCAAAGAGATTCTTCCTGACGCTTGTGCTTTGTTTCTGTGTGTTACAGGGCAAAATGCTAAATAGAAAAGGCTGCTGTCCTATTTGCACTGAAAGTGAGTAAGTTAATTTTTACTTTTTTATTCATTGTGACTTTTTCGAATTTTACATTGCACCAGTGACTTACATCTTGGGATGGAATTGGTTGATGTAGTTGTTGTTACATATTTGCATGAGGTTGTTAGAGGCAAACACCAAGCCATTCTGTCAGGCAAATTCACTGTACACCATGTTATCACCAAAGCCTGACTGCCTCTTCCTACTTTCTGTACACTCGTTATGGCCAGTGAGGTTACCCATTATAGTGATGAAAAAGAGTATCCCACCAATCACAGAAAGAGTGATGGGCCAATACTAATGTGTGAAGACACATTTCGGTGGTTAGCTCTGGCACTGTTGGAGCTTTGCCTATAACAAAGATCTGGGATTTACTTTAACGGGAAGATTTGCAAGGCTGGTGTAGGTTTTTTAATGTACCTCTAGGTGTCTGCAATTCATACTTGCAGCAGTTTTTCCCTCTTACCCCAATGACAGTGTATCTTTCACCACCTCAATACAGGGCACTTTAACCCCCTTCCTGTCGAGGCCATTTTCAGCTTTCATCGCTGTCGCACTTTAAATGACAATTGCGTAGTCATGCAACACTGTACCCAAATTAATTTTTAATAATTTTCTGCACACAAATAGAGCTTTCTTTTGGTGGTAATTAATCACTGCTGTTTTTTTTTTGTTTTTTTTACAAAAAAAAAAAAAAGACTGAAAACTCTGAAAAAAAAAGTTTTATTTTGTCAATTTTGTTAATAAGTAATTTTTCTCCTTCACTGATGAGGTGGCACTGATGGGCACTGATAGGCTGCACTGATGGGCACTGATGAGGTGGCACTTATGGGCACTGAGGAGGCGGCACATATGGGCACTGATTAGGTGGCACTGATGAGGAGGCAATATTATGCCACACTGAAGAGCACTGATAGGCCGCACTGATGGGCACTGATAGGCGGCACTGATAGGTGGCACTGATAGGCAGCACAGATAGGCAGCACTGATGGGCGGCACTGATGGGCACTAATGGGCGGCACTGATGGGCAGCACTGATAGGCATTGATGGGCAGCACTAATGAGCAGGCACTGGTGGGCACTAAAAGGCAGCACTGACTGGCACCAGTAATGGGTATTGCTTTGGGTCACGAATGGGCACTGAATGGTGGCACTTATGGCATTTTACTGTAATCGGGGCACTGATGATCAGTGCCCTGATTACCAGCCCTGTTCTCCCCTGCGAGGATATGTCACTTATCGGCACTCCTCGCCACACACTCTGTCAGTGTAAGGCGAGGAAAGCCGATTACCGGCACTTCCACATTTACATGTGACTGGCTGTGATTGGACACAGCCGATCACATGGTAAAAGAGCTTTTTTCGGTGATCGGGCCGCACCATGTCCTAGCAACATGGCGCGGCTGCGATCACGCAGGCACGGTCATTCTGATGCGCCGTCATTTGACATCCACCCAGAACGAGAGACCTGCGCTGTCCCTCTGTCATTTGACAGTGGGCGGGCGGCAAGTGGTTAAAGGGGTTGTGAAGTCTAAAAGTTTTTTACCTTAAAGGAGTTGTAAAGGCAGCAGGTTTTTTATCGTAATGCATTCTATGCATTACGATAAAAAACCTTCTGTTTGTAGCAGCCCCCCCAGCAACCCCCAATTACCTACCTGAGCTCCTTCTCTCTCCAGCGATGTCCACGATCCCCTCAGCCATCCAGTACACTCCTCCTAATAGGCTGAGACAGAGCAGTGGCACTATTGGCTCTCGTGGCTGTCAATCAAAGTCAGTCAGCCAATCAGGGGAGAGAAGGGGGTGGGGCCAGGTTGGGGCTCCGTGTCTGAATGGATACACAGAGCTCTGACTTAGCTTGGGTGACCCCTGTAGCAAGCTGCTAGCTGAGGGCCACTCAAAGGAGAGAGGGACTAGGAGCAGCAAAAGAGAGACCCGAGAAGAGAAGGATCCAGGCTGCTCTGTGCAAAACCAACTGCAAAAGAGGAGGTAAGTATAACATGTTTGTTATTTTAAAAAAAAAACAAGCCCTTACAATCACTTTAATGCATTCCTTGCATTAAAGTAAAAAATGTTTAGGTGTCAGCATCGCCCCCCTCAGCCCCCCTTTACTGACCTCATGCGATCCAGCGCCATGCACACCTATCAATCTTTTCTCCCCTCACTTCCAGGTCTCGCTGGCTTTGGCTCCCAGTGCTGTCAATCAAAGCCAGTGACGAGGAAGCAGGGGGCGGGTCTAGTCCCGCTGTCTGTGTCAATGGTCTGTGTCAGAGGAACTCGGGTGCGAGCACGCACGAGTGCCCTCATGGGAAGTGGCTTTCCTATTAATCTCTGTAGCAGCAGACACTGTGGAGAAATCCATATTTAAAGTTAACAACAGAGGCACTGAAATCACAGCTTCTTTCTACATATGTTGTCTGACAGCAGGGACTTGGCACCTTATTAGCCTTCTAATGTTGTAAGGTATTGGAAACTGTCTGGAAATTTACTTCAGATTGTCTGTAGTGTTTTTTGAGGATACATTTCTACACAGTGCCTGCAACTACAAAGGTCAGCAAGGGCTTCTGTTGAAGAAAATATACAGCTTGTTACAAATATGTGGATACATTATTGTCCATAGTCTTGGTGCAGGTACACTTTAACTGCTCATTTACACTTGCTTTGACCTTAAAGCAGAGGTCCACCTGAAATGTCGGCAGACGAGGCTGAGCAATCGCTCGGTCCTCGGATGCTGCCGCCGCCATGCTCGGTGAGGGAATCAGGAAGTGAAGGCAATAAAAAAAAAAAAAGAATCCAGGAATCCACACATCCACAGAAAGTCTAACTATTTTGTGTACCAGCCGGTACATCAGGTGCTAGACGGGATACTTGCCATATGTATCTCAAGAAACTATGGAAAAATTTGGGTGGGAGAGACAAGGGAGTCCCAGGAAAGCAAATCAAGGCAGGTCAACTACGGCTTGTGGTACAAAAATATGTATAAAAGGCTTTATTTGGAGTGGGTACATATACATTAAATTTAAGGTACCGTATTTTTCGCACCATAAGACGCACTTTTACCCCCCCAAAAAATAGGGAAAAGTGTCCCTGCGTCTTATGGAGCGAATACTGAGCAGGCTCCGCCCCCCCATCGCCGCCGCCGTGTCAGAATAGACACTCGGCTTCTCTGTGGAGGAGAGATGACAGGATGTGAGGAAGATCCTTGCTGGGGCATACCAAGGGGGAGCGGGGGGAGACGGTCTGCCCCAGGTGCCAAAACATGGGGGTTGTCAGTGGTGTTGCTATAATGGTGCACTCCGCACCCAGGTAAGTTGACATCCGCCAGATGTGACCCCATCCTGCAAGCGACAAGAGCCCTGGATGGCTTTTTTATTCAGCTGGAACACCCCCGGCGCCGTGGTCTGGTCCAGTCTCACTTCCTGCCTCTATCCACTTGTCGCTGCTGCTGCTGCAAACTATGTCCTCAGTCATCCATCCTAGCTGCTGCCCGGTATATCTGATGCTGAGAGCCAGCCAGAGGGGGTTGTGGATTGTAATGGCATTGTCCTCCACTGCCTGAGGTGAGTGATAAGGGGGTGGGAGGTGTGGGATGGTATCCACTGTTCATCACCTGAGCTGTTGTTATATGAGAGGCTGAAGGGGTGTTTGTGTCTGCCCTACCACCCTGAGCTGATCTGGGAAGGGGGGGGGGAGGTTGCTGTGTGTCCACCACCACCCAGGTATAGTGTAGCTGAGCTGATTTGATAGGGGGGCTGGTATTGCTGTGTGTCCACCACCCACCTATAGTAGTAATATAATATTAAATATTTTAGTACATCATTTGGTTCAGAATATTTTTTTTCTTGTTTTTCTCCTCTAAAACCTGGGTGCGTCTTATGGTCAGGTGCGTCTTATGGAGCGAAAAATACGGTACATGTGAGGGATACAGTGTGTCCGAATCAACACAGTGCAGCTCACTATACCTAACCATCTAAGTAAACAAATATATGCTGCAGCAAATAGACATTAAAAATGCAGAGAGCTCTGACAGGTACCAAAAATGACAAAGTCCATTTATCCAGAGGAAGAGAGAGTCACAACTATAGCGGTCCTGAAAAAAGCTGTAAAGTGAATATGGGATCTCGTGTGTTATTGGAATTGAAACAGGGCACATATGCACATCCACCGAGTTGATGTTGTGCACAGATAGAGTTAGTCCGTTTGCAACAAAATGCTCATGGAATCTATGAGACAGATATAGTCCAGAATTCAAATGCACAGATCCACTAATCACTGTAGATAATCAAAACAGCATTTCAAACATATACACTTCAGCGATATAAGCCACGTGTTGCTGTAATTCAGTGTTCCAAACACAGAATGTGTTACACTCATGGAGCATGTATAGCACCTAGAGAGACTTTAAATGTCACTGAAAATTCACTTTGACCAGTACAAATGAACTGAACACACTTTGTGGTCAGGCTACACAGTCTCATCAAGCATCCATTATACAGATGAAAGAGCAGGCATGTGGGAGAGAGGTATTGCAAATAGGGAATGGCGGGGGGTTTGCCCAATTGGGCTCTCACCAGATCCTTGCAGGGTATGCTCCTTCCCAAGGACAGTATAAGTCTCTGTCAGGTCACTACTCAGCTTGTAGGTGGCTGTGTGGCGACTCCGGGCTCACTTCAGGGTGGCAGCGCGCTGCTGAACTCTCCAGTGAGTTCTCCAGGAGGAAGTCCCACGTGGTGTGTAGTCATGTGACCTATCAGGTGTGTGAATGAAAGGTCTTGGATTGCAGTACTGGACCAGTGAAAGCGGAAGTGGACTGCAGATAGCGGCGCTCCATTTCTAATCAAATACTGGTAGAAAGTCTGTAGCATTGCTGGATAAGGGATCATTATGAGGACCTGTAGTTTGGCTCTGCACAGGCTATATGGTTGACGTTTCGTGCATCTCCATGCACTTCTTCAAAACCTCTCTGCATTTTTAATGTCTATTTGCTGCAGCATATATTTTTTTACTTAGATGGTTAGGTATAGTGAGCTGCACTGTGTTGATTCGGACACACTGTATCCCTCACATGTACCTTAAATTTAATGTATATGTACCCCCACCCCAAATAAAGCCGTTTATACATATTTTTGTACCACAAGCCGTAGTTGACCTGCCTTAATTTGCTTTCCTGGGACTCCCTTGTCCCTCCCACCCCAATTTTTTCAATCAGGAAGTGAAGCCTTGCGGCTTCACTGCCCGGTTCCCTACTGCCCGGTTCCCTTTCCCAGGAGACAGCGGGGGGGACGGGAAGTAGCGTAGACTCCCATGGGAGTCTATGGCCAGAAGTGGGTGCAAATACCTGTCTTAGACAGGTATCTGCCCCCCCTCCCCCCTGAAAGGAGCCAAATGTGTCACCGGAGGGGGGGGAGGGTTCTGAAAAGCGGAAGTTCCATTTTTGGGTCGAACTCCACTTTAACACACATTAAAGTGGTTGTAAAGGGTTTTTTTTTTGCATTAAAATACCAAACATGCCTATACTTACCTGCTCTATGTAATACTTTTGCACAGAGCATTCCTATCCTCTTCTTCTGGGGTCCCCTGATGGCCATTGAGGCTCCCCCTCTTCATTGGGGGGGCCCCCACAGAAAGCCGCTTTCCATGGGGGTACTCTTGCAGGCTCGCTCCCGAGTCCTGCTGCTGCGTCCATTGATACAGACAGCGGGCCTTGGCTCCAAGCCAATGGCTCCTGCTGCTATCAATCTATTCAGTGAGGAGAGAGACAGCAGCTGGTGCCGCTGCACTCCTGCACATTAATGGATCGAATCAGGCTCAGGTAAGAAAAATGTGGGGGGGGGGGCGCTGCAGCACAGAAGGTTTTTCACCTTAATGCATAGAATGCATTAAGGTGAAAAACCTTAAAGTGTTACTAAACCCAGTAATATAAAAATAGTTCATCTGCCCCCCCACAGTGCCCACGGCTTATAAATCTTCTTTTTACATTAAAATACTGCCACTATATACCTTTTTGGCTGATCTGTATACCACGATCAGTGATAAACTGCCCAGTTTCTCCAGTGCTTAGAGATCAGGAAGGTGGAGATTTCCACTGCAGCCTGTATACACGCTTACATGTGTGATGCCAATATTATGTGACCTGGCTAGCTCTGATCAACAAGTAATTATTCTCTCCAGCATAAAAGACACAACTGAGCATGTGCAGGTCGGCTACTCTGCCTGTGTTAGCTGGCTTTCCCCAGCTAGACAGTGCAGGAGGGGGAGGATCTGTGCATACAGGATAAAAACAGTCTTTTTACACAATGCAGAGGATTAACCCCTTAAGTTCCACAGTGAGTATAACAAGCATGCTATGCTGCATATACAGACATATTTTACTGTTGTGGGTTTAGTAACACTTTAAGGCTTTACAACCACTTTAAAGCACCTACCACTTCAAAATTATATTTTGGTGTGTTTTTAATGCTTCTGTGATGCTTTGGTTGTGCTTTTGAAGCTTTAATGTAGCTTGGCAAATGCCCTGTGTGTGGATATCGCATACTTGTAATTTTTCCAAAACAGAGCGAAGCTAAAGCTGAATAAAAGCCCCTAAAAAGCTTCAGGTACTTCAAGCGGGCTTTGTCATAGACTTCTATGGAGGCTTTGAAGATGCTTTGAAGCACCACTAAAGTGACATGGGGTATAATTTTTAAAGTGAAGCAAAGCAAACACAAGGTGTAAACAGGACTATATTCTAACATATTTATTTAGTGACAGGGGCTTTGACTAGTGTTGAGAGAGCTTTAAAAAAGCGTGTCCGAAGCCTTGTTTTGAAGCAAGTGTAAATGAGCCCTAAGGGTTATGTTGGGTTTCAAATCCCTTATTCCAAGGAGCGATATCTATGTGAACAGAAATAGCTTGTATTTCTCAAACTCATGGCATGATATACACAGAAAAGTATTAAGAACCTTAAGAAATTCATGGGCCAGTGCCTATGTCAGCATGAATATGTCTTCATTAATACTAGTGTAACAATTCACTTGTCTTTTTAGCTAGATATAGAGATGTGTTTTGTTTTGTTTCGGTTTCGTTTGCCAAGTAAATAATTTTGTTTAGTCATAAGCGTTATGTTAGAATGATTTATTTTTGTAACGTTTTTATTATTTCGGGAGAGTATATACCGTATTTTTCGCTCCATAAGACGCACCTGACCATAAGACGCACATAGGTTTTAGAGGACGAAAACAAGAAAAAAAATATTTTGAACCAAATGGTCTCAATGTAGATATGGGAAAAAAATGACAGTCTTGCAGATTGTGTAATGGTTAACAGCCTCTAAATGTTCCATGTAAAAAAGGTAGTTTATTAAATAATTAATGTGGTGAACTTACATAGGATCTGCCAACCCAAAAAACAACACAAGGAGCGCTGATCCAGTATTTTGTCAATAAACCAGAAAATTCCTAGTAAAAAGTAACAAGCTTTAATGACAAATGTATCCTTTCCTAGACATTATGCAGATGATCAAATGGAGAGAAGCCTGGAAATCCCAGTAACTCAGGACTAGCTTATCAGCCTCTGCAGTCCCGGGGGGATGGATGGCTATCTGTCACCGACCCTGATCCTGTGTAGAGACAGTGAGATATTCGCGGAGGGTGTGGAGGAGGTTCCCACTTTCAAACTGTCAGATGTCAAATAAGGTGGGGGGAGGGTTTTGGAGGATCTAGATACTCCAGGATCAGCCTAGGAAAGCCACATTCCTTTCCCGATGGTCAGGGAGGAGAGGAGGGACAGTGCTATGCAGTCCGGAGTGGAGAAACAGAGCCAGACAGGTGGCTGATGTCCGGGTCTATACAAGCAGCTGTGCAGCGGCAATCACAGGCAGGCTTAACACACTCCGTTCCCGATGGTCAGAGAGGAGAGGAAAGGAAAGATAGAGCTGTGCAGTCACAGACGGAGGGACAGAGCCAGGAAGATAGCTTGTATCTGGGTCGGGTCTGGTCAATATTCGCTCCATAAGACGCACAGACATTTCCCCCCATTTTTTGGGAGGGGAAAAGTGCGTCTTATGGAGCGAAAAATACGGTATTCACTTTTCCGAATCGATTAGTATTTTCGGAAGTTATTTTATTCTTTCTTGTTGTTTTGGAAGATTACCTATACACTCTGAGTCAACTCTGCTAGTCTAGCCCACAAATGTTATGATCAAAGCCCCATACACACTATCAGTTTTCTTGCAGGTTTTTGTCTTCAGGTTTACCAAAACCATCTAATATGAGGTCAAACCTTAAGAGTTTCAATTTGTATGCAATCAGGCTGGCCCTTGCACTACATGGTTTTGGTAAACCTGAAGACAAAAACCTGCAGGAAAACTGATAGTGTGTATGGGGCTTAAGAGATTCTGATCTATCTACCTCCATCCAACCCAAACACAATAAGTAGGAATCATCTTATTTCACTTTAATACCTTACTGTATTTATTGCAATATGTTTTCATTTCATACGTGTTGCTTTTTTTTATAATAATGTCAAAGACTACCACACTGCTTTAAGTCAAATAAAATTAATGAATATGTATGTAATATGTGTTCATTCCTTATGTTATAAACTTGAATTTTTTTTCCCATCCCAACTGATTTTGTTTGTTTGGCCACACACATTAAAATTAAACTAATGGTCTCATGTTCAACCCCAATACAAAAAGAATCCCATTAGAATATGTGCTATGCTCACCAGAATAAAAAGGAATGTTACATTATTTCGGATGCCTCAAACATTAACAAAAAACTCAAACTCACATTGTGTCATCCAAATGAAAAGAATAAATACAAATTAATTCATTTTTTTGTTATAATTTATTTCGGATTAGTTGAAATTTGTTATTATTTTGATTCAAAGATTCGAATACATCTGAATCTCCGAATCACGCAAAATTGCGATTTGCGGTCCATAAGAAAACGCATCACATATGTCATATACTTGTTTGCCTTTTTTTTTATACTCTCAAATCTTGAAACAATTTTGCAGTAGAATATATTGATCCCAAACGGGTCTGCAGTTTGGCTACCCTAAAATGCAGGTTTTGATGATCCCATTTCAACTCAGCAGACAATTCTGCCAGTGGTTTAAATATAAATCTACATATAGTGCAGTTTCAAATCCTGCCAGTGTATTTTGCTCTCTCTTCATCTCTGTGATTTTGCATAGTGCAAATGCTTTGGTGGAGAACAACATTTTCAAAACCAGATATCTTATATAAAACTAGAATTGGGTTGCCCTCCATTGGATTGTCTCCATTCAATAGGTGCCTAGCAGGGTTGCAGATATTTTTTCAGCTCTCTCAAAACGCAAGATGGTGCCCCTTGAACCTACTTAATAAGGTTGGCTATGGGGGTGTTTTTTTAAAAACAGTGGTCTTGTGTGCAAGATCATATGTCTCCTGCATGTGTAAAAGAAAGTGCAACTTGCACAGTGTGCCGCAGCAAATATTGGATGTGATTCTCATTGCACTGAATATTGGCTGTGGCTTTAAGAGACACAGAGTTCATGGGTCAGTAGTAAGTGATGCAGAATTCAAAGGACTGTAGTAAGTGAGACAGATTTCAGGGGTCAGTATTAAGGGGGGTATTGAGGGGGGAAATGATTATAGTTAGACAACAAAACAATAATCTCCTGCGCTCCAGTGTTTCGCTAGACATGGGTGGTGTGATCCACTCTTTGGATTAAGGCAAAGTCTAAAGTCTTTCAGCCCTTCTCAGAACAATGGGTATTCATACAACTAAAAAGAAAAAGAAAAGAAGGAGGGCGCACCGACCTAGTGCATTACCGATATAAAAGTTTTATTAAAAATATATAAAAGCAATAGTACTACTCACAAACGAGCATAGAAAAGCCTTTATATATGCTCATTTGTGAGTAGTACTATTGCTTTTATATATTTTTAATAAGACTTTTATATCGGTAATGTACTAGGTCGGTGCGCCCTCCTTCTTTTTTTTTTCTAATGTTTATAGTTAGACAGGAATTCCAATTTAAGAACAAATTAAAGAAGATACCAAACACATAGGGAGTGTATTGTTTGCAAATGAGTCAACATTTCCAGTGTTACAAGCAGGGTGGAATGAGGTATGTGTAGGATATTTGACCAAAGAGGACGTTTTAGGTGGATAGGAGAAAGGTGGAATGAGGAGGAGGTGAGTGGGAGTTGCTGTAACCTGGGGGGGGGGGGTTTGGCGGGAGACATGGAGGCAAAGTGATTAGAAAGGGATGGAGGGAAGTACTATACTTGGAAGAGAGAAGGTGGAGTGGTATGGGGGAGGTGAGGTGGTATGGGGGTAGGTAAGGTGGTGTAGGGGAAAGATGAGGTGGTATGAGGGGGTAGGGGAAGTGGTATGTGGGTAGGTGAGGTAGTATGAGGGGAAGGTGAGGGGTATGGGAGGGTAGATGAGTGGATATAGGGGGTAGGTGAGGTGGTATGGGGGAAGTGAGGTGATATGAGGGTAGGTGGGGTGGTATGGGGGGGTAGGTGAGGTGGTATTGGGGGTATTTGAGGCAGTTTAGGGAAAGGGTGAGGTGGTGGTGGTGGTGGTAAGAAATGTTTACAGTTACTGCCACCAGCAGGATATTGAGCTCACCTAAGTCCCTCAACGCCGCCATTCTGTCTGGATAATCTCTGCAGGGAAAGGGGATATCACCCCTCCAGAAAGGTCAGACGAAGGTAAAATCTCTCCTCCAGTTTGGAAGCCACAGGTGTTGGCAATGCATATAGCAATGAAATAGGAAGAAATTCTGGACAGCCACACTTATGACTAAGCACTGTTTGTTAGTGTGAAACGCGTCAGTTCTTCTGTCTGTTTTGCTGTGGCATGTATTTTTGATTCAATTTTTTGAATAAAAGGCAAAAACTTTTTTGGAGTGCGGCTGTCCAGAATTTCTTCCTATTTCATGGATAAACTCTGCACTCAGTGTTCCAGTTTCCTGCCTGCAGTGATATCACTTCCAGAAAGATCTTTTCTTTTGAAAATGCTGTAATTATATTATGTGATAACAAAACACTATGCACATTAATTATAATTTATATCTGAATACAGAGCCTGGTGTTTGTACTGTATTTGGAGACCCCCATTACAATACGTTCGACGGACGAACATTCAACTTTCAAGGAACTTGTCAATATATTTTAACCAAATATTGTTCATCTTCTACCTCGCCTTTTGAAGTTATAGTAAAAAATGATGCTCGCCGCACACACTCTTTTTCATGGACAAAAACCGTGGAGCTAGTAATAGAAGGAAGCATCATTAGTCTTCAACAGCATCTTACAGTTAAATGGAATGGAACAAGAATATCACTGCCCTATGAAACACCTCAATTTCATATAGACTTAGATGGTTACCTTCTAAAAGTCACCACAAAAGCAGGTAAGACTTACATATTATCTGTAACTATTGTATACTCTGGACCGACTTACTAAAGAAGTTAAGATCTGTCACTGAAAAAATTTGAGTATTCACTTCAGTTATCCAATTATGTGAAAATCATCTGCACATGATTGAGTATTCAAAATGAACAATAATTTGTTTTCCCCCTGATTGGATAATTGAGGTGAATATTCACACAATGTTTGCCAGTTATAAAAAAATAAATAACTTTCTTCTTTACAGAATTAGTCTCTAAGCCTGAGAAATAAGTAACCATGAAAGCTAAGATTTTTTTCTTGCTAAGATCAAGAGTGACAATGCTAAAGAATGATTCACTGATTCTTTTCCACCTCCTTTTTTTAACAAAACGTCACTCAATATAATTTTTGCTTTATTGTTTTCTTGACTGTCTAAAACGTTAATCAGAAGGGGATAACTTTACAACCCAACAAGACCACAAATTAATTTAATTACACACATAGAAGGTAATTAAGTAAATGTTCTATCATATTTCCACTTCAAATAGCTAATTCTTTTGAGCAGACAAAAGCAGTTTTACCATGATTCAACTTGCAGTTTTAAGCTCAGACTTTAATATGAGAAAATCAGTCAGTGTTGATGGGAGCCATTAAAAGTGCAGTTTAAAGTACATACAGAATTATAAGTATATTTTTTAGGGTTTTGAATGCATTATTTTGTTACATTTATCCTATTTGATGGAACAGCCTTAAGAAGTTTGAAGTGGTTCCACTGAACTGTAAAGAAAAAAAAAAAACTTTACTCATCACAGTGGCTAAGTGGGTAGCATTTCTGCCTAGCAGCACTAGAGTCATCAGGACACTACCTGCATGGAAATTTCATGTTCTCCCTGTGCTTGCATGGGTTTACTCCCACACTCAAAGGCATGCTGGAAGGTTAATTAGCTCCTGTCTAAATTGGGCCTAGAGCTCTCGTTCACATCGGCATGATTTGACATGCCAAATCGCAGCCTATTGATGGCAACGGCACTGTCCCAATTGCTTGACCTTGCATCACCGCACTGATATCCAAAAGAAGTTCCTGCACTACTTTTGGCGACTTCGGCTGCAATTTCAATAGACATCTGTGCAAGTTAAATGTCTTTCAAATGGCCTCCAAACTCACACTGAAATGCAGAATCATGAGCTTTGTGGTTTCATTGGTTGGGAAGGAACGTAGTTTGGAGATGTTGCGGAGGTTGAGGCGGCAAGCTTTGGAAAGTGATTGGATGTGGGGCCAAAAGGAGTGTTCAGAGTCCAGGATTACACCATAGTATTTGGGAGGGAATAGGGTACAGGGGACAGGTGGTTAGGTGGGCGTTAACAATGGGTTTAGCAGCTTTGTTTATAGTAACAGGTTTCAAAAAGGGGATTGTTAATTGTACCAGTTGACATGGGGTGTTAAGTGGGGGAGATACACGTAGAGTGGATATTTCATCATAAATTGAATCAATCTTATTTTTGAAGTGACCAGCGATCTCCTGGGCAGTACGTGAGTTGGTGGGGGGAGGCAGTGAAGGACGAAGTAGAGAGTTAAAGATAGAGAAGAGTCACCTTCCCTGACTGATCCAAATCCACCTTCATTTCTGTCTCTCATTCCTCCTCCCAGACACAAACTGAATGAGAAGGTGTTAATGATAGTAATAAAATAGGTCTGCTTGGCGGTGTGGAGGCAAGAATTGTATTTTTGGAGGGCAGATTTGTATTGGTTGAATTCTTTAATAGACTTAGTCTTATGCCACCGACGCTCAAGAGCATGGCTACTTCTTTGGGATTTCTGGTGTTATCTGTTTGCCAGGGTTGTAGGGGTCGAGGCCTGATTCTGTGTGTAGTGAGAGGGGTAAGCTCATTCAGGGTTGAGAACAGGGATTTATTGTAGACAGAAGTGGCTAGATTTAAGCAGGACAGAAGTGAGATTTTGTCATAGAATTGGTCAGTAGCAGAATAGAGAAGAGAAGGGTTGAAGTGGCGAAGGTTTCTATGGGTGATGGTTAGGTGATTGGAGGGAAAGGTGTTGGAAGACAGGGAGAGATAGAAAAAAATAATGTGGTGATCAGAGAGAGGAAAAGGATTGTTGGAGAGGTTGCATGGAGCACATAGGTAGGAGAATACAAGGTCAAGGGTGTTGCCATCAGAGTGAGTAGAAGCCTGTACCCATTGCTTCAGGTCAAATGAGGAGGTTAGACTAAGTTAGAAGTTTAGAAGTAGCAGGATTGTTTGTATTAACAGGGATGTTAAAGTCGCAGAGAGGGATTGTGGGAATTTCAGAAGAGAGAGAGTAGGGTAGCCAGGCAGAAAAGTCATCAAGGAAAGTTGAGAATGGTCCAGGGGTCGGGTAGATCACAGCAATTCTTAAGGAAGCTGGAGAGAATAGACGTATAAAGTGAGCTTCAAATGATGAGAGGGACAGAAAGGGAGGAGAGTGAAGAACCTGGAAGGTGCTCTGTGGGGATAGGAGGATTCTCACTCCACCTCCCTTGCGTCCATTAGTCTAGGGGAGTGAGTCCAGAGAAGGCCACCATGGGAGAGGGAAGCAAGAGAAGGAGTTTCGGATTCATGAACCCAGGTTTCGGTGACAGCAAGTAGATTTAAGAAGTTAGTGATAAAGAGGTCATGAACAATGGTGAGTTTGTTGCAGACAGAACGGGTATTCCAGAGGGCACAGGAGAAGGGGGGGCTGGTTTTGGGAAGAAGAGGATTGGAGACTAAATTGCGTAAATTACGACTACTGCCAGAGGATGTGGGGTGATGGTGATAAGTGCGTACGTTTTTATTTCACTTTAGTGAAAATAGACACAGCTTACCTGAGAGTGGCAACTTTACTCTGAATTCAGAAGCAATGCAGCATCATTTCCACACCATCACAGGAAGCTGCATTTGATGGACTTCATTGGTAGCCTCAACAGGTATTTCTGGGACTTTGCAGGGGAACTAAGAAAACTGTGAGTGCAGGTTCACATATAATTAAGTGATCTAGCATGTTTTTTGGGAGGGAGCCATAGTTATACTTTAACCACTTCAATGCATGGCACTTTTACCTCCCTCCTGCCCAGGCCAATTTTCAGCTTTCAGTGTTGTCACACTTTGAATGACAATTGCACGGTCATCCAACGCCGTACCCAAACTACATTTTTATAATTTTCTTTCCACAAATAGAGGTTTATTTTGGTGGTAGTTGATCATCACTGTTTTTTTTTTTTTACTAAGCAAATTAAAAAAGGCCGACATTTTAGAAAAATTTTTTTTTTCTTAATTTCTGTTATACAATGTTGTTTACTCCTTCACCAACGGGCACTGATGAGGCTGCACTGATGAGGCGGCACTGATGGGCATTGATGAGGCGGCACTAATAAGGTGACACTGATGGGCACTTATGAGGAGGCACTAATGTGCAGCACTGATAGGCGGCACTGATATGCAGCACTAATGGGCACTGATAGGTGGCACTGTTGGGCACTGATAGGTGGCACTGTTGGGCACTGATAGGTGGCACTGATGGGCACTTATAGGTGGCACTGATGGGCTGCAATGATAGGCACTGATAGGCGGCAATGATGGGCACTGATAGGCAGCACTGATGAGGAGGCACTGACAGTCATTATTGATGGGCACTGATTGGCATATGTGATGGGCACTGGCAGGCGTTACCGATGGGCACTAATTGCCATTTTGATGGGCACTGATTGGCATTTTGATGGGCACTGACTGGCATCTGATGGGCAATGATTAGCATATGTGGTGGGCACCTCTTATGGGGGCTGGACTGATAATCAATGCACTGATTATCAGTGCAGACCCCCCCCCCCTCCCCATCAGGAGAGCCCCTGATTGGCTCTCCCTGTCAGCGCAAACTGAAGAAAGCCGATTACCGGCACTTCCTGGTTACCACTGTGATCAGCTGTGATTGGTCACAGCTGATCACATGGTAAAGAGCCTACATCATAAGCTCTTTACCACGATCAGAGATGCGGTGTGTCAGAGCGACAGACAGCATCACCGATCGCCACGCTGTGCACCCCTGGGAGCGTTCACGAACGGCTTATCCTGCAGGACATCATATGATCCCCAGTAAGGATAAAGGAGCCACCTTGTGGACGTCAATCCATTATAGGCCGGTAGGAAAATGGTTAGGATGATATACAAAATGTCTAGTCAGGATGAGAATATCACTATATCATTTTTGTTTAATATTGAAAGTAAGAGTGGTGCATGGTACCTTAATTCCTACATCTAAGATACCCACTCTTTCCCTCTAGGACACTCAGCCCATTTGGAAAGCCATGAGGTGGGGTAAGGCGGGGTATAGACAGATGGAACTTTAGAAAGAAGGAAGGGAAAAAGGTGGTGGGGTATATGCCTAGTTACTATGGTCCAAGCTGGACCAGTGTAAATATGTATAAAATGTCCATACCTGGAATTAATCTTTAGGGACCCACAGTAGAAGAACCAAATCCAGAGAGTCTTTATTAACAACACTAGTGGTTAGTTCCTGTGCACATATATATCAAGTCCCTAGGCAGAATCCTCTGGCCACAGTGTCCTAAGTTCATGATACTGAGAGGAGTTCATGGACTGGATCCATGGGAATCAGGTATTTGTAAACTTCTCTTCTGTGTTTAGAGGGAGACTGTCTGTTCTTGCATTTCCCTATTGTTTTCTACCCTCCTAAGCATTAAAAATGTAGACGTAGAGGTGACCTCGGTGCAGTATTTGAAAAGAAGTGTGCATTTATTTGGTCATCTTTCAACATTTTAAATATATCAATTATTTTTATATTATAATACAATTTCCAGATTTTTAGGAAGAAAAGCCTCAACTAAAAAGAGTTTTGATGCATAGCTGAAAAGTTGGCATTTTAATGAAGTAAATGGGGTAGTTCCTATGAATGGTTGGAGCAGACAAGTTTTTGTTGGAGGGTTTGTTGGATATGGGAACAAGTAACGCTAAGAACATCTGGTAAATTTCCTGGACAGGCTCAATACTGAACAGACATGCAGGTCCACAGAATCCTAGAAGATGTGTTAAGAGCTTAAATTTGTTTTGACAAAACTGATTTGGGACTGTAATATCCTGGTTGTAGATAAACACCAGGTGAATACTGAGAAACTTCTTATTAACATGTGTCAGATACATAGTGAGGATTCCTTTGAGATTTGGTCTGCACAGTGCATTACTGTTCCAGACAAATATTATTTACTGTTAAATGAATTAAACAGCAAGTAAAATTAATGAGCCAATTTTTTTCATGTAATGTGATCATTTTTAAGTCACATGGAACAATTATATAGTATTATGGTTCTATAGCAAATATTGAATTTCATAAAGGATACTGTTCCTGTTTCTGCTCCCTTGGTTACCACAGTAATTCCACAACCTCCTAAGTCAAATTAAGATCATACCCTGTGACCTGGGGTTGTGGTATATTTATATAAGACTGGAAATATGTTATTCTCTTGTTCAAGATTCTAAATCAGTTTCTGACATGGTGATTGGATGATCTAACAGAAATTCATCAACAATCACTTTACAAAATGTGCACGGAATTTCAGAATACAGCTCTAAAATTGTTATTATAAACTGAATTCCTTTAAGTAAGAGTAGCAAAAACACACATTGGTTTACAACATATACAATTCCCTTTTAAAATTCTTAGCATACACTTGTAGAATGTTTAGTGAACAAAACATAAAACTTTCTGCATTTTCAATGCATGAAATTATGAAATTATCAGGAGTGTAAATGTCAGGAAGGAAGTTAATATTTGTCAGTGATATTTATGTGGTGGATAATGGCTGATTATTCCCACAGAAAATTCTTGTGTATTGTATGGCTTAACCATTGATCTGGTCCCTTGAGACCTTCTACGTTTTAGTTAGGTATGAGACTTTCATTGTCCATTTTATTTAAAGGTGCAGTAAAAATGATTAAAATAGGGATGCAAACACTGAGTTTAGACTACCAGTTCTATGGAAAATCACAGCTTTATATCCACACTGGTCCTCTTAAAGATGTGACTTTATTATACATTTAATTAGAGAAATTCCTCCCAAAAAAACGACCAAAAAAGCAACAGGTTTGGATAGGTTTCTTTCGGCTGGACGATGTGATTAACTGTGAATTTACATTGTGAGGCATTTTTTTTAAAGGACTTTATTTATTTATTTATTTATTTGTGAATGCGTAAGAGTACTATATACTGTGTGTACCCCTAATTCATGTGGGGAGCGATGTCTGGGGACCTCCTTATCTTTAAATTTCATATTCTGATAAGACCCCTGCCCGCAGACTCCCACAACCACTGGGCCAGGGTTCCTCATCAACATGAGGACAAGTGTTCTCATGTTGAGGGCATGTGGCTTTTTATGGTTCAGGCAAGGGGGCACATGCTGATCCACCCCTTTCTTGGCCATCCAGGCTGCATGCTCAGATCCCTGTCTGACAGTCGAGTGTGCTGGGTGGGGATGAGTAACTGTTTTTTAGGGTGCCGACTCCCTAAGGCCCCATTCACACCTGAGCGTAGCATTTTCAGGCAGAAAGTTGTGCGATTTTGCAGTGATTTTTTGCAGTGTTTTTTTTGCCACGATTTTGCAGCGTTTTTGCCACGATTTTGTACAGGTCAAAAGGTCACCAATGTAAAAAGCAGAAAAACCCAAATCTGCCTAAAAAAAAAAGTTTCAGAACTTGTTTAAGCTTCAGGCATTTTGTTTTATAATCTTTATTTATAAATTTTTCATTTTACGCAAAACAATACAAAAAATAGTACAATATCTAACATACCGCATTACCCACCCATTCAATGCTTTAATATATACAATACATCTAATCTCACCAGGTTACCTAGGCATTCATTTAAAAATTCCCCTTATGCCGCGTACAAACGATTGTGATTCACGGCGGTGAAAACACCGCCGTGAATCACGACATGAGATAAAATGAAAAACGAGGGAACGGCATTTTCCCCCACACACGACCGTTTTTCCCGTCATTTTTTTCTTTGTCGAGAAAAACGACCGTCTGTGGGCTCCGCGGCAGTGTCTCCCTATGGGAAAACTGCCGCGGAAAAAAATGATGGAAAAAACGATGAGAAAATTTAGAACATGTTCTAATTTTTCTCATCGTGATTAATGCCGTTTTTCCCGTCGGGAAAAACGGCAAAAAGCCCACAGACGATCGTTTTTCTCGTCCAAAGGAAAAAATGTCATTTTTCCCGACGGGAAAAATGATCGTGTGTACGCGGCATCATAGTTTATCACACCCGTACCATTGCATATCCTTCATTCATACTTCCCTATGTCCTAACGTTCCATTTACACAACAACACAACCCCCCCCCCCCAAAAAAAAGAGAGAAAATGAGAGGGGAGGGAAGGTGAGGGTGTAGGGGAAAAGGAAGTGGGAGATTCCTTGGTATAGAGCTTTATATGTATGTTGATACTAATGTGGAGGCTATAAACTCTACCCATTGCTGCCATGTCCTCAAAGTTTGTTCTTTAAGGCCCGCTTCTGATTCTATCGTCATCTCCAGAGTATGTATCTCACTCATTTTGCATATCCATTCTCCTATTGAAAGAATCCCCGTTTTCTTCCAGTTTCGGGCTATTATTGTGCACGCTGCTACCAACATGTATCTTAGAATACCTATCTTTATCGTTTTTATAGAACCGGGAATCATCGAAAAAAGAGAAACTAGTACATCTGGTTGAATATTAATCCCCGTAATTTTATGATGTATCTTGTAAATTTTGGTCCAAAATATCAACGCTTCTGGACAATAGTACCATATATGAGACATTGTACCTTTTGCACTATGACATCTCCAGCATGTCTCATCGTTTTCCATATTAATTTTATGCATATCTACTGGGCATCTATACCATCTTCTTAAAATTCTGTTTCTTTCCTGATGTCTACGAGATATTGATAGCTTATGTGTTATAAGGAAAGCTCTTTCACTTTCCGATATGGGAATGATAGCTTCAGGCATTTTGGAGCTTCTGGCTTCAGGCATTTTGGAGTGGAGATGTGAACCATCTCCGTAGAGATTAATTTATTTTTTCCCCTCCAGCGTTTTGTAGCTTCAGGCTTCAAGCTACAAAACGTTCAGGTGTGAATGGGGCCTAACAACCAGGAAGAATTTGTCACATTTAGCAGTGGTAATATTACCACTGCTAAATATCACCCTTTACACTGCACTTTACACCCACCCATGCTACTGTTTGCACAGGATTCTCTATAGACTGTACACTGTGCTCAGGTCTCCCTAATATTATTTTTCCTGCTGGCTGAATGTTCTAAGCCTTATCTGTCCTTATACTCTTCCTAGATTTGTTTAAAATCCATATGTTACAGGTGGTCTTATTATAGTGTTATAAAGCTTCAAAGTTAATGCTTTTGACACTGTGGGGTTGGTTTACTTAAGGATTTGAGGTTGTTCACCTAGAAAAGCTAAATTTATTCCTACTTTGATCAGTGTAGGTTTAAAAAAAATAGTGCTACTGTAGATTAAAAGATATAGACAACCATTTTATTCTATCATTTGCCTCTTTTAAAATGATACAAAAATTTGGATTCTGATAAAAATTATTGCAAATTTATTTACAAATGAAATAAAGTTTTTTTTATTTTTTTTTATTTGGTAATTTGTTCATGCAAAACTGAAACAATTAACGAACAAAATTTCATGAGAAAAAAATATAACAATTCGAACAATAGAAACAATTATAGAAATAATAAAATAAGGTCATATTAACTTTTTTTTTTCATTGTTCTTCAGATGAATGAAACAGATAAGAAGTAACAATGTTACTTTGTATCTCTCTATCTCCCATCTCAATGGCGTTTATAAACACTTTATCAAACAGCCTTTCTTCTTACACAGCAACCCCTGACTGACAATAGGAAATTGCTGGCAAGTGTGAGGGGGGTAAGGACAGAAAGTCAGGACATAGGACACATGTTCTGTGTACTTACATGAAGTTTTTATTTAACGTGTTTACAATTGGTTAGACAATAAAATGAAAATACATCTCCCTCCCTCAGTGACTAATTCACTGTAATATCTTAAAATTTTTGTCCTTGTACTTTTAGTTTACTTATTTGCTAGTTTAATGTTCATTTTTCTTGAAAATGTAGTTGTCACATTTTTGTAGTGTAACAGGGGTGTCCAATTCTTTGACCTTCCTGGGCCACATTGGAAGAAAAGTAATTGTCTTGGGCTACACATAAAATAAGCTAACAATAATGATAGCTGATGAGCAGAAAAGTCTGGAAGATCACAAGAAAAGTCGGGAAGATCACAAGTTAACAATCACTAGTATAGATACCTACAGAGTAATAAAACTTTTTTATTTATTTTTTTATATTTTTTATTATAAAAGTAAAAGAGGGCAACATATTCAACATTCTTAAGGAGCTCATCATATGTTTTGGTTCTAATTTTGCCCTTTGTATGCTTCATCC
This sequence comes from Rana muscosa, assembly GCA_029206835.1. Taxonomy (NCBI): domain Eukaryota; kingdom Metazoa; phylum Chordata; class Amphibia; order Anura; family Ranidae; genus Rana; species Rana muscosa. The sequence goes on along the minus strand of CM055122.1, from coordinate 84,986,363 downwards.
TTGAAAATAGGTGCTGTCGAAAACTGATGACAGAAATAAGGCTTGGTTGTGAAGAGTAGGATATTTTTCTTTGGGAAAATAAAAGTCCAGTAAAGAGATATTAATACATTTTTCAACCATATGTGTTCGCTAAGTGTTAACACATTTTACAATAGTTCTGAAAAAAAAATCAATGTTTTTAAGTTAAAGATTTTGTGTTGGGCAGCATTTATAGCGATCTCGGGCAATATACTGCCCCCATTAAGACTTGAGAGTGCCGCTGTGTGCCGGATGTGTTGTCAACAACTCCAGTAGACTCAGAACTGTCACTTAAGTGATACGTTATGTATAGTATTCCCTTTTACTTCTACTCAAGCTTCTACATAGGATATTATATAGGGCAGGGATATGCAATTAGCGGACCTCCAGCTGTTGCCAAACTACAAGTCCCATGAGGCATAGTGAGACTCTGACAGCATCAAGCATGACACCCAGAGGCAGAGGCATGATGGGACTTGTAGTTTGGCAACAGCTGGAGGTCCGCTAATTGCATATCCCTGATATAGGGAGATGTATTTGACCAATATGTGTGTACTGTGGCTTTAAATTATTATTTTGCCTTTTTTTTCACTGTCTGTTTTTTAATTTGTGTTAAAACATTTTTTTTTAAATAAGGCTGTTTTTTGACACAAGAATGGATTTAGGATAGCAGAAATGAGCTTCTGTAACCCGTAGGGGCCACTTGAAACGAAATGGACCCTTTAAAAACCACTTACATCACTTTAGTTGCTGTATTATTATACTGCCTGAGCCAGAAGCAAAACTATCAAACACTAAATTTTATTTAGATACAATGTGAAAATGTACAGCCTTTAGCCATCATCATCTTTCAGTCCTTTTTTTTTTTTCGCAAAGTGGAGTATAGTTGGCCATAGATGGTTTCTTGGCTTTATCATATTATTCCATCCATGCAAGTGAGATGGATAGAAGAAAACCCCCCACCACAACATTATATTCTGACAGCGGTACTCTCCGTGGTCGTAATACACTGATCAGTGGCTCCAGCTGCTGATCGACAAAAGATTTCCAAATTTTGATTTATCTTTAGTCAGCTTTACAGCTTTAGGTAACAAGTCATAAACATCTATTGTTAGCACAAAATTACGAAGTTACATAGTTGATAAGGCTGAAAAAAGACACCAGTCCATCCAGTTCAACCTGTGGTGTGTGAGTGTGCTTGTGTTCATGTCAATAGTACATTGTATATCCCTGTATGTTGTGATCATTAAGGTGCCCATCTAATACGTTTTTTAAACTATTGAAGCTCTGATACCAATGCTTGTGGAAGAGAATTCCACATCCTTATCGCTCAGACAGTAAAGAACCCTCTATGCAGTTTAAGGTTAAACCGCTTCTATTCCAATTTAATTAATGGCTGCATGTCTTTTTAATTTCCCTTTCACTGAAACGTTTTTTCCCTATGCTAGGGTCACCAGTACTGTATTTGTACTATCATATCCCCTCTCAGGTGTCTCTTCTCCAGAGAAAATGAGTTCAATGCTTGTAGTCTTTCTCCATAGCTGTCTAGCCCCTTTATTAGCTTTGTTGCCTTCCAGCACATCCTTCTTGAAGACTGGTGCCCAGAACTGGATGGCATACTCAAGATGTGGCCGGACCAGAGTCTTGTAGATTGGGAGAATTATCGTTTTACCTCTGGAGTGAATCCCCTTTTTAATACATGCTGATATTCTGTTGGCTTTGCTTGCACCAGCTTGGCATTGCATGTCATTGCTGAGCCTGTCATCTACTAGGACCCCCAGGTCCTTTTCCAGCCTCAATTACACCTTAGCATGTAACTTGTGTTCATCTTTTTAGCACCCTTATTAACACTACTTTACATTTTTCAAAATTAAACCGCATTTGCCATGTAGTTGCCCATCCCATTATTTTATTTAGGTATTCTTGTATGGTTTCCACATCCTGTGCAGAAATTATTGCCCTGCTTAACTTTGTATCATCCGCAAATACTGAGATTGAGCTATGTATCCCATCCTCTATACTGTTTTTGAATAAGTTAAACAGAATTGGTCCTAGGATAGATCCATGGGGGACCCCACTTACCACGCCAAACCATTCCGAGTACTCGCTATTTATTCCCACCCTTTGGACCCACCCCTGTAGCCAGTTTTAAATCCAGGTACTCACTCTATGGTCCATGCAGACAGACCTCAGTTTGTAAAAAAAAACATTTGTGGGGAACTGTATCAAATGCCCTTGCAAAATCCAGATACACCACATCCACAGGCCTTCCTTTATCTAGATGGCAGCTAACTTCTTAGCTTATAGAATGTTAATAGATTGGTCTGGCAAGAACAATTCTTCATGACTCCGTACTGATTACAACTAATGATAACGTTTTCATTACTAAAATATTGGATATAGTCCCTTAGGATCCTCTCCAATAGCTTGCAGACTATTGATGTTAGGCTAACTCACCGGTAGTTCCCAGGAATATATCTAGGCCCTTTTTTTCAATATTGGTACCACATTGGCTTTTCTCCAAACAGCTGGTACCATCCCAGTCAGTAAAATTTCCATAAACAATTAGGAACAATGGTCTAGCTATCACCTGACTGAGTTCCTTAATGACTCTTGAGTGTAAGCCTGGTGACTTATTTATGTTAAGTTTTTCAAGTCTATTTCTGATACTGTCTTCTGTAAGGCATTAAGGTTCATTCTGTGATGTGTTATTAACATTACAGTCTTGGTTACTATATCCCCTTGTTTCCTTTGTGAAAAATGAGGAGAAGAATGCATTTAAAACTTTTGCATTCTCTTTGTCTTTTGTAACCAAACTCCCTTCATTATCCTTTATAGGGCCAATATGTTCTAACCTCACTTTCTTACTGTTTATATATTTAAATAATTTATTGGGTTTATTTTTTACTGTCCTTCGCTATGTGCCTTTCATGGTCTTTTTTAGCTGCCCTGATTGCACTCTTACTCTTCTTATTACATTCTTTGTATTGTTGGAATGCTGACAATGACCCCTCAGCCTTGTATTTTAAAGGCCTTATCGTTTGCTTTTATATGCATTTTTACATTAGAGTTTAGCCACCCAGGATTTATTTTAGCTCTTTTAAACTTATTTCCCATTTGAAAGCACTGACGAATACCTTTATTTTGCATGCTCTTAAAGCAATCTCATTTTATTTATATTACCCTTGTGCTTCTTATTTCTGTGATTCATACTTAATCGAATTGACTTGTGGTCACTGCTTCCTAAGTTGCCCCATATTTCCAGGTTATTATCAGGTCTGTATTGTTTGTAATCAGTAGGTCTAGTAGTGCAAAAAAATGTAAAATCCCGCGCCAATAGCGATCTAAATAATTACTATAATTGAACAATTAATAAATTAATTATTACACAGCTGCTCCCCTGCAATAAAGAAGTGTAGCTTCCAATTGAATGAGTGATAAAGTTAATAGAGGGTGCTAATTATGGTGATATAATTCATAACGTGATAAATACATATAAAATAATCAACAATAAATAATTAAATATTTGATTCCGTGTTCACAAAAACCATGAAGTGAACTGCAAACAAAATGAAATAATAGTCCCAACATATAGTGAATTAAAGTTCCAATCAATCAATCATGTCAACGATTTGCTTGTAGAGAATGACAATCTTCCTTATGTGAATAATTCCTTCACCATACACTATACAATATTGTCACCCGAAGTGCACAGATATAGGATGTGCTTACCAGATGGCTATGACCTCTTTAATTAAAAAGATGGTCAAATAAGCTTTAGCAGGATTGTGCCTGCACGCACAGCAGTAGACAGTGGTGGATCCAAGCACCTCTTCCTGGAGTTATAGGTGAGATATGCAGAAAATCCCATTGCATAATACTGTTTATTTAAAATAAAGGAGATAAAAAAGGGGGTGCCAATTGGCCTCTTACTTTAAAATGTGCCTACCCAGTATTGGGGCTGTATGCTTATCTGTGAGAAAAGCTCCGCTGTCACCTCCGTGTCGGCGTGCATAGAGTCCACGATATTTCAACCAGAGCGCTGGAGTGGCGTCAGCACAAAAACACAAGTGACCAGGTACCGCCGCTGATGTACGTTTCGTTATTCACGTCTTCAGGGGGTGTGCCTGGTCACTAGAGGATCACAGTATTTGTAGTATAAGGTAGTTTCGTTCATAGACAGCGGGGGTGTTTCAGACTCACTTAAAGCAGCCGCAATCTCGGGTTTAAGGCTATACAACAGCTGTTTGATACATACAAGTTAAATAGCCACACAAATAGCTGTGCAATACTAAAACAGAGATTTGAATAAAAATGTTTAAATAAAAACCGAGAAAAATATATGAACCAGGCATATATATGCCAAGATGACATCTCACTCATCCCCATACAAATTTGGAATGGGACATTCCACAGTGAATTCTGAACACGAAGACATGAATCCACAGATACTTCTAGATACTATTGTTCAATGAATTTGGAGATTGGAACCCGTGAGCCTTTGTGTTTTGTGCTCTTTCTTGGGCTTTTTGAGACTCTTACATATTTCAAGGCCACCGACAGAAATGGGTTTGTACTCACGCATATATCACCATAATTAGTGCCCTCTATTAACTTTATCACAGGTCTAGTAGTGCGTTAGCTCTTGTTGGTGCATTCACCAGCTGACCCATGAAATTATCCTAGAAGACATTAGGAAAATGGTGAGCCTTAGACGAATGAACAGTTCCATCTGGCCAGTCTATATCTGGATAATTAAAATCCCCCATTATAATAACATTTCCCAGCTTTGCCGCCTTTCCAAGCTGTGATATGAGGTCCACCTCCTCCCTCAGGTTAGGGGGCCTGTAGCATATGCCCACTATTACTTTCCCATTGTTTTCCTCCCTTTGGAGCTCCACCCACAAGGATTCCACCTCCTCCCTTGCTCCATTAGTGATGTTGTTGCTTATGTTCACTTGCACATCATTCTTGATATTTAGGCATACCCCTCCACCTTCCCTACCCTCCCTATCCCTACAATATAGGGAATACCCCTTAATGGTTGCCAGACAATCATGTGAGCTGTCAAACCAAGTTTCTGAAACTCCCACAAAATCGATATATATCCTCCTCATACATTAGCAGCTCTAGTTCTCCCATTTTATTAGCTAGACTTCTAGCATTGGTATACAAGCCTCGTAGTTTTGTCCTGTCATACTATTTTGTTGTTAGTTGTTATGAGGCTGCAAATTGCATTTGCCAGCTTAAGCAAATTAAAGCACAATTATAGAGAATAGCTTATGTCAAGGCTTACTTGTCTGGAAAATATTCCTCTGTAAAGTTCTCCACACTATTGTGGTTGCATGGGTTAAAAGAGAAGTATGGGTTTGTTTTTTGTTTTTTTAAATCACACTTACCTAGGTGGATGCAGCATCGATCCAATGCTGCATCTATCCCCTGCCATCTCTAAAGATGAGAACTGAGCAATCAAACACCACTGATTGCTCAGTTCTCCCCACTGCTCTGACCAGAGACCTGGGCGGATCGCTGAGAGGTTGAGCCAGGTTTCGGTCAAGGCTCCTGGTGGATCCCGAACATAGGGTCACAATCTTTCCCCAGCCTTCAACTTGCTGTCTGCTGAAAACGGGTCACAGGAGAGCAGAACAAACTGCACTTCTGTGATCCACAGGAAAAGTACAGACAAACAAGCTTTGGCTTTATTTCCCCTTAAATTTGTACTAAGAAGAAATGTGGTGTCGTTATTCATCAGCAAACAATCTATGCACATTGTCACTACCCACTATTTTGGTCTGCCTTGATAATAGCTAACCAGTTAAAGGTAGAATATAAAATGGACTATACAGCTGTAGCTCAAAATGAGAGTAATATAGATTTAATGTGTTCTAATGTATAGATATGTCTTCTTCAATACATTATTATTAGTTAGGAAAAGTGATCTTTCCCTGGAACTGAAAAACATTTCCTTTCTGTTAATGCTACTATATCTAATTCAGATTTATAGCTTAGTGCCAGTCAAACAGCTAAACACAGAGATAAAGTGCATATACAGTATGAGAGTTGTTTTACCTAACAAAATATTTGTACTTCTGTCCACCAATTCATTAGATTTTTCAGCCTCATCACCCAGAACAGCCATGTAGGGTGTCCCCAATAATAGTTTAAGTGTAACTAAACCCATCAATTTAAAGTGGAATTATTCTTACCTCGGTTCCTGCAATGCGGCTTCCCGAGCTCCCCACCTAGCCACTGATATCTTTGGGTGCTTGGCTTTTGGGTCTCGATTGCTGGCCGCTTTCACTGGCCAGGCGGTAATGACATCACTTCTGTGCGTTCGCAGGACTTCAGTCAGATTTGGCATTTATTGATACCCAGCCTTGGTTTCCTATACTATTGCTCAGTACCCATAGCTACATTCACAAAATTCTGTCTAAGATTATATCAACCAGAGTGAGTCTCAGGGTGTCAAGCCAGGGTGCCCAAACCGTTTATTAGTGCGAGCCCCCCTATGTTGGAATATGTACTTTTCCAGGCATAATGTATCCCCATAGCGGCTATCCACTCTTTCCATGTGGGAGGTTCAGTCGATTTCCAATGTCGCAGAATTTATTTTCTAACCTGAAACAAAGCTTGAGCTATAGCCTGGTGGGTGGGAACCCCCACCAGGAGATCGTCTAAGACACCCAGGAGACAAGGCTTAAGATCCCTTTGAATAGTAACTTGAAACACCCTATTGAGGGTATCTAGGACTTTTCCACAATATAAATGTAGGACACGTCCATAATAGGTGAATTGAATCCCCATGGTCTCTAGCATATCTGACACATATGGGGTCCTCTCTCATTCCAATTTTAAAAAGCCTTGGTGGTGTAAGATGAGCCCTAAAAGGATGTACAACTGGGATAGTCTCTTTGTAACATTGAGCGAGCAAATCTGTACAGCCTGTAGGGCTTCCTCCTATTGTTCCTCTTCAAATGCCCCCACAGCTTGTATCCAACTAGCCTCCGCATGTGAAGGGAAGTCCTTAAATAAAAAAATTAACAGCATATAGTAGCAGCGTGATATGAAACCCTTATAGATTTATACCTCGGCCATGTAGTTGAAAATAGGTGTTGGGGATTGTAACTAGGTTTTCTCCCCAAATTGCGCTTTGACAGCATGCCGTAATTGCAAATAGTAGAAGTACATATTTTGTGGTAGCTGAAATTTGGATTGCAAAGTGGGCAAAGAGCACAATAGGCCATTTTCAAAAAAGTGGGACAGCCACGTAATACCATAATGATGCCACTTAGCTCCATATTGCAATAATTTCAACTCGTCATTATGTGCATCACCGCATATCGGACTATATTTAGCAAAGCCCCCCACCTCCTGCATTTGTCTTGTTTTGTTCCATACTTTCTGCATGAGGGTGTATGTGGGGAAAAGTTTATTAGACTTACTGTACGTTAAGCCTTCCAATCCCATAGCAACATCGTTCACCCCTGTCTCATGGTGTAATATATGATTAGTGGCATTAAAACCATCATTGGCTTGGAACAAGGCTCTGGAGATGTGTTGTAATTGGGCTGCTAGATAGTACAGCCATGGATTAGGCAAGGCTAGGCCTCCACTCTCTTTTGATTTTTGGAGCTGTTCTAGCTGAATTCTTGGGGGTTTAGTATGCCATATTAATGAGCGGAAGATGGAGTTAATAACTCTAAACATCTTAAGGGAAAAAACATGGGTGAGTTGTGTAAAACATAGAGAAGCTGTTGCATGAAAATCATTTTCAACAGATTAGTCCTCCCTACTACAGAGAGCCTAAGTATAGTCCATATTTTAACTTTGTCCCTTGATCATGCATTTATAAGTTTAGAGTGTCATTGATTACAGCACATTTTTTTCACCACTCATCATGTCTTGGTGATAGACATTATTATTATTTGATATTTTCAATTTTGCATGGTTTATTGGCATTATTGCCATCTTGTTTATTTCACTATTTTGTCACAATATCTATTTCACCTTTATGTATGTACACAGTATTTAGCGCTGCACATATATTTGTTATATGTTTGCACTATATGTCTAGTGAGTGCTAGCTGCTATTCACAGTCTCTGAGCGCAGTTTTAATTTTTTCTTTCTATTCCAATGACTACAAGTAGCTGATACCATATGGAAGATCTTACATATGAACATAGAGATTTAGCCCCAGTTGCGCATTAGATATGGGCCTGTTGGTTCGCCTTTTCTTTCTCCTTTAAGTATGCTGAACTCACTTCTCAACGCACCTGATTATGGCCACTCCACATAAAGGTTTTCTTATTGTCGCCTATGACTACTGCAGGAGCCTTCTACTTATACCCCATTCCCCATTTTCCCATTCCCTGCCTTTTCAGACCTTTTCTCGCTTCTTTCTCTTTCGTCTATCTCCTACTTCTTCTATACGGAGACATGTTCTTATACCTGTAATTATTGATTCCTTTAACACATACTGAAAGGTCAATAACTTACAGAATTGTCAAGAATTGTTTTGACATCTGTAACTTCTGTCTGTTACTCTAAATGCTTGTATGTATAACATTTTATGTTGTCTCATACTTGTCTGTTAATATTCTTATTTCAATAAAAACATATTGAATATATAAGAGGGTTGAGGTGGCAATACAGGTACTGGATTTTTTTTTAACTTAATAAAGGGAATGCATTAGGTAAAAAATGTTGAGGCTTTGGAACCACTTTAAAGAGCAGCAAAAACTGATAAGGCCATCCATTACAACTTATAAGTGCTGTTGTATAGGGGATTGCAAAAGGCTGACACCAAATCATATTCAGGTACTTACACTAGATGCATTAGAAAAGTAAATTTTATGATTTATTAACGAATACAGAGCTGTTGTAATGTTTGTCTGTTATATCTGTCTGGAGATTAGCTTTAAGTTTAGTACAAGCTAGTTTGAGGTATTCTTCCTGAAAAAATGCACTATCCACATATGGCATTTGAATAACTATGTGAAACATTTCTGCATGCTCAGGAAAAGCTTGTTACCTTTATCATCTCTGCTTAAACCTTGCGGGTCGCCCCCAGTCTGTTTTATGGCCTGACCTGTACTGTGGACACAAACTGTTAAAGACAGCGTTAAAACACTATAGCAGATGTCAGTGAAATGGGCTCTGCAAACACAAAGAAACCTTTGAGCTCTTGTAATAAAAGATGTGGAATCCCTTGCACTTTTGGCAAGATATCATGACCAAGTCTGGGTCAGACCTATAGACAGTTTTATATAGAGTTGTACCTGTAGTCTGTTGTGTTTTATTTTGGAAAAGTGATAGTAATAAGCACTTATGTTGGCATTTTGATTTACAACGTGTAGAATGCAAACAGTATATGAAGGAACCACTGAAGCTGGGTTCACACTATCGGCGCATGCGGTTCCCAAGCGGGGGTCCGGTGCATCTTGGTTCACCGTTTCAGGTCCGATTTCAGCCAACAATTTGGGCTGAATTCAGACCTGAAACAAACAAAAACATTCACAGAGCTCCTGTGCAAATTCGCACCGGAGCCGCAGCAGAGATATGTAAACCGGCTCCATAGAGAGTCAGTCAAAATCTCCTGCTATTCATGTTAGGATGAACCACATTCAATTCATAATAGCGTGAACCCAGCCTTGGTGTTTTATTTGTTTCGTTTTATTAGTACTTAGTATTTTACATTTTTATAATCATAACATAGCACACTGTGAAAGGTTTGCTCCCTTTATGCTTTAGGTTATGTTTCTTAATGCCTAAATGCAGCCAAAATAAAAAACTGAAAAATCAGCACAAGGTCATAGCTTATAGTCAGTAGGATGTGTCCCTTGTGCTGATGCCTCCTCTTTTAGTTCAAATGTGCCTCCGTTCATGCCTCCCACTCCTACCCCACTGCTGTAATCTTCCGGTGCATTGGGAGTTAGTACGACAAAGGGCTGTCATCAAGAAGAGAGGCGGACCTATCAACCATTTGCCCTCCATTTATAGATCACAAGATGTAATACGTATTCTATGAATAGAGCAGGGACAGAGCTTTGTCACCATTTAACAAGAAATGCCTTTCATGGCAGGATCACCATGAATTATTATAAGGAACATTGCATATTTTAAATATTAAAAATTACTTTTGAAAAAAACAGTAGCACATTACTTTTATGTAAAATCTTACTGGTTGGATTTACATACTGTAACCTTTAAACCACCCAATGACTTTGATCAAACTGATGTTGACAAATCTGTGCATGGGTTACCAGGTTTTCATTCCTGATGTGACAATTTTAACAATAGTCTCTATACCTCCACTAGATTAAAATGTACTATTTGTATGTAGAATATAATAGAAGGGGCAGTGATGCTGTACAGGGTTTAACATGACTCTGATTACAAGACAGATGAAGGTGCATTTGCTTGCTGTATGCAAAAATAACCTTCATGCAAGGGTGAATTTCTCATTTTGACTTGGAAATGATAAATAAGGTCATATACTTAACTTATTAGTCTCTCCCCTGACAACTGGTGCTCTCCTCCGTTTTGTGCTGCTTCTGAATTGTAGGCAGGCCTGTGGTAGCCTCTCATAGAATGTAGGACAGCTGGTCCTGCACTGTACATGATGACATCAGGGAGGTGCAACCGGTCAGACAGGAAGAACAAAGAGGAGGAAGTCTACAAAGAATAATGTAAATATATTGTTTTATTCATCATTCCCTAAAAAAAAGCAGTAAAATTGTATCTAATTCCACCCAAAGGTGTTCTATCAGGTTGAGGTCAGGACTCTTTTTGCAGGCCAGTCAAGTTCCTCCACCCCAAACTCACTTACCCATGTCTTTATAGACCTTGCTTTGTGCACTAAAAATTCTGTATGGACCCTCTGCACACTCTACACCCTTCCAAGCAAACTATGCAGGGATATTTAGTTCACATATATTGCAATACATGTTTAAGCTGACCAACTGGGTCAAAGTAATCCCTCTTCTGGCCAGTCCTACACTGCCTTGCCACTGCAAATGCTAAGGTAGACACCATGCCATTATCGGGCATAAAGAGCCAAGGTGGGGGAGAGCTACAAGGTTCAGATCTGGTCACTGACCTGCGTTACAACAAAGAAAAGATATACCTGTGCTCAAATCCCAATAGCTTGTACATGTATTTGAACTATCAGGTGCTAAAGGGGTGTGACCACATTTTAAAACTACAAATTCTGGATGGAGTGTACAGAGGGTCCATCCAATGTGGTCACACCCCTTTAGTACCTGATAGTTCAAATACATGTACTAGATATTGGGATTTGAGCACAGGTATATCTTTTCTTTGCTTTGTGCACTGGTGCGCAGTCTTGTTGGAACAGAAAGGGACCATCCCCAAACTGTTCCCACAAAGTTGGGAGCATGAAATTGTTCAAAATGTCTTGGTATGCTGATGCCTAAAGAGTTCCCTTCACTTGATCTAAGGGGCCAAGCCCAACCCCTGAAAAACAGCCCCACACCATAATCCCCCCTCCACCGAATGATTTAGACCAGTGCACAAAGCAAGGTACATAAAGACATGGATAAACGAGTCTGGGGTGGAGGAACTTGACTGGCCTACACAGAGTCCTGACCTCACCCCGAAAGAACACCTTTAGGATGAATAATGCCCTGTACACACGATCGTTTTTTCAGATGAAAAAAGTCTGATGGACTTTTTTCATCGGAAAAACTGATCGTGTGTGGGCCCCATCGGACGTTTTTCCATCGGTGTAAAAAAATAGAACATGTTTTACATTTTTCCAATGGAAAAAAAACTATAGGAAATTCCGATCGTCTGTGTGGAACTCCAACGGAGAAAAAACCCACGCATGCTTAGAATCAAGTCAACGCATGCTCAGAAGCATTGAACTTAATTTTTCTCAGCTCGTCGGAGTGTTTTATGTCACCGTGTTTTGGACGGTCAGAATTTTGTCTGATGGTGTGTATGCAAGACTGATGGAAGTCAGCTTCGTCGGAATTCCGACGGAAAATTCCATCGGATTTTATGCCATTGGAAATCCGATCGTGTGTACAGGGCATTAGAGTGGAAACTGTGAGCCAGGCCTTTTCGTCCACATCAGTGCCTGACCTCACAAATGCACTTCTGTAAGAGTGGTCAAACATTCCCATAGACACACTGCTAAACCTTGTGGACAGCCTTCCCAGAAGAGTTGAAGCTGTTATAGCTGCAAAGGGTGGGCCAACTCAATATTAAACCCTATGGACTAAGACTGGGATGCCATTAAAGTTCATATACTTTTGGTAATAAATTGTATATATATATATATATATATATATATATATATATATATATATATATATATATTTATATACATATTGTATATACACCCTTTTCTCTTTCTCTATAAGTGATTACATAACCTCTGTTTTCAGTTGCACAAGTTGCATATGGAGGTGGAAATGGCAGGGGGGGGGGTAGCAGGAGGCATACAAACATCAATAGACTGATCTTTCCAGTGAAGAGATGCACACTGGGATGGATGTGCTTTCGTGCCTACCATGGTCAGTTTGCAATATGAAAGCAGGGGGCCTGGCTAGATCACCAGGTATTTCACACAAAGGAAGAAAAGCAAAGGGAACAGGATACTTTTTAACACAAGTACATGGTACAACAGACACATATCAGAAATATGAACACTTGTAATGTGGAGGAGGGGGGCACTACAAAAGTAATTTTATTTTTCCTGGAGTTTGGCTTTGATCTACTTACAGCGCTATTGAGGATATATAAAATTGTTGCTTCATCCAAATTTTTAAACTGTTTTCAGTGATTAAATTATATTACCCCGTAATTGTGTTTATCGGTTATTTTATTATTTTTAATACCAACCTAATGTTAGCAAAGGCCAGCAAAAAGGGACTTTGGGACAAAAATGACTAAAGCAACAATGACCTAAGATCATGCAGCGAAGCCAAAAAGAGTCAAGTTACTTCCAAATTTGCATTGCCATTTAGAAATTAGCTTTATGATGTGTTTTAAAACCGCTTTCAAAGGCATCAATCATTAAGATGTGTCATTGGCAACAAAGTACATTTGTCTTAAACAGTAGAAATTCTTCCAAGGGCCTTATTAATTAATTTACTGTAATAGCCACAAAGCCAGACTCCTGCCAGTGGCTTTAATAATAGATTTTCATGAGCCTCAGTGGGACCCACAGCTTCTTGAATAGGACCCTATAAATTGACATAACTGGAATACCTACAACATTACCAGCGTTATAGTAACCAAGCATTTAATCTTTTTCCACTTCTACAAGTAGATTATTAAATATGCCCAGCGAGAGTGCTGATAGACTTTAGAATAATACTTTACATAAACAAATTATTATGCCTTTTATCTTATAATCAAATTCAGCAGCTGAATGTTTGTTATTAAAAACAGCATAATTTTATTTTGGAACAATCCACATTGTCGTGCATGAGAAACATCTGTGTGTTTTGGCCTTATGTATACAGTACAGCTCTTAGCAGTTCTACAAAGAGATGTCTGTTGGAGCCTATAAGGATGTAATAAGTGCATGTAAAGACATTTGTACTGAAGATTTATTATTATTTGCTGGCAAATTGTTACAGTTAAAGTCTTTGGTTTACTTATTAAAAAAAAATGTTGCTGTAGTACATTTCAAGCCTTAGTGAAACTGCAGTTTTAGAAATAAATAGTGTTGACTATGCAATGTATATTCTCTCAATCACACACAAAACATTTGTACAGCAGCAAGAGAAAGCTCCTGAAAACGTGGAAGGCATATCTTGATTCTACAGTAGAAGACACAGGCTGAGTATTCATACAGCCTGAATTATAGGCTCATACCTTCAGGTGATTGGACACTGCCAAGTTTTTGAGAACATGCCCCTTGGCTGCCCCCTATTACCTTACCCCACTTTGCGAGTCCACAGTTTTTTTGCTAATGTCCTAGTTGATGGTCCTCCTTTCCCTTAGGGAGAAATCACTCTTAAGCCTCGTACACACGGCCGGTTTTCTCGGCAAGAAAACAGCTGGGAGAGCTTTTTGCCAAGAAAACCGGCCGTGTGTACGGTTTCTTGTCGGGAAAACTGCCGGGAATCTCGACGAGAATAATAGAGAACCTGCTCTCTATTTTTCTCGTCTGGATTTTTGGCAAGTGCCGTGTGTATCCTTGGCGAGCAAGAAAAGTTTGCCAGGAATCCCGTCAGGTAAACCGACGGTTTTTCCTGATGGGATTCCCGGCCGTGTGTACAGGGCTTGAGCCTAAAGTGGAACAATACTCACCTCAGTTCCAGCAATGCAGCGTCCCTAAGCTCCCTGCCCATCCGCTGACATCTTCAGGCGGCCGATTTCCGGGACAGAACTGTTTGCAACCTGCATGTGTCATAACAGTGACAACAGTGAAGATATTGCTTACTAAACACATTTAAACATGCCTATATAAAGTGCATATAAGATTCAGTCTATGGAAGAATTTCCTAAGTTCATTCATAAAAAGTGCAAAATTACATACAAATGGCATGATGAAATAAAAACAATAATATTGGTCAACGAAGGTCAGTAATAAAAATTGTCACAGGGACAGAAAGTGAGGTGTAATCTTCTGAACAGGGGCACAGATAGCTAAACAAACCTTACAGGGTTGTTAACCCTTCCCTATGCTATCCAAAAAACGTACAAATAATTTTTTGGGCTCGAGTTACACTTAAAAAAATTACCTGTTCCAACTTACATACAAATTCAACTTAAGAACAAACCTACAGAATCTATCCTGTTTGTAACCCAGGAACTACATGTATAATTAAAATAAATTGTGAGCGAAGCCTGGACTCGATGTAGGGACTAGCTGCACATCAGGCCTCACATTACTTTAAACTTTTGTACCCTCCAGTTCTCTGATTTTTGCATATACATTAAAGTGGAACTAAAGGTACCTAAATGTACCTTTCCTTCAATGGTTCTGGTCCCTCGCTGGTGCTGACATTTTCTCCTGGGTGCTGGTGTTCGGCTGTCTTCATTAACCAGTGCAGGATGTCATCGCTCTCGTGCTTGAGGTCCCCGTCACGGCACACTCGGACAGTGTTGGTGATGTAAGCTGAGCCTCTGCATCCACAGCTCAGTTTACATTGTTAATGAAGACTGAGCAGGCAGGTAGGTGTATTTTATTGCAGAAGACAGTGGTTGTAAAGGCAGAAGCGTTATTATCTTAATACATTCTATGCATTAAGATAAAAAACCTTCTGTGTGTAGCAGCCTCCCTAACACTTACCTGAGGTCCCTCTCTGTCCAGCGATGTCCACGAATATCTCAGCTGTCCCAGATACTCCTTCCTGATTTGCAGTGGTGCCATTGACTCCCACTGCTGTCAATCAAAGTCAGCTAGCCAATCAGGGGAGAGAGGGGGCGAGGCTGGGTCGCAGCTCCGTGTCTGAATGGACACAGGAAGCTGTCACTCAGCTCCGGTGCACTAACAGGAGGGAGAGGCCAGGAGCAGTGAAGAGGGACCCGAGAAGAGGAGGATCTGGGCTGCTATGTTCAAATCCACTGCACAGAGCAGGTAAGTATAACATGTTTGTTTTTTTTTATAGGAAAGCCTAAAACAGAAAACGAATGCAGCTACCACATCTATGAATTAGTAAACTGCAATAAAATAAATTTTTGCTTTTGCGTTTAATACCACGTTAAAGCTTAGAAATGAAAATTAAATATATGCATCCATGCTACCAGTCTAATCTGCCTCTAAAAAAGAGGTACGGCAGTACACAATACAGCGGCAAACATTTTGAGCACATTGTTCATTTTAGGAGAATACCATAATCTTGGTATTTTCATTACCTACAGATTGGATTTACTAGAAATGCATTAGCCTGTTCACCTAGGCTGGCTAAAATATAACTTTAAGGATGTCCTGAGTTGAATCATCTTCTGTATAGAAAAGAAAATATTCTATGTAAGAAACCCTAGAGTTAATAGAATGATTTCATGTGACTCCTCCAATGAAGGCAGGTTTTTGATGACTAGGTCACCTGCTTTTTGTGTGAGCCAGTTATAACATCCAATCACATTTTCGTCTGCCATCATTATGTTATTTTATATGAATGATGAAAAGTCTAAAGCTAAATTCAAGGCTGACATAAAGGACCCAAATTAATACAGAGCCATATTAAAACATCCATACATGCATTTTGAAGTGCAAGCACTGTAAGTACCTGCATCTGCCTCTTGCAATCCCCTGCATAGTAGAGCTCAGAAGAAGAGCAGCAGCACAAAGAGCCAATCAATTGTGCTGCAGTGCAAAGTGCATGCCGATAGGAGGAGAGAGAAGAGTGACAGTAATGAGTTTGACAGTGTGCTGCTCCTCCTTCCACTGTCCAGTCACAAGCTGGATGAAGTACAAGATTTGTAAATGTTACTTAACTGCAGCAACGAAAAATGAGGTGTCCTACCCTGCCAGACAGAGCTGTGCAATGTGACATAGCTGTGTAAATCTCACAACTTGAAGGATATAAAAAAAAAAACTTTGGCGGGTACAATAGCTCATATATATATATATATATATATATATATATATATATATGCAATTTGTCTGTGTAATTAGCAGTTTTTTGGGACTTCAGCTTAAATTTTTATTATAAAGCTCTGTGCAATGATAGTTTCTGCAATATCGCTAATTGACCTTATTTGAAGCCAATAGATTTATGCCATTTCCATGTTTGTACGTTAGGGCTGGAAATTTCCTGGGATGGAGACAGCTTTGTAGAAGTGATGGCCGCTCCTCATCTAAAAGGGAAGCTCTGTGGTCTTTGTGGCAACTACAATGGACACAAGCGGGATGATCTCATAGGTAGTGATGGAAACTTCAAGTTTGATGTGGATGACTTTGGAGATTCCTGGAGAGTCGAATCTAATGAATTCTGTAACCGCCCTCGTAGGAAGACTGTGCCAGAGCTGTGCCAAGGGACCGTTAAGGTGAAACTTCGTGCTCACAGAGAATGCCAAAAGTTAAAGTCCTGGGACTTTCAAAACTGTCACTCCACTGTTGACTATGCTGTTTTCTATAAGTAAGTGTTATACTAAGCAATATTTTTTTACATGCCTTATACACATTATACACTTATACACATTATACTTATACACTTTATATACAGTGTTTTTTTAATATTGTGTTGTAGCTGTTATTATTAAGTCCAAATCAAACTTTCAGTTAATATCAACTAAATATTTCATGTCCTTCAAAACAAAAGGTATGCAAAGTCTTATGCCCCGTACACACGATCGTTTTTAATGTCATTTTTTAAACCGACGTTTTTCTCCTCGTTTTTTTTTCATGTTTCCTCTCAAGCCTGCCTTGCGTACACACCATCATTAAAAAAAACGATCAAGCAAAGCGCAGTGACGTTCAACACGTACGACGGCACTATAAAGGGGAAGTTCCGTTCGAATGGCGCCACCCTTCATGTTAGTAAAGTTTGTTGGGCGACGATTCGCGCTTTTCAGTCCGTTACTGTGTAATGAATGTGCTATCTCCATTACGAACGCTAGTTTTACCAGAACGAGCGCTCCCGTCTCATACTTGATTCTGAGCATGCGCGTTTTTTTTCACGTCGTTAAAGCATACACACTATCGTTTTTTCACGTCGTTAAAAAAAACGACATGAAAAACGACGTGAAAAAAGAGAGCATGTCCGGAATTTTTAATGGCCGTTTTTCACGTCGTTAAAAATGCTCTGGAGCATACACACGATCATTTTTCAGGGCCATTTTTTAAAATGGCAGTTTTAACGGCATGAAAAACGATCGTGTGTACGGAGCATTACAGTTGTTCTAATTTAGAAAGCCACCATACCCTAATTATAAAAACCTGTTCTATGCCATCTCTGTGTGGAAGTAGTGGTCTCTCTGCAGAGGTCTGGTATGCCACCTCGTGCTTATAGTAGAGATTTGGCTCTGACTTAGCAAGGGACATACCGGAACTCTGCAGTAAGACAAATGCTTCCACATAGAGAATGTCTTTCTCTGAAGCTTGCATGTGGGAGGGGCATGCATTTCTACTCAGGTTGTTCAACTGGGCTTCAATAACAGTAATATCTCCAGTGCCACTGTACACTATAGGGGCTTATTTATAATAGAGAGCAGAAATCACAATTTCACAAACTCTCTGCACACTGTGACATATCCCATTCATAAAATTGGCCAGGGCTGTCTAGCCCAGTGGAGTTCTTTCTGCTCAATGCAGCACAGAGTTCCATGATTGGATGAGAAACAGCCTTGTGACTTTTTTTTAAATTTTCCATTCAATTTCACTGTTTTCAGCCGATTTCAGAGTCCCAAAGCCACAAAGCGCATTTGTGAAGAACTTCACCATGGTTTATACATATGCAGAGTTTTTTTTTTTTTTTTTTAACCATACGACTGCTTTTAAAATGAGACCCTATGTAAAATGAGCAGTTAACAATAGCAAAATAAAGTATTTCAACAAACACTAGTCACCAGACACAAAAGCCTTGTTTAGATAAGTGTACAATCTAAAGGTGCAATGTCACTTTTACATGGGAGTTTACATGTATATTGGTAATTTTTCCAACGTTGAAGAGATCTTAGCACAATGTGACAGGTTTCATGACGTTTATTTTGTTATACTTTATTTTTTGTGTCCTAAAATCACTTTAATAACTTTGAGAAGACCTATTTAAAAATAGGATTTTTCAAAGTTCTTGCAAAGTCTTTGTGACTTTTTTGTTAAACGTGCTTCGTACAGGTCTTCTGTTGATTTTTCAAACAGAACAATTTAGTATCAGTGATAATTCTACTGAAAAGCACGGAACAGTGTATCATATTGCTTCTAACCCAATAGTTATTTATTGTATCACTTTGCCTAGAAATACATCCTTGTTTTTATATTCACGCTACTTGGCCGCAGACGCTATGCATTTGAATCACTGGCACCATCTAGTTTTTCCTCTATTGCCTAAAAAGAAAAGACATCCCTGACTTTCCTTCAGCAAAAAACTGATGGATAAATAAAAGCCACTATGTGTTTTTTTAATACACCACACATTATAGGAAGAATGTGCTTCAAAAACAGAACCTTGCAGATGTTATATGAAATAATGCAATTCATATGTTGATCTAAACCTTTTAAAGTGGATCTATCATTTAAATTTGAATGGTACATAAATTAGCAGGTCATACATCTGCATTACCAAGTTACATAATTATTTCAAGTCCCTTGACATAAATAAAAAATGTATACTGTTTTCAATCAGACAGACCCAGTTTGAGAGACTTGAAATGAGAGAAGAGGATTAAGAAGGCACAACTATAGATACAGATAATTACAACCTATACATTGAAATAGATTTATAATGCATTAGCACAGACTGACAAATTATTTCAAGTAACTCTGTCACATAAAAAAAAAACTTGTTTCATGTATAAAGTACAGGCGTGCTCCGACCTCCAGCAGCCTGGGCCATTCTGATAGGGCAAAGTTCAAAAACCAGCATCAAAGCCAAGCCACCCTGCCTCATGCACAGTCCTACTGGCCAATGAGGCAGTCTGTCAAAGTGATGGGCTAAAAGGAAAGTGAGGGAGGAATAGAGCATGCTCTAATCACAATTTACCAGAACTTTTAGTCTAGATTAATATTATACTTTATACTTTTTTTTTTGTAAATTATTAATTATGAATAAAGTAGCTGAAGTTCATATTTTTTATAAACAGTATACTATATAGTAAAAAAAAAAAAGAGATTACAATTCCCATTTAAAGTCCAACTCTGGCCAAAACCTATTTAGATTTGTATAGGGATCCTTTATATAGGTATTGCAGTTTATCCATGTTGGGGACATTTTACCTCAATTCCTGTCCTAACCACACCCTTAAATATATGGTATCACAATGATAGTAAAGGGACGTATGATCCCCACAATGGGGACACATCAACAAAAACCTACTCTATCCGCGCCTAAAAAATGTTTTGGCTGGAGTTGGGATTTATGTCAGCAGTGCATAAAACATGGTATCACTTTATGTCGTTGATGAATGTTTTTATAGTCTTCAGGGAGTGAAATTTTAAAAGTGTATTTGTTATAACTGCTTCCTTCAATAAAATGTAGCAATCCTTCCAAAACAAGCTAGGTACTGTCGGCCATTTCCGTTATGCATGTGCAGTATTTTCAAACTGAAGCACGCATCTGGTATGTCTCAAAATATTACATGTGACGGCACTGTTTCTGTATTTTATGCATTTAAAGGGAAAAGGGACTTTATCATTACCTGTTTTTATTGGGTGCCTCAACTGCCCTGTATTCTGAGCTTACTGTTGGATAGGAAATTTATAGGTGTATTTAGTGCAGGATAAATCTACCTTTTCTCCACTCTACCTACATCTAAATGTGCTGTCTAACTACAAGCATGGCATCTTGCTAATAAAACCTCCTGTGTGCTTCATTTGAGATTACAGTATTTTGACTTTACTTTGTTTTTTAAGTTGGGGTTTGAGGCCTGGCAACCTGTCCCATCAATCCATCAGTTTCCTGCCCAGTGAGAGTGTCCTATTCTTTAGGGCTTGGGGTCAAATGTGTGCACCTACCCTAGATGTAAGCAACAGAAATTCATACTTATTGATAAAGGCAAATGATATAGTCAGTTCTAATGTACCCAAAGGTTGTTTTAATAGAATATATTATTTTTATTTTATTTTTTTAAGCTTTAAATACATTTTTATTGACATCTGTATTACTCTCTGTTGTCCTGGTGACCATTAGAAAAGATGGTGAGAGACACCTGTCTGTATGACAGCTTCCTATGAGCCCTTTGACATGAACAGTCCATCTTTCCATTTTTTAATCCATGATTACTCAGATGAAAATGGGCAGCATTACATTTTTTGGGCTGGTTGGATATTTCAACTTATATCTGCCACCTCTGGATCCAAATGATTAAAATTTGCATTTGGGTGTGCTTTTAGTGACCAGACTGGAAGTGGGTTGATATAGATGAGCACCAATCCACTTACACTGTCCACTCATATGGATTACATGGGTCCGTTTTTTTCCAAAGAGAAAAAATCTGAATGGGCATGGATGTCACAGATGTAACATACATACCTTTCTGATCTGACTCAGCAGGAGATCATTCTAAGATTCCCTTCTGAGACTGAATGGATACCATTTTGGTGAAAGGGGCTGAGGAAATTTCCCCATACTCGTACATTTATCTCACTTCTTGTGTCTGTAAGGCAGAGAGTCCAGGAAATCTGACCAGTGGGACACAGAAATAATAATAAAAAATAAAAAAAAACCTTCCTAGGATTTTAACCCTTTTCTACTCTCTCCATACCTAAACTAAATATTTTCGCTGTAGATATAATTTAACGAATTTGTTATACAGCCACAAAAAGAGATATAACAAAAGGCTAGTAACACGTAGCAACTTTTAAAGATACACCTACAGTAAAATGGAAAGTAATTGGTTGCTATGGGTTGCTTCAGTTTGCCATTTTTCTTGGGGAAAATAACAAGCAAAGTTGCTTGTGTTATATATTATATACATTTTTTTACAGCCAAGGATTTATCTTCTGTAAAATGTCACAAGAGTAATGTAGCTTGAATAACTAAACACAACCTCTGAATTCTGATACGTGAACCAGTCATGATAACCCTACACTTACACGGTTCCTCTTTACGTGTTACCATATAAAGTATAACCAAGCACAACTAGTGCCATTTTAAATCATCAACATCAAATGGTAAATGATCTGTGGAAACTTTTTCTAGTTGGATGTAAAACACGACCAGATAATTCAAGATGTATGTGATATTTGTATTCTCAGTTGTGGATTTTTTTCCCTCTGACTAGACTGTATTTCAGTCTCTTCTCTACCTGTGTCACTTTCACATAACTCTCCTGCTGAAATAATATAAGTGTCTGTAACACATTACTATAGGTATAAAGTATGCATGCATGATTTCATGTGACCATGTTTAGTGCTGTATTTCACTTCTGTTCTCTAATGCAAACATGTAATGTTTTAGTAGACACATGGGAAGAAAAGAAACAGCTGCTGCTTTTTTCCCCCACTAAAGTATGTTTCTCTATCGCAGTACTTGTAAAGATGTTATAAAAGCTTGTACTTTACCATATGGGAACAGATAGTTAAACGTGACAGCGAATTATTGGAAATAGCCAAAAACATATGGACACTTATGATGTACCCTGACTGTATCACACTTAGCACAAAATGGATTTTATATTGATAGTGAAGGATCTATGAAAAACAACTTCAGCATGAAAATAATAAAAAAAACAACAACTTAGTAATGCATTAGGCCAGAACGTTTTATGCTACTCTTTAGTAAAAGCAATATTCACTATGGAACATAAAGGTCAGTTTCAGCCAAAGCTTTCCCTAGAGATGGGAATGGCTAGAACTTCTGTTGAGTTTTTATACCTTTCTGTTTGCATCGCTTTCCTGCTTCCTTATTTCCCATTTAGAGGAGAGGGATGGGTACATTACTTTTCCACTGCCTCCTGAGCTGTTTGACACAGGTGTCACATGAATCAGTAGGAAGATAATGTACCCTCGCCTAGGTGAGGAATTAGGAATACCTATTTGGTTATGGTTTCTGACACCCATGTAATCCCCCAACTTCTGAGGCTCAAGTTGCTGAAATCATAGCAATATCTCCAGATCTCCATCTGTGTATACACAAGATCTGGGGGCTGGCTGCAAGAATCAGGAAGATAAATCTGTCTCCTAAAGATTGGTTTGCATCAGACTGAAAATACTCTCTGTTCCAAGCGCTCCTTTCCATCACCACTTGAACCTCAGGGGGTAGAAGCAAACTGAGCTGTTCACTCTTACCGACCAGAAGTAGAAAAAAAAAAGCTGCCGCACACCTGATAGATCACAAATATCCATGTTTATTGTGTAAACCGTTCACAAACATGGCAGTGACAGTCTTGGTCACTATGACTAAGCCCTCATTGGGTGAAGCAAGCCTAGGACTATATAGGTGATTAAATCTCTTTGCTACTAAAATACTTCACAGTTTGTTGCCTGGTGATCTTTTTAAATCCTTTGCCAGGCTTATAAGCATCCACAACCTATATTGATCTTTGACTGATGTGACCACACATGTCAATAGCAAAGGGAACACCAGACCTTAGATATCTGAACTTTAAGTAAGACAGGTTCCACCAGCATACTACATTAAGAGGTTCTTTTCATTGGAACCTAACCTGGAACACCTTGTTCTAATTTAATTGACTTTCCACATGACAATTTTGCCCTTATATTAATTTAAATTCTGAGAACAAATACACCATGCCAATTTTATGTGTAATTTGTTCAAATATATCACCTTTATCTGTAGGCAATGTTCAAATGAAAATCAAATTTTTGCTTGTTCAAATATGTAAAAAAAGTCAAAGATTCCCTGGGGTGGACTTATTTTTCACATAGCTTTAGATATTTGTAGTACTCTTCTAATCTATAATGAGGAAGTTATATATTACATATAGCCAATAACTTGCCTGTTCCTTATCAGATCCAGCATATACTGTATATATTCAGGCTTTGAACATACCACATTTTTTTTTTTTTTTGTCCTACAAACTGTAAGTTCAATTTATGAACCAGTACACTGTCGATTTGATTTACAAAATCTACAGTTGTATGATTTAGGTAAGGAGCAAAATTTTAGTTTAGCTGCTCAGTAACTATGAAAAAATATACAAATACTTTTCTTTCTATTGCCACAACTTGATGGAATACAGAACCACAAACCTAAGTGATGTGTTTATATAATTTCCCAAAAGACTACAAGGAACTGCCAAAAAGAACAATTACATCAATTTATAGCCTTCTGATTAACATGCTGGTACCCACATTGTTTTTTGATTGCCAAAGCCCATTTCTATATGTATGCAGAATCAGCAGATAAAGAAGCAAAGTAAACCAAAACTGACAGGAGATGTAAGTGCATATTTAATTACTTTATATAAATTTGGAAACTTTCTTCATTTACTCCTTCCGACAAGAGTGAGAGCATCTAAACTCATAATTTCCTTTTATTGGCTACCAGCGACGCTGATCACTAGATGATGACAATGCTTTTTTTTTGTATTATTTTAGATTTAGATTTAGATTTTAGATTTAAAATCAGTTACTGGAGATCATTGTTTAAAGGGGTTGCTGGTCTGGTTAGGATTTGAAAAATGTTTTACTATTGCAGTGGGGTCACCCTGGGCATTGCATGGGTTAGCTGCTCTGTTGTTTAGGGGGTAATAATTAAGGTAATATACTGACTTTTCCCCTTGCTTTAATGGCAGCTGGCATTTTTCTCTCCTCTTTAACACTCTGGGTTGTAGGCGAGCCCTTGGCGACCTTACATACAATGCAGAACTGCTGGTAGATCTAGAGATAATGGCAAGCTTTGCATTCGCATTTAGCTAGCCCAACTGAATTGCCAATGTTTGTAACAGGTTTACTTTAATGCTTTATATGCTGGTTTTGTTTAGTGTGACCGTATAAGTGCAAGTACTAGGTTTAGTCAGTTTAGTTTCTGAGATCTGTCTATCGTCTTACCCAGTAAACATGGCTCAAACAATTCTTGTTTGTGTGGCACCCCGGACCAGAAGATGCACAGGACCCTTTCGCAGACCAGAGCCGCCCCGGAGCTGTGAGAACCAGCTCCATTTAAGAGTCGGTCACACTCTCCTGTCATGCGAATTGGATGCAGGGAAACCCGCATCCAATTCCCATTTATGTGAACCCAGCCCCAAATTTGCCCACAGTTTAATGTTGGTAAATATTGTGTAGAGATGCTCCTGTACACTGTTGCTAAATCACTCATATATTCAAAATTTCTAATGCAATAATCCTAAAAGAAGGTTTGTGCTAGTTATGTGCTTCCTATCAGTGTAAACATTGTATGCCTTTTGTTGATAATCTAACTTATTCAAATATATTGTTCTGTCCCCTGTATAGTTCAGAATGCAAAATCTGTTGTGTATTGTGGTCATAGTTACAACTCATCCCCAGTCCTACACACTACATTAGTCTATTCATATATGATGCATCAAGGGAGATTGTTATACTCCCTTCACCACAGTAATGGAAGATGATTTTATTGTCCATGACACACACACATGTAAATCACTGCCAGAAGAATATTCTCAGACTTGTGATGAGAAGTCTTGGATGAGAATTCAAAGTAGAAAGCCTTGCTTTGAATGTGAACCTGGTTCTTAGCAAGACCTGTTGACCTAAGCAAGTCTGTTTCCCCCAGTCCTCCGCACACTTGTGTGTGTTCACAGAATGTCTTCCAGCAGCCTGGGACCAAATTTGAAACACATAATTCTCTTTGTATCAAGAGTTATCACAGCTGTAATATACTGACCCATTGCCAGAGAAATCACAGATGTGTCTTCTTCCCTCTGGGTATAGCATAAAGTAAGAAATAAGGTTGGAAGGAGATTTTCACAAGAATCTGACCAGGCTATGGTCTTGGACAATGATGTGTTCACCTGGGATAGCCTCTGGCTTTCCTCCAGTCTTTGCTGTGTAGGATTCTTCTCCGACCCACTCTGTTATTTTCTTTGATTTCCTATATAAGAAACGGATGGCTTCTCATTTTGTAATGTTTGATAGAAAAAACATATGAACTGGCATTCTCTCTTCTAATATTGGTCAAAAAATCATTTCACAGTAGTATCCATGGAATGCTTTTAAAACCTTTGTTCTGCATCCTTTATAGAAGATTGAGTTTACATTCACTGCATTCATATAATATATTCCAGAGCAGCTATGATAAAATAGCCATCTTGTAGTTAGCATTTGGGATAAGCTTTGCATTCTTAAATTTTTGGCGTAATAAGGACTGTAATTATGGTGCACCTGCACTAATACATAAAAAACTGCAGAGTTGCTTCTGTCTAGGTGGCAAGAGCTTCAGCTGTGCATTCCTAATGTAAGCTAATAAATTAAACAGGAGATTTTTAAATCATGCAGCAATTAGCAGACATCAATATAAGACAGAAGTGGAAACATTTTTTTTAAACCATAACATTTTTATTTTTAATGAAAGGTATCATAACAGATATTGACAATATTATACATCACTTTAAAGAATTGATCCTAATACTTGTTCGACACATATTGTGAGAAAGAAGAAAACAATGTACAACAGAAGAAAGAATAATAGGTATTGATATCTAATTGTTAGTCAGACCCCGCTTACTCCAGATGGGATTAAACTGTAAGGGGGGTTGACCAACAATTTAATATTATCAATCTCATATAATAAGGAAGGTTATATCAAACTCACCAGTACTATTAAGGGTTACATTATTTTAGGTATTTAGAAGCTCTAGGATGAGATAACCAGGCTTGCCATTTATTTTTAATCTCCCTGGCGGTATGATTCTTTCAGATTTTAGGTGCTGAAAGCGGTACAATTATTTTGAATGGAAATTTGGCGTTTTATATTGTAGGCCTGCAATTCTTAGGAATAACTCACTTAAATCTGTCCAAACAAGAGTCTAGTAGACATCCCGGGTATGATAAAGTTTGAAACACAAAATCATAAATTAGAATATAATAAATAACTATAAATAATTATAACAAATAATATAATAATAATAAAAATTATTCACTAATGTAATCAAATCAAAAACACAGAAATTTGCTCAGTTGCAGAATTGTCGCTGTCATTACTTTTGGTGTTTGATGACGAATTTCCCCACAAAACGCTATCGCTCAATTCTGCTAGTGATTCTAATTTATTATCGCTGTTTTCTAGCTGGTCTAAAACCACTTTTGACATAAAGGGACACTTTTTGGTTGCTATGGACAATCTCCAAATTCCAGGCAGAAAGAACAGTTTTTATTATATAAAAGTGCATGCAGGACACTGGGCAGACCACAAGGGACAAAGGGGGTGTGTAATTATTTTATACAGTACTGTAATCTGTAAGATTACAGTATACTGTATGTGTACTGTGTTTTAACTTTTTTGAATTTGGCGCCGATCTCCGTCCCCGTGCGTCGTAACGTCGCAGGGAACAGAGCTCGGCGGCACTCGGCACTGTGTGAATCGAGCGAGGATACAGCTCGATCACACAGCGGGGAGGCATTGCAGGATCCAGGGCCAAGGTAAGTAACTCTGCCTGGATTACTGCAATGCAATCCAGAGTCTGGCTCGGGGTTACCGCTTTTGTTGCTGAAATGTCACCCCGAGCCAGACTCGGGAATACCGCCAGGGAGGTTAAAGGTAGTAGTGGAGTCATTTTTATATGCTAGCATTAATTTGAATTGAGCTTGAGTGTTTAATCTAGAGATTACATTCAAAAGATTGGGTGCTTCAGTGGATTTCCATAAACTGGTTATAGTAAGCCTTGCCACTGTTAATATATGAGCCACGATCGTTCTGTATATTATGGGGTAAATATCAAGAGTCATACCTAATAGGGCCATGGCAGGAGTAAGTTTAGTTAGGTTGCCTGTGAGGTTGGACAAGAAGGTGGATACAGATTTCCTAAAACTGTGAAGGTTTTTGCAACTCCATAAAGTGTGGAGGGGGTTGCCAACTTGTTTGTTGCATCTCCAGCATATAGGGGAGGAGGTAGGACATATTTTTGATCATTTATATGGTGTGAGGTACCATCTGTTTAGAAGTGGAAACATTTTAAGCTGTGCTAAGCTTAGATGTCTGATTTTGTTGTTTTTTGCAAAATTTGTCTACATGTGTTATATTTCTGTGATATCAGAGACAGCCTCTTATGAGCATAATGCTCATTAAAGTTGAACTCCAGGCAGATAAAAAAAATTAAAATAAAAACACTAATTATTTTAATTATGTGTTCATTAAAAATGATGACCTTGATTTCTTAAAGGCAAGTATGTGAATGAATTAGACCTAGTATCAACCTCCTGTAAGTAGGGGTAGAGCTACTAGCCATTAAGGTATGCACATGAGGTGAAAAGAAACATGCTTATAGTAGAGCAGTGTTTCTCAACTCCAGTCCTCAAGGCTCCTGAAAACATGACCTGTTGGGGCGCCTTGAGGACTGGAGTTCAGAGACACTGTACTAGAGTATGACCAAATAGCTCTGATTTGGTCTTACAGGACCACAGAACTTTCATCTGACTTCAGAGTCTACTAGGTGACTCCTGGCAAACTGTAGGTGAGGTGAGATGTCACATGAGTTTTAGTTGTTGGCTTCTTTTCACTCTTTCATAAAGCTGCATCTTATGAAAGACTTGGGCGACAGTTGTCATAGCGTAGTCTTTCCAATCTCAACCTTGGTGGCTCATAACTCCTCCAGAATTGTTATAATTCTCTTTTGGCACATTGTCTTTTGACAGATGGCCCATTCAGGGGCGGATCCAGAGTCTTTTCTCGGGAGGGGCACTGCCAAAAAATATGTTTTTTTGTGGGAAATTTATCATGGGAAATGGCTGGTGTCGGCGCTTCAATCATCTCGGCACCATGGTTGTTATGGTGTCAGGATCATTGAAGCGCATTATTTCTATTATTACATTGTAATATAAAATTAAATAGTTCAATGGAGAAACAGTGGGAGCCCCGAGTGTGTCACTTGCCACCGTCGCCTGCAATTAGTGGGAGCCCTGAGCGTGTCACTTGCCACATGTTGCGGATTGTCACTTGCCACGTCACCTGCCACATCTTGTGGATTGTCACTTGCCACACCTTGTGGATTGTCACTTGCCACATCACCTGCCACACCTTGCGGATCGTCACTAGCCACACCTTGCGGATTGTCACTTGCCACGTCACCTGCCACACTTTGCTGATTGTCACTTGCCTGCCACCAGATGCAAATTGTCATTTGCCATGTCACCTGACACAATTTGCGGATTGTCACTTGCCACGTTGCCTGCCACACCTTGCGGATTGTCACTAACTTGCCTGCTAAGGTGTAGTTTTGGTTGTCTCTTGCTGTGTCCCAGACTCCCAGAGTCAGGCAGCAGAGAGATAATGTAATCTCTCTGCTGCCTGCACAGTGAGGGCGGAAGTCACTGCAGGAATGCAGGGCAGGCACGGGCGGTGAGAGATGATCTCATCTCTCTGCTCCCCCGCTCCCAGGCTAGCTGATTGGCCAGCTGCCACACTGAGCCTGCTCTCTCACTCTCACCTGCGCTGCCAACACACTGAGCAGCACGGTCTGCCCACGAACCGCGCCGCCCGCCCACAAACTGCGCCGCAAGCGGAGCCGCCCGCTTTCTTACCCGTCTGTGGAGCCGCACGCTATCGCACCTGCCCGCAGAGTGGCCCGACGTGACTCACTGACATCACTCGTGGCTAGACGCCAAGCGGCCCAGGCGTTAGCAACGAGTGCAGAGAAGAGGCTCCACCCACCTCCTCCTCCGCTCCTGGTATCGTGTCAGTGCGCCGCGTAACTACATTAGAAGAGTCTCTCTCTCGGCGCCGCTGATCGGCTGATGTGAGAAACTGAGAGAGACTCAGAGAGGCAGCGGCAGCCGCAGAACAAGTACTGTATATACTCGAGTATAAGCCGACCCGAATATAAGCCGAGGCACCTAATTTTACCCCCAAAAAATGGGAAAACGTATTGACTCGAGTATAAGCCTAGGGTGTCCATCTGCATGCCTCACTGTGCCTCACTTTGCCTCACTGTGCCCATGCCTCACTTTGCCCATGCTTCACTGTGCCCATGACTAGACTGATGTTTAACATGGGAGTCTATGGAAGGAGTGCCCGGCTTTGAAAAATCGGTTCTCCCCGGTCGTAGATCTCCCAGACACCAAGCTTTTTGCACTCATAGAGGAGACATGGGGCTATATGTGTGCTAAGTTTGGGGTCCAGGGGACCTACGATCGGCCAGTACCAGGTCCGCAAAGTCACCAGAGAAATGGCGGTTTAACATTGGAATCTATGGAAGGGGTGCCCGGCTTTAAAAAATCAGTGCTCCCCGGCCGTAGGTCCCCCAGACACCAAACTTTGCACACTTGTAGAGGAGACATGGGGCTACATGTGTGCCACGTTTGGGGTCCAGGGGACCGGGTCCCCAAATTTCGGGAGATCAGGCGCAAAAAAAAAACAGAGCAAGCAAGTGAGTGTGACAGATGGTCGGGGGGGGGGGGGCAATTGCCCTGTTGCCCCCCCCCCTGGATCCGCCCCTGGGCCCATTCTGAGCAGATGTACTTGTCATATTTTTTAATAATTGATAGTATTTCAAGAGCTGGATGATGAGTTAGACATTTTCTTGCACCTATCCCCTGACATGTGCTTTTCATAGAGGTGCTTGGTGTGTACTTTTTTTATGGTCTAGGTTAGGCTATAATATTGGCTTACCAGAAGTTGAACCTTCCAGACCCCTATATATTTAAACTATAGCTACTTGATACTCCTTGATTACAAAAAGGCAGTTTGCGTTAAATAATTATTGGACATTGGAAAAGAATTGTTCACACTAGTGATAATGTAGGTGTGGTATATCAAAGGGGACATATATTTATTAAAATAGGTATTTTTTGTTTGTAATTTGTTTCTACTCTAAAACGAATAGTCTATTTTTGTTGCTCAGTATAGAAAAGAAGAAAAAAACGAATTTGTATCCACAGTAATTCAATGTTCAAGGACAATAAAACATTAAAACTTCTGAGTGGGAAGGGGGTCAATACTTTTAATAGGCACTGTATGTGACGCATAAAGTAAAATTTCACCTGTTTTGTAGTTAAATGGCCTTCCCATTTTGTATTTTTGAGTTGTTCTCTGTGTCTAGTGGCAGAGACAGCAAATATTATGAGTCATATTGCAATGGTATGTAATGAATGAGTATAGAGAATATGCAGGGATAAATCCAAAGGTCAGCCATTGCCTATTGTACTCCTGATAATATTGCAGCTGCGTTGACAATGTGTCAGGTTCCCAAGTGTGACATTTTTGGTGTATGCCGAGTTTGAATTTTATGAGTTTAGTCTGACATTATTTTCTTTCATATTTTAAAGTCTACATGTGTTAGGTGTCCCAAATCTTTTAAAAAATGACTTTTTGGGTTATATACATGAGATCTGGGTGCTAATGCATGTTCATAACTCATTTTTTAAGTAGCTACATCAGTGTCTCTGCTAAACACTTTGATGATCTAAGGCTCACTGAAAAGAGCCATGGAAGTGGATGTAAAGTAAGAAGGATTTTTATCTTAATGCATTCTATGCACTAAGATAGAAAACCTTCTGTGTGCAGCAGCCCCCCTAATACTTACCTGAGCCCATCTCGAACCAGCAATGTAGCAGGAGGGTCTTGGCTGCCCGAGACTCTCCCTCATTGGCTAAGACAGCAGTGTGGCACCATTGGCTCCCACTGCTGTCAATCAACAACAGTAAGCCAATGACAAGAGAGATGGGGCAGGGCCGAACCGAGGCTCCATATCTGAATGGACCCACAGAGAGACTGCTCGCATCGGGTGCCCCCATAGCAAGCTGCTTGCTGTGGAGTCACTGGGCAGGATGGAGGGGCCAGGAGCATCGGCGAGGGACCTGAGAAGAGGAGGATCTGGGCTGCTCTGTGCAAAACCACTGCACAGAGCAGTTAAGTATAACATGTTTGGTATTTTGAAATAAAAAAAAAAGCTGAGACTTTAGTATGACTTTAAGGACAACAAAGGTTGCAAACTCAACACAGAGATAATATAGCCTGTGCAGGTGCATTGTGCAAAGCAAAATGAAGCACTTGTCTTCATTATGTGTTAGGGATGTGGACAGGTTTTTTTAGGGTCAGGTATTAAGGAATTTAGTTTGAGGTACTGGGTTGGCTCTGAATGTCAGGAACATCATTTCCCATCACATTTACTTTAGATCAGGAGTCTCAAACTCCAGCTGTTGTGTAACTACAAGTCCCATGAGGCATGGCAAGGCTGACAGTTAAAAGCATGACTCCCTCAGGCAGAGGCATGTTACGCAACAGCTGGAGGGCCACCAATTTGAGACCCCTGCTTTAGATGGTAGTGAGGAGTTTAAAGTGACATTGTCTCAAAAGTTAAATTGCCCATAAAACATGATACCCATAAAGAAGTAAGTGAATATTTACCTCTCCTGCTCTCAACATGGCAAACCAGAATATGTTAATCTCCTTTTCTACTGCTGCCTTCAGCGGTTCCTCTTACAAACCTCCTCATCACTACAGAACACTGCAGTTTTATGGTGGTCTGCAAAAGAATGCCACTGAGTGCTGCTGGGGACCAGGAAATTGACACTATTTGCATTGACAAATTCTCGTGTGCCAATCTGCGATGCCGTTGCCTGACATGGAGGCTGCCATTGCTATGTTACTGGCTGTCATGTTACCCCCTTGCTTGAATAGTTTGTATCTATTGTTTGGTAAAAGTAGGCACACAAAGATGTCTGACTTTACAGGTATGGAAACTTGTTTTCAGATCAGTGAAATAAAGTGTTTGTTACCCTAAAAAAAAAATTGATCATGTTCCCTTAAAGCATGAATAACAGCACAGTGATTGTGCTGTGTAATTTGGCTGCCTGTATAACCTAAAATACCTGGCTGATCCTGCCTGGTTCTGCCCTTCCCCCTGTAAACTGACCATGGTTTATCATGGCTGCTGAGCCCTGACACTGTGATCAGTTCATGTGCCTCCGTCATCCGCTCTCCCTATCCTCTCCCTCCTCCCCTCCATGCTTTTCAGCTCTGTCCACTCCTTAGCCCTCCCCTTTTTCTGCAATCATAACTATATTATGATCAAGCCATGCCCTATGTGTCCCAGTGTCTATGTTGTATAAAAAAGATGCTGATTTCTACCTTATATCAGAGTATCTCCCAGCGCTCATGTGACCACTCGACTCTCTCTTCTCCTCTCCTCCCTGGCTGATGCCAGTGGGAGTTCTCGTTCCCTCCTGCTATAGCTGTCAGACTGGGAGAGGAGAGAGCCTATGAGTCACGTGAGCGCCGGGAGACGCTCTAATATAAGGTAGAAATCGGCATCTTTTTTATACAGCAAAGACACTGGGACACATAATCTCATTTAACAGAGGGGATGACATGATCATAATAAAGTGGCTTAACAATAGGGATGAGCCGAACACCCCCCGGTTCGGTTCGCAGCAGAACAGGCAAACAATTTGTTCGAACACGCGAACACCTTTAAAGTCTATGGGACGCGAACATGAAAAATCAAAAGTGCTAATTTTAAAGGTTAATATGCAAGTTATTGTCATAAAAAGGGTTTGGGGACCCGGGTCCTGCCCCAGGGGACATGTATCAATGCAAAAAAAGTTTTAAAAACTGCAGTTTTTTCGAGAGCAGTGATTTTAATAATGCTTAAAGTGAAACAATAAAAATGAAATATTCCTTTAAATTTCATACCTGGGGGATGGTCTATAGTACGCCTGTAAAGTAGCGCATGTTTCCCATGTTTATAACAGTCCCTGCACAAAATGACATTTCTAAAGGACAAAAAGTAATTTAAAACTACTCGCAGCTATAATGAATTGTTGGGTCTGGAGCTGGAGATTGAGACTGGATTACATCGCTGGAATTTTTTTTTTCTTTTTTTTTTTTTTTTCTTTTTAATAAAGGACTTGTCCCAAGCTGTGTACTGTGGTTTTTAATTTTTTTGCCATTTTTTTGTGAAATGGTAGGGGTACAATGTACCCCTTACCAATTCACATGGGGGGGCGGGATCTGGGGGTCTCCTTTGTTAAAGGGGGCTTCCGGATTCCGATAAGCCCCCCGCTCACAGACCCCCACAACCACCGGGCAAGGGTTGTGGGGATGAGACCCTTGTCCCCATCAACATGGGGACATCCTCCCCATATTGAGGGCATGTGGCCTGGTACGGTTCAGGAGGGGGGCGCTCTCTTGTCCCCCCCTCTTTTCCTGCGGCCTGCCAGGTTGCGTGCTCGGATAAGGGTCTGGTATGGATTTTTTGGGGGAACCCCACGCCATTTTTTAAAAAATTTTGGCGCGGGGTTCCCCTTAAAATCCATACCAGACCTGAAGGGTCTGGTATGGATTTTGATGGGGACCCCTACGCAATTTTGTGAAAAAAAATTGGTGCAGGGTTCCCCTTAATATCCATACCAGACCTGAAGGGCCTGATGTAGAGTTTGGAAGGACCCCACACATTTTTTATTTTTTTTTGGTTCGGGGTTCCCCTTAATATTCATACCAGACCTGGTAATGGACTGACAGACTATTATCCTACAACCCTAGGCATTGTAGTTGAGTAGCAGAAAACAAAAACTAATAACATATTGGACTGTCTATAATTCCTAAATAAGCTAAGGAATCAGCATTCTAAAAAAATATAATCAGGTAACTATAACTTATCAGAATATAATTATTATTATTATTATTAATATTATACAGGTCTTTTGTAGCATCAACAGTTTGCACAGCGCTTTGTGGACAGGAAGTACAGTTACAATACAATTCAATACAAGAGGAATCAGAGGGTCCTGCTCGTTAGAGCTTACAATCTAAAAGTCAATATTTTATAACAAATATTTTCTTCAGGTTTTGGATTTGTACATATTGGTATGAATAGAACAACATAATAAGCCTAGGGCTCTATGGTCCTCCAGGCAACTCTGGTAATGGACTGGGGGGAACTCATGCCGTTTTTTTTCAATTACTTTTATCTGTATTGCCAGGACCCGACAATTCATTATAGCCACGAGTAGTTTTAAATTACTTTTTTTCCTTTAGAAATGTCATTTTGTGCAGGGACTGTTATAAACACGGGAAACATGCGCTACTTTACAGGCATACTATAGACACCCCCAGGTACGAAATTTAAAGGAATATTTCACTTTTATTGTTTCACTTTAAGCATTATTAAAATCTTAAAAATTATTAAAAAATTATTTTAAAACTTTTTTTTGCATTGATACATGTCACCTGGGGCAGGACCCAGGTCCCCAAACACTTTTTATGACAATAACATATTAACCTTTAAAATTAGCACTTTTGATTTCTCCCATAGTCTTTTAAAGGGTGTTCCGCGGCTTTCGAATTTGATGCGAACACTCCAAATTGTTCGCTATTCGGTGAACAGCCAATGTTTGAGTCGAACTCATGTTCGACCCGAACATAAAGCTCATCCCTACTTAACAACCACTTTAAAGCTAGTTGAACCCAGTTGATTAGCATAATAGCCAGACAACTTGACATATTCAGAAGGGGTTTGTCGTTGGCAGCCCCATATGTCCCTTCGGAAAGGTTTACATAGTCCTGTATTTAAAAATACTTACCCAAGTAAGAAATTGAGCAAGTTGTGTATTGTAAAAATGTCACTTGATTTTCACAAACTTTACTCAAGGATTGAATGGACATTTTTCCCCAAGGTATATATATAGAGATAATTGTTTTGCTTACACAGCAGAACAATTGGGAGAAGCAAACCTATATTTTTTGGGCTACTTCTTCTGATCATGGGAATACCCCACAGTGCTTCTCTTGCTGTATAGTTTTTTTTTTTTAGGGCCTAGAGTGACCAATGTCCATTCTTACTCTAGATAAAATATACATGACTGCAAAAGCTTCACTATTCTAGGTGTGTGTAATCGGGTTCATTAATTTTACAAATAAATATAGTAATTGCACATGTTTGCACTATTTCCACCTAAAATAAGCTTGCGTAACTTAGTCTGAAATCCATATTTTAAACAACTTGGCGCTTAATGTCCCCATGGTTTTAGGAATTTCTGCCAAACTGTGTGTGTGCAGGCGAAGGTCCTTCAGGAGCTCTGGCTAAGCTAAGTCAACAGACCTCAAGTATTTCATGTGTTTTGTCATTTGGATTTGGATTTAGGTTTTAAGGAAGTTAAGTGAAAACATGATACACCTCCAGGTGCTTTTCCTTCCTATTGTTAAAATTGTGTTGCTAACGGAAGTACATCATTCTTATAAAAATACATTTGCAAAAAAAACAAAGAATATGAAATATATTTGTTTTTTAAACAAAGTTAATATTGGTTAAATTAGGTAAATGCAGTGGTAATCATGAATTTTGACATCTGAACTTGTTCTCATAGTTATTAATAAAGTAAAGCAACAACTTACAAAGTGTAAGATGGTTGCAATGTATGCACTGTAGATCTTTATAGTGAACGCTTGCGCAGACAATGGCCCTTCACTTACAAGGAGAGACTGGAATGGAAATAATACCAATCACAGAGCATTTTGGATCTCTGCGGAGAGATCAATGGTCTCCCACATAAAACAAGGGCCTCACTCTGCACCATGATGGCAGCAAAGAGGCTTTTCTACTTGGGCTATAGCTGCAATAGAAAGAAAATAAACTATGCATTTACAGCTGAGCAGGGTGATTTTCAGACATTTTCAGGTTTCAGGAGCTTTTGCACGTGTCTTTTGCAGGCATATCTCAATTGGCTTACATGTGTATTCATGCTTCAGGCATTTTTGTTTTAGCCAATAGAAAGCACTAGGGCTAGAGGCCAGTTCTAAGAAGCTAAAAAATGCCTGAAATATGCCCAAAATAATGCTAGAAAATGCTTGATTTGAGCATTTAAAGGTTTTCCCATTAAAGTCTATGGGGCCAAAAATGCCCACATCTACCTCAAAAGTCATTCATATAGCTTTTGAAGCATCAGACAGTGAACTACAGTCGATTGAGTGCTCATATGGGAATAGCCACCATCAAATTCCCACCATGGGATTTTGTTTGTTGAGAATTTTGAGCTTCAAGCTACAAAACGCACAGGTGTCAATGGGGCCTAAGACATTATATGCCTTTTGTTTTGATATACCTGGAATGTAATCACACAAGTTAAACTGAAAGTTCAGTTGAGCTTTAATCAAATACATACCAGATTATATAAAGACAGACTATTATCCTACAACCCTAGGCACTGTAGTTGAGTAGCAGAAATCAAAAACTAATAACATATTGGACTGTCTATAATTCCTAAATAAGCTAAGGAATCAGCATTCTAAAAAAATATAATCCGGTAACTATAAATTATCAGAATATAATTATTATTACTATTATTAACCCTTTCTATACAGGGCTTTTTATACCACTTCCATACCGGGCCTATTCTGGCACTTCTCTCCTACATGTATAAATCATCATTCTTTTGCTAGAAAATTACTCAGAACCCCCAAACATTATATATGTTTTTTTAGCAGACACCCTAGGGAATAAAATGATGGTCATTGCAACTTTTTATCTTGCACAGTATTTGTGCAATAATTTTTAAAACGCCTTTTTTGGGGGAAAAATATGGTTTCATGAATTAAAAAATAACAAAACAGTAAAGTTAGTCCAATTTTTTTGTAAAATGTGAAAGCTTATGTTACACCGAGTAAAAAGATACCTAACATGTCACACTTTAAAATTGCGCACACTCATGGAATGGTGCCAAACTTCGGTACTTAAAAATCTCCATAGGCGACGCTTTGAAAATTTTTACAGGTTACCAGGTTAGAGTTACAGAGGAGGTCTAGTGCTAGAATTGTTGCACGCGCTCTAACGCACACGGCGATACCTCACATATGTGGTTTAAATGGCGTTTACATATGCAGGCGGGACTTACGTGTGCGTTCGCTTCTAAGCGCAAGCTATTGGGGATGGGCGTTTTAAAAAAATATATATTTTTTTTTTTTATTATTTTACTTATTTTTTTTTTATTTTTACTTTTTTTTTACACTTTTTTTTTGATCACTTTTATTCCTATTACAAGGAATGTAAATATCCCTTGTAATAGGAATGTGTGTGGCAGGTCCTCTTTATGGAGAGATGCGGGGTCAATAAGACCCCACATCTCTCCTCCAGGCTGGAAAGCATGAGATCGTGAAAAAAATTTCACTGATCTCATACTTACAGCCGCAATTTTACATTTGAGGACCCGGGCGTGACGTCATCACATCGCGCCCGGGCCTCCGATGGTCATAGAGATGACTGGTGACCATCTGGTCACCAGTCATCTCTATGCTCGTCACGTGACCCACCACCGGCGCCGGACGATTCTCTCCGGGTCCCCGATGGCACGGGAGAGCCCGGAGAAGCACCGGATGGCGGCGGGAGGGGGGGGGATGTCCCCTCCCGCCGCCTATAAGAACGATCAAGTGGCGGAACCGCCGCTGTGATCATTCTTATGGTGCGCAGGATCGCCGGCTGAAAACAAGGATATCTGAATGATGCCTCTAGCTGCAGGCATCATTCAGATATCCCCCCTCAAACCCAGGACGTCATATGACGTCCACCCGGAGGGAGAGAGGGTTCCTGCGGGCGTCATTTTACAATGGCCCGGTATGGAAGGGGTTAATATTATACAGGTGTTATGTAGCATCAACAGTTTGCACAGCGCTTTGCGGACAGGAAGTACAGTTACAATACAATTCAATACAAGAGGAATCAGAGGGTCCTGCTTGTTAGAGCTTACAATCTAAAAGTCAATATTTTATAACAAATATTATCTTCAGGTTTTGGATTTGTACATACTGGTATGAATAGAAAAACAACATAATACACCCAGGCAACTCTCTGGCAATGAATTTTTTTTGTTACTGAGAGATTTAAAGATTTACCTTCAGTCATGTGCAGTTGTAAGGTCTCCTCTCTTGTACTGAAAGTGCCTTCTTTGATTTTACTGCACACTGTGAGCTTTTCTCAGTGTGCATTAGAAGCTGCAGCAAGGCAGATAAAGCCTACCTCATATCCTGACTGGAGGACATCCAGCACCATCTAGTTGTTTACTCCCCAGCCTAACTGCTCCTGGCCAAACCCTTTAAGTCATTGGATTGCTGTTCTTTCAGTCATCGAGGCTCAGCATGACATGAGGGTGTTATCTAGGGCAGTCTGCATTCAGATACATTTACCTAAGAATGCACACTCCTCCAGAATGACATCCACCCTTTAAAGCAGGGAAATGCAATTAGCGGACCTCCAGCTGTTGCAAAACTACAAGTCCCATAATTCTTCTGCCTCTGGGTGTCATGCTTGTGGTTGTCAGAGTCTTGCTATGGGACTTGTAGTTCTGCAACAGCTGGAGGTCCACTAATTGCATATCCCTGCTTTAAAGCATTTTAATATTTACACAATTCTTCCCAAGAGCCATCCAACGGCTTGCACCAGGGCTGAGGGCTACAAAAAGAGTACAGAGGCTAGGTGCTGTGACCCAATGATGATGTCAGTATGTCTAAAATAGTGTAATGAAAGCCAAAAGTGTTTTAAGCTTCATTAGCATGTTAATGGAAGGGGGTGATTGGGAAGTCAAAATATATAATTTGCTTAAACTGCAGCTTTAGCTACACGTTGTCCACAATTGTTTTGTAAAAAAGTTTACCATGAATGAGCAGTTAAATCTTTCAGTAGGAGAGAGATTTGAATTTCCATTGTAGCCTTAGCCTAAAAGATATGCCTGAAAGACCAAAACAATGTCATTTTTGGGGGTAGTTATAAAAAAATGGGCCTTCTAAGGAAAATCATAAGCTACCTGCACCTGAAGATAATGAACTCTAATGCCGTGTACACACGACCATTTTTCTCGTTGGGAAAACTGTCATTTTTTCACTTGGACGAGAAAAACAGCCGTGTGTAGGCTCTCCAGCAGTTTTCCCGACGAGAAAACCGCCGAGAATCACGACGAGAAAAATTAGAACATGCACTAATTTTTCTCGTCACGAATCGCGGCATTTTTTTGCCTCGGCAGTTTTCCCATAGGGAAACACTGCTAGGGAGCCTACACACAGCCGGTTTTATCAACCAAGAGAAAACATGTCGTGAAAAACGGCCGTGTGTAGACTGGGAAAAGGGGACCAAGCCGGTCCTCGTTATTCCCCTCGGGTTTCACGACGGTGTTTTCACCGCTGAGAAGAAACTCGGTCGTGTGTACGCGGCATAAGAGGACAGAACTAAACTGTACCACAAAAGTATCTCTGCTTTTCTGCTTTCTCTGATGGAGCTAAGGTCTGGGAACCTTGCTCCTTGGCATAAATCCACTAGTCAAGGTGTTTTCTTCTTTCTTGATGAAAATGGAAATCCCTTTAAAACCTTTAATTAAGTTTTCCATGAAAGGTTTTTTACACTGCTACCTCTGTAAAAAATATTTCACAATCAAGGAAATGACTACTGCTTGTTTCTTGGCTAAGACTTGAGTATGAATATATTTATTTCTTAAATTTAGAAAGTCTGTTTCTATTTTTATAACATATGATGTCATCGTCTACATATAAAAACATATACTCAACAAGAAACTTTTGGCCCTGAAGAAACACTTTATGAGAAACCACTGCTGGGAGGAACTCGTATGATTTGGCTGAGCAGGGTCCAGACGTTCATTGACCAGATTACTCGGTTTATTATTACACCACAGAACTCCCAAAAACACACACCATGAAACCTCATCATAACATTCAGCTGTGTATGTGTATTGTTTCATCCTGTCCTCTTTTGTCCTTTCTTGTAAAAATATATATTGTGCTTCATCTCTGTTGTCTACTTCTGACCTTTTTGATATCCGGCAATGAGCAAGAGTGTATCTCAGGCGTCACGTTCCCTACAGAGTTCGTTGCAGATGCTTGTTAAGTCCTTCCTAGTTTTGACAGATACACATAATATATGGATCTCTTGAGGCGCCTGGCAACACATTTCAAAATAAGTCATAGGCATTTAAATTGATTAGGAAGTGTGTTACTCCAGAGGTGGTCTTCATACCAGCTTGCTGTATTGTTTAAAAAAAAAAAAAAGAAGCCAACATATGGTGAATAGCCTGTCTGTAATACGGTATTCATACTGAATAGGCTAAAATATTGAATTTTCCTTTTAGTTTTTTTTTTTTTATAGATTTCAGTCTGCAAGCCCTTATATCTAGCACTGCAGCCTTGCAACACTTGTGTAGAGCTCCCCATATACATATCTTTGGATGTGCATGTACTCTTTTTTGTGAGTTTCCTCTTTTTGCTTTAGTTTCCAAGCACGTGGTATGGTAACCAATTTTTGACTTATTGTGCAGTTTAACTATGTCACTGCTGTGGGCACAGGTTCCAGTGGGGCAGGGATTTGAATGGTGAAATTTATGATAAGCATTGTGTTGCCCAACATAGCATTAGCTCACTGATTGTAATATGATGTTAAGCATTATCTTGCCCACCATCTTATTTCACTAACCCTTAGAATTTTTACACAATGCTTAGTATATATTTCACCATTCAAATCCCTGTGCCCACAGTAAAGAAATAGTAATGGGCACAATAACAACTGAAGCAAACAGAGGAAACTCACAGAAAACACAGAAAATGCTAATTCAAAGACAGGTGCGAATAGCTGTATACTTTATCTAAGCGCTGCAAAGCTATGTAAAAATAGAAAAGAAATGCAAAGTAAATAATGCCATAAGTACGTATCTACATAGGTATTGTATGTGCATCTATGTGTATATCTGCAGTATACAATAGTAAAAGTATAATGTTTGACATGCAGAAACTTATGGGCTTGATTTACTAAGGGCAAGAAAGCTGTTAAGGGAATGTGCACTTTGCAAGCACATTTTCCCAAGAGGTTAGTGAATGTGGTGAAATTTCATTTTGCAAAGAATACTCAATCACATGCAAGAAAAAAAACAAAAAAACCTGCATTTTTTCTTGCATGTGATTGGATGATGGAAGTCAGAAGAACTTCACCTCATTCATTAAAGGGGTTGTAAAGCTTCCCGTTTTTTCACCTTAATGCATCCTATACAATAAGGTGAAAAAACATCCTATGCTTACAAGCCCCCCAGCCCCCCCGTTTACTTACCTGAGCCCTCGAAAGTCCCTCGTCGTGAACACGCTGGCTTCTCGGGCCGGTCGTCTAGGCTGTTCTCGGCTCTTCGTTGGGGATTGATAGCAGCGCAGCCATTGGCTCCCGTTGCTGTCAATCAAATCAATTATGCGGCGGGCCGGGTGGCGGGGCCGAGTGTATCACACGGGAGCGCGCCCGCAAGCTAACCCCCTTGGGAAAGAGCTTCCCAGAACGGGGGTTAGCTCGTGCGGGAGGAGCCGAGACAGCCGCCGTGGGACCTCAGAAGACGAGGATCGGGGCCACTCTGTGCAAAACGAACTGCACAGTGGAGGTAAGTATGACATGTTTGTTATTTAAAAAAAAAAAAAAGGAACCTTTACAACCCCTTTAAGCTCTGGGGAAAATTCCCTTGTAAAATACAACTTCCCTTGCAGAGGGAACAGCTTACAAGTACTCCTACGAGTAACATTTTTGAAGCTAAAGATTTTTTTGAAGCTAAAGACATTTTTGAAGATTTCGTTCGTAGTATACTGTAGCTCTTTTTCCACTTTGGAAATTGGCCTTCATCTGCCTTGGCACTGGTGCAAGACCAGAGTTTTCCAAGCTCATTCACATTTTCAAGAAGAACAAGGATCTGTACACAATTCTGTAAAGCTTTTTTGTAACATGCATGGTTAGCATAAATAATGAAGGTAAGCTAAGGCGTGAAATGCATCAAGGCATTCCGTGATGACCCATTGTAAAAAGCTTACCTGAACCTGTAAAAATGTTTTGAAAATTGTTTGACCTAAACTGATATAAAAAAGATTTGCTAGTTTTTTTGAATAGCTAACCTGTAGCTGTTAAAGCCCATCTCCAGGCAAGATTAACAACCCTTCTCACCCCTCTCCCACCACCCCCTTAAAATTAGTGGTGTTTTTTTTTTCATATCTTGTACAGCAAGATTTACTACCCTAAGTCTACTGTACAGGTCCCTCGCTGTTGCTGTTTCTGGGTGCAGGGGACCAGTAATCCAGTGCTGCAGATGTGCCCACACCAGCTGGTCCCAGTTTTCTGACAACTTGCCTTCTGGATATTGAGATGACCTCGCCACTTGACAGCCAATGAGAAAGTGTCCACATTATGTAGGCAGTGACATGGACACCTTAAGAAGGGCCCTGCCTCCTTTAGACATAAGGAGTGTTAAAACTTGAGACTGGAATGTCACGTGACTGAATATTTAGGTGAGTAAAAATTACATTTAGGTAGGTTTTTTATTTAGTATTTTTTTTCTATGTCAGGGATTAGTTAGAGAGTGGTGGAGGGAAAGGGTGTTGTGGGGGAGCCTGGAGTTGCATATGTAGCACACAGACCCTTTTTTCCTGCCTACCTTCACTTGCAGGGGTAAAGGCACACCATGCCACATGCCCGTATCCTCCTGGTATAATAGGTTGAGCGGTGTTCTTGCAATTTTGGGTCCTGCAGCGAGTTACCCCCCTCCATTGGTTCTCGTCCCTAGAGTATAGGGAAAAGTCTATTCTTCCCCGAAAGAAGGCCAATGTCCAGACAGTATTTAAACTCCAACAGACGAGTTTATTTTCTTTGCTTGAAACAAATTTGGGAAAAAGGTTGAAAACAGCAATAGGATTTGGTAGGGAAATAGGTTCAGGCACGCGGCACCCAGTCACCCTATTCTCCACTCAAGCCTGAGCAGATATTGCTCACCCGGATAGATCCCTCTCACAGTTCTAGCAGCCGGAGTGAAGCACGAACATGACACTTTAGTTTTAGTCCCCTTCACGGACAAGTTCAGGAGATCCTCTGCCACAGAATCCGTTAGTTCCTGAATTTAGAACTTCCTAATGCCTCTAGATTATAGAGACCATAGGTGCCAATGGGGCACGCTACAGGAGCTATCTTGCAACTCACGAATCCTTCACTCTGATAGGCAACCAGGCCTCGCAGAGACCGTGACTTCCTTCACCGATCCATCGGACAGATCCTCCCCCGGTTTCCTCTGTTTCAGAGCGGGCCACCCTCCCTCGGGTTCCCTGGGACTCCAGTGGTTGGTTTGTAGACCCAGTTGAAGGTACTGGGCCTACCTGGAACTCTGCAGCCTTGGGCTAAAGGTGCCCGAGACTCCTCGACCAGTTTATGCACCCCCCGGCCAGCAGGGTCAAAGGGCTTGACTTCGCCACCAGGGGTCCTCCTTGGAATCTCCCCGGCACACCACCCCAGATCATGGCGTCTGCCCTTTATGTACCCTCTCCCGGCATGCACATCAGGCAAAACCCGCCCACCACACGGTAGCCGAGAGAGGACACCCAACCACACTGCAACGCCACCTGTGGTTCTCCTCAAGACCTGGGCAACAGCGCCACCTGCAGGTCAAGGGGAACTATACTCCAGGCAACATTACAGCAGAGCAGAGTCCAAACTAAGCAGAATTGGAGAACCTGAGCTAAACTATTGCTCAGGCTGCCCTTAAATTTAGAGCATAACGACCCCATTTTTGGGGGTCCGCTACACATAATTTGATTTATTTCACAACAGACTAATGCTGCTGCTTTGATGCTTAAGAACCTGTCCACATACTACATTATATTGTCAAAATTATTAGGACGCATGCCTTTGCACGCAGATGAACTTTAATGGCATCCCAGTCTTAGTCCGTAGGGTTCAATATTGAGTTGGTCCTCCTTTTGCAGCTATAACAGCTTCAACTCTTCTGGGAAGGCTGTCCACAAGGTTTAGGAGTGTGTCTATGGAAATGTTTGACCATTCTTCCAGAATGAGGTCAGGCACTGATGTTGGACGAGAAGGCCTGGCTCGTAGTCTCCGCTCTAATTCATGCCAAAGGTGTTCTATCGGGTTGAGGTCGGGACTCTTTATATTTTTCTTTAAAAGTATAACCACTACCAACAAACAATGGGGTTGAACTATTAAAGGCATATAGGCGGTTCACTTTGCAAGGGAAATTGTAATTTTCAATATAAATTTTCCCCAGAGCTTAGTAAATGTGGTGAAGTTTCACT
This sequence comes from Rana muscosa, assembly GCA_029206835.1. Lineage (NCBI taxonomy): Eukaryota > Metazoa > Chordata > Amphibia > Anura > Ranidae > Rana > Rana muscosa. Next base: position 84,941,576 of record CM055122.1, on the reverse strand, counting down.
TTGCAAAGCATACCCAAACAAGTGCAGGGAATAAAAAGCATTTTGCTTGCGCATGATTGGATAATGGAGGTCAGCAGAGTGTCACCTCATTTACTGACCTCTGGGGAAAATTCCCTTGCAAAGTGTAATTTCATTTGTAAGGCAAGCAGTCTGTTTCCTTTAGTGAATCAACTGCAATGCATGCTGCACTCAGAGGGTTAGTAGGGTGTTTTCCACTTTCTAGCTAGAAATACTGATTAGAGCTTATTTGATAATACTATTTCATTATAATCCACTTTAGTATCTTTTGGGTGGAATATAAATTTTGAATTTACATTAAATGTCCAATGTTATTCTGCCTTTTTCTGTCCTTTATACAGTCCATTAGTTTGACAGCAACATTCAGAAATGGCTGTATGTGTGTACAACAACCAGTTCTGAAGTCTAGGGTGTCCAAATTCAGGCCCACGTCCAATCAAGTGGTCTGCTTTGATTAACTTTAAATTAGTATATTCTAATAGCTAATTTCACATAAAACAGTTTTGATAAATGAAAGATCTGCATTGACGTGTTTATACAATGACTTTAAAAAAGTCTTATATTATGTTTGGAAGTTCAGTTCCAGTGGTCATTACAATAAATTTTTGTCACCAGTAAAAACGAGACCCCACAGAGAAAGGAAAAATCCCTAATTAACTATATAGTCACTTAAGGGCCAATATGATGAAATGTAAGATTTTCATATCCTCTCTGGGAGTGTGGAACCGAGCAATGCTGGCAGCCGTGGAGTTAGAATGGGATGAAGGGCTAAGTGGGTGGTCTTGTAGAACGTTCTAATGGATCTTGCCTGCACTGTCCTCTCAGTGGAAGTATACAATGTTCATAGCTCATTTATATTTAGTGTAGTCACCAATACCTCCTGTTTTCACTCCTAAGTAAAGTGATGATGTAATTATTTTTCTTATAACTTAAAAAGGAAATGAAAGCTTAAATAATGGAACTTCCCACATTAAAATATTAAACATAGTGTATTTTTATATAGAAGTGCTTTCTTCTCATTTTAGGGCTCAGCTGAGGATCCAGACCATTCAAACCTCAATAATATACAGTGGTAGCTACATACAGTATTTATATAATGCACAAACAATTCCAAAATATGTAAATGCATATTTGTGCAGAAACTAAAATATACAAAAAATGCATTATATATTTTTTTAAAACACTTACAGGGCCTTGAAAAAGTATTCATACCCCTTCCAATTTTCCAAATTTTGTCATGTTACAACCAAACACGTAAATATATTTTATTGGGATTTTATGTGATAGACCAACACAAAGTGGCACATAATTGTGAAGTAGAAGGAAAATGATAAATGTTTTAAATTTTTTTTTACAAATAAATATGTGAAAAGTTTGGCGAGCATTTGTATTCAGCCCCCTTTACTCTGATACCTCTAACTAAAATCTAGCGGAACCAATTGCCTTCAGAAGTCACCTAATTAGTAAATAGAGTCCATCTGTGTGTAATTTAACCTCAGTATAAATACAGCTGTTTGGGAAGCCCTCAGAGGTTTGTTAGAGAATCTTAGTGAACAAACAGCATCATGAAGGAACACACCAGACAGGTCAGGGATAAAGTTGTGGAAAAATTTAAAGCAGGGTTAGGTTATAAAAAATATCCCAAGCTTTGAACATAGCACTGTTCAATCCATCATCCAAAAATGGAAAGAGTATGGCACAAGTGCAAACCTACCAAGACATGGCTGTCCACCTAAACTGACAGGTCGGACAAGGAGAGCATTATTCCGAGAAGCAGCCAAGAGGCCCATGGCAATTCTGGAGGAGCTGCAGAGATCCACAGCTCAGGTGAGAGAATCTGTCCACAGGACAACTGTTAGTTGTGCACTCCACAAATCCGGCCTTTATGGAAGAGTGGCAAGAAGAAAGCCATTGTTAAATGTAAGTCGCAAGAAGTCCCCAAGAAGTCGCAAGAAGTCCCATATGCAGTTTGCGAGACTCCATGTGGGGGACACAGCAAACACGTGGAAGAAGGTGCTCTGGTCAGATGAGCCCAAAATTGAACTTTGTGGCCTAAAAGCAAAATATGCTATGTGTGACGGAAAACTAACACTGCACACACTAAAACTAACCCTGAACACACCATCCCCGCTGTGAAACATGGTGGTGGCAGCATCATGTTGTGGGGATGCTTTTTTTCAGCAGGGACAGGGAAGCTGGTCAGAGTTGATGGGGAGATGGATGGAGCCAAATACAGGACAATCTTAGAAGAAGACCTGTTAGAGTCTGCAAAAGATTTGAAACTGGGGCAGAGTTTCACCTTCCAGCAGGACAATGACCCCGAACATACAGCCAGAGCTACAATGTAATGGTTTAGATCAAAGCATATTCATGTGTTAGAATGGCCCAGTTAAAGTCCAGACCTAAATCCAATTGAGAATAAATGGCAAGACTTAAAAATTGCTGTTCACAGACGCTCTCCATCCAGTGTGACATAGCTTGAGCTATTTTGCAAAGAAGAATGGGAAAAAATGTCACTCTCTACATGTGAAAAGCTGGTAGAGACATCCCCAAAAAGACTTGCAGATGTAATTGCAGCAAAAGATGGTTCTAGAAAGTATTGACTCGGGGGCTGAATACTGTACAAATGCACATCACACTTTTCAGATATTTATTTGTAAAAAAAATTGAAAACCATTTATCATTTTTCTTCCATTTCACAATGATGTGCCACTTTGCGTTGGTCTATCACAAAATCCCAATAAAATACACTTATGTTTTTGGCTGTAATATGACAAAATGTGATAAATTTCAAGAGGTATGACTACTTTTTCAAGGCACTGTATCTGCAGTTTGTAGATGTGAACTAGTTACATAGTAAAGAAATGTCTACATATACCTTTTATTATGCATAATGTAAATAGGTCCTCTGTGATATTAATATATTGAGATATTTTTTCCCAATCCTTAAAGTTGATTTCCAGGAATTATCTTTTTTTAAATACATTTGTCCAGTGTGGATACATCTTTTTTTACCACTATTCCACATACAGAGAACCACTGGGGGCGCAGAACTTTATTGTAGTAGCCAGTGCTAATTACCGTCAGTGCTGGTCTCTTCTTGGTGCTTCTCAAGTGACTTACCTTTTGTATACTGAACATAAAAGGTTGCTTGCTTGGCATCTCTGCTATTCAGGGAACATCTTCTTTTTTTTTCTTCTCAATGGATGGCCAGCTTTGCTCTTTCCTGGGGTCTCCAAACATTCCAAACAAAGGCTTAAGGGAGGGTCAGACTGTGGCCAGTGGGAGTAGAAAATTCCCTGCCATTAATGGGAATAAGCAATACCCCATCTTAGGTTTTAGTGGGAGGATTAGTGCCCTATTGTTGCTATCAGTGGCAAGGTCAGTGCCCTATTGCCGGTGTCATTGGGAAGAGTGGTGCCCCATCATTGGTGTCAATGGGAGAAATATTTCCCCAAGGGCCAGATAAAAACAAATGAAGGGCCGCTTTGGGCCCCTGGCCATAGTTTTGAGACCACTGCTCTATCCTAAACTAAAAACATCTTTCCTATACATACATTTTAAATGCAAAACAAAGGAGGACTAGTAATTTTTTTGCAAACACGACTGTCCCTTTCATAGCATGGGCAGTTTCCAGTGGGCTAAAGAAAGTGCACCACATAAAGTGTGATGTTTTGCTGCTATGATTAGTACACCGGTGAGAGGTGAGTGATGTTATAAAGGGCATAGAATATTGATATATTTTTTCACATACACAGTACTTTCAATATATACTGTATTTATTGGCGTATAACACTCACTTTTTTACCCTGAAAATAGAGGGTAAACTGTGCCTGCGTGTTATATGCAGGGGGCTGTGGAATTTTTTTTCTGAAACTTCCCTCTTAAAGTTAGGGCGTGTGTTATACGCCTGTGTGTGTTATACGCCGATAAATACGGTACTTAAAAGGGGGATTGTAAAGAGTGCGTGTTTTACAGTGAATTACTTTATAAACTGAACAAGGTGACAGCTGGTCTGTGACAGTGCTATAAAGTCACATAAATAAAATACTGGCTAAAATATCCTGCCATTATCACTGATAATTTGCCATTGCCAAGATTAAGGCTTAAATTCGGATTATCTCCACTCCAGCTCAACATACCCTATTTAGACTGTGCTAGGGGGCAAATGCCCCGTAGCCCAATCCTCCACAGGTGCAGAGTTTAAGAGTATTTTTTAATAGAAACAAGAGTACACCTCTTGCATTGCTTACCACAATTCTGACCCTGCATGTGGCACTCGATGTGTGTTTAGAACTGTGTCACTGTGTAACAGGCACATCAACAATAGGGATTTAAAATGATTGTAAAGTCTTGTTTTTTTTTTTAAGTAACAAACATGTTATACTTACCTCCTCTGTGCAGTTTTGCACAGAGCAGCCCTGATCCTCCTTTTCTCTGATCCCTCTTCTCTGCTCCTGGCCTCTCCTTCCTATTGAGTGCCCCCACAGTCAGCAGCTTCCTATGGGGGCACTGGAGCCAAGTAACAGCTCTGTGTGTCCATTCAGACATGGAGCCCCGACCTGGCCCCGCTTCCTTTCTCCCCTGATTGGCTGACGGACTTTGACAGCCGCGGGAGCCAACGGCGCCGCTGCTGTGTCTCAGCCAATCAGGAGTAATGTCCCGGATGGCTTAGACATTCGTGGACATCGCTGGAGAGAGATGGGGCTCAGGTAAGTAATTAGGGGGGCGCTGAGGGAACTGCTACACACAAAAGTGTTTTTTTTTTTTTCATTTTAATGTATAGAATGCATTAAGATAAAAAAAACCTTCTGCCTTTACAACTCCTTTAAACTGCCTCCACACATTAGTAAATATTAGTCAGATCTAGCCAATTTTTCTGGATACTCAGGGAAAAGTTTGTTGGTCAGGATGATTTATTTTGGTCAGTGGCATGGTCCCGCAGCATTTCCTCATCCATAAGCACAAACATTCAATTTGCTTATTGCTTAAAAAACATTATTTGTTAGGCATGCATGCCTGAACAGGCTGCATTCTATTATTTATAGGCAGATTTTAAGTATATCTAAACCCAAAAAACAAGAATATATTGTAGTCATCAGATACGATGGATGCATTTGTTATACCTTTTCAGGTTATGAACATTTTCTGCAAGTACAGAAAATCCCTGTTAATCCCTTGCTGTAGTATTAATAAAAGTACACACATCCTTGTATTGTTTAATTTACTAGTTCCATAATGTCACTGTGTAATCAATATGAACAAAGGCAGACATGTTTGAAGTCCAGGCTTTATGACAACCTTGGTTGTCACCATAGGTATAATGGAGAGATGTGTGTAAACACAGAAGCATTGAAAGATGTTATTTGCATGGCCATAGAGTACTAAATTAAATTGCAGTGCCCATGGTATAAATGTGCCACATCCTAGATAATCTGAGATAAATGGGAATTGAAATAATGGACTTTAAATGCACGTCTAAAAAATAATATATTTTATTGATCTACATTAAAATTCATAGCATCATACAGGAACAATAACATCATAAAAAATGGGTAGGACTAAGTGTGGTTCCCCTGAGGGTTTATAATAGATAATACTTCCTGTGTGACAATATTTGAGATTTGCCCACACATATGTTCCTCTCAGAATGGGTTCCACTTGTCCTCCTTGTAATAAAACAATTCTGCGCTACATGTTTCGCGACTTGGAACATCGCTTCTTCAGGAGCTTGAATATTTCTATTCAAAGGGAAACATACCTTAATTAGGATTTGTAATACAACATAAGATATATATATATATATATATATATATATATATATATATATATATATATGCAAAAATATACATGAATAGCATGTTCAATACAATCCACACTAATGTGTGCCATAGGAACCAACACCGCAGTACCAACCCCCTTACACATAGAAAGCGAACCGCAAGTTAGCACATTTGTCAGGATGTGGGGACATACAAGGTAACTATGGTATTTGCATGGCCAGCAGGTAAAAATAAAGGGAAAACAAGCTTGAAAAATAGAAAGCAAATTCAACTACTACATCTAAGAATTGATAAACTACAATATATTACATATGTTGTTGTTTTTGGGTTTAGACAGGCTTTAAGTTTGGATAACCCTGATTCTACAGAAATGGTGATCTTAATTATTAATTGCTACAAGATGTCGTATAGCTTATAGGAAAGCTATGCTGTTTATTTATTACCCAGAAATTACCTCATGAGTTCTATCTGTAATATACAGTATGTCATTTCATATGCAAATATGTTTTGGATTTTTATTTTCTCAGATGTTAACCCCTTTGCAACGAGCATACTACAAATGTACAGTCTCACTGAAGTGGGTGTTCCATGGTGTCGAATATGTGTGTACCTGTGTATGTACTGGGAGCGAGCTGCACAGTATACTCCCAGCACGGAGGCTGAGCTGTCAGTAACAGCTCCTGGTCTTGTACTAAAGATCGTGAGCTGGGAGGATTGGCTCTCGAGCACATGATCGCTGTGATAGCCTATGATTGGCTGTCACAGTGGTCAGTAACTCTACAACCTGCCTCCGTTTTCTTTCTCCCCTTGAATGGAGAAAAAAATACATTGCATCTTTTTTCTCCTTGCTGGAGGAAAAGTCTGTCAACAAAAACAAAACAAAACAAAAAAAAAAAAAAAATGTTGTGTAAAATAAATAAATAAAATAAAATAGCTAGATCAGGATTTGGTCAAGGCCAAGGTCAGGTTAAAATTAGGGTCAGGGTCAAAGTCAGTGGGGTTGATTTACTAAAGGCAAATAGACTGTGCACTTTCCAAGTGCAGTTGCGCAAGAACTTAGTAAATTAGGGGAAACTGCTGACTTCCATCATCCAACTATGTAAAAGCAAACATTTTTTTTTTTTCCCTTGCATGGGATTTAATATCCTTTGCAAAGTGAAGCTTTACCTTCTTTTTGAAACTCCAGAGCAACTGAACTTGCAAAGCGCACGGTCTATTTGTCTTTAGTAAATCCACTCCAGTGTCTTTTAGCTAGGAAAAATAACTATATTAAGGCTACTTTCACACTGAGGCGCTTTGCAGGCGCTATAGCTCTAAAAATAGTGCCTGCAAAGCGCCCTAAAAGAGCCTGGAGCGGTGCGCTGGCAGGACTCTCAAAAAAGTTCTGCTAGCCGCATCTTTGAGGTGCTGTAGGAGCGGTGTATACACCGCTTCTACAGCGCCCCTGCCCATTGAAATCAATGGGCAGCGCCGCCGAACCGCTAGCAAAGAGCCGCTGCAGCGGCACTTTTTGGGCGGTTTTAACCCTTTTTCGGCCGCTTGCGGGGGTTAAAAGCACTCCGCTAGCGGCCGAATAGTGCCACAAAAACAACGGTAAAGCGCCGCTAAAAATAGCGTCACTTTACCGCCGATGACGCAACACCCCAGTGTGAAAGTAGCCTTAGTGTCATTGTGGTTTAGCTGAGATTAAAAAACAAAACAAAATGCACACTATTTATTAGATTTTTCTATTACAGGTACAAACAAACAAATAATATACACATATGTGGTATCGCTGTGATCATCAGTAGTAGGGGAATTTGTTTTAGTTTGTTCTTTCTGGTGGTAGGTCATGATAATAGCAGGAAATATACAGCTAAATGTGAGATATCCATTAACATTTATCCCAAAATGAAAGCCCAATTTGTCCTGAAAAAAATAAAACAGGAATAATGCACCTGGATGGATACAAGGTCAATTGCAAAGATTTGCAACAATTTTACTAAATACATTCCAAAGTTGCAAAACTGATTTCAGATGTTAAGTTTTACCTTACATCATGAAGGAGTTAAATAACATTCTTATAGGTATTTAGCAAGCCGGTCACACTGAAGTGGTCAGCTACAACTTTTTTTTTCTTTAACGTAACTGTTTATAGAATAACCCTTGCAAGTACCTAAAATGGTCACTAGAGGGAAGCAGTTACTGATATTTTCATAGATCCACATTCTCAGGTGGGACTTATATTTACCTTGGCTTTTTATTTTTCTATACTATTCCTTTCTTATTGTATCATTATAAACTTCTTTAAATCTTTTATCTGTTTATTTAAACAAACACAAGAAATTCCTTACAGCTGCATTGTATATTGCAAGCCATGCCCTGTACCTGCATATCAAACTGTATCATGCCCTAAGTATCAGCTATGTCCCTCTGGTGTGTTATTTTCACTATAGAGAATTCAAATTTAACCACAAATCTGGATTGAGATTATGTTATGTCATACATAGGTTATCATCTCTGCAATCGAGTTGCTCTGGTTGTTTTGCACAGACATACTGTACATGAGACTGCTACTGCCTAATAATAGTACCTGCAATGTTTGAGAAAGTATGACTGCTGTGATTGAAACATCCTTATCATTACATGGGCTGGAGTCTTACATAATCCAAATGTCAAGTTAAAGAGACACTGTCACTAGGTTAAAACATTGCAAAGTACATTGTAAAGTACAGGTACATAAAAAAAATCAATGATTTTAAATGCAGTGATTTTTTTTCTTTCCATAAATGAAAATGTTATTATTTGCAATGTGCCTTTGAACTTGCTAGAAAATTTGACTACTACTCCAGGAAGAGTCAATTCCCTAGCACACACCCTCCCTCTTTGCATGTAATAGTCTTCTCCTCTTTTGGATATGTCTAGTTACTGTCTGTGCTGATCCAGCTCCTCTGACCCTCCTCTCACCCCCCTTGCATAAACGTGTATGTCTCAGGGCTTTTGATTGTCTACTTAAGGGAGGCCTTTAGAGGCAAATAAAAAGCATATACTATGTTAAATGCACATGTAATTGTAGCACTACCCCCGTAGGAGCTGCTGGTTATTTTTGGTCCTGCCGTTACCCCACAGTTCAACTTATCAAAACTTGCTTGGCTCTAAATTGGGCAATGTGCCCACAGATGCATACACCAGTCACTTAGTCTTTTTCCAATGCGTTTTATTCAACACAACTTGTAGCAGTAGAGGGATGGAGGGTTAGGGGAATTCAGATACCTTGTGTAGAGCGCTGATGAACTTGAGATCCTGGAGACAAGTACACTTTCTGTTACTGGATCTTGCTCACCCAGATAGGCCTCTCTCACCGGCCTAGCAGCCGGAATGATGCACAGACAAAAGTCTCTGCCACAGACTTGATGATAGTACTAACTGTTGAACAATCCTCTGCCACAGGATTTGGAAATCAGTAATTGACAGAGCGAACACAGCTACACAGTACCAAAGTCATTTAAGCCATCCGGCATTACTGTAAGGTAGATTGGTTAGGATGCATCCTCCAATTGAGTCACCAGGCTCTTTTTGAGATACCAGCCTTTTGCTCGGTCCTCTCCAAGAAGAGTCCTCCCCTGGATCCTCCAATTGCTTGGCTTCTTCCCACAGGCAAGACAGCACAGGACCATCCCCGAACCAGTAGGCCCCAGACAGACTTCTGGGCCTACTTAAAGTAACTTAGCCTTGGGCCAGCAGGGCCCCGAGGCAGAAGAGGAGTTGTCACATACCTTAGGCAATGAGGTCAGAGAGAGAAAAAATGGCGTCTGCCCCTTAAGTATCCTCTCCCAGAATGCACAGCGGTAGACCCCTCCCACTGGGGAAAGGACACCCAATACACTCCAGCCTGTTGTATTTCCAACACTGGCCGGTGGTAAGAACGACACCTACCTGTGACAGTGGGAAATGCTCTCAACACAGCCAAAGCTGGAACAGAAGCTAATTTAGCCATAAACATTACCGTCTGAACTATGTACATTCAGATGACCCACTAAATTTACATGATAGCGCCTGGTCAACAGGAGCAGGGTGCTACATAATTGTATGGGAAGATTTTTGTTGAAATTAATGTTCTGGTGACAGGGTCTCTTTAAGGATAGTCAACCACAACAGCCAGGGAGCAGAATAGCAAGGGACTTTAGCTGAGACTTATTTGCATATACACATAGGATATGGTTGCACTCTATATCATAGAGCTCTAGCATTGTGTGTAATTGCATTCCAAATTACCAAATGGTTTATACAAACTCATAATCCTCTATACTAATATACCTTACAACATTCATGGGATTATATTATGATTAAAGCCTTTTCAAAAACATGTACAAATACTATAGTTGTCAGTATTCCTGAATAAAAAAATTAGGTGGATACTTTATTATTTTAAGAAGAAATGATCATGTGCTTTACATGTCGAGTGCTACGATAACTTGAATTCTGTTCCCTGCTTGTCTTTTCCCTCTGATAAGCGGCCAATACACTTTTCCAATGAGGTGAATAAATTGCAGAGAAAAAAAAGTCACCAACCTGGCTTAGCTATCTTGCAGGCCTGCGTACATTTCAGTACTGGATGGAAATATATATATATATATATATATATATATATATATATATATATATATATATACAGTATATACATATATAGTGTGTGTGTGTGTGTGTCTAAAGTAGCTCCAACCAGTGCTGGGACAAGGCCATCTGGTGCCCAGGGCGAAGACGGCAAACTGCGCACCCCCCCCCCCTGTTTTTAAGAAAGAATGAATGTAGTTTCAAAACCAGAATATACTTAAAACAATACAAATTCAATTATCACCCCACACACAGTATTTCGCCCTTTACATGACCCCCCCCCCCACACAGTATTGCCCCTTTACACGACCCCTCCACACAACACTGCCCCCATTCCCCCGCTTCCCATCCTTCACAGTTCCATATATTTTCATCCCTTCACTCTTCTACCTTTCACAGAGAGGAGAGCAGAAGGTGGGACAATCCTAAACTGAAGGCACAGCAGCACTGGGCGGTGGGCTCGGGAGCATCAATGTGAACCAGGGTTTAAGGAGAGGGGTAACAATGGTTGCAGTAAAAGTACTTGCACAATATTGCTGCTAGCTTTGTAAGAAGAACCATAAGGCACGTCTAGATAACAATAAGCCACTTTTTATGGTGATGCACTGCAATAAAACCATATGTAATCACACTGAATAGGATGCACTAGTGACCCTAGTCCCCGCCAGTGTATATCAATGCTAGCACTGAACAACACAGCAAAGATGAATGATACATTTCTACACATCCACAAGTCACAGTTTAGTGATCAGATAGACTTATACTGTGCTGGTCTATGGTCAGTGGAATGCTGTGCTTTGCTGATGGATCCTGCAAGCAGAGCTCCCCCTTCCCCTGCAGTCAGCCCAGGTAGTAGGACTAGCCACTGTGATCCATTCCACATACCAACACTGACAACCATAACTCAGCAAGGTCCACTGCCAGTGTTTTTCCCGAACCCCCTACACAGACCCAGCACCCGGAAGACACGCAGGGAATTTAGAGGCTCATATTGCCCCTCACTATGCATTCCTCACAGCACACAGTCAAAGAAATGCAATGTCCATTGGCAGGCACAGCTAAGAGAATACAGGACTGTACAGAATGACAAACAATGGAAGCCAGGCATGACGTTCCTGTGTCAGGGGATAACATCTCCCTCACACTCAGAGCATTAGACACATCTCTTCTTTCTCTCCTCACAGACACTCCCTGTCTGCAGCCACTCTCCCTTCCTGGCCTGAGCATCGGCAGGTGTCAGGCAAGAGATGAGCTCTGAGCATTCATGCAGAAGGAGGGACTGGGAGACAACAGCGAAATGCCTCACATTCCTAAGAAGCCCTGCTACTGACTACATGCATCCAGCTGGCTTACATTCAGCATTAGGTCCATCCCAGCAGTGCAGGTTCTGTGTCCTCTCCCTGCCGCTCTCCGTTTCCAGCACCTCCTTCTCTAACAGTCAAATGTGCCGGGCTGAAGAAGGGGGCGGGTTACAGTGCCACTCTCATTGGCTAAGAAGGCAATGGAAAGGCGGAGCAACCACATGGTTGGGACGGGCAGTGTTTTTGTAACACACATTCGGGGACAGGAATTGTAAGTCCGCCCCTGGGCAGTGGGCACAAGTTACACGCGCTGCACTTCTCACCCCCTTCAGCTTCGGAGATGCATCTGTATCAGAGACGGCTTTTTAGTAACGCAAATTAGGCGGCGTCAAAGCCCCTGTGGAGGCGAGGCCTAATTAGAGAGCCGCCTCTGGTAATGATACTCTTATGCCTGCTAACAACCCGCCCCCTCTAACACTCCGCCCAGGGCACCCGCCCCTCCCGCCCACCCCTTGTACCGGCTCTGGCTTCAACATATGTACTTCAACTGTGTATTTAAAGTGTAACTATAGGCAGAGGCGTAGCTTGAAGCTTGTGGGCCCCCCCCATTACCATCTGGCGCTTCCACCACGTGCCAAGATACTCCCAGCCCCCCCCCAGTCTGCACAAGTCCGCTCCTTTAGTCTGCATAAGCTTACCCCAGTCTACTCAAGTCCCCCCACATCTGCATAAACCCCTCTCAGTCTGCACCAGCCCCCTCCCTCAGTGTCTCCAAGTCTGCACAAGTGTACCCCCAGTCTGTACAAGTCCCCTTCCTCCCTAAATTCGCAGAGCTCACCTCAGAAACATATCTCTCTCACACAGGGATGGCAGATTTCCTTTCCTTCCCGGGGCTCCGTGAATGACATCAGCGCCCCGCCCCCTACAGAGATGCAGTTCCCACCCCAGACAGCTGCCCGAAGCTCCAGCAATAGATCTATGTGTGACTGAGAAGCAAGTCATACAGAATCATCTGTGACACAAACCAGAGATCAGGCAGTGATAGGCACAACTGCAGCCCCTCAGGCTTGTCTCATCCATGGGTGCACTGCACACTTTGCACCCATGGATGATACACCACTGGGGAGGCTGCAAGGGCCCCCTCGAACATGGGTGGGGTCACAATTGTGACCCCTGCGACCCCTATTGCTATGCCCGTGCCTATAGGCAAGATTACAAGTGACATCTATGAAACAGTCTGTCATTGACAAAGCTGTTTTTTTTTTTTTTTTTTTCTGAGTCCCCTGTAATAAGTTTATTGCCTGCTAGTAGATCTATTACTGTAACTATTAACAGGCCATGTGATCTGTCAAGAGGGATTTTATCTTTACATAAAGTCACCGGTCAGAACGGATGTTAATCAACCTGCAGTGGATTAGATGAAAGCACAGAGTAACTACCATCATGCAGAACTGGGAGCAGGTGGTAAAAAAAAATCCCTAAGTGAAAGAGCTGAAACTCATGGGATCAACAGGTATTTATGAAACATTTGCCTACACCAATATAAAAAAAAACTTTGCGCAACTACATACTGTATACCAATCAAAAAGAAAGCTATATACACCACTGTAGCATTTGGGTTTACATGCACTTTAATGGTTGCCATACATACTTTGATACATTATTTATTTATATTCTGATCACTCTTTTCCCAAGAGAATAATCGTTCTGTAGTGGACAACCTATTCGATCAATATGCCATACACGTGGAAGTCAATTTTGATCGATAGTTAAGATGCTACCGTATCGCATCTCTGTTTCCACTGTGTAATTACATAATCTGATTAGCTTAAATATAATCATATTCATAAATGATGTACCTCAGTGCTGCTGATTGATGCAATATGATTGATAATTTTCAGCCCTGGCCGATCAACTCAACTTGTTTAAATATGATCTAAATTGAGTCTAAATTGATCGGAAGTTATGGCTATTCAAATGTGTGCAGATCAAACTGATTGAATCACGTATAAATTGAATAATAAAATAAATCCTGCGTTCATTAAAATTCACTTCAGGTGAATATTCCAGGTGCATGTGTTGCAGTGGCGGCTGGTGCTCAAAATTTTTTGGGGGGGCGCAAACAAACTGAAAAAAAAAAAAATCAATTGCCACCACTGTGCCCATTAAACGCAGCCACTGTGCCCAAAAGCCACCAGTTTGCCCCCTCAAATACATCCAGTTTGTCCCCATATACAGCCAGTGTGCCCCCATATATATATAACCAGTGTGCCCCCATATATACAGCCAGTGTGCCCCCCATATACAGCCAGTGTGCCCCCATATACAGCCAGCGTGCTCCCATATACAGCCAGTGTGCTCCCATATACAACCAGTTTGTCCCCATATATAGCCAGTGTGCCCCCATATATATATAGCCAGTGTGCCCCCATATACAGCCAGTGTGCCCCCATATATATAGCCAGTGTGCCCCCATATATATAGCCAGTGTGCCCCCATATACAGCCAGTGTGCCCCCATATATATAGCCAGTGTGCCCCCATATACAGCCAGTTTGTCCCCATATATATAGCCAGTGTGTCCCCATATACAGCCAGTGTGCCCCCATATACAGCCAGTGTGCCCCCATATATATAGCCAGTGTGCCCCATATATATAGCCAGTGTGCCCCCATATACAGCCAGTTTGTCCCCATATATATAGCCAGTGTGCCCCCATATACAGCCAGTGTGCCCACATATACAGCCAGTGTGCCCCCATATACAGCCAGTGTGCCCCCATATATATAGCCAGTGTGCCCCCATATACAGCCAGTGTGCCCCCATATACAGCCAGTGTGCCCCCATATATATAGCCAGTGTGCCCCCATATACAGCCAGTTTGTCCCCATATATATAGCCAGTGTGCCCCCATATACAGCCAGTTTGTCCCCATATATAAAGCCAGTGTGCCCCCATATACAGCCAGTGTGCCCCCATATACAGCCAGTTTGTCCCCATATATATAGCCAGTGTGTCCCCATATACAGCCAGTTCCCCCCAAATGCAGCCAGTTTGTCCCCCATATACAGCCAGTTCCCCCCAAATGCAGCCAGTTTGTCCCCCATATACAGCCAGTTCCCCCCAAATGCAGCCAGTTTGTCCCCCATATACAGCCAGTTCCCCCCATATTCAGCCAGTGTGTCCCCCATATACAGCCAGTTCCCCCCAAATGCAGCCAGTTTGTCCCCCATATACAGCCAGTTCCCCCCAAATGCAGCCAGTTTGTCCCCCATATACAGCCAGTTCCCCCAAATGCAGCCAGTTCCCCCCATATTCAGCCAGTGTGTCCCCCATATACAGCCAGTTCCCCCCAAATGCAGCCAGTTTGTCCCCCATATACAGCCAGTTCCCCCCATATTCAGCCAGTTTGTCCCCCATATACAGCCAGTTCCCCCCATATTCAGCCAGTGTGTCCCCCATATACAGCCAGTTCCCCCCAAATGCAGCCAGTTTGTCCCCCATATACAGCCAGTTCCCCCCAAATGCAGCCAGTTTGTCCCCCATATACAGCCAGTTCCCCCCAAATGCAGCCAGTTTGTCCCCCATATACAGCCAGTTCCCCCCATATTCAGCCAGTGTGTCCCCCATATACAGCCAGTTCCCCCCAAATGCAGCCAGTTTGTCCCCCATATACAGCCAGTTCCCCCCAAATGCAGCCAGTTTGTCCCCCATATACAGCCAGTTCCCCCAAATGCAGCCAGTTCCCCCCATATTCAGCCAGTGTGTCCCCCATATACAGCCAGTTCCCCCCAAATGCAGCCAGTTTGTCCCCCATATACAGCCAGTTCCCCCCATATTCAGCCAGTTTGTCCCCCATATACAGCCAGTTCCCCCCATATTCAGCCAGTGTGTCCCCCATATACAGCCAGTTCCCCCCAAATGCAGCCAGTTTGTCCCCCATATACAGCCAGTTCCCCCCAAATGCAGCCAGTTTGTCCCCCATATACAGCCAGTTCCCCCCAAATGCAGCCAGTTTGTCCCCCATATACAGCCAGTTCCCCCCATATTCAGCCAGTGTGTCCCCCATATACAGCCAGTTCCCCCCAAATGCAGCCAGTTTGTCCCCCATATACAGCCAGTTCCCCCCAAATGCAGCCAGTTTGTCCCCCATATACAGCCAGTTCCCCCAAATGCAGCCAGTTCCCCCCATATTCAGCCAGTGTGTCCCCCATATACAGCCAGTTCCCCCCAAATGCAGCCAGTTTGTCCCCCATATACAGCCAGTTCCCCCCATATTCAGCCAGTTTGTCCCCCATATACAGCCAGTTCCCCCCATATTCAGCCAGTGTGTCCCCCATATACAGCCAGTTCCCCCCAAATGCAGCCAGTTTGTCCCCCATATACAGCCAGTTCCCCCCAAATGCAGCCAGTTTGTCCCCCATATACAGCCAGTTCCCCCCAAATGCAGCCAGTTTGTCCCCCATATACAGCCAGTTCCCCCCATATTCAGCCAGTGTGTCCCCCATATACAGCCAGTTCCCCCCAAATGCAGCCAGTTTGTCCCCCATATACAGCCAGTTCCCCCCAAATGCAGCCAGTTTGTCCCCCATATACAGCCAGTTGCCCCAAATGCAGCCAGTTCCCCCCATATTCAGCCAGTGTCCCCCCCATATACAGCCAGTTCCCCCCAAATGCAGCCAGTTTGTCCCCCATATACAGCCAGTTCCCCCATATTCAGCCAGTTTGTCCCCCATATACAGCCAGTCCCCCCCATATTCAGCCAGTGTGTCCCCCATATACAGCCAGTTCCCCCCAAATGCAGCCTGTCCCCCCCCCCCCAGCCCTGCACTTACCTTCCTCGGTCCGCGCCGTCCTCGATGTGTTCTCCCGCCCTCGATGTCGCTTCAGCCAATCAGGTTACCGGTAACCAGATCCGGCGAACCTGATTGGCTGAAACCTCCACAGTCTTCTCCAAGGAACGCACCCCCGTGCGTACCTGGGAGGAGTTTTTGGAAGCCGAATACAGCGTGGCTCTGATAGACACTTCCAGAACACACCCACCGCCGGCCACCGCTCTAATTCATATGGCCGGCGCTCACCAGGAGGCCGGCCATATGAATCGTGGGCAGCGCGGCAGCGGTGACAATACACAGATTCATGCAATGCATGAATCTATGTATTGTCTTTCAGTGGCGGTGCGGGAGCGAGAGGGGGCGGCGCTCCGGCGCCCTCTATGGACGCACCGCCACTGATGTGTTGTAAAAAACAGGGTTGGATTCGCCACTAGTAAAATTGATAGTGGTGAAATCCTATTGTTGGTGTCAGTGGGGGACTATGAAGACTGAGTATGGGGGACTGTGGAGTCTGTGAAGACTGAGAATGGGGGGCTGTGAAAATGGGGGGAACTGTGAAGACTGGGGTTGGGGGGGACTGTACCCCAAAAGGCAGTTGTTTGTATCCTTGGGCTGGTAAATGCTTTGGCTCCCCCTAGAGCCATTCGCACTCTACTGGGTTTGCTCCTATTCTATGCTCAGAAACTAATAGTGCTCAAATGGAGAGCTCCCTCTGTCCCCACCTTGAACATGTGGAATTCGGTGGTTAATTTGATAATTCCTTTATACAAGGAAACATACCTAAATAGGGGATGCCCTCATAAATTTAATAAGGTTTGGGATATTTGGTTGGAGTCAGATATCACTACTGTAGAGCAGGAAAGCCCTGTGAATGGTTCAGCTTAAGTCTTCTACCTTACTAGGTTTGATCTGTCATGTGTTTAATGTCTTGTAGTGCCTGCTTTTCAGTCTTAGTGATCAATCACCTCCTCCCCACAGTACTCACAAAACAAGTAGTCCCTGACTATTCTAGTGAAGGTCTTCTGTGAGATTGGCTCAGACAAAATGTTAGCTGTATGTCTGTTTTATATGTACCCAAATAATATGTAATAGAAGAAATGTATTTATTTTTTAAATGATTGTCCTGAGGTTCATACATGTCTCTGAGACTTTTGCTTGTGGCACAGTAATCTACTATTTTATGAGTAAAAAAAGCTTTTGCTTTAGTTAATTATGAGCCTTTAAACACATCCAACTGTTAACACAATATAGCCATACCCACCATTCGGCGCACGCATTACTGCTCTACTTAAAGTGGTTGTAAAGTCCACAAGAGCATTGCCTGTCAATCACAGCCAGTAAGCCAATCAGGGGATGGATGGGTGGGGCTGAGCCGTTACTCAGTGTGTGAATTCACACAGAGCTGTAGCTCGGGAGTGCACCTGCTTGGGTGCCCTCAGAGCAAGCTGCTTGCTCTGAGGGCACCCGGGCAGAAGGGAGGAGCCAGGAGCGCCGGTGGGGGACCCAAGATGTGGAGGATCTGGACTGCTCTGTGCAAAACCACTGCACAGAGCAGGTGTATAGCATGTTTGTTATTATAACAAAAAATAAATAAAATAAAAACAAGGCTTTAATATCTCTTTAAAGTTCCCAAACATGTCTTTTTCAATACTAGCAACACCCCAGCCACATTGAAAACCATGCCTCCTCTTTGTCACAGTGCAGAAAGAATGACACTTTTTTTACCATGCACCGAGGCCCAGATTATAATTTTGCACACAATCCCACTGACTTCATAAAACACCCCTGGTTTGCCTTGAGTTAAGGCTTAAAACGATGTACTTCCTTATCCCTTAACTGACACTTGTTATAACGGTTTTCCTTCATTCAGTCTTTAACATAAAGAAAAAGCTTTATATTCTGAAATTGTATTTTTCCCAAATAATCCCAGCTGCCCCATGCAAATGTAAATATCCTGTATATACTATACTGATGTGGAATTTGCTATTATAATTACATATTATTATTTCATTTAAATAATTGCTGATAATTCTGCTGTCCATGACTCACTGGGATCACATCCTTAGCAACAAGCTGTTATTACATGAATTGCAGTATCATATGGATTTCTCTTAAGCAAATGGGTCTCAGTGCATGCAAAGAGTGGATCATAACTGACATTTTAAAATTGTTGTGCCTCATCCCAAATGGCTATAAATGTCTTTGGGGGTTTAGTTGAGCAACAGCTGGCTGTTGGTGTGAAATTAGTCTGGTAACAAGTTGCAAATCAAAGGTGCATAAAGAGTAGTTCCAGCCTGTATATAAAAAAAAAAAAATTAAAAGTCAGCAGCTACAAATACTGTAGCTGGTGACTTTTATTATAAAGACACTTACCTGTCCAGGTATCCCACAATGTCGGCACCCCTAGCCGATTCGTCATCGGCTTCGGGTGTAGGCGCTGGCATCCTTACTTGCACTTTCTGAGTGGTCACGCTGTATGAGGGACCTGTGTGTCTCCCAGAAGGCAGTGGGGGAAGGAAGAGGGGCTAGAAATTTTATAGATCATCGCAATCTTACCCGGAAGTGGGAGCGGATACCTGATTTGACAGGTATTCGTTCCCCCCCCAAAAAGTGGCAAATGTGGCAGCGGAGGGTGCGGACACTATATGTGGAGCTTTCACTTTTGGGTGGAACTCCGCTTTAAAGAAAAGTTTCATCCAGCTTTAAAAAAAAATAAGAGTGAGCTAATACACATACTGTAGCTGCTGTGACATGTCCCAGGAGGTTGCAGGCAGGAATGGGGGAGGTGAGTGGAAGTGGGAGTGGGTACCTGTTAAAACGAGTTACCCGCTCCCAAAAAATACAACTATTTCACAATAAGGAGGGGGAGAGGAAAAGGATAAGCAGAACTTCCCTTTTTAGGTCTAGTTCTGTTTTAATAAGGAACATAAAGCATTATTGCAAGGTTTGTTTTTGCTCTAAGTAGTATGTCAGTTATGTATTGTGGCACAGTTTGGTTTCAATGTGTCTTTATTGAAGAAAACAGGAAGACATGTAAAAGCCATAGCAGTTCAGACATTATGGGGTAGATTTACTAAAACTGAAAAGTACAAAATCTGGTGCAACTCTGCATAGGAACCAAGCAGCTTCCAGGTTTTATTGCCAAAGGTTAATTGAACAAGCTGAAGTTAGAAGCTGATTGGCTAGCATGCACAGCTGCACCAGTTTCTGAGTGCACCAGTTTTAGTAAATCTGCCCCTATATGACTATATGTTAAGGCCTGGTTCACACCTATGCATTTTTTTGTGCGTTTTCAGTTTTACAGAAACACACTACAATCCATTTAACATGGTTTCCTATGGGTCGTGTTTACATCTATGCATTTTATGGAAAGTGCCAGAGACTTTTTTCAGTTTTTTGGTTCCATAGACTTCAATAGATCAAAAACGTGTATTGAAAAATGCAAAATGAAAGTGGAATATGCAAACTGCAACCTGCATAGGTGTGAATCAGGCCTTAGACCACGACGATTAAGCCCACTGGGGGGATCGAAACACGTCTGAGGAACCTTTCCTGGGTGGGGAGCAGAGCTGAAGCCATCCCATACTACCTGGTTCAGCTTCAGTCACAGTGGGTTGGCATCCTGAGTGCGATTGTCCACCATTTTTCTGTAGCATATTGAGGCCTGGCAATCTGTTTTATACAACCAGCACTGGTTTATAACATGTCATGTTGGTTGATATTAGTGATAGGAACTTTAGAGCAGTGCTTTTTTATGTTTTGGTAAACATGGTGTTAGGCTTTCATTCTGGGTCATTACCCACTTTCCTCTCTACATCTCTCAGCATGTTCATTGGTAACACATGTGTACTGAACTAAATCAAAAGGGATCTTAGTACTGGCCCTCATCCAGCCTGAGTGTTTCTCTACTAAGGCCCGTTTCACATAGGGGCGACTCCTCAGGCGACTCGGTCGCCTGAGGAGTCGGCGTCCTGGTCTGTGCTATGGAACCGTTCTAATAGGAGCGACCTGAGTCGCTCCGACTTAGAAAAAGGTTCCTGTACTACTTTTGGGGGCGACGCAGGGCGACTTGCATTGACTTCTATACAGAAGTCATTATGCAAATCGCCTCGGCGGGCGTCTCAAGTCGTCTTGAGATTGCGCCGCCGAGGTCGCCCCCAAAGTCGTGCCGCCCCTGTGTGAACCGGGCATTAGGAGGCTGATGTTATAACAATTTTAGTTGCATTTAAATTACATTTAAGCTTCATGTATACTAGCCTACACTGGCAGCTCCTAAACTTTTAAAGCTTTTGGCATTTTTTTGTCAAAGCTCCATAAAAGCCTATGTATCAATGTACACATAGGTTTTTAGCAGAGTTTAGGAGCTGCAACGTTTTTCATTTTCCTGCAGCTGCAGTAAATATAGGCTAGTGTACATGAAGCCTTAATGCGTATCTATACCCAAGAACAAAATGTAATGTATTGCAGCTTACCAGTCCTTAGATATGGTTTCTGCATTTTTTTTTTCAGGCATTTATTTTCACCTTGTGATCCTGTCAGTAGCACACTTCCTGCACTAGGGTAACAATGCTAAAGCCGTGTACACACGATTGGTTTTACCAATGAAAACAGTCCGATGGACTTTTTTCATCGGACAAACCGATCGTGTATGGGCCCCATCGGTCTTTTTTCCATCGGTGAGAAAAAATAGAACATGTTTTAAATTTATCCGATGGGCAAAAAATCGATAGGAAATTCCGATCGTCTGTACAGCCATTGCACAAAAAACCCACGCATGCTCAGAATCAAGTTGACGCATGCTCAGAAGCATTGAACTTAATTTTTCTCGGCTTGTCGGAGTGTTTTACGTCACAGCGTTTGGGACGGTCGGATTTTTGACTGATGGTGTGTAGGCAAGACTGATGGAAGTCAGCTTCATCGGTTTTCCGATGGAAAAATCCATCGGATTAGAATCCATAGGAAATCCGATCGTGTGTACAGGGCTTTACTCTCTGTACTGTATCTATGAAGAAGCATTGTTGCCACCCTTAGAAAGGGCTACAGAACATCTCCCACTCTCATCATTTCCATAACAAGGTGGGGATGTGTCCTCCCCATTTTTCTTTATTCTTTATTTCCAATTGAAATAAAAAACATGTTATACTTACCTGCTCTGTGCTATGGTATTGCACAGAGCAACCCCGAAAGCCCCGTCTGTCCTGTCTGCTCCTCCTCTTCTCTGAGTCCCCCATAGCAAACTGCTTGTTATGGGGGGCACCCATGCAGGTGTGCGCCCTAGCTGGGCTGTGTGCTTCCATAGACGCACACACAGCGCAGCTTGGCCTTGGCCCCAATCCCTCTTCACAGGATTTGACTGACAGCAGCAGGAGCCAGTGGCTTCCTCTGCTCTCAGTAAAGCCTATGAACGCAGGGAGAAAGCAGTGCGGTGCTGCCAACGGGGACATCGCTTTATCAAGAGTGATGTCAGGTAAGTGTTTAGGGAGAGGCACAGACATTGGAAGGTTTTTTACCTTAATCCAGAGAATGTATTAAGGTGAAAAAAATATTTTGCCTATAGAACCACGTTACATACACTTCATTTGTAATAAATATATTACCATGGCGATCTGTATTGTTGTTGTTTTTTTATATATGTCTAATGTTCAGCTTTATATCTGGTTGTATTCTTTTCTAATGCTCTTACCTTCTGTTAGTAAGTGGTAGTAAACTCTGTTAAAAATGCTTTCAACTAAACCCTGTGCAGGACCAGGTGCATCCAAGCTACTACCTCATGTGTAATGCCTGGTCACCCTCAAGAACACAACACTCAAGCCCCGTACACACGACCGGTTTCTCTGCAAGAAAACTGCTGGGAGAGCTTTTTGCAGAGAAAACCGGTCATGTGTATGGTTTCTCGTCGGGAAAACTGCCGGGAATCTCAACGAGAAAAATAGAGAACCTGCTCTCTATTTTCTCGTCGGGATTCTCGTCTGGCCTGTTTCCCGACGAGAAAACCATGAGTGTGTATGCTTACCTGTCCATGGTAAACCCACGCATGCTCGAAAAGACTTTGACGCATGCGCGGTAGCATACAAGGGTAGTGTAGGGTGTAGCAAGATGGTTGCGACGGCATTGAATGTGACGAGCGCAAGCTCGTCGTAGTCGATGACGTCATCGCGTTCTTGCCATTCAAAAGAACGGCGGTTCTTTTGAATGGCCGTGTGTACACTCGGCGTGCAAGGCAAGCTTGCCGGGAATCTCATCGGGAAAACCAACGTTTTTTTTCCCGACGAGATTCCCGCCCGTGTGTACGAGGCTTTAGCCTGGAAAGTCTCTGCAAACCTCCATGTACAATCTGTGCAAAAAAGGGAGAAAGGCTGGTGCTATGAAAGTCGGCTAAAACATTGTTTTATTAATGCAGGTGAACAACAGTCAAAAAAGACAACGCCTTTCGGCCATCATTAAGCCATAATTAAGGCCTGATGGCGGAAATGCATTGGATTTTTTGGCTATTGTTCAACTGCATTAATAAAATGCTGTTTTAGCCAACTTCCATGGCACCAGCCTTTCTCCCTTTTTTGCACAAACCCTTTGCAGGTATATGCCAACAGACTTACCTGTCATAATGTGCCTTACGGTACTGGACTGTCACTGATCTATTGGGCCCATTCTAATCTTCCTTCTGTTTTCTTGGACACTTGAATGGTGGGCCGTGATGCCATCACACGCGCGCACGCACAGGAGTTGCATCACCACTGCCCAGAAAGGATGCCATTAATGTGGTCTGAGCTGTGCAGGGGTGACTCAGATTACATTACCACTGACAGGCCAGGAAAGACATTTGTGACAGAAGAGACCACTGTCATAAAAAGCCTACCTGTCAGCGTTTTTCAAACAATTAGTTAAATACCGCTTTAAAGCTTATCTGTTTAGCAGCAGATGACTGCAAATGTGTGGGAATGTTAGCATCTCCACCCTCCCTTTGGGCATGTGATATTATCTAAGATTGAGCTTTTATAAAATTGGCAGCCTGTAGTCATTGGAGTAAATTTAGATGAGAGAGACTTCAGCTAATTTATACATTCACAGCTCTTCCAGATCATTCTTATATCATACCAGATGTGTACATTATTAAGAGCAATGGGAATGTACATTTGCACTCTTTCAAACTGACAGATAGCTGACTCTTGTTTACTGTGTTTTATCATATGCTGCATGATATGAAACCTAATAAAGAATCTAACCGTTGTACTCGCTATTGTCAATTTACACCCATCTTTACACAATTGAGCAGTATCCTGTTTACATGAAAAAAATTATATAACTGTTGTAATCGATGAACATTATTCTGATTTGAATTTCTCTTGTATTTTTAAGATCATGTGTGACAGATATGTGCGAATGCCCAGTTCATAAAAACTGCTACTGTGAATCATTAATAGCTTATGCCAGAGCATGTCTAAGAGAAGGCGTGAAAGTTCACTGGAAACCAGAAAACAGCTGTGCAGGTATGTGAATCACCAGTGAGCAATCACTCACTAATATGTAATCATCATTACGCTTCCAACATAATACAGTAACCCAGGGTCGTATAATGTGGAACATATTAGAGATGAACTACATACAGTGTTGCTGTGTTATTCCAAAAGATTATTAATACGGAAAGGCTGTGTTTACATACTATAATATAATTTTTTCTACATATAGAGTACTACTTAATAAGAAATATCACCTTTAAAAACAGTTATCACAATTCGTCATTAAAAAATTCAAGGATGAAATATGACTTGTTCCTTAGTGTTAACCAAAATGTCTCCAAGTCAGGTCCAATTTTCCTTAAAAGAAATTAGCCTGCCAGAATGTTTATCTTAGTCATAGTCTCCAGAATGTAGAATTGCTTCTTTTTCATAACACATGTTTAAAGAAATTTTCAATTTCAACAGAAATCAGGAAAGCCTTGCTTTTGCTGCCTAATAGAGAGAGGAAGATCCATAAGTGATCATCTGTCCTTAGGCTTAAATAGCTGCATTTCGGGGGGGGCGTGGCTTGGAAGCGGATGTAGCCAGACGCACAACTTGTGAGCTCCGTCGAAAATCCAACCTATTATCCTGTGGAATCGATCGTTGACACCCGAACTCGGGGGTTACACTTACTTTGGATGCTTGCTGAACAGCTGTGCTCCCTACCTGCCGCAAAGATGTGTAAGCGCAGCTCTACCACTCGCCTGGCTCCAGACCATGCGGGTCAAGATGTCAGCTTTCCACAAAGATCTGCAAAGGAGTAATACTAAGAGGCGGCTCGGATGTTATTCGCCAAGCCGGCGCGAGACTGCTCTGCACTGCCTGTGGACATGCAGAACAATCACAGTGGTTCCCAGTCTGAAGCTGATGACACAGTGCCACTTGAGGATCTGATGGCCACGTTAAGTGCATGGGACACAGTGAGTAATTCCCCAGCCACACTGGCAGCACATACGGCAATAACCTCAGACCCCGATGGGCCAGAACCCATGCTGCGCGATATCTTCTTGGCAGTTACTTCGTGCAACTCATCTATCTCAGCACTTGCAT
The DNA here is from genome assembly GCA_029206835.1 of Rana muscosa. Taxonomy (NCBI): domain Eukaryota; kingdom Metazoa; phylum Chordata; class Amphibia; order Anura; family Ranidae; genus Rana; species Rana muscosa. The sequence goes on along the minus strand of CM055122.1, from coordinate 84,916,498 downwards.
CAGAGGGTAAAGGGGTGAAAATTGAAATAACATTCCTCCGTCAGGATATGCAAAAACTTCAGGACTGCACCTCAGCCATTGAAGGGCGCCTCAGTAAACTGGAGGATGACTGGGCCCCGATACAAACGGATTCTCATGCTCAACAACTGCTGGTGGCTAAACATTCTGCTTGGCTCCTTCTCACCAACGTTCGCAGTGGAGCAGGCACACCGTGTCCCCACTAGGCCCTTACCTCCAGGCAACCCTCCTAGATCATTCTTGTTTAAAATGCTCAATTACAAGGACTGTGATGACATTCTTTCTAAAGCTAGATCATTAGGGATGCACTTGTGATGGACAACTCTAAGATATCATTGTTCCCAGACTTCTCGGCGGAGGTACATAAACAAAGGGCTCAGTTTACTGAGGTGAACAAACGCCTTTGCTCCTTGGAATTGCAGTACGCTATGCTTTACCCTGCATGCCTACAAGTGGTGGCCAAAAACGAAGTCCATTTTTTGGAAAAGCCAGCATTGGCAGCACAATGGCTGGACAGGGAGGAGCGTTCACTGCGGGAAGAGTCAGGGGGCAACCTGATTGCTTCTAACCATTTCTTTTGCTTACCAGTACTGGTTTGTTCCTGTTTTCTCCACGTTGTACCTTCAAAGGCGGTTAACTTTTTATACAAGTCACTCTACTACAAGTTGTGCTTTTTGACCGGGCACAGGACATACCACCTGTTGGCTTCTCTGTGCCAGCTCTTAAACTCAGCTCCTGGTTGCTAGTCCCTCTTGGACATCACCCGATGACTACTAAAAATTGTTGGACCCTCTTGGTCCATGTGTTTTCTACTTACCTATAACTTTTAATTGTAGGTGTGAAATGTATCGTCGCGAACTGTCCTATAACTCATGGGATTAAATACACTCGTATATGCTTGCCCTGTCATGTTGCAACCCGTACTGAAATCCAGCCTTTTAGATGCTTATGTTTTCATGTGTTAGTTGATATATTTTATTGTTTTGAAGCTTCATGGCTAAGCACAATGTGATCACAAGTTGGAATGTCAGAGTTTTGGGAGACAGGGTGAAAAAGATTTGCTGTCTCTCACATGGTTAAGCGCCTGGTCTCTTCTCTGGTGTGTTTACAAGAGACTCATATGTCTTCCACCCAGGCCTCTCCTTTCTCCATTCATGTGTTCAGAACACAATTTCACTCTGTCTGCTCTTCCTACTCCAGAGGGGTTAGCGTATTGGTTTGTCCAAATGTTCCCTTCTCATGCTCTGCATCACTCATTGACCCAAATGGTCGCTATATTTTTTTACTGTGTAATTTTGATGGTCTAGGCTGCATCATCGCTAACATATACATCCCTCTTCCCTTCTCCACAGAAGTCATTAAACTTTTTGCTAATTTCCTAGCGCATCACCCAAATATTCCTTCACTTGTTGTAGGGGATTTTAATAATTATCTGGATGAAGTCCTCGACAAATTTCCAATACTGTTCCACAGTAAAGAACCTCATTTGCTAGGCTTCTGTCGGAGCTGGGTCTAAGGGAAATATGGAGGACCAAATACCCCCAGCTTTAGTGTTATTCATGTTATTCGGCCACGTATGGCGGATTTTCCAGGATTGATCTTGGTCTGGGCAACGAGGAAATGCTTCCCCTAGTATCCTCCTCACAATATGAAATGAGAACTGTCTCTGACCATTCTCCCCTATGTATCCAGATTCTCATATAGCATATATACAGTATATATTCAATGTAACTTGTGTTGTATGACAATTGGCACAATAAAAAAAAAAATAGCTGCATTCAAAGGTGCTTTGCCATTTTAAAGTACACACTGGGCAGTCTTGGAAACCTTTTTTTAACATGGTATTATAGACAAGAGATGCATTGTGCTGAACAAGTTAAAACAGCCCTGAGCTTTGTAGCATTGTAGCAGCCTGGAATTTTTAAGTCTGAGAAAAGCCCAACTATTGGCTTTCAAGTGTGAAGATCAAAAATTGTCCATATAAGAGGAGGCAAAGGATTTCTACTTTATTGGAAAACCCCTCTAGCTATCAGATCAGGGAGGTGTGGGGGCTGGTCCATTCATAACGTTACACCCTAAATAATTCTTCTGCCTGAATGTTGATTCATTCCACTTGGGTAAAACTTTGGAACTTCCTGGTTGATATGAAGCTTGTCTGTACCCACTTACCCACCACAATTTTATTTATACAGTATGATTTTGTTGAAAAAGAATATATACTGTACCACAGACATGCAGTATGCACTGATGTATTTTACATTAAATCTGGTTGCATTATGTTCAGTACAACTGGCCAAATAAATAAATCTATTTAATTATTATGTTGGGCAGAAAAAAATAACTGCAGTATCAAATTGTGCCAGAAAACTACTGGTTTGCGGCCAAACCATCTTGGCTGTTATGTTCATTAAATGCATAACAAATGAAAATAATACTTGGGAATTTACAAAAATGTTTTCTGCATGTATGTACTACTTTTTTAATTATCATTCTGCACCAAAATTTTGTCATATAGCATGAAGTTAGCAAATAAATCAATAAATAGTTTATTAATATAGAGCTATTGAATTATATTTTTTGACACAACAACCAATGATTTAATGTGAAAAAAGCAATTGCTTTTTCTTGGACTCTCCACCTGAGGCTAGATTGTGTTTTAAACCTGATGTGCATTGTGCATTATAAAGACTCATTCAGATAATAGATACAAACCAATTCAATTGAATCTGAAGTTGCTTTAAAAAAATAGCTTTTTACTCTGAAACTGAATTAAGAGTAAAGCTCCTCTTATCTTTATTGAACTAGTATAATCATAAAATTTTTAAAGGACATCAGCATGGTCCTGAAGAGACCCCATATCAGCCATGTGAATTGGCAGTTTGATTTGTTCCTATCTAAGTTCCTATTGCCAATAATACAACAACTTCAAAGCAAACGTATGAGAGGTTCTTATCTTCTAAGGAAGCCATATGCCCATCAAACAGTTACCTTCAGGTCCCTGCTTAAATCTGGAAATATGCAGTTTGCCTGGAGTCTCAGAAAATGTGGTGCTCTATTATGCAGATATGAACAAAACTTCCATGGTTGGGCTAGCCCCTGCCTCCTTTTCCTGTGCTTTCTATTTTTTTTTTTTCTTAAAACAGGGTATACAGGTGTAAAATTACAGTATAAAAAACAGCAGATAACTCAAATTGTATTCATTCTTCAGATTATGGCCATGTTACCCATATAATTAAATCAAAAAACCTTATTTATACCATATAGTACCACGATATTTAGTATCTTGTTCTGGCCTCTTCTTCCTATTACTCCTTTTTTTTCTAATTCCCTGTCTCCCTTAACTATTTCCCTAACCCTCCCCATATCTCCTCCCTTAGGCCCCAATTTCCTCCTTTCTTTGTCCCTGCTAAACGCGGGGAGTCAAAACAACAACAAAAAAGAAAAAGAAAACAACGGTTATCTCCTCGGTTGTGGAATTTATCAGAAATACCCTTCTTTCACTCTCTTCCTACCGAACTAATGCTTCTCTTTACTCTCCTAGCAACCTTTTCCCTTCTGATTGTACAAATTGCTCCCATGGCGCCCATATTTCTTGAATTAGTTTTTTTCTGTCCAACGTCATTGGTAGAAGTTTCTCCATTATTCCCACTCTTCTAACTTTATTTAACCACGTCGAGATCGGAGGGGCTCTTGGATCCTTCCAATTTGTTGCAAAACAGCTTTTTGCCACATTTATCAAGTGACACAAAACTGAGTTCATATATCTTTTAGATGGAATTTGTGTGTGGTGTAATAAGAAAAAAGCTGGTTCCTCTAAAATCTGGTATTCAGTAAATGTTTGAGTAATTCTCTGTACTGTCCACCAAAATAATTACTGGGCATGACCAGAAAATGTGTATCATTGTCCCTTTTTCATCGCATCCTCTCCAGCACCTGTCAGAAAGTTCTGGAAAAATTGTATTCAAGGCCGCTGGCGTATAATACCAACGTGTTAATATTTTATAATTTGATTCCTGTATTTTCGTACACCTTGAGGATTTTAAAGACAGGTCTATAATGTCTATAATGTTCTGGCATTGTACTGTGCTTTCTATTGTCCAATAAAGTTGTCTATACCCTTTTGTGACCCATATAAAGAGGAGAATGTGGGTCAGAGCTTGATGATGGAATTTGTGCTTGATATATGTATAATAGAGCTCCCAGGTTTTCAGGATCTTGGGGCACTCTGAAGATAACTTCAGAGTGCAAGCATATGCAGGTATCTGAAGTGACCTTAGAACAGTGGTTCTCAACCTGGGGGTCGAATGATGATTTGCCAGGGGTCACGAATCCTGGGCTGTTCCCCCAGCCTTTTTGCAGCCACCCAGCAGGGCTGTCTCTGGAGCCTGTGGCCACCCAGCTGGGCTGTTACTGAAGCCCACTGTCGCCCTCTCAGCCCCTTCGCAGTCACCCATTCAGTTCACGGCATGGCTGGGGGGCAGAGACTAGAGGAATGTGAAGTGGGAGGGGCTGGAGGAGACCCTATCTGCTGATTTCGGCATAGGTGTCACTGCTACAAGACTCCACAAAGTCAGAGACACAGTGAGTAACACTACCGGTGATCTTAGTTGCCATTAAAAGTCCCCACTACAGTTCTCAGATCAGCAGATGAACTTGATCAAGAGCACCTAAGATGGCTGATCAGAATTTCCTCTAGCATTGCCACTCATCCCAACTCCCTGCCAGCACTGCCACTAATCTCATTCCAACCACCCACCCCCACCCCCCAACCAGGGAGTAAGAGGAAGAATAAAAATAGAAAATACATGGAAGGGAGAGGAAAAGTGGGGGAGGAACAAAGAAAAAGGGAGAGAAAGAATAAGAGAAAGAACAAGAAAGACGGCTAGAGAGAGGGATGGGGGGGAAAAAAACAAGAAATTAATATGGAGAGAGATAAAAGGGAAAGAAAGGAGAACAAAGAGACTGGACATCCTAAAATGTACCATAAGGGGTTTTAATACTGTACGAGTGGAAGGGACTCAGGGAGCGCTAAATTTCCATGGGTTAGGGGTGCAAATTACTTGTCTTACCTTGGGTGCTGACAACCCATGCTACGAAAATAATTTTACTGTTAGGGGTCCCCACAACTTGGGACATTTTATCAAGGGGTCCCGCACTATAAAGGTTGAGAACCACTGCCTTAGAAGGTGAGATCTCCCACTGGTTTACTTTAAGTACAATATATTTTCTTTGTTCTGGATATTTATAAACCATTTTATTTATTTTTTGTTAAACAGTATAGGTGGTATAAAGCCTGAGTGGAGGGTGTATTCAACATGTATCCATGTTATTTTTTTTATTTTTTTCATGAATGCGGCATTATGTGTCTCCAGAAAAATAAATAAAAGGTTCAAAGAAAATCCCACAGAAAGTACCTTCAGGACACCATAAACCCACATTCTCAGTCTGCTTGAATTTAAAATGATGACTCCGCAGAGGCTTTGTATAAATGTCTCCATGAAACAACATTATTTTTTGTAAAGGCTGATGTAACTGGACTGTTACTAAGCATTTACAGAAATTAATTGGCTTACAGTAGCATTCCAAAATATAATTTATTGTAACAATTCAACAACAGTTTTGTGCCAGCATAATAAATCACATTTGGCAGAATGAAAAACACAAGTAATAAACATCAGTACCTTCTGACCTATTTGTTTTCAGTTGTAGCTTTGTCTTCTCTGACTGAAAAGCTTCAAACAAAGCCCATTTACACTGTTGTGTTTGAACACACATGTTACAACACGTTCAAATACTTATGTTCAAGTGGCCCACTCGTGGCCTATGAAAGTCAACGGAAATGCATCAAAATATATCTAACGTTTGTTTTGATGCATTTTGATGTATTGGCAAAGGGCAAACCTTGGTCAACAGCTTTTAAAACCTTTCTACTCCAACTAACTAACATGATGCATTATAACGCACCCGTCTAACAATAGAATAAATAAATAAAAAATGCACCTCTACACTCATGCATGGATCTACACTGAGTAAAATTATAAACGCAACACTTTTGTGTTTGCCCCTATTTTTAATGAGCTGAACTCAAAGATCTACAACTTTTTCTATGTACACAAAAGGCCTATTTCTCTCAAATATTGTTCACAAATCTGTCTAAGCCCAGGTTCACACTGGGCTGTGAGAGTGAAGCCGTGCAAGTTCAGCTGAACTCGCACGATTTCACTCCCGCTGGTCAGTCCCGATTTCGGCCGCGATTACAGAGACATCTGTGCAGGTTTCTGCACAGATGTCAATGTAAATCGCGGGCCAAAATCGCAAAAAGTAGTACAGAAACGACTTTTTGAAATTGGTGCAGAGCCGCAGATGCGGCGTCGCACCGATTAGGACGTTGCCTTTGCCGGCAATTTGCAGCAAATACTGCCGTTTTGACATGCGATTTGACATGCCAAATCGCATGTCAAAACACACCAGTGTGAACCAGGGCTAAATCTGTGTTAGTGAGCACTTCTCCTTTGCCGAGATAATCCATCCACCTCACAGGTGTGGCATATCCAAATGCTGATTAGACAGTATGATTATTGCACAGGTGTGCCTTAGGCTGGTCAAAATAAAAGACCACTCCAAAATGTGCAGTTTTACTGTATTGGGGGGTCCGAGGGGGTCCGAAAACCAGTCCGTATCTGGTGTGACCACCATTTGCCTCACACAGTGCAGCAAATCTCCTTTGCATAGAGTTGATCAGGTTGTTGATTGTGGCCTGTGGAATGTTGGTCCAGTACTCTTCAATGGCTGTGCGAAGTTGCTGGATATTGACAGGAACTTGAACACGCTGTCGTATACGCCGATCCAGAGCATCCCAAACATGCTCAAAGGGTGACATGTTCGGTGAGTATGCTGGCATGCAAGAACTGAGATGTTTTCAGCTTCCAGGAATTGTGTACAGATCCTTCCAACATGGGGCCATGCATTATCAATCTGCAACATGAAGTGATGGTCGTGGATGAATGGCACAACAATGGGCCTCAGGATCTCGTCACGGTATCTCTGTGCATTCAAAATGCCATCAATAAAATGCACCTGTGTTCGTTGTGCATAGCATATGCTTGCCCATACCCTAACCCCACAATGACTCGATCCACAACCTTGTCATCGGCAAACCGCTCACCCACACAACGCCATACTCGCTGTCTGCCATCTGCCCTGTACAGTGAAAAATAGGATTCATCTGTGAAGAGAACACCTCTCCAAAGTGCCAGACATCATCAAAAGTTTTTCCCACTCAAGTCGGTTACGATGCGAACTGCAGTCAGGTCGAAACCTCGATGATGATGACGAGCATGCAGATGAGCTTCCCTGAGATGGTTTCTGACAGTTTGTGCAGAAATTCTTTGGTTATACAAAACCGATTGTTGCAGCAGCTGTCCGGGTGGCTGGTCTCAGACAATCTTGGAGGTAAAGATGCTGGATGTGGAGGTCCTGGGCTGGTGTGGTGTGTACTGGCAAATTCTCTGAAATGCCTTTGAAGATGGCTTATGGTAGAGAAATTAACATTCTCTTAGCAGACGCCTTCAATGTACTATTGAAAGGAGAATCCTTTAGACAGGAAACCCTGACCGCCATTATTTGTATGATCCCAAAACCTCTCACGGATGATACCCTATGTACAAACTTTCGCCCAATTTCCCTTCTGAACCTAGATATCAAACTCTTAGCCAAAATATTGGCCAAAAGACTAAATAGAATAATAGGCAAGCTTATCCATAAGGATCAAGTAGGATTCATGCCAACGCGGCAGGCGGGAGACAATGTCCGTCGGGCCGTATTGCTAGCCCACATAGCCAAAAAACGACGTATACCCTCCTGTTTTCTGTCCCTAGATATAAAAAAGGCCTTTGACTCCATAGCCTGGCCGTACCTTAATTACACATTACAAAAATGGGGTTTTGGCCCTCACTTCCTAACATGGATAGAAGCACTCTATAACAAACCAATTGCATATATAAAATACGCAGGCTATAAATCGAATTCCTTTAATATAGAAAGAGGAACGCGCCAGGGATGTCCACTCTCCCCCCTCCTATTCGCCCTCCTAATAGAACCCCTAGCTCAACGAATCCGCACAGATCCGACAATCACAGGCATCGAATTAGCTGGATACCATCATAAATTATGCCTATTTGCGGATGACATACTCCTATTTCTATCATCCCCACAAGTCTCTGGACCTAATCTTCTATCCATTTTAGATAAATTTGCAGTGATTTCGGGACTTACAATAAACCCCAAAAAATCCATGGCCCTAGATATATCCCTCACTATAGTAGAATCAGACTCGGCCAAAACGGCACTTCCTTTCATATGGACTGAGAGGTCAATCCCCTATTTAGGGATTCACCTAACAGCCTCATACTTAGATCTCTTTGCAGCAAACTATCCCCCACTCCTCAAACAAATAACAACTCTTTTACAACAATGGACACATCTCCCAATTTCATGGATAGGTAAAATTAACGCAGTCAAAATGACAATTCTCCCTAAAATACTCTACTTATTTAGAGTCTTACCAATCCCTATCCCATCTTATTATCTTAGAATACTCCAAAGAAAAACATCAAACTATGTCTGGGGCTCCAAAAAACCCCGTGTATCGCTACATACACTTTATTTACCGAAACTTAAGGGAGGCCTTGGGTTCCCTAATTTTGCTAATTATTATAGAGCGGCACATATTGCCAGCCTCACTAAATATCACACTAATGATGATATACCTATATGGGTAATAATAGAAGCAGCATAATGTGACCCTCTATCTATATCCAATGTACTATGGCTCCTCCCTAAAGAAAGGAAAACCCTAAGTAACCCTATTATAAAACACTTTTTAGCCATATGGGATAACCTTAGATTTAAACATCAGCTACAATCACCTCACAACCCTCTCTTATCATTCCTTAAAAACCCTGCTTTTTACCCAGCATGGGTCTCACCCAAGTCATTTTGGGTATGGAATTCATTGAATATTACTCGGCTTAATAACCTAACCTCTACATCATCTTTTCATACGTTTCCTACCCTTTGCGACACCTATAACTTGCCGAACTCTGAACTTTTCAGATATCTCCAAATTAAAAACTTTTACGCACCTTTGTTAATTACTGACACCCCTTTATCCCAACTTACAATATTTGAATCTGCATGTTTAAAAGACCCCCACTCAAGAGGACTAATATCGTCAATATACACCCACATTACAATTTACCCAGGTTTAGACAAACCACCTTATGCACGTAAATGGGAGGAGGACCTGGAAAGAGAATTCGATGTGGCTGATTGGTCCAAAATATGGTCTATAACAAAATCTTCTTCACCAAATGTTTTGGCGGTAGAAACCAATTATAAAGTTCTAACCCGTTGGTACCTCGTTCCCTATAGATTGGCGAAATTTACGCCAAACCAAACAGGCCAATGCTTCCGGGGCTGTCCCGACCCGGGCACCCACCTACACATTTGGTGGTCTTGCCCGTTGATACAATTATACTGGGAACAGATATTTGAAACTGCCTCCAGAATATTTGGCTTCACTATACATCCTGACCCAGCCACGGCCTTGCTCAATCTAAAACCAGATTACATCACATATAAACAATTTAAACTTCTCACTCAATTGTTTACGGCAGCCAAACAAACAATTGCAAAAGCATGGAGGACCCCTAAACTGGAAATAGCCGAGACCATACGTAGAGTCAATGAATTTATGGCTCACGCCAAAATGCTAGCCATAGAAAGAGATCAAATTCCAATCTTTGAAAAGTTATGGAACCCATGGATTAAATATCACCTATCTTCATTCCGCGAAGACTTGATTCTCATGCCATGGTAGCAGGTGGATCATATCGTGAACACTCTATTATCCTGTTGTAACACACAGGTCAAAGACCAATGAACTCGAGCCATCCGAGTGGACTCCTATACCCCCCCTCCCTCTACTTTCCTACTATCCTATTCTACTTATTTTTAGGTTACCTACTTATCCATTTCTATTTTCATGTCATTTTTACGCTATCTTTTACGTCCATTTAAAGTTCACTTAGATCTTTATTTTTACTTGAAAAGCATTATCTAAGCGGCATTATAATATTGCAATGTAATTAGTTCTCAATTGTACTAAACCAAATAATATTTGTTTGTTCGTTATCTTACCATCTACTGTAACATACATCTAGTGCGTGGATGTATCCACCGTTGATTTCTGCTTAGCCCTTAGAAACTATACAGCAATATGCACATTGTAGACCATGAATTTACTACTTATTCTTTATAATAGAAATATGTAGTCAATGTTCTACAACCATTATAAATGTATGATCTGTACATTTCTGTTACATCTCTTTCAATAAAATACTTTAACAAGGGAGAAATTAACATTCAATGCACGCTCCCTCAAAATTGCGACATCGTTGGCATTGTGCTGTGTGATAAAACTGTGGCCTTTTATTGTGGCCAGCCTAAGGCACACCTGTGCAATAATTATGTTGTCTAATCAGCATCTGAATATGCCACACCTGTGAGGTGGATGGATTATCTTGGCAAAGGAGAAGTGCTCACTAACATAGATTTAGACAGATTTGTGAACAATATTTGAGAGAAATAGGCCTTTTGTGTACATAGAAAAAAGTTGTGGATCGTTGCGTTTAGCTCATGATAAATAGGGGCAAACACAAAAGTGTTGCGTTTATAATTTTGCTTAGTGTAAATATTGGCCCTTAGGACAACATATGTGTAGCAATTTATGTTGGATCACATGCAGTGTTTATTAGTAAATTGTAATATTATCAATTGTGTTCGCTTGGGGGAGATTTACTAAAACTGGGGCACACAGAATGTGGTGAAGCTGCGCATAGTAGCCAATCAACTTATAACTTCAGTTTGTACAATTGAAGTGGAACTATACTTCATCTGAGCAGCACAAACCAAAAATGCAATTTCATGATTTATTTATATTCTCCCAAACTTCTCCATCCATGTCTCCATGCTTTATTTTGCTAGGCAATCACTTTGAAAAAACACCCCCTTAGCATTTCTGGCTGTTGCCATCGTGAATAAAGGCAGATTGATTTGAGTACCATTTACTTCCTGGAATCTGTCTGCCCTTGCTCCTACTCAGGCATGCAGGCAGGAGGGTGTGCTTAGGTGAGAAAACCCCTCTTCCCTTCCTGAAGACTCCTGGCATCCATGACATAATTTCTCTGGCCAGAAACCAGAAAGTAATTGAAGAAATAAAAAAAAAAAAAAGTTAAAACAAATAAAGATGACATACTTTATCTATTTAATAACATGTACTCAGAATGGTCTAGAGTGGTTAGTGGCTTCTGTTCTGGGACCAATTCTGTTTAATTAATTAATTTAAAAATGATATAGATAAATAGATCAATCTCAGTGTTTGCTCATGATACAAAAATAAATAGGGCGATAAGCATCACAGCAGGTATAGAAACCTTATAAGAAGACCTGAATAAATGAATGAAGTGAGCAACTAGATGGCAAATGAGGTTTAACATTGAAAAATGTAAGGTAATGCACTTGGGAGTTGAATATCTACACAAACACACACACACCAACACAGGTTGAACTGGATGGACTGGTGGCTTTATTCAACCTGACCTACTATGTAACTATGTAATGCTATCAGCAAAAGGATTACAAATTGTCAATGCTGATTGAGAGAGTGAAGTTCAACTTTAAGCACTGACAATAAAACTTAGAAACTGATTGGTTACTATGCACAGCTGCACCAGATACTGTGTGCACCAGTTTTAGTAAATCTCCCCCAATGTTTTCTAAATGTTCTTAATTTTTGTACAAGCGAGTCATTTAGATGAGACACTGACAGTACTACCACAGTGTTGTGGGAGTCACTAAGTAGTGGTCAGCAAGAAGGTGCTCTTCTGTCATTTAGCTGTCTGTGTACCACTGGAGAAATTTTGCTTTACTTTATTTACCAGAAACACAACAGGAAATTCCCAAAAGTGAGGGATTTCCCTTCCTGGACATTTGCTCCTGGAACATATGTTCCTATTGGAAGATTTCCCCTTATCTCTTGTTCTAGGAACAACTCTAAAATGTTGGAATTCGCCTTACTTTCCTTTTTGATGATAATGGTCATCAGTACAAACAGAGGGGTAAATCTGCCCTATTAAAAAATGTGTTTGCCTAGAGTAGCACTTTAAGAAACTGCTTCAACCGGCTGTCTCATTATGTTTTGATGCTTCATTTTACCTATATGTATATCTATAAATATAGAGATTTGCTGATTAGCCAGTAGGAGGAGCAAACACTCAACTTGGAATCACTGCCTCCAGCCTTAAAGTGTTGTAAAAAGTATGGAGGCTGTGTCATATACCTTATACATATGTTTGTTCTATTGCAGAGACCCAGAACTCATTGCAGCCAAAGCTCCAGCATGGCATCTAGAAAAATTGCATTTTCAAAAGAGGAGGTCAGCAATGGTTGCATTCAACCTTTCAAATAACAAGGTTACTTTAACAACAAAGGTTATCAGCCACCCAGGGAATGTTGTGTTTCTAAGCGTCAAGGCACAACTACATTTTAAATGAGCAAAAATGGCTGTCTTAACCGCTTGCCGACCGCCTCCTGTAGATATACGTCGGCAGAATGGCACGGCTGTGCAAAGCAACGTACCTGTACATTGCTTTGAATTTGCCGCCGCGCGGGTGTGCGCGCACCCCTGCCGCGTGCTCCGTGACCGTGCCCGCAGACTCCATGTCCGCCGGTGTTCCGCGATCGTGTCACGAAGAGGCAGAACGGGGAGATGCCTTTGAAAACAAGGCATTTCCCTATTCTGCCTAGTGACAGGACAGTGATCTACTGCTCCCTGTGATCGGGAGCAGTGATCACTGTCGTGTCACTTGTAGCCCTGCCCCCACACAGTTAGAATGACTCCCTAGGACACACTTAACCCCTTCCTCGCCCCCTAGTGGTTAACCCCTTTCCTGCCAGCGTAATTTACACAGTAATCAGTGCATTTTTATAGCACTGATCGCTGTATAAATGACAATGGTCCCAAAATAGTGTCAAAAGTGTCCAATGTGTCCGCCATATTGTCGCAGTCACGATAAAAATCGCTGATTGCCGCCATTACTAATAAAAAAAGATTATGATAAAAATGCCATAAAACTATCCCCTATTTTGTAGACGCCATAACTTTTGCGCAAACCAATCAATATACGTTTATTGCAATTTTTTTTACCAAAAATATGTAGAACAATACATATCGGCCTAAACAGAGAAAAAAAAATTATATATTTTTTGGGGATATTTATTATAGCAAAAAGTAAAAAATACTGCTTTTTTTTTCAAAATTGTCACACTTTTTTGTTTATAGCACAAAAAATAAAAACCGCAGAGGTGATCAAATTCCACCAAAAGAAAGCTCTATTTGTGGGAAAAAAGGACATCAATTTTGTTTGGGTACTACGTCGCACGACCGCGCAATTGTCAGTTAAACACGGCGCAGTGCCGAATCGCAAAAAGTGCTCTGGTCAGGAAGGGGGTAAATTCTTCCCGGGCTGAAGTGGTTAATGAATATGTGTAAATAAAATGTATGCAGAAACAACGTTTCTTTAAACCAATAACACATTTGATAACAATATTTGCACCAAACAGATCTCTTTCGTCTTTGTGGGTCTAGACACAATAGAAAAGGCCATACATTCCCCTTACATGCTTCAGATATAATTTTTTTCTTTTTGGGATTTTATTACACTATATATTAATAATTAAGAAAGTCCTGTCATATTCTTTTTAATTATGAAGGTGAAACCTCAAAAGATCGAACGCGACACCTTGCAGATTTTCATCTGCTCGATTCGGCCCTCTGTTTTATTTGAGTCTGACATGCCTAACGTAAGCCCAGTTCTCTTAATTTTACTGCGTTCTGTGCTGCAGTCTGTCATAAGACAGGAACGTTTAAGCAAGTGGAAAAGTCAGACTTTTCCCATCTCAGCTTGGATGATTTAGCTTGTATCACATGCGATACATTTATTTATTCTCGCTCTAGCTGTCCTCCCACAATTGGTTTCCACTTTCCTTGACAGGATTTCTTGCAATCAGAAACCTAAAACAGATACATGGGGATTAGAATGGCTGGGTCAGCTAAGGAGAAAATAATGGAACATAAGTGAGGTAATAAATACATCTGTAGATCGGGTGACTTATAGAAAAGACGCGTGCAACCGGCCAGGTCACTTGAGAGCTATATTGAGCTTTTCTCAAGGATTTTTATGGTTTGTTGTATTTGGCTAGGCATTGGCATTTTTCATTGCTGGAAGGTGTTAATTTTAGTGGAATTGAATAACAGCTCGTGCTTAAGTGTGCCAGTGGTCCCTTTTGCCACTTTTTTTTTTTTTTTTAGCAGAGCTAAAAACCTCTTTTCACATCTGCCTGATCACACATACACAGCTACGCACATCTGTCTTCTTGAAGCCTTTATTTCCTTTTCACCACATCCGACTTTATTCTGACAGCTGAAACACAGCAGCTTGAAGGATCCTCATTACTGTGAAAAAAAACACAACTGGGTGAGGCAAAGTTATGATGGATTCAAGATTTCCTTTTATTTCTCCTATTCAAGTTCGCAAACACTTGCAACACATGTGATTCCGCTGGCACAATACAAACCATCAATGGCAAATATTCTGGTACCAATTTACAGGAATATAAATTTGCATGTTTGCTGCACTTTGGGCTGTAAATCCTGTTAGTTCCTGAGTCCTCGTTTATTGCGCACGCTTGCCATTTACCTCCGGCACTGGGTTGCCTGAGTCGTCAGTAAAACATGGCTTTGAGAACGTATAAAGAAAGCAAAACACTCTTTTATTCCAAGCATCATCTATAGACATTAACTTTAAAAGAGCACTATGTTCAAAGCGCAGTTTGATTTGCATGATTTCATATGTTTTGCATCAGTGTTAGCTGTTTTTCTTTGGCAGTTTTTGAACTGTAGGTACTTTGATGGCTCCTGGGCTATTCCGACTTTTAAAGAACAATTCCAGACAACAAATGATAGCATTTAGCAAGCTACTAATGCTGTTCGGCAAACACTGAAGCTCTGTGTAAGCCAGAAAGTCCACTAAGTTTGCATTAAAGAGGAGCCCCAGGCGACTTCAGAATTTTTTTTAATTTAGCAGCTACAAATACTGTAGCTGCTGACTGTTAATATTAGGGCACTTGCCTGTCCAGGTATTCAGCAGTGTCCTCCCCCGAACCGATTATTTGGGTGCTGGCGCCACCATCTTGACTAAGGGAAACCATCAGTGAAGCCTTGTGGCTTCACAGACAGTTTCCTTCTGTGCATGCGTGAAGCGCACTGCGCTTTATGAATGGGCCACCGTCTTCTGGGACCTGTGAAGTGTCCCAGAAGGTTGCAATGGGAAGGGGGGGCAAACCTGTCAAAACCAGGTACCCGCTCTCCCCCCCTCCCCAAAAGGTGCCAAATGTGGCAGCAAAAGGGGGGAGGAGGCAGATAAGCAAAGCTTCCCCTATTGGGTGGAGCTCTGCTTTAAGCTTAGTCCTCTGAAATCCACTGTTGTCAGAGACCACCTTCCGGGAGGTGTAAATCCTGAAGCAAGCACCACGCTGCTAAAGCTGGCCATAGATGGATCGATATTCGGCTGGTTTGATGCTGTTACTGTTCAGGAGAAGTCAATCTAATTATCAGCTTCTCATCAACGGGAATGTTGGAAAAATCATGTTCCATCAGTACTGCAACCAATTGGCTGCAGTGCTGATCAGTGTATTCTGACAGAGAAGGAGTCTCTGCTGTCAAGTTACAATAACACAATGTGGATGGAGAAACCCATTCTTTTTTTATTTCTTTTTTTAGATAACCATATAACCAATGATTTTTAACCACTTAAGGACCGCCTCACGCCGATATACGTCGGCAGAATGGCACGGCTGGGCACATCAACGTACAGGTACGTTGCCCTTGAAGAATCCAGCCGTGGGTCGCGCACGCGCCGCCGCCAGCGTGCTCGCGACCCGGTCCTGAGCTCCGTGACAGCGCCCGCGGGACCCGCGGACCCGATCGCCGCTGGTGTCCCCCAAACGGGTCACAGAGCTGCAGAACTGGGAGAGGTGAGTGTAAACAAACCTGTCCCTGTTCTTCTCCATGGCATGACAGTGATCGTCCGTTCCCTGTCATCGGAACAGACGATCAGTGATGTGTAACGTGTAGCCACGCCCCCCTACAGTAAGAATCACTTCTTAGGGTACACTTAACCCATACAGCGCCACCTAGTGGTTAACCCCTTCACTGCCAGTGTCCTTTTCACAGTTACCAGTGCATTTTTATAGCACTGATCACTGTGAAAATTACAGTGGTCCCAAAAATGTGTCAAAAGTGTCCGATGTGTCCGCCATAATGTCGCAGTCATGAAAAAAAAACGCTGATCGCCGCCATAACTAGTAAAAAAATTTTTTTTTTTATAAAAATGCCATAAAACTACCACCTATTTTGTAAACGCTATAACTTTTGCGCAAACCAATCAATAAACACCAATTGCGATTTTTTTACCAAAAATATGTAGAATAATACGTATCAGCCTAAGCTGAGGGAAAAAAAGTATTTTTATATATTTTTGGGGGATATTTATTATAGCAAAAAGTTAAAAATATTGCATGTTTTTCAAAATTGTCGCTCTATTTTTGTTTATAGCGCAAAAAATAAAAACCGCAGATGTGATCAAATACCACCAAAAGAAAGCTCTAATTGTGGGGAAAAAAAGGATGCCAATTTTGTTTGGGAGCCACGTCGCATGACCGCGCAATTGTCAGTTAAATTGACGCAGTGCCGAATCGCAAAAAGGGGCCTGGTCCTTTAGCTGCATATTGGTCCGGGGCTTAAGTGGTTAAACTTCCAGGGCAGATTTAAATTTGATTGGTGGCTGTGAGAAAATATCATAGCCAAAATGCAACTGATTGTTCAAATAAATATTACATTACAAATTTTGAAAATAAGGGTATGTAAACCCAAAATCTATTTTTCATTATGCTTGGCATCATGCCTCACTGTATACAGTTTTTTTATTTGATTCATACTTACCTAGGTGGATGCAGCATCAGACCGATGCTGCATCTGTCCCCCCGCTGTCTCTGCACTAAGAACCAAGCCACCGAACATCGCAGATGGCTCGGTTTTCACAGATCCCAAGCGGAGAGCTGCTGCTTGTAAGTCAGCATCTCTACTCTCTGCTTCTCCATGCTCACTGGAGCTCTGAGCTGTGGAGGGACAGGGAGTGGCCGTCTCAGTGGCTCGCTGAGACTGCTATCAATCAAGGCAGCTGGCGGATACAGACTTGGGAAGTCGGGATGACGTGCTGCCTCGACTGATGAAAACGGGTCACAGAAGTGCAAAACGAATTGCACTCCTGTGATCCAGAGGAGAAGCCCAGCCTAAAAAGCTCAGGCTGGACTTCTCCTTTAAGCAAATCTTTTTTGTCAATCTGTAAGTTTAGTGTGTGGATGTCCTGCCAGTAACAACACTTCCTGTTGTTGGCTGACAACACTAAGCCACTGCCTCAAAAATCACCAGCAGCATTGTCAGTCGGCCATGTTCGCTCCTTCAGTTGGCCATGGGGCTACCTAAGCATAAGACCTGATGGTAGCCCAATGACCAACTTAAGGAGCACGTAGCATAGGGCAGCTGGCAACCGTAATTGAGAGTGAACATGCTATCACTTGTAAGATCTTAAAGTAAGAAACTGTGCAACAGTGTCACAAAAAAATATTTGTTTTATTTTCTTTTTAAAGAAAATGTTATTCAGTAAGAATAAAATAAAGTATAATACCTAACCTACTGAAAAATAGATTTGGGGTTTACACATGCTTTAACAAAACGTAACCTAGAACTTTTTGGTCCCAAGCTGTCTGGGCTGCCTTCCAGATATGTCTTTGGAAAATACTATAATCAGTCTTCTTCCTTTTTAGCATCATAGGAAAAAATCTTTTAAATCTCTGCATCTCCTGATCCCTCTGGTTCAAAATTTTCACAATGTTTGCGCTACTGTTAGTAGTGAGTTAGAATATTGTTAGGTATTACGTGTAAAGAAGCAGAAATGTATATTACCAAGCACCTTGATTTTACAAGGTTGGGTCTCTGTACAATTGCCAGTTGTGCTCCTGACCAACTTTCATACAATCAATCTGGTGAAGAATATACCTTTTTCTGGTTGCCAAAAATTTAATTGCCTGTGGCTGGTCAACAACAGTGGCCTGGACCATGGGCAGTTATGCCATGTTTAAAAAGCCAGTTGCTATTTAATTACTTCCTCAAAACAATCATGCCAAGCCCATTCTACAGCATCCTTCATGACCTTTCTCCCCCATGATTCTCTTATGTACCCCAAGTAAATTTTAGTGTAGACAGCTTTCTGTGTCACAAGGAACACAGAAAGACTCTACAGCTTAAAAATACACATTCAATTGTGAGCATTGTACAATACAGTACAGCCCTGGTAGCCTTATAGTGCATAACCTCCCACTCATTCTGATTTCAACTGTGCAGAATATGGGAAATAATATAAAAATATTTTACAGACAATTATTTTAGCAGTCAGAGAAGGCAATAAGGCTAGGTCTATTCATTGAGTCACGACTCTGAAGCTAGAATGTGGCACTTGAGTCAGGCAATGGCTGTTTCTATGACAGGCTAATCACACAGGTAATTTGGCTCATGGCATAATTACTTTAATTAGCAAAAAAGATAGCTGCTGAATAGGCACTTGCCACTTTCAGCTTCTATTGTAAAAAAAAAAAAAAGATACATATTCTTGCAAAATATGAACACACATTTATATATACACACTCACGAATCATTTTTAACATTCACAATCATCGTCTAATGAATTATGCTCATTTTATGGATATTTTGTTTTGTTTTGTGTCAATCATAGTTATGTACTACAGCCGCAGTAGTGTCAAAGGTTGCCCACTCCCACCCATTCCCTTCATATATATCATCCTATTGCTCCATTAGCATGATAGGCTACATTGTTGGCCAATAGATCAAAAGTTACTGCAGATATACTGTATTGTGATTAATACCTGTCAATGCAATAGATAATGTCTGATTTTGTTCATAAAAGTTAAGAGTTGTAATTAAAGTCACTACCTTTTTTAGGGAAAACACTGGATTTATGATCTCTTTTCTATTAACCACTTGCCGACCACTTTAACGTACCTGTATGTCCCCTTTAAGTGCTTGTCCGTGTGGTCTCGCACGCGACCCTGACGCTATCCCCGTGAGTCGGACCGTGGGTCCCGCGGACTCGATCACCGTGGGGATCCCCGCGATCGTCTCACGGAGGTATAGAGCAGGGAGATGCTTGTGTAAAAAAGCATCTCCTGGCTCTGCCTAGTGACAATGACACTGATCTCGGCTCCGTGTCTCTTGGCTCCGGAGCAGAGATCAGTGTCATGTGACACACAGCCCATTCCCCCTACAGTAAGAAACACTATACACTATGCAGGGAACACTTAACCCCTACAGCGCCACCTAGTGGTTAACCCCTTCACTGCCAGTGTCATTTTCACAGTAATCAGTGCATTTTTATAGCACTGATCGCTGTGAAAATGACAATGGTCCCAAAAATGTGTCAAAGGTGTCCAATATGTCCGCCATAATGTCGCAGTCACGAAAAAAATCACTGACCGCCGCCATTACTAGTAAAAAAATAAATTAATAATAAAAATGCCATAAAACTATCCCCTATTTGTAAACGCTATAACTTTTGCGCAAATCAATCAATAAACGCTGATTGCGATTTTTTTTACCAAAAATATGTAGAAGAATACATATCGGCCTAAACTGAGAAAAAAAAATGTTTTTTTATATATTTTTTGAGGAAATTTATTATAGCAAAAAGTAAAAAATATTGAATTTTTTTCAAAATTGTCGCTCTAGTTTTGTTTATAGCGCAAAAAACAAAAACCGCTGAGGTGATCAAATACCACCAAAAGAAAGCTCTATTTGTGGGAAAAAAAGGACGTCAATTTTGTTTGGGAGCCACGTCTCACGAGCGCGCAATTGTCAGTTAAAGCGACAAAGTGCCGAATCGCAAAAAGTGGCCTGGTCTTTAACCAGCCAAAATGGTGCGGGGCTTAAGTGGTTAATGACATAGCAAAAATTACCATTTTAACCAGCCAGGCCACTAAAATAATGGCTAGGATCCAGGGAATATCTGATTGATGTTTTGGGGATTTGGAAAGAAATTCATTTATCCCTTGCGGGAGCAAATTTGACCATGCTTTATAGGTTGTGTGCCTTCCCCTAGATCATCTGTGGGTATAGGATTCTGTATATGGAGGTTTTCTCTTTGTTTCTATTTACTTATTATATTTTTTTTTTATATTGCTTGAACTAGATTGACTTTTTGTATTTTTTAAATTTGACTAAATATGTAACTATACTTTATGTGACAGCCCTAACTGTAATGTACAGGTGCCCAACAATAGCCATGAGCTGCCCTTAGCTGGCACATGGAACAATGATCCCGAATCGTTTTTATATGTCCTAAGGAGCCCACTTAGCATGTTGTTTATTTCTGTCACATCAGTATATTCCTAATATCAGCAGATACTCCAAATGTCAGGTTCTTTGTTGAATATTGATAGATTAGGGGGTGCTGTGATAATAGTGTCTGCGGGTTGAAGAGATAAATAACATTTATTTTTCAAACAGAATAAAGAGCAGTGCTATTTAATATCTGATTGCATTATGTAGCCATGATAGAAAGCATTTATCTCAGCACAGATGACTTTTGTTTTTGTATCATTTACGAATTGTTGACATTGTACAAATAATATACACAGTACTGCGTTTACATCATTTCAACTTCTGCCCTACGTAAATCACACTTTCAAATGTTTCCTTTGCTTTGGCAAATTTGTAGTTTAACCTTTTGCAGCTACTTTAACTTTTCTGCATTTCCCTCTTGGTCTTCTGTGCTCTTTGGCAGGCTGCCCAAATAACAATTGTATGCATCATGATGCCCCAGTGGCTCTTACATTTAAGAATTTAGAGATCATGCCAACACAGATGCATTTTGATACACAAATCATCTTAGCATGAAGTTATTTTACAATCGACCCAGCCACGGCCTTGCTAAATTTAAAACCAGATTTCATCACATATAAACAATTTAAACTTCTCACTCAATTGTTTACGGCAGCCAAACAAACAATTGCAAAAGCATGGAAGACTAAACTGGAAATAGCCGAGACTATACGTAGAGTCAATGGATTTATGGCTCACGCCAAAATGCTGGCCATAGAAAGAGATCAAATTCCAATCTTTGAAAAGTTATGGAACCCATGGATTAAATATCACCTATCTTCATTCCGCGAAGACTTGATTCTCATGCCATGGTAGCAGGTGGATCATATCGTGAACACTCTATTATCCTGTTGTAATACACAGGTCAAAGACCAATGAACTCGAGCCATCCGAGTGGACTCCTATACCCCCCCCCTCCCTCTACTTTCCTACTATCCTATTCTACTCATTTTTAGGTTACCTACTTATCCATTTCTATTTTCATGTCATTTTTACGCTATCTTTTACGTCCATTTAAAGTTCACTTAGATCTTTATTTTTATTTGAAAAGCATTATCTAAGCGGCATTATAATATTGCACTATCTAATTAGTTCTTAACTGTACTAAACCAAATAATATTTGTTTATTCGTTATCTTACCAACTACTGTAACATACATCTAGTGCGTGGATGTATCCATCGTTGATTTCTGCTTAGCCCTTAGAAACTATACAGCAATATGCACATTGTAGACCATGAATTTATTACGGATTCTTTATAATAGAAATATGTAATCAATGTTCTACAACCATTATAAATGTATGTTCTGTACATTTCTGTTATATCTCTTTCAATAAAATACTTTAACAAGGAAGTTATTTTCCAATCTTTAGTTTTCCTTTTTTTTTATATTTGTGCTATCTGTAGTGTTATTGTAGTTACTGTAGCTTTGGCACTCAGTTTTTAATGGCAGTTTTAAGAGTTTGTCCTTTTCACTATTATTGTTAAAGTGGACCTTGCACTAAAAAGCAAGGTCCACTTAATACACAAGGAATACACAAGGACCCCCCCCCCCCCTCTCCCATAATAAATTGCCACAATGAAGTGAAAAACTGCAAAAATGTTGGATCATCTTCTTGTGAGATTTGCAATACTGATCTCGCTAGTTGGGTTGTGACATCACCCTCCACTATGCAGAAGCTGGGGGTAAGGTAAGCATTTTTTTTTTTTTTTTTACCAGCAGGTCCTTTTTTTCATATAATGGAGCAAATTGCTTTGGGGTTGCCAATGTATGAAAGCCTAAGTGCAGCCCAAAAAAAAAAAAAAACAGAAAAATCAGCACAAAGGAAATAACTTACAGTCAGTAGGAAGTGCCCCTTGTGCCGATGCCTCTTATTTTAGTTGAAATAGTCCTCTGTCCATGTCCCCCCACCTCAGCCACCATAATAATCTGGTATGGCAGGGGTTAATAGAACTAATGTGCTACACAGGCTGTCATAAAGAGAGCCCAACTATGCCCGCCCTTTCCGCTCAGCTGCTCCATCCAAAAAAGCTGTACAAAAGCTTCTATGAAGGAAACACAATCTATGCATTTAGGGGGTTGATCTATCAATCATCTATCTGTCCTCTATTCATAGATCCTGTTTCATAGATGCTGTAGTATGGCTTCTGTGAATGGAGCAGCTGGGCAGACAGTCTGTGACAGCCCTCTTGCTGTATTAACTTTTGCCACTCTGTAAGATTACGGTGGTGAGGAGGCATGGACAAAGAAGGATTTCAACTAAAAGAAGAGGCACCAGCACAAGGGACACATCCTACTGACTGAAAATCATGTCCCCTGTGCTTATTTCTCTGTTTTTATTTTGGCTGCACTTGAGTTTTAAAAGAGAAACATGGTGAAAGATTTTTGGCCATACTTATTTTCTGGGTCATAGGAGTGCACTTAGTTTTGCTCTCCTGTGACCTTATTGCCCGCAATCAGCTGGCATTAAACAGGCTCTGGAAGGATCCCAACCATATTGTTGGGATCTACCCAGCTTCCTGATTAACAGCACTTGGCTGAGAGCCAAAGCCAGCTGTGCCTGCCCCCTCTCCTGCCTGGTGCTTCAGTGAGTGCCGGAGGGGCAGAGCGGAGAGAGGTGACTGATAGTTCTCTGTCTGCTCGGAGCAGAGAGAAGTGACTAAGTGATGGTCATGTGATTGCTCAGTTATCTGTGTTAGAACTGACATGAGACAGCTGCAGCATCACACCGATGCTGCAGCATAGAGGTGCGTATGAAGGTTTGTTTTTTTATGTACCCCATACATCTCCTTTAAAAAGACCTTGCTTTGTAGTACAGGGTCTTCTTTAAAAAGGGCATTAATTGGCAACAATTAAACAAATGGTATGTGAATAAAATATATTTACCTGCCATCAGATGCCTAAATGTATATCAACAGGTACTTTGCCCATCTTACATTCTACTTTTCTAATGTTGTTTCAGGAATCTAATCCCACTAAATATTATTCTGCGTCATTCAAAATCAGTAATTGACCCTATGTCTAAAATTGCTTTCGGAGCATTCTGTAACATGTTTTTAAACTATGTAAACATTTATTTTGTCCAATTGCATCAATTACTAGAATAGTACATGTTGTTCTACTTTTACGGAACGTCGATTATTAAAGAGAACTAAAGCTAGTGCTTGGACATCTATATAAAGGATGCTCTTGCCAGTCATAAAGCAGCAATATGTAAAGTGATATTAAGACCTATTAAGGTAATTTGCTTTGCTTTTCTTTTTTCAGCAACTCAGTGTAAACATGGAGCTGTATATGACACCTGTGGTCCAGGATGCCTGAAGACATGTGAAAACTGGAATGAAATTGGTCCATGCATCAGGCCGTGTGTGGCTGGATGTCACTGCCCTGCTAATTTAGTACTTTACAAAGGAAAATGCGTCAAGCCAGCACTCTGTCCACAGCGGTGACATAAATCTTTCATCACAGACTTTTAAAGCTGGTAGTTTTTTATTTTTAAAAGCTCTCAGCCAATGAAGGACTCTACTGTTGAACTCAAAACTCGTAAAAATGAATATGTGCTGACACATTGACACACATGGATGCAAGCAACTAATATAAATATGATATAAATATAAATACAAAATTATACATCACTTATATACGCAAAGACAAATAATTATATGTATATTTTTTGCTATAAGGTTTATGTATTATTTTCTAGGATTTTATCCTTTAAACTATTTGAATAATTGTATAAATAAAACAGATGTTTCTAATTTAATATGGTGGCATCGGAAAATGTACCGGTTAGCATTACCATAGCTTGAGCTCTATGTTTTTACAAAGAATTTTTGTAGCAAAAGAACATTTCAGAATATTTTAACATTCAATATGAATTTCCTGTTGAACTTGAAGCATACATCTCTGAAAATGGACAAATTATGCAGAACTTGATCAGATATTATGAAAGGAATTTTTGTTCAATATAGCTCACTGCTGACAGGTACTTATTATAAAGATTTATAATATTTTCAGTACATAGGGCAGTAATCTGAACTAGAATGGGTAGTGCTCCAAACTTGACAGATTCTCCTTTGCGGTAGCTCTAATGCCGCGTACACACGATCGGTTTTTCTTATGAAAAAAGACCGATGGACTTTTTTCATCGCACAAACCGATCATGTGTGGGCCCCATCGGTCTTTTTTCCATCGGTATAAAAAAATAGAACATGTTTTAAATTTTACCGATGGAGAAAAAAACGATAGCAAATTCTGATCGTCTATAGGGAACTCCATCGGAGAAAAAACCCACGCATGCTCAGAATCAAGTCGGCGCATGCTCAGAAGCATTGAACTTAATTTTTCTCGGCTCTTCGGAGTGTTTTACGTCACGGCGTTTGGGACGGTCGGATTTTTGACTGATGGTGTAGGCAAGACTGATGGAAGTCAGCTTCATCGGATTTCCGATGGAAAAATCCATCGGATTTTATTCCATCGGAAATCCGATCGTGTGTACAGGGCATAAGAGTTGACCTTCTGCTCCAGGTCGGCATCAGACCCTAACAAAACCCTAATTTCCAGCTCCAGGCAACTCCAGAAACCTCAGCTCCAGAGCTGTTCCAGAAATGAGTGCTTAAAGAGACACTGGGATTGATTTACTAAAACTAGAGAGTGCAAAATCTGGTGCAGCTATACATAGAAACCAATCAGCTTCCAGATTTTTTTTTGTCAATGCTTAATTGAACAAGCTCAACAAATTCAGAAGCTGCTTGGTTACCATGCAGAGCTGCACCAGAATTTGCACTCTCCAGTTTTGGTAAATCAACCCCATTGTCACCTTGCCTATTATGGGCAAAGTGACAGTGTCAATGCAAATCATTCCCACACCCACCCACTGATACCTCCAGTGATCAAATGATGTTCCTTCCTCTGTCAATGCCACCACCAAAATACCTGTTTCCTGGTGTTGGAGCCTAGATAAGTGGTGGTGTCACCCCATTAGGCATGCTACAGTGCCTTGGGCCAGCAATTAGCTTCTAGTTCTGCTTCATAGGAGAAAATCACATGCTCCCCCATACCCAGAATCAATGAGTATTTTGAGTCAGCTGTGGCTGAGGAAGGAGCTGCAATGGAGCACCAGAGAGGAGCGTGTTAGTGTGTTGTGATTGCAGTTGTCATTGTGCCCTGGGTGACAGTGTCTCTTTAGGAGAAGCTCCACTTTGCAGCAGTGGCAACAGCATAACTCTCTTAATTTTGTTCTTGCTATACCAAGGCCATTTTTAGATAAAAGTGTTAATTAAGCCTTTGTATTAGTAGAGGAACATGTGTAGTTTCTGTCACTGAAAATGTTACACTTATCGTGAGACTTCCTTTTGTTTAGCAGACATAGAAAGGTTTAAAAACATGCAATGTGTCAAAACTTTAGGGCAAATTGGTATGTTGTGGTGTGTGGCCTTAAAACATATGCGTTAACACACATTTTGCAGCATGTTAACATGCATTGCATTAAAAGGAGAAGTCCAGCCTGAGCTTTTTAGGCTTGGCTTCTCCTCTGGGTCACAGGAGTGCAATTAGTTTTGCACTCCTGTGACCCGTTTTCAGCGGAGAGCGGTCTGAAGTCCGCTCTCCGCTGACGTCACTGCCATCAGTCGGGGCAGCGCGTCATCGCGACTTCCAAGTCGGGATCCGCCAGCTTCCCTGATTGATGGCAGTCTCAGCGAGCCGCTGAGACAGCCTCTCCCTGCCCCCCCACTGCTCAGCGCTCCAATGAGCGTGGAGAAGCAGAGAGGAAAGACGCTGACTGACAGTCAGCAGCTTTCCTCTCGGGGATCTGTGAGAACCGAGTCACCGGCGGTGTTCGGTGGCTCGGTTCTCAGTGCACAGATGCCGGGGACAGATGGAGCATCGGTCTGATGCTCCATCCACCGAGGTAAGTATGAATCAAAAAAAAAAAAACTAAAACCCATACTTCTCTTTTAAGACAGCCAATTTATTTGAATGGGCTGGCAATGCAGCAAAATAGACCAAAAATCTGACATGAACCGTTTTTCTCCGTGCCCCACCAGACACAATAATGTGTTACTGTGCTTTGTGGTGTGCTTCAACGCATGTGCATTTGAGGTGCTTTAGGTTATTGCATTAGGGTGCCATTGAAAATAAATGGCACCGCAATGCACTAATGCACTTTGCCACTACTCATTGCACTGAAGAAGTGTGAATAGTACAATGCATTGCCATTCATTTTAATGGCACGCCAATGCACTAACCTAACATACTTTCGAGGAGCATGCATTGCCGCACACTACAAAGCATGCTAAACATACTACTGTGAGCTGTGGTGTGAGACGTTAGAGAGAAAAAAATTATGCAAATCTGATTTTCGGTCTGTGTTTCTTGCCAGTTCAAATAATTGAGTTGTCTTAATGCAACATACACTATAATACCAAACGTATTGGAACGCCTGCCATTTCAAGCACATGAACTTGAATGGCATCCCAGTCTTAGTCTGTAGGGTTCAATATTAATTTGGCCCACCCTTTGCAGCTATAACAGCTTCAACTCTTCTGGAAAGGCTGTCCATAAGGTTTAGGAGTGTGTCTATGGGAATGTTTGACCATTCTTCCAAAAGCGCATTTGTGAAGTCAGGCACTGATGTTGGACAAGCAGGCCTGGCTCGCAGTCTCTGCTCTAATTCATCCCAAAGATATTTTATCGGGTTGAGGTCAGGACTCTGTGCAGGCCAGTCGAGTTCCTCCACCCCAAAATCACTCAACCATGTCTTTATGGACCTTGCTTTGTGAACTGGTTCAAATCATTTGGTGGAGGGGGATCATGGTGTGGGGTTGTTTTTCAGGGGTTGGGCTTGGCCCATTAGGTCCAATGATGGGAACTCTTAGGCTGTCAGCTTATCATGACATTTTAGACAATTTCACGCTCCTTACTTTGTGGGAACAGCTTGAGGAAGGCCCCATCCTGTTTCAACATGACTGCGCACCAGTGCACAAAGAAAGGTCCATAAAGACATAATTAAGCAGGTTTGGGGTTGAGGAACTTGACTGAACTGCACAGAGTCCTGACCCCAACCCGATAGTACACCTTTGGGATAAATTAAAGCGGATACTGCGAGCCAGGCCTTCCCATCCACATCAGTGGGTGACCTCACAAAAGCACTTCTGGAAGAATGGTCAAACAGTCCCATAGACACACTCTTAAACCTTGTGGACAGCCTTCCCAGAAGAATTGAAGCTGTTATAATTAAAAATTATAAATTAGACTTATTCATTTTTCTAAATAGGCAATGCAAAACAGGCATTATAAGGGTTTATGAAGCGTATTTACAAGAGGATCATTACTGAACTTCCCGTGTCTCCCCTCTTCTGCTCAAACGTTGAATCAACATACAACATGCCCTTGACTAATTCCTAGGTATTTGTTTATTACATGTAATATGATAAATATTTTAAATGTTTGCAAAACTGTCATGGTGAACTGTCTAGGATTGGAGGTGCATGGGTTGTATGCAGACACAAACACCGTCAGAAGTCCTTTGCTAAATCTCACTTATTGTTTATTTATCTGAATCTGGGATAGTTTTAAAGCAAACCGCAAATTTACCTAAACTATTGGTAGAGAGTTAAAGCGTTGCCATTTTATGTGTACATATAATTATGTACCATGTTTGCAGTAAATATTTCAGTTGTGGCCAGTTTTATGATTTTTATTTATTTGTTAAAATAAACTCTTCACTGATTGAAATGTACAGCCTGCCATTATTGACCTCTACTTCTGAAAATGTTAGCTGCCTAGCTGATCCAGTGGCTCCAATACTCTGACTCACGTTCCTGGGACAAGTATACAGGTCTACAGCTTTGCCTTTTGACTTCGCCAATTCCTGAGTTATAGAAGTTTTAAAACCATAGATAGTCAGGGAACTGATATTTTCAGAAGGAGGGCAGCAATAGCAGCCTACAAATTTCTACCAGGACAAGCTTCCTTTAAGAGACCATGATTTCTGATGAAATCACCTATGTTTTAATGCTATGAAAGGCCTTACATTTATTGATAGTGATCCATGCAACACGTTTTTTGTTTCAAAAGCAGTATCTGTGTTTGTACGTACGGTATATACACTCACTAAGCACTTTACGAGGAACACTATAGTATAATAAATTGTGACCATAAAGAGATGCACATAGTCAGCAACAATACATATACACTGTGTTCATTGATTATTTATTTGTATATGCCGGCCCAAAGTGTGCCGAGAAAACCTTCTCCAAATTATACCAGCAGCCTTGACTGTTCACACAAGACAGGTTGGGTCTATATATTCATGCTGTTGACACCAAATTCTCATCCTACTATCTGTGTTCCTCAGTAACAAATTAGAATTAGCAGGCCATGCTACATTTCTTTTAGTCCTTAACTGTTTTCTGTACTTGACTTACAGTGGAACACAGCATGGTCTGATGTTGTATCCCACCGGTCAACTTGTTGTCTATTCTGAGATGCTTCTCTGTTCACCACAGCAAAACTGAGCGGTTATCGGTGTTAAAGTAGTGGTCCATCAAAGTGTTCCATCAAAATGTAGTCTGGCATTTCATGTGAACATAGCTGAACCTCCTGAAACTGTTTCTGTATAATCTCATGCATTGATCTGCTGTCACATGATTGGCTGTTTAGAAAATTGCAATAATAACCAGATATACAGGTATTCCTAATCAAGCACTTTGTCTATGTACATTATATATATATATATATATATATATATATATATATATATATATATGTGTGTGTGTGTGTGTGTGTGTGTATATATACATACATACATAAAGTCGGTATAGAAAAGAGTCACCCCCTTTAAAATTATCACTATTTGTTGCTTTGCAACCTGAAATGAAGACAGACACAGTTTTTGTTTTTATCTATCTGTATTTACTAATGCAACTTATAACATCCAAGTGAAAGATATAACACCAACATATCAGAACAAAATACAAAAATTCCAAAACAGAATTACTCTGAGTTGGAAGTGTCATTGTTTTGTTGAACCACCATTTGCTTTAATTACAGCCTTTAGGATGTCTCTACTAACTGTACACATCTAGACGTTGAAATATTTGCCCACTCTTCTTTGCAGAACTGCTCAAGTTCAGGTAAATTTGATGGTGACCGTTTGCGTATTGCAGTCTTCAAGTCATTACACAGATTTTTATTGGGGTTTAAGTCTGGGCTGTGACTAGGCCATACATAAACATTCACCTTTTTCTACTTCAACCACTGTGTGGTCATTTTTGCTGTGTGCTTTGGGCCATTGACATGTTGGAAGGTAAACCTTCTTCCCATTGATAATTTTCTGGCAGAGGGCAGCAGATTTTCCTCTAGAATTTGATGATATTTTGCCCCATCCATTCTTCTATCCTGACAGGTTCTCGAGTCTTTTCTGCAGAGAAACATCCCCATAACAGCATATTACCACCTCCATGCTTTACTGAAGGAATGGTGTTATTTGGATGATGAGCTATATTGGATTTCTTCCAGAGATATCGTTTTGTGTTGAGGCCAAATAATGAATTTTTTGTCTCACCTGACCACTTTAAATGCACCTTAAAAATTTTGAGGCCACATGGAAAAAGGTGTTATGGTCAGATGAGACTAAAAATGTATTATCTGGCCTCAACACCAAACGATATGTCTCACCATCCAAATAACACTATCCCCACAGGGAAGCATGGAGGTGGTAATATCCTGTTATTGGGGTGTTTCTCTGCAGGAGGGACTGGAGCACTTGTCAGGATTAAAGAAAAATGAATGGGGCATAATACCATCAACTTCTTTATGAAAATCTGCTGCCCTCTGCCAGAAAGTTGTCAATGGGAAAAAGGTTTACCTTCCAACATGACCCAAAGCACACAGCAAAAATTACCACACAAACCGTCACCATCAAATGTAGCTGTACTTGAGCAGTTCTGCAAAGAAGAGTGGGCAAATATTGCAAAGTCTAGATGTGCAAAGTTAGTAGAGACATACATCAACAGACTAAAGGCTGTAATTAAAGCAAAAGGTGGTTCAACAAAATACTGACAAACTCAGTGATTGTTGGTGTTATATCTTTCACTTAAATGTTATAAGTTGCACTAGTAAATACAGCTGGATAAAACAAAAACTGTGTCTGTCTTCATTTAAGGCTGCAACTAAATGTGAGTCTTTTACCAAGGGGGGTGATTATTTTCTATACCCACTGTATGTATATAAATAAATATATAGATATTGTGTATACATTTTTTTAAAGGAGTATTAAGAACACTTCTACTATAGCTGTAATGAATGCCAGCCATGATAAAATCAAGGGACATCAAAGCACGTGGTTTATTGCTATAGATGAACATCAAAGCCTGCTTTTCAGAAGGTAGCATCAAAATCCAAGACCTGTGTGTGCCTCAGTCTTCTTGATATTACATTTATGTATTTTTTGCATTTTTATGTTATATTGCATTATGATACATATAAATAATAGCAATGAGCATTGGCTTGGCTGAGCTTCTATAAGAAATCACATGCAGAAATTGAATTCTGCAATACCGAATATTCTGCAATACCGAATATTACAATACCTTTAGATCATACAGGATACCACAGCCACATAGGAAATGTTACCATCTTCATATTTTCTTATTCCTAAGCATTACATGAATTAAAAAGAAATGTCTGTGAGAAAAAATAGAATATATCCACATTTATTATAAGGTTAAGGTTATGAGGTTCATTATAAATTACATCAAAAATACATGAAAATATTATGTTATTTTAGCAAGTCACACATTACTGTAGAAATCAACAAAAATGCTTGCTGAATAATTTATTTACCTGATGTGTAAGTAATTTTCTTAATAATGTTGTCTCAAGACATTTACCCTCTAAACAAAGCCAAACTCAAACAAGATAAAAATGAATAGCCCAACAAAAGATAACATAGCAAAAAACTGACTTTTTACCTTGAATCTAGAGCTTTCCCCTGCCATTTTTTCTGCCACTAGATATCTTTAGTTCAATAGCCAGCATCATTTCACCTATTTTTATCCGGGCCCAGGTCCTCCTGCACCCACCTCTGTGAATGGACAGTGAAAGGAAAAGCAGCACCATGATGAGCTAATTTTTTCCACTGTTTTCTGTTCCTTTTGTCAGCACATTAACTGGTTAGCTCTTTGTGCTGCTTATCTTGCTCACACTCCTGTTCTGCTGTGCAAGGACTGTAAGAAGTGTATAGCAAGTCAAATTCAGGTGCACTGCTTGTAATAAAAAATACATTTACTAATATATTAATGAATACAGAGCTACATTAATTTGTGTCTTTTTGTCTGCATTTAACTTTAAAGTTTCTTCTCTCTTAAGAGATTTTGCAATGTCATTGCACTTGGTGAATCTTCTGTATATTCCCAAAGAGAATACTGCTGCTATGATGCATTAAATGAAAACTTTGGAGATTTGTAATTGTGTATGAATATGTATGATTCTAAACTGTTTATCTTCTATTAGAGGAAGGAGGGGTGGTTCCTATTAATTTGATCTAAAACCACTCCTCATTTCCCTCTATTCCTTCCTTACTTCCTTCCTACTTTTCTTGCTAGTGACTTCTTCAGTGATGCGATTGCATGAAACATGGGAAGCTGATTGCAGAGTAAGGAAAGCTGGAAGAGTGTTTACCAACATTAACTGAAAGGAAAATTTGTATTGATCAGACCATTGTTGACCTTGCTTTGTAAATGCTGGTATTTTTAGAAGACGTGGCCAGCCTATATGAGTTCAGGTTTACTGGAATAATAAGCATTAGTTGGCAACATAACCACCTGATAATGTGATGATCATTGTAAATATCTGTATATCTGTTGTCATTAAATACTGTGAAAAACTATTTTATTAAATACTCTTAAAACAGAACAGAAATTTTCCTTAACCACTTAAGCCCCGGACCAATACGGACCATAATGACCAGAGGTGATTTCACAATTTGGCACTGCGCTGTTTTAACTGGAAATTGTGCGGACATGCAATGTTGTACCCAAATGAAATTTGCGTCCTTTTCTTCCCACAAATAGAGCTTTCTTTTAATGGTATTTGATTGCCTCTGCGATTTTTTTTTTTTTTGCGATATAAACGGAAAAAGACTGAAAATTTTGAATTTTTTTTATATTTTCTACTTTTTGTTATAAGAAAAATCGAATAAACTCAATTTTAGTCATACATTTAGGCCAAAATGTATTCAGCCACATGTCTTTAGTAAAAAAAATGTCAATAAGCGTATATTTATTGGTTTGCGCAAAAGTTATAGCGTCTACAAACTAGGGTACATTTTCTGGAATTTACACAGCTTTTAATTTATGACTGCCTATATCATTTCTTGAGGTGCTAAAATGGCAGGGCAGTACAAAACCCCCCCAAATGACCCCATTTTAGAAAGTAGACACCCCAAGGAAATTGCTGAGAGGCATGTTGAGCCCATTGAATATTTTTTTTTTGTCCCAAGTGATTGAATAATGACAAAAAAAATAAAAATAATTACAAAAAGTTGTCACTAAATGATATATTGCTCACACATGCCATGGTTATATGTGGAATTGCACCCCAAAATACATTTTGCTGCTTCTCCTGAGTACGGGGATACCACATGTGTGGGACTTTTTAGGAGCCTAGCCGCGTACGGGACCCCGAAAACCAAGCACCGCCTTCAGGATTTCTAAGGGCGCAAATTTTTGATTTCACTCCTCACTACCTATCACAGTTTCGAAGGCCATAAAATGCCAAAATAGCACAAAACCACCCCCAAATGTCCCCATTTTGGAAAGTAGACACCCCAAGCTAATTGCTGAGAGGCATGGTGAGTATTCTACAGCTCTCATTTGTTTTTGAAAATGAAGAAATAAAATAATTTTTGTTTTTTTCATTTTTCAAAACTTTGTGACAAAAAGCGAGATCTGCAAAATACTCACCATACCTCTCAGCAAATAGCTTGGGGTGTCTACTTTCCAAAATGGGGTCATTTTGGGGGGGTTTGTGCCATCTGGGCATTCCATGGCCTCCGAAACTGGGATAGGCAGTGAGGAGTGAAATCAAAAATTTATACCTTTAGAAAGCCTGAAGGCGGTGCTTGGTTTTTGGGGTCCCGTATGCGGCTAGGCTCCCAAAAAGTCTCACACATGTGGTATTCCTGTACTCAGGAGAAGCAACAGAATGTATTTTGGGGTGTAATTCCACATATGCCCATGGCATGTTTGAGCAATATATCATTTAGTGACAACTTTGTGCAAAAAAATAAAAAAATAATTGTCTTTTTTCCGCAACTTGTGTCAACATATAAAATATTCCATGGACTCGACATGCCTCTCAGTATATAGCTTGGGGTGTCTACTTTCCAAAATGGGGTCATTTGGGGTGGTTTTGAACTGTCCTGGCATTTTATACACAACATTAGGAAGCTTACATCCACTCTTCTAACCACTTGAAGACAAAGCCCTTTCTGACACTTTTTGTTTACATGAAAACATTTTTTTTTTTGCAAGAAAATTATGTTGAACCCCCAAACATTATTTATTTTTTTAAAGCAAAAGCCCTACAGATTAAAATGGTGGGTGTTGCATTTTTTTTTCCACAGAGTATTTGCGCAGTGATTTTTAAAACACATTTTTTGGGGAAAAAATACACCTTTTTTTATTTTAATGCACTAAAACACACTATATTGCCCAAATGTTTGATGAAATAAAAAAGATGATCTTAGGCCGAGAACATAGATACCAAACACGACATGCTTTAAAATTTCGCACAAACGCGCAGTGGCGACAAACTACATACATTTTTAAAAGCCTTTAAAAGCCTTTACAGGGTACCACGTTAGATTTACAGAGGAGGTCTACTGCTAAAATGAC
The DNA here is from genome assembly GCA_029206835.1 of Rana muscosa. NCBI lineage: Eukaryota > Metazoa > Chordata > Amphibia > Anura > Ranidae > Rana > Rana muscosa. Next base: position 84,881,946 of record CM055122.1, on the reverse strand, counting down.
TGCCCTCGATCTGACCTTCGCGGTGATACCTCACATGCATGATGCAATTGCTGTTTACATATGACGCCAGACCGACACTTGCGTTCCCCATTGCACAAGAGCAGGGCGGGACAGGGGTGCAGTTTTTTTTTTATTATTAATTTTGCTTTTTTATTTTATTTTTAAACTGTTCTTTCCTTTTTTTTTTTTATCATTTTTATTGTTATCTCAGGGAATGTAAATATCCCCTATGATAGCAATAGGTAGTGACAGGTACTCTTTTTTTGAAAAAACTGGGGTCTATTGGACCCTAGATCTTTCCTCTGCCCTGAAAGCATCTGACCACACCAAGATCGGTGTGATAAAATGCTTTCCCAATTTCCCAATGGCGCTTTTTATATCCGGGGGGGGGACATTCCCTCCCACTGCTTGTAAAAGCAGTCCAGAGGCTAATTAGCCGCTAGGATTGCTTTTACATGAAAGTCGGCCGCTGGCTGAAAAGAATGATACCAAGATGATACCTAAACCCGCGGGCATCAATCTGGTATAACCAAAGTCCAGCAACATACCAGTACGTTGCTGGTCCTTGTTGGACATGTATTGTAATCTTTTTTTCATGCAGCCTGTTGGCTGAACGAAAAAAAGAGATTGATCGGTGGGTATGCCCACCATTAGAATACCTCCCTTCATTCACCCACTTCTAATGATGGGCATACATGCACCATTTATATATGCCGAAGCATGGCGGCATCCTCCCGCAAAAGTAGTGCTGCACACACATGGTCGGACTTTTCCACGGGCAAGCCTCCGTTGGAATTTTGACCGTATGTACGCGGCATTAGGAGCAAAATCGCTCCTCCGCCCCTGCTGCCCCCATGCTTCGGCATATATGCTCTTTTTTTTTAACTGTGGTGGTGAAATCACCTCCTACAGCACTGGAGTCGCAGGGATCAGGCCTGTCTCTGCGAACGCTGCAGTTATGTGTGTTGTGTATTGTAAGTGACAGTGATCGATCGATACTGCACTTGGGTGGCCTGGGCTGGACGGAGGGGCAAAACGCAGGTGCTAGCAGGTATCTGGGCTGATCCCGCTAACACTGCATTTTTGGGAACTCAAACTGCTGGGGACGCTAGTATAGATCTGATCAGATCAGATATTGATCTGTTCAGATACTATACCACTAAGGGAGATGTATGCTTCATGCGTGGGTGTTAGTGATACTGGCACTTACCTGATGCTGCCTGGGGCGACGCAGACCCTCTCTGACACTAAAACCTAATTGATATCACCCGCCGGGCGATCAGGGGGTTAAACCTTTATTGGGTTATATACGGCGGGTACCCTGACACTATAAAAAGAAAACTAACCAACCAGCGTCACCCGTAACACTTATATGGTGATCACTGGTGAAAGGGTTAACTAGGGGCAATCAGGGGGTTAAACCTTTATTAGGTAATATATGAGGGTACCTGACGCTATATAAAAACCTGACGGGGAACCTAAATAACAAAATAACTAACTGGCTAACCAGTGTCACCAGTAACACTTATACGGTGATCACTGGTGGAAGGGTTAACTAGTGGCAATTAGGGGGTTAAAACCTTTATTAGATAATATATGGGGTACCTGACGCTATAAAAACCTGCAGGGAACCTAAAAAAATAACTGGCTACCTATCGGCACCAGCATAACTAATACAGCGATCAGAAAAACGATTGTTTAGTGACACTGGCAAAAGGGGGTGAAAGGGTTACCGGGGGGCGATCAAGGGGTTAAACCTTTATTAGGTAATATATGGGGGTACCTGACGCTATAAAAACCTGCGGCGAACCTAAAAAAAATAACTGGCTACCTATCGGCATCACCGACACTAAGACAGCGATCAGAAAAACGATCGCTTAGTGACACTGGCAAAAGGGGGTGAAAGGGTTAGCTGGGGGGGGGCGATCAAGGGGTTAAACCTTTATTAGGTAATATATGGGGGTATCTGACGCTATAAAAACCTGCGGCGAACCTAAAAAAAATAGCTGGCTACCTATCGGCATCACCGACACTAAGACAGCTATCAGAAAAACGATTGCTTAGTGCTAGGGGGTGAAAGGGTTACCTGGGGGGCGATCAAGGGGTTAAACCTTTATTAGGGGGGGTTAGGGGGCTACACTGGACCTAAAACACTCTGCCCTGACACTTTTACAGTCACAAATGTCACTGATTGCAGTGATCAGTAAATAAATGGTCACTGCAATCAGTGACACTGTGACTGGGGGCTGGGGGGTGATCTGGGGGGGGCGATCGTGTGCCTATGTGTGTGGTGTCAGTGTGCTGTTATGTGCACTAACCTCTGTGTCTTCTCTCATGCGGCGCTCGGTATATGTGAGCGCCACATGAGAGATGACATCACTTCCTCCTGCCTGTGTAAACACTACACAGCAGAGGAAGCATTTGATTCGCTGGGAGTGATCGCGAGGGGGTGGCCAGAATCGAATGGCGGCCCCCTCATCACGGATCGCCCCCGAAGCGATCCCGGCCGCTCACTGTACCGGAGGGCAGGCACGTACAGGTACGTGATTGTGCCTGTCCGTGCCATTCTGCCAACGTATATATACAGTGAGCGGTCGTTACATGGTTAAAAGGGCCTGCACCAAATTCAAGGACGGCTTGCAACAGTTTCGGACAGTTTTCTGCACAGGCCCCATTCAGCTGCTTGCTGGGAGATTCCCTTGCGGACAGCTGAAAATAAACAAAGGGGTGGAAATCCAAATTGAATAAATATCACACACAAAGTGATAATTCAACACTCCTCCTCCATGCCAGTTCTGTCTGTATCTGTCTCTCTGTAGGTTCCAATTACTTGCACAGCTCTGAAGGTTTACTAGAGAATGGCAAATACAGTGGAACCTTGGATTACAAGCATAATCCGTTCCAGGAGAATGCTCATAATCCAAAGCACTTGCATATCAAAGGGAGTTTCCCCATAGAAGTCAATGGAAAGGAAAATAATTTGTTCCGCATTGACTTCTATGGCATGCAATCCTGCATGTGGCCAGAGGTGGGGGGGCGCCGGAGAGCCTCGTAAATACTTGGGGACAGCTCGGCTGAACTCGGAAAGCCTCGGGAACGGAGTATTTCCGATCGGCTATGGCGCCCCCGCACCTCTGGCCAATTGCGGTACTGCACACCACAGAGGCTTGAAGAAGACAACACTCGCAAACCGAGTCAGGATTTAAAAAACAAATGCTCGTATTGCGAAATGCTCGTTAACCGCGTTACTCGCAATCCGAGGTTTCACTGTACGACAATGTTGCTGATTGGGAAGAACCACAATGAGCACAAGTAATGCTGTAGAATTTTGGGGAGGCAGATACAGACAGGGCTGACAATGAGAAGGGGTGCTGAATTTTCATGTAGTATTTTCAATTTATTTTATTTAGATCCCAACTCTTTGTTTACTTTCAGCTGCCAGCAGGGAAATCTGGAAACAGCTAAATGAAGCTGGGGCCGAGTCAATGGTTGCTATAACACTGTCAGCTGCACAACCCACAGCAGCTTAGCAATCAATGCCGCTGTGTGGTGAAGGCAGAGAAAGGAGGTGGAGGGGGGAGGTTGTAGGGGACAGGAGAATTAGGCTGAGCCTGCATTGAAGATTGAGTATCCAGTAGATATTTGGCCTCAATGCCATCCCCCACCATGCCCCCAGACAACAAATTCATGTACTTGTTCCAGATAGATACATGGATTTGTCACAGACACCAACATTTGCTGTGTCAGGGAATTACAGAATTTTAAAGCAGTCTATGACCTTGTGTTTTTGTGGCTTTCTCAATGCACAGGCATAGCAGCATGGCCCCCAGATTTTTGATGACCATTTAGCTTAGTCTTTGCTGGATGCACAACTCAGAGGTCATAAACTGTCAACATCTCCCTTTTGGACTTTTCCCAATCCCACCCTGTGTTCTATCTTCTCATTTAGTTGACAGCTGCATTTATTAAAACAAGTAGCAATCAACTGATAAAATCAGACGAGAGGGAAGATTGGGTGTCCATAGAACATGCATATATTTTGGTAAAGAATAACAGCAGTTCCTATGGAGCACTTCCTGTTAGGAAATTATCACTTTCCTCAGATGGCAACACCACTTTAATCAATCCCAATTAAAACTCAAAAGAGGCAATGAATGGACTCTGAACAATGGCATATGTATGGTAGATAATAGGAATAAAGTAAAAATGAGCACAGATTTGCAAGTCTGCATGAATTCAAGGTTTTTACTTACAATTTGAAAATGTTTACGTATAAAAATGTAGTTCTGCTTCAAATATATGGATAAATGTGCATATTGATACTACGTTTAAAAAGCCACAATGGTTCATATAGGTGGGCAAACAGATCTATCACTGAATATAAAGCCATTTGTGTATACAAGTATATCTGAATATGAGATGATTGCCCCACATTGTCTGTAAAACAAAGAACTTAGTATGCACACAAAGATGACTTATGGAAGGAGAGGGGTTGTGTATTAACTCTTAATGGAGAAATGTGTATTACTATTGCCTATTCACTGATTAGCTAATATCTCTCCCACAGTCACACATAAAATCTATTGGAACACTGATTCAGCTGTATTTTTATTAATGTCCAAAGCTATGTTATTTGTGATGTCAGCAAGCCAGAAAAAGGCTTAGTATGTCTGTTTCTGTGCCAGACAGACCCACGCAGCCTTTTTTTTTTTTGTGTTGGCATTTCCCCAGCACTTTGTTGTGTGACAGCAGATGAAACATTAGCAAATCGTGATATGAGAAGTTCTAATACACTATTTGATGATCAACAGCAGTGAGACCATGTGAGTACAGTATATACACAATCACCTCATAGTTTCTTCACATCTAAGTGCATTGATTTTAGAGCATTTGTAAAGTGTTACATACCACAAATAACACAACTAAATATTCCAACTGCGCATACAGGCTGATGATGAAAAATAAGAAAGTTGAGGATCAATGGTGCAAGAAAAAAGAGCTTTAATAAGAGAGAAACATTTTTTATATTTTATAGATTTGTTAAAAAGATGCCAGAGCATCACTGCAAAACATCATTATGGGTTTTGACTAAAGAATTATAAAGTGTAAAAAAATAAAAATAAAACAAGTGTGCACCACAGCAATGCTTCATGGAACAGATATTCGGGACAGAGTGTCTGATGATGAAGATTTTTGTTTTGTTAAAGATGACTCTGACCCAAAAGACATGTACAGTGGAACCTCGGATTGCGAGTAACACGGTTAGCGAGCGTTTCGCAATACGAGCACTGTATTTAAAAAAATTGTGACTCGGTCTGCGAGTGTTGTCTCGCAAAACGAGCACGATTCAGGCCAAAGCGGTGTGCAGTGCTGCTTTTGGCCTGAGGTGGGGGGCGCCAGAGCCGAACATCGCCAATCCCAGCTGATCAGCGCCGTTCGGAAATGCACGGAAAGGCCAGAGGACAGCACGGCTGACCTAGGCAAATCTCAGGTAGGAAGTCTTTCCAAGGTTTTCCTAGGTCAGCCGAAGTGTCCTTGGGCCTTTTTGGCCATTTCCGAGGCTCTCCGGCGCCTCCCGCCTCTGGCCGCATGCGGGATTGCATCCCATTGAAATCAATGCGGAACAAATTATTTTCGTTTCCATTGACTTCAATGGGGAAACTCGCTTTGATATGCGAGTACTTTGGATTACGAGCATTCTCTTGGAACGGATTATGCTCGTAATCCGAGGTTCCACTGTACGTTTATTTAAAGCATCTACTGTAAGTAGACTTCGGCAGACAATTCTGACAGATTAAAATATTTCCTTTCCTTTCCAGGTACGAACAATATATCAACATTATAAAAAATCTTTAGTATTTAGGATTCATATGGAAAAAGGCAGGATGACTGAGGAGTGCAATAGAGTGAATTAAAGACCGAGACTATGGGAGAAAATTAGAAACACTCCAGAAAAAAAATTAGTGGCAAGGGAGCAGAGGGAGAGATGCATAAATAATTTGCAACATTAGAATACATTTAAAAAAAAGTTTTATAGAATGTTTTTGTACATGTGTGGGATCATTAAGTAAAAGTGTTTTTTTTTTTGGGGGGGGGGGAGTCTGGCATATTCACAGCATAATTAGTGTTCTGCCTCTCCAGCCTAAACACTAAAAGTGTGATTTTTATTACTAATCCAGTTGTGGCAAGATAGGTGTATTTTACAGTCTCAGTAGAATTAGCAGACAATGACATCTTGCAGATCATATAAAGGTTTAATCCAAAACTTGTGCAGATCTTCACAGATGAAAATCAAATAGATAAAAAAAAATAAAAAAAAAACATAGTATGTCTAGTTCCAGCAATTATATGTGCCCAGAACTGAAACAAAAGAAAGGGTTGGACTAGCTACACAGAGCATCTCCTAGTTACAGAGTGAGGAAGGGACAAAATAATCTAAAGGCAAACAAACAATGCATGTGTAACATAATAAGTGAATTATGCACCCAGGGCAGCTGAGGTAAAATACTTTTTGTAAAGCAAGCCCAAGCACAAAGAGCCCAAGACCTGTGTGTTTGGATAAGGTTGTATAAACCTGTTGTACTTCTTCAACTGCTTTCTGTGCAGCAATTGTTTCTGGCTTTTCTGCACTCTAGATATCCATTTTATTCATGGGCATTCTAGTCAAATTAGCTGTGTGCATGGAGGGACATGGCCAAATACATGCACCCTGACTGCTCCATTCTCCTTTACGGAGCACCAGAGACTATACTCTGGATGCCTGCTGTAGTTTTAATTAAAAAGCTGTCAAGTGTGTTTCTATCTGATCTGGTGCTTCTGTTTTGTTGCTGTTATTTTCAGTCCTGTCCTCAGAATTATTTTTTTAAGTTGTCCATCGCCTCATGCACACAGGGCGTTAAAAAAAAACGAGCTGCAAAGCCAGTGCCGATGCCAGAAAAAAGTAGCTGTAAAAACACGCGTTTAGAAGCGCTTTGCATTGTCGTTTATGTGCGTTTAGCAGTGTTTCTCTGCCCTCTTCTATTTTCCACTCCCAAATTCAATTACTACAGCTTAAAAATGCTTAATGCAGCTTAACGCACGTTTAGCTACATCATACATTTAACGCTGCCGCTCCAAAATGCACTGGCCTGGGTTTTTTTGGCAGCTTGAAAACACCTATGCCACTTACAGCTGCAGCTTACAGGGAAATGTATGTAGCGATACCCCCAGCTAAGAGGGCCGCTGGTATGATTTGTTTCGGGCCCTGTAGCACTCACTGTCAACCACCGGCAATTGGCTCTACCCTCCCTTGGCACAGTTAGTAGGGGATGATGGGATTGGTTGACCTGTGATTCCTGGCAGCACAATTCCACAATAAAAGCACACAACAGTATGGGGTAGCTATCACTAACCGTTTTTCCTGCACAGTAAATGACACAAAAAACTGATATACTTAACCCTGGTACTTTACTGAAAATAATGGTTAAGTAGGCAAACAGTATACATAGACATATGCAGAGCCCTGCAATCAAAGAGTGTTTTAGCACACAGACAGATATACAATTCTATAACAAGAAACGAATGGACCCCGCTGCAGCTCTTCTCCCTCGTGGGCAAGATGGTGCCAAGCAATGTCACTACTACTAAGTCAGGCCTGACTGTACTATGTGAAAGTTCTGCAGAGAAAGATCTTCGCTAGCAAACGGTGGTGCACTTCTGGAACAATTTGTAATCCACAAGAATAAAGGAATTTGATAACTTGTTGACCCAGAACAAATCTACTAGCGTTATTCAATGCACTGTCCCTCCGATGTGCAGCTGCAAACACTAACGTTAGTTCCGAACAACAGTTACTGGGTCTAGAGATCCTGTATTATTCTCATGAGCAAGTGCTCTCTCACCCAACCGGAACAGTTCGTATCTTCCGTTGCTGTGTCTTGGTACACAGATTCCACGACACCCGGGTCTTCGGTCCTCCTGGTAGTAGCAGAACAGCAGCAGGATGAGATGTCCCTCAGGCTCCTCGGTCGGTACGGAAGGCTCTTTGGAATAATACAGGCCTAGGCTTCAGGCCCTGTATTCTCAGCAGACTCAGCACAGAGTTCCACTTGCTGGCCGGGCGGTGTCCAAAGAGAGCGTTCTCCGGCCTGCCCCCTGGTTAAATACCCCGCCTCAGCAGTCCTTGGGGAAATGCATCCTGGGTATGGTAGTCTCTGGGCCTTAAAACAAACACCCGCTACACACTCCCCCCACTTGAAATCTTTGGTCCCCAAAGATAATATGAGCATTAATTGCAAACAATACAATTTACAGTAGCAAAAGAACTGGGCAGGGGAACCTTCCACCAAACTTGGGGAGGAAGATCGTCCTGCCCACAGGTCATACTAGTGGAAGTGACCTGCCTAACTGTGCCAGAAAGTGAGCTGGGGTTGCCCTCCACTAAATGCACAGTGGAGGGGCCAGGTTTCTCTATTGGCCTTCTTGCAGTTACAACTGTATCCTCAGAACATTCTCCCATCTGAGTGTAGGTTAGTTTCCGAGGAGGATGAATAGCTCTCTTCACTCTTTGTTCCCTGGGAATTGAGGCATCAGGTACACTGGGCTCTTCCATTCTTCCTTCTACTTGGTCAGGTGTAATGGCTCCTGCCGCTTCAGGGGCATCCAATTCTGGTGCAGAGAGATACAAAGAATCTCTTGGATCTTCGGCTGGGATTGACTCCGGGGCATCTTCCCACTCCTCAGTCAGAGTGCATGATGGAATGAACTCAGCAGCTTCAGCATTCAAGGCGCCTTCAATGGTGACTTCACAAGGTGCAGGATCCATGACCATGGGTTCAGTGGTCGGAGTGGGCCACAGCCAGCTGAGTTCCATTTCCTCATCTTCACTCTGGTTTGAGGAATTCATCTCTCCTAACTGAGTGGTCTGAGATCTGGTGTTGGGTCTGGGAGTATTGGAGGTTGAAGGTGATTCAGGAGAATCCGGAGTAGAAGGTATCCAAACTGCTTCGGAAAGAGGCAATAAGTGGTTCCTGTGCCAGGTTTTCAGAGGTCCCACTTGGCCTTCAGGTTTCAGCTGGTACACTGGCAGGCCAGGCAATTTTTTGCAGATCACGTATGGCTGTGATTTCCATCTGTCAGCAAGCTTATGCTTCCTGGAACACCAAGATTCCGCAACAACACTCTGTCTCCTGGTTGCAAGTCATGGATCCGAACTCTGAGGTCAAAATTCTGTTTATTCCGGGCCCCTCTCTGGTCAGAGGTGGCCTGTGCCTTCTCATAAGCCAGTCGTAAGCTTCTCCGTAGCCGGTCCACATATCCCTTGTGGGAAGCAGCTGATGTGTGGTCTATTGAGGTACCAAAGGCCAGATCTACAGGTAGTCTTGCTTCCCTGCCAAACATTAATCTGTAAGGGGAGTACCTGGTGACATCACTAGTTGTGCTGTTATAGGCATGCACGATGGCAGCTATATGCTTGCTCCAATGCTGCTTTTCCTCACTGCTCAGGGTTCCCAGCATATTCAACAAAGTCCTGTTAAACCTTTCCGGTTGGGCATCTCCTTGTGGATGATAGGGGGTAGTGCAGGTCTTCTTTATCCCTAGGGAATCCAGTAATTTCCGGATTAGTCAACTTTCCCTCCCTTGATCCGAATGTGGGCATTGAGGTAATCCGTAGTGTACGAAGTACTTCTCTACAAGTATCTTGGCCACAGTGGAAGCCTTCTGGTCTTTAGTTGGAAAGGCCTGGGCATAACGGGTGAAATGGTCGGTTATCACCAGAACATTTCCATGTCCCCCCAAGTCAGGTTCCAGACAAAGAAAATCAATGCATACCAAGTCCAAAGGTCCTTGGCTTTGCAGGTGGCCCATTGGGGCGGCTTGATGAGGCAATGTTTTCCTTTGTATGCAGCGAGCACATGAGTGACAGTATTTTTCCACTTCAGCCTGCATGCAGGGCCAATAGAATCTGCTCCTTATGAGCTGAAAGGTCCTCTCGGCTCCAAGGTGGCCATGGTTGTCATGTAGGGCAATCATAACAGTCTTTCGGTGTTTTTCTGGCAGGAATAGTTGCCACTTGTCTTCCAGGTCATCAGAGGGGCCCCTTCGGTAGACCACCCCTTGATGCACCTGCAACCTGTCCCATTCCTTGCGCAGTAAGCGGGCCTCCTTGGAGGGATCATGTAAGAGTCTGTCCGGATCCTGATTTTCCAGGGCTTCCAAAGCCAATTTTCCCAATGGGTCTTCCAGCTGGTCTCGTCTTATATCCTTCTTGGATAATTTGGGCAAGTCCTCTTCACCATTCTGAGTGACATCACAATAGTATTGTAACGCCGAGCGCTTCGGGTGTCCCATCCATCCCGGAGCGCCCGTGGCGTCTGTCCCCCTGCAGCGCTCCGGTCGGCTCCTCTGACCGTGAGCGCTGCTCTGATGCTGGCGGGGATGCGATCCATGCGGCGGCACCTGTCCGCCCGCGGATCGCATCCCATCCTGCTCACCAGCCTCCTCCTCCTGCTTCATCCCGGCGCGTGCGGTCCCGCTGCTCTCTAGGGCGCGCGCGCCGGTCTTCTTAAATTTAAAGGGCCAGTGCACCATTGATTGGTGCCTGGTCCAATTACTGTGTCACACCCAAAACACTTAAAAACCCACTCCCCCTTCCTGTCCTTGCCGGATCTTGTTGCCTTACTGCCCTGAGAAAGCGTTTTGTAGTTGTCTTGCCAGTGTATCTGATCTTCTGCCGTTGCCCCTGACTACGAACCATTGCCGCCTGCCCTGACCTTCCGCTACGTCTGACCTTGCCTCTGCCTAGTCCCAGTGTACCGTGCCTATCTCAGCTGCCAGAGAAGTCGAGCCGCTACTGGGGGACAGGGATGAGCCGAACACCCCCCTGTTCGGTTCGCACCAGAACCTGCGAACAGACAAAATGTTCGTGTAAACTTTAGAACCCTATTAAATACAATGGACTCGAACGTTCGAAATCTAAAGTGTTAATTATAAAGGCTAATATGCAAGTTATTGTCCTAAAAAGTGTTTTGGGACCCGGGTCCTGCCCCAGGGGACATGTATCAATGCAAAAAGAAGTTTTAAAAACGGCCGTTTTTTCGGGAGCAGTGATTTTAATAATGCTTAAAATGAAAAAATAAAAGTGAAATATTCCTTTAAATTTCGTACCTGGGGGGTGTGTATGATATGCATGTAAAGTGGCGCATGTTTCCCGTGCTTAGAACTGTCCCTGCAAAAAATGTCATTTTTGAAAGAAAAAAATGCATTTAAAACTCACTGGCGGCTATTAATGAATTGTCGGCTCCCGGCAATACATACAAAAGTCATTGATAAAAAAAAAAAAAAGCGTGGGGGTTCCCCAGAATTCAATTACCAGGCCCTTCAGGTCTGGAATGGATATTAAGGGGAACCCCGCCGCAAATTAAACAAAAAATTGACGTGGGGTTCCCCCAAATATCCATTCCAGGCCCTTCAGATCTGGCATGGATTTTAAGGGGAACTCCACCCCAAATTTAAAAAAAAAATGGCGTGGAGTCCCCCTAAAAATCCATACCAGACCCCTTATCCGAGCACGCAACCTGGCCGGCCGCAGGGAAAAAGGGGGGGACGAGAGAGCGGCCCCCCCTCCCTCCTGAACCGTACCAGGCCACATGCCCTCAACATGGGGAGGATGTCCCCATGTTGATGGGGACAAGGGCCTCATCCCCACAACCCTTGCCCGGTGGTTGTGGGGGTCTGCGGGCGGGGGGCTTATCGGAATCTGGAAGACCCCTTTAACAAAGGGGACCCCCAGATCCCGGCCCCCCCCCTATGTGAATTGGTAAGGGGTACATTGTACCCCTACCATTTCACGAAGAAAGCGTAAAAAAATGTTTAAAAAAACACACACAAACACCTTGAAAAAGTCCTTTATTTAAAAAAAAACAAAAACATTCCAGCGCTGAAATCCAGTGTCCCGCGGCGATCCCGATGTCCAGCGCTGTCCTTCATTGGTTGTGCCTGAGCGGACCTGATGGGGAACTCCCTCTCAGTATTTTAAATGTATAGACCCGCCCCTTCTAAAAGTCCCTATCAGGTCCGCTCAGCAGACCAGATGCGGAACATGAAAAGGGGCGGGTCTATACATGTATTACCAAAGTGAGAGCAGTTCCCCATCAGGTCCGCCCCCTCGGTATGTCGGACCCGCCTACGTCATTGGCTTGAGCGGGGAACTTCCTTCACTATGTAAATTTAAATTACACAGTGAAGGAAGTTCCCCGCTCAAGCCAATGACGTAGGCGGGTCCGACATACCGAGGGGGCGGACCTGATGGGGAACTGCTCTCACTTTGGTAATACATGTATAGACCCGCCCCTTGTCATGTTCCGCATCTGGTCTGCTGAGCGGACCTGATGGGGAACTTTAGAAGGGGCGGGTCTATACATTTAAAATACTGAGAGGGAGTTCCCCATCAGGTCCGCTCAGGCACAACCAATGAAGGACAGCGCTGGACATCGGGATCACCGCGGGACACTGGATTTCACCGCTGGAATGTTTTTTTTTGTTTTTTTTTTAAATAAAGGACTTTTTCAAGGTGTTTGTGTGTTTTTTTAAACATTTTTTTACGCTTTCTTTGTGAAATGGTAGGGGTACAATGTACCCCTTACCAATTCACATGGGGGGGGGCCGGGATCTGGGGGTCCCCTTTGTTAAAGGGGTCTTCCAGATTCCGATAAGCCCCCCGCCCGCAGACCCCCACAACCACCGGGCAAGGGTTGTGGGGATGAGGCCCTTGTCCCCATCAACATGGGGACATCCTCCCCATGTTGAGGGCATGTGGCTTGGTACGGTTCAGGAGGGAGGGGGGGGCCGCTCTCTCGTCCCCCCCCTTTTCCCCTGCGGCCGGCCAGGTTGCGTGCTCGGATAAGGGGTCTGGTATGGATTTTTAGGGGGACTCCACGCCATTTTTTTTTTAAATTTGGGGTGGAGTTCCCCTTAAAATCCATGCCAGATCTGAAGGGCCTGGAATGGATATTTGGGGGAACCCCACGTCAATTTTTTTTTTAATTTGCGGGTGGGGTTCCCCTTAATATCCATTCTAGACCTGAAGGGCCTGGTAATTGAATTCTGGGGAACCCCCACGCTTTTTTTTTTTTTTTTTTATCAATGACTTTTGTATGTATTGCCGGGAGCCGACAATTCATTAATAGCCGCGAGTCAGTTTTAAATGCATTTTTTTCTTTCAAAAATGACATTTTTTGCAGGGACAGTTCTAAGCACGGGAAACATGCGCCACTTCACATGCATATCATACACACCCCCCAGGTACGAAATTTAAAGGAATATTTCACTTTTATTTTTTCATTTTAAGCATTATTAAAATCACTGCTCCCGAAAAAACGGCCGTTTTTAAAACTTTTTTTTGCATTGATACATGTCCCCTGGGGCAGGACCCAGGTCCCCAAACACTTTTTAGGACAATAACTTGCATATAAGCCTTTATAATTAGCACTTTAGATTTCTCCCATAGATTTTTCGAATTTGCCGCGAACACCCCAATTTGTTCGCTGTTCGGCGAACGGGCGAACAGGCAATGTTCGAGTCGAACATGAGTTCGACTCAAACTCGAAGCTCATCCCTACTGGGGGACACGACCTGGTAGCTACCGCCGCAGCAAGTCCATCCCGCCTTGCGGTGGGCTCTGGTGAAAACCGGTAGCTGCTTAGAACCGGTCCCCCAGTGCGACCCGTGCCTTCGCCTCTCTGGCACAGAGGATCCACCTCCTGTGTCCTCACTAGCCACCAGTCCGGGCCCTGACAGTAGATCCGGTCATGGATCCCGCTGAGGTACCGCTGCCAAATCTCGCTGACCTCACTACAGTGGTTGCCCAGCAGTCGCCGTCCAACAAGGACAGCAGCTGTCGCAGTTGACCGCCATGGTTCAGCAGTTTCTGCCGCCGCAGCCTCCAGCATCTTCCCCTCTCCGAGCTGCCGCTACTACCTCGAGAATTCGCCTGTCTCTTCCGGAGAAATTTGACGGGGATTCTAGGATGTGCCGGGGATTCTCGTCCCAATGTTCCCTGCATCTTGAGATGATGTCTGACCAGTTTTCCACAGAACGGTCTAAAGTGGCATTCGTGGTCTCTCTGTTGTCTGGAAAGGCCTTGGCCTGGGCCACGCCACTCTGGGACCGCAACAACCCTGCTACAGCCACCGTTCAGTCCTTCTTTGCTGAGGTTCGCAGCGTTTTTGAGGAACCAGCCCGAGCCTCATCCGCTGAAACCGCCCTGCTTAACCTTGTCCAAGGAAACTCCTCTGTGGGCGAATATGCCATACAGTTCCGCACACTGGCCTCAGAGCTATCCTGGAATAATGAGGCTCTCTGCGCGACCTTCAAGAAGGGTTTATCCGGCCACATCAAGGATTGTCTGGCCGCACGAGAGATACCCTCTTCTTTGACGGAACTCATCCATTTAGCTACCCGCATCGATATGCGTTACGTCGAAAGACGCCAAGAGCTTCGCCAGGAGAAAGATCTCGTTCGCACCAGGCGGATAACGCCTGGCTCCTCTCTCTCTGAATCCAATGCATCCTGTTACTGTGCCTCCCGCCGAGGAGGCCATGCAAGTGGACCGGTCTCGCCTGACCCTACAAGAGAGGTCTCGCCGTAGGAACGAGAACTTATGCCTTTATTGTGCGAGCTCTGATCACTTCCTAAAAGACTGTCCTATTCATCCTCCGCGTCAGGGAAACGCCTGCACCTAGTGAACGTGGGAGAGGCATTACTAGGTGTGAATTCTTCCTCTCCACGTCTGACTATTCCTGTGCGGATTTCTCCTTCTGCTGGCTCCCTCTTCCCTGCGGTGGCCTTCCTGGACTCTGGTTCTGCAGGAAACTTTATTGAAGCCTCTTTCATCAACAGGTTCAACATTCCTGTTACCCGTCTCATCAAACCCTTCTTCATTTCCTCTGTAAATGGAGAGAATTTGGATTGTACCGTGCGTTACCGCACCGAACCCCTGCTCATGTCCGTTGGTGTTCTTCACCAAGAAAAGATTGAATTCTTTGTTTTGCTGAACTGTACTTCTGACATCCTTATTGGCCTACCCTGGCTCCAGCGTCACACTCCTACCCTCGACTGGACCACTGGGGACATCAAATCCTGGGGTGACTCCTGTCACAAGCATTGCCTTAAGTCTGTACCGACCTGTCAAGTTCCCATCACTACTCCTTTGCCTGGCCTTCCAAAGGCCTATCAGGACTTTTCTGATGTCTTTTGCAAAAAACAGACGGAGGTCTTACCACCACATAGACCCTACGACTGCCCCATTGACTTGCTCCCAGGTACTACACCACCCCGTGGCAGAATTTACCCTCTCTCCTCTCCTGAAACCAAGGCCATGACTGAATACATTCAGGAGAACCTCAAGAGAGGTTTTATTAGGAAATCATCTTCTCCAGCCGGAGCGGGGTTCTTCTTCGTGGCCAAGAAGGACAGATCTCTACGCCCTTGCATAGACTATCGTGGTCTCAATAAAATCACTATTAAAAACCGCTACCCTCTGCCTCTCATCTCGGAGCTCTTTGACCGTCTGCGAGGAGCAAAAGTTTTTTCTAAATTGGACCTCAGGGGCGCTTATAACCTCATCAGAATCCGTAAAGGAGATGAATGGAAAACCGCATTTAACACCAGAGACGGTCACTTTGAATATCTCGTCATGCCGTTCGGACTTTGCAACGCCCCTGCAGTCTTTCAAGATTTTGTCAACGAAATCTTCCGGGACCTACTGTATACCTGTGTGGTTGTCTATCTTGACGACATCCTAATCTTCTCTGCCAACCTTAAGGAACATCGGCTCCATGTCCGTCAAGTGCTCCAGCGCCTCCGCGTAAATCATCTTTACGCTAAATTTGAAAAATGCCTTTTTGAGCGCAGCAGTCTTCCTTTCCTAGGTTATCTGGTCTCTGGACAAGGTCTTCAAATGGACCCTGACAAACTCTCCGCAGTCTTGGGTTGGCCACGCCCCTCTGGACTTCGTGCTATCCAACGCTTCCTTGGTTTCGCCAACTACTATCGTCAGTTCATACCCCACTTCTCCACCATCGTTGCTCCTATAGGGGCACTGACCAAAAAAGACGCAAATCCTAGGTCCTGGCCGCCTCAAGCGGAGGAAGCCTTTACTCGCCTTAAGACCGCCTTCTCCTCTGCACCTGTCCTGTCTCGGACAGATCCTCTAAAGCCGTTCTTCCTTGAAGTTGACGCCTCCTCAGTAGGAGCCGGAGCTGTGCTTCTTCAAAAAAACGCTAAAGGGAAAAACGTCACTTGTGGTTTTTTCTCTAAAACTTTCCCCCCTCCGGAAAAAAACTATTCCATAGGTGACCGTGAACTGTTGGCCATCAAGTTGGCATTAGAAGAGTGGAGACATCTCCTGGAAGGATCCCTTCACCCTATCTCCATCTACACTGACCATAAAAATTTGTCCTACCTTCAGTCCGCTCAGCGCCTAAATCCTCGCCAGGCCAGGTGGTCATTGTTCTTTGCCCGCTTCAACTTCCAGATCCATTTTCGGCCCGCAGACAAAAATGCCAGGGCTGATGCCTTGTCCCGTTTCTCCGATACCTCTGAAACCGAGACTCCTCCTCAACACATCATACCCCCTGAGTGTCTGATTTCCTCTGCTCCCGCTTCTCTCGTGCCAATTCCTCCAGGAAAGACTTTCGTTCCTCCACGCCTTCAGCTTCAGATACTCAAGTGGGGCCATTCCTCCCATCTAGCCGGTCACGCTGGGATCAAAAAATCCATACAATTGATTGCCAGACACTATTGGTGGCCTACCCAGGAGAAAGATGTGACTGACTTTGTACGGGCCTGCACTATCTGTGCACGTGACAAGACTCCTCGCCAGAAGCCTGCAGGTCTTCTCCTTCCCCTACCTGTGCCTGAACAACCATGGTCCCACATCACCATGGATTTCATCACGGACCTCCCTTTGTCTCGTAGTAACACTGTCATCTGGGTGGTCGTTGACCGTTTTTCTAAAATGGCTCATTTTGTCCCGCTCCCTGGTCTGCCTACGGCACCTCAGTTGGCGAAGCATTTTTTTCTTCAAATTTTCCGCCTCCATGGGCTGCCCTCACATATCGTCTCGGATAGAGGCGTTCAATTCATCTCAAAATTTTGGAGAGCTCTCTGTACTCAACTAAAGATTAAGTTGAATTTTTCTTCCGCTTATCACCCGCAGTCCAATGGACAGGTGGAGAGAGTTAACCAGGTCCTTGGCGACTACCTACGACATTTTGTCTCCGCCCGTCAAGACGATTGGGTCGACCTATTGCCCTGGGCAGAATTCTCATACAATTTCAAGAACTCTGAATCTTCCATCAAGTCGCCTTTCTTTGTGGTCTACGGCCGTCACCCATTGCCCCCCTCCCCATTCCCATGTCTTCTGGAGTTCCGGCCATGGATGAGTTAACTCAGGACTTTGCCTCTATCTGGAAAGAGACTCAAAAGTCGCTCTCACTGGCCTCTGCCCGCATGAAGAGACATGCAGATAAAAAAAGAAGAATCCCTCCTGTCTATGCCCCTGGTGACAAAGTGTGGCTCTCCTCCAAATATGTTCGGTTTCGGGTACCTAGCTACAAGCTGGGCCCTCGTTACCTCGGGCCATTTAAAATCAAAAACCAAATCAATTCTGTTTCTTACAAGCTCCACCTTCCTCCTTCTCTTCGTATTCCCAACTCTTTTCATGTGTCTCTTCTTAAACCCCTCATTCTTAACCGATTTTCCCCTAAGGTCACTGCTCCCGCTCCTGTCTCTGGTTCTTCTGATGTCTTCTCGGTGAAAGAGATCCACGCCTCCAAGGTCATCTGAGGTAAAAAATGTTTTTTAGTTGATTGGGAGAACTGTGGTCCTGAGGAAAGGTCCTGGGAACCTGAGGCCAACATTTTAGATAAAGAGCTCATCCGTAGATTCTTGGGTTCCAAGAAGAGGGGAAGACCTAAGGGGGGGTACTGTAACGCCGAGCGCTTCGGGTGTCCCATCCATCCCGGAGCGCCCGCGGCGTCTGTCCCCCTGCAGCACTCCGGTCGGCTCCTCTGACCGTGAGCGCTGCTCTGATGCTGGCGGGGATGCGATCCATGCGGCGGCACCTGTCCGCCCGCGGATCGCATCCCATCCTGCTCACCAGCCTCCTCCTCCTGCTTCGTCCCGGCGCGTGCGGTCCCGCTGCTCTCTAGGGCGCGCGCACACCGGTCTTCTTAAATTTAAAGGGCCAGTGCACCATTGATTGGTGCCTGGTCCAATTACTGTGTCACACCCAAAACACTTAAAAATCAACTCCCCCTTCCTGTCCTTGCCGGATCTTGTTGCCTTACTGCCCTGAGAAAGCATTTTGTAGTTGTCTTGCCAGTGTATCTGATCTTCTGCCGTTGCCCCTGACTACGAACCATTGCCGCCTGCCCTGACCTTCTGCTACGTCTGACCTTGCCTCTGCCTAGTCCCAGTGTACCGTGCCTATCTCAGCTGCCAGAGAAGTCGAGCCGCTACTGGGGGACACGACCTGGTTGCTACCGCCACAGCAAGTCCATCCCGCCTTGCGGCGGGCTCTGGTGCCGTGCCTTCGCCTCTCTGGCACAGAGGATCCACCTCCTGTGTCCTCACTAGCCACCAGTCCGGGCCCTGACAAGTATTTAGGCACTCCAACAGCTGAGACTCTAATTTCTTCTGCCCTGCATCCTCCGCTAGTCTGGAGCTCTGCCCCCTGACACAAAGCCCGTACCCCCTCTGGGGTCACCTGGGTCCAGTCCTCGGCCATGCAAGTGGGAGCAGGAGATCTTCGGGACAAGGCATCAACATCTTGGTTTCCAGTCCCAGGCCTGTACTTCAGGCTGAAATTGAACCCTGAGAGGGCTGCCAACCAACGGTGTCCGGCGGCATCTAGTTTTGCGGTGGTTAAAAGGTAAGTGAGTGGGTTATTGTCTGTCTTAACCACAAAGTCAGATCCCTATAAGTAGTCCTTCAATTTGTCTACCACTGCCCACTTTAGGGCCAGAAACTTCAACTTGTGGGTGGGGTAATTCTTTTCAGCTGGGGTTAAACTCCTACTCACATAGGCAACGGGTCTTAGCTGCTCTTCATACTCTTGATATAGTACTCCTCCCAAACCATCATGACTGGCATCCACGTGTAATTCATAGGGCCTTTGGGTGTCTGCATAGGCCAAAACAGGGGCAGTGGTCAAACTCTCTTTCAGCTTAATGAAAGCCTATTCACACTTTCCAGTCCACTGGTCTTCCACTGACTCTCCCGGTTTCCTGGGACCCGAGTCATCCTCCTCTCCATCTGTCTTCAACAGCTCATTCAGAGGCTTGGCAATTTTTGCAAACCCCTACACAAATCTGCAATAGTAGGAGCAGAACCCCAAGAATGACCTAACCTCAGTCACTGTGGTGGGCCGGGGCCAGGAGGTAACTGCCTCCAACTTGTCGGGATCTGTGGATACTCCTTCTTCAGACACTATGTGTCCCAGGTAATGGACTGAAGACTGATAGAACTGACACTTCTCCCTGGAAAGCTTGAGCCCCTCATCACTGAGTATCTTCAAGACCTTCTCCAACCTCTCCTCATGCTCCTCCAGAGTCTTCCCAAAGACGATGATGTCATCCAGGTATACTAAGACTTCAAAGAGGTTCATGTCCCCCACCGTCTTCTCCATCAACCGCTGAAAGGTGGCAGTAGCTCCCGACAGACCTTGAGGCATCTGGTTGAACTCATAGAACCCCACTGGGGTGATGAAGGCAGTCTTCTCTCTATCTTCTGGGTTCATTTCACTGAACCATTTGGCTCCAGATAGAATCTGCAGGGCATCCTCTATTCTTGGGGTGGTATATTGATCAGGTATTGTCCTCCTGTTGAGAGTCCTGTAGTCTATACAGAGCCTCAATGACCCATTATTTTTCCTGACCACAATTGGAGAGGCATATGGGCTCCTGGATTCCCGGATAACACCCGTTCTCTTGAGCTCTGTAAGTTGCTCACGCAGATCTTCCAGATCAGCCAGGGGAACTCGCCGGACTCTTTCTCGAAAGGGTTTGTCTTCCTGTAGGCGAATCTTGTGAGTGGCACTTCTCGCACATCCCACATCAAACTCATCCTTGGAGAATATCTTCCGCCACTTTGCCAACTGGGCCCTAGCCCTCTCCTTCCACGCCGGTGGTAGGGCCGGGTTCTCCAAGGTGAGTTCCTCTTCTTCTTCCTTCTCCAGGTCGGACAAAGCAACCAGGGTAGCGGGGTTCACTTGGTCCAAAAGTATCCGGGCTGGAATCTTCACAGGTGAGTCAGTGGTGTTCCTGACGCTCACTGGCACCCTGCCATTTGCTTTCTTCAGGACTCTCAGCGGGAGGGCCCCACTAGCTTGGCTGGGAATTTCTTTGGACTCATGGGTTTGTTTCTTTTTGTTTTTTTCTTTTCCCACCGTTTCCTGGATCTTAATCCCTGTTGGGCCTGGTATGCATTGATCTCTCGTGACTTTTGGGGTTTTTCCTCCAAAGGAGGGGTATTATGTGCTTTTGATGGGGAATTATTCCCCTCACCTCTTGGTTTCTCTTGCTTTCTTATTCTAATGGAGCTTGCTGGAGATGATGGGCACCCGGTTGACTCCTTCACCGGGGCCCTCTGGAGTTTTCCGCCGGCTGGCGGTAGTTGCCTCGGGTCTTCCTTGGACTGGGGCACACTCTCCCAAAATGGACAATTCCTCCACAGTTGAAGCAAACAGCTTCCCCTCTATCCCGCGGGGAGACTGATGTTGAAACGCTCTGGTACAGCTCTTTCCTGACTTATTCTTTTTCTCCCACTCCTGAGTTTTTGGCCATTAAAGAGGTCAGCATCTCCAGTACTTGGGTCATCTGTGACTTTAAGACCTCCACTTCCGAGTCCTGGTCAGTGGCCATTGCGGATCTGACCCCAACTGAGGGGGGAGTAGTGGGCTTCTCGGTCACCTGTTTGTCTTTCAGCAGGGCCTCTTCATCCCTTATTATTCGCACAAGGTCCGGGTAGTTCAAGGACATGACCCCACTAGTGGTTTTCAGATGGAGCCAGACTGGATCGGAACGCAGTGCTCCCCTTAAAATCTGCTTCATCCTGGCTGCATCTATGGCTTGTGGCAGCATTCCCTTCTTAAGGACAATTTGACACAGCATCTTATTTAGTCTGCGAACATATTCAGACAGTCTTTCTCCTGGAAGTTGAAGTGTGTGCCCAAACTGGTAGACTAAATCGACCACTTTCTCCAATTTCCCGAACTCTTCCTGTAACATAGTTAAATAGTCATAGGCAGTACAAGCAGTATTACTGAACCTGAGGTTCTTCACAGCTTCAGCAGCAGCCCCCTTTAAACTTTCTCTTATGCGCTGCTTCTTTTGGGCCTCCGGTATTTCCCATCCTTCCACAGCTTGCATCGCCTGCTCCATCCAAGTGTCGAAAACCTCTTCTCCGAGTGGTACAGGTTGTTTCCCTGAAAAAATCCTGAGCTTCCGGTAACCAGCTTCTGCATGTACCGTATTACTCTTCTGACACTTTGTGACAAAGTCTCCTAATGCATTTAGAAGTTCAGGACTTATAGTGGTTAGAGGTGTCCCTGAAGCTGTCATGTCTTTGGAACTGGGAATTGTGGGTGACTGCGGAGGTTCCTTCTTTATAGCCTTCGCGTGCGCCAAGTGGTATATCTTCCCATCTATGGCTTGCACACTCTGCCTTCTGAAACTCTCAGGTATCTCTTCTCTCCATTCTACCAGTGCATAGGTAAAGGACGTCTGTCCATCTGGTTTGAGATCAACTAACCAAGCCTTCTGGCTCGGGGACAACAACTCCATGAGCCGCTCTACATCGCTTCCGGACCAGTCCTCCCCGGGAAATTCAATAACTACAGCCTTCTCTGGAAAGGCGCCGGTTGATGCGCGCCACCGGGTCACTGCTAAAACAATCCATGCTGGTACTTCTAGCAGGCTTGATTGTGGTGTACAGGTATCCCGGACTCTGAGCCCCCACGTATAGCGATACCCCCAGCTAAGAGGGCCGCTGGTATGATTTGTTTCGGGCCCAGTAGCACTCACTGTCAACCACCGGCAATTGGCTCTACCCTCCCTTGGCACAGTTAGCAGGGGATGATGGGATTGTGTGACCTGTGATTCCTGGCAGCACAATCCCACAATAAAAGCACACAACAGTATGGGGTAGCTATCACTAACCATTTCTCCTGCACAGTAAATGACACAAACAACTGATATACTTAACCCTGGTACCTTACTGAAAATAATGGTTAAGCAGGCAAACAGTATACATAGACATATGCAGAGCCCTGCAATGAAAGAGTTTTTTAGCACACAGACAGATATACAATTCTATAACAAGAAACTAACGGACCCCGCTGCAGCTCTTCTCCCTCGTGGGCAAGATGGCGCCCAGCAATGTCACTACTACTAAGTCAGGCCTGACTGTACTATGTAAAAGCACAATGAATAATGATGGATGGGATTTTAACGGTGCAAGAAAACACAATGTATATCAAAAAGTTACATTTTATTTTTCCATAAAAAATATATAGATTTAGAAAAATACATATGAACATGTAATAAAATTCATCTATATTACACTTAATAACCAAAGTAGTATACAGACAAATAATCTCGACGTTTCGCAAATTTAACTGGCTTCTTCAGGAGTCTTTGTCAAGTATTACTGAAACGTAAGATATACAGCATGAATATACAATAACAATATACACAAATGAATTATCTTTACAAAATAATCAAAAACATTCAGAGACAGGAATGATACAGACAAGAACCACATAACCGCATAGGAAAATCAATAGTACCTGTATATTATAGATGAAATAAATCAATTGGCTTAGTTTAGAGTCCGGGATGCTCTCAAACGTGGAGTAGATTTGGTGACCATAGAGGAAATGCTATATTACATACAACATGGAATGAATCCATGTGCATAGGCAGATGCATCTAGGGGAGAGGAATGGAAAAAAGGCCTCTTAGTTTTTCCAACATAATAGGCGCCGCAATCACATTTCATGAGATATACGACGCCAATTGATTGTCAGTTGGTAAAAAATCTAGGCTTAAAAATTACCCCGTTGGGGAGAAGAATTTCAGTGGAATTATACAAAAATTTGCAAAAGTCACAACGGCCACAGGGGGCCGTACCTTTGCGTGAGATCTTTTTACTGGAGGATTGTAAGTGCCTGTGGACCAAATGATCTTTGATGGACCTGGACTTTCTATAGGTAATTTGCGGATATGGTTGAATGTACTTAGAAATAACTTCGTCAGCAGATAGTAGGGGCCAGAATTTGTTGATAATATTCCTGACCTTTTGATGTTCTCCAGAAAATCTGGTAATCAAACGTACCTGCTGACCTGCTGGTTTAATCTTTTTAGAGTGAACGAGATCCCTTCTATTTTTATTTTGGCTCGTTGGTAAGCCTTTTGAAGAACTGAACGACTATAATCCCTGTTTAACAGTCGAGATTGTAAGGCCTTAGCCTCTGTTTCAAAATCTCATTCCAAACTGCAATTTCGTTTGATTCTCAAATACTGGCTGTATGGTATGCTCTACACTAGAGATTTTGGATGCGAGCTGGTAGCATGAAAAATTGTGTTGCCAGCAGATGGCTTTCGAAAAAGTGACGACCCTAAAGTGCCATCTAGATTTACATAAATGGAAATATCCAAAAAGTTTATGGTTTGTTGATCACAGGTCATGGTAAATTTCAGATTATAGCGATGATTTGTTAGTTTAGACATTAAACTTGACAGATCCTGTTTGGAACCCGTCCAGACGACAAAAATGTCGTTGATGAATCGACGCCAAACAAGAACATGGGAAAAGTGATCTCGAAATTCATCAGGAGAAAAAATCTCTCGCTCCCACCCCCCCAGGTACAGATTGGCGTACGATGGGGCACACTTGGTCCCCATCGCAACACCCTGCACCTGGAGGTAGTGGGAGCGGTCAAATACAAAAATATTATTCATCAAATTGAATAAAAGTAAATCCAAAATGAATTATATTTAGAAGACCCAGGTCCGCGTTCAGATAGAAAGCCCTCCACAACCCTGACCCCCCACTCATGGGGGATGGAGTTGTAAAGGGCCTTCACATCGATGTCCACTAGCCATGATCCCTGTGGTATACATAGACCATCAATAGACCTTAAAAGGTCTGCTGTGTCTTGAACTAAGGGAGCCAACATGTGGTCTGAGATAGTCACCCACAAGTTTGCTCGCCTGCTCAGTTAGGCAACCATTTCCAGAAACAATTGGGCGCCCCGGAAGGCGTTCCAAATTTTTGTGTACCTTAGGTAAGGCATACAAAGTAGGGAGTTTGGGTTTTTCCACCAAAAGAAATTCACATGTCTTTTTGTCCAATAAATTGTCCTGAAAGGCACGAGTGATAAGGAGACGAAATTTGGTCTCTGCATATTTCACCTGTGCAAAAGGGATTGGACGGTACCAGTTGCGGTTCAATAAAAGATCCATAACCATCCTTCTATAATTTTCTACATCCTTTGCCGGAGGATTTTATAACAATGTGCTCATTTGATTTGAGGGACAATAGGACTTTGCGATGAGACGGCTAAAGATTGGATCTACTACTGAACTTTTGCCAACTGGTATTTTGTATTTCTTTGGTGACCTGTTGGGTAAATGCCCAAATGTTGGGGTTGCCTTGAAGTGTCTGAAAATTTCTGGATTTGGGCTTGTAAAGATTGGGGGGTGGGAAAATTATTTCAGTTGGATTATTGGCTACAGGGCTGGCAGGGTCCTCCTCTAGAGGTTCATCAAAAGGGATTGCCCTCTTCCCAGAGGTCCATGAAATCATTTAAGGCCTTGATCTCATTGATTGTTTTATGTTGACAGATTTCTTCCTTTGAATAATTTGATTGAGATTGCTGGTAATCCTTATCATAAATAATTTTAAACATCAATTTCCTAGCAAATAAATTAACATCTTTAATGATCTCGAAGGCATCCACCTCTTGATCTGGACAGTAGGTCAGACCGAGGCTGAGAACCTCAGTCTGATCAACTGTCAGGGGGTGTGAAGACCGATTTGGTCCCTTTCGGTGCAGCTAGAGGGTTGAGTGCTTTTTAGGTGTCCATGATGGAGGGGGGTGAAAAGATGGGGGCAGTGCGGAGGTCCCCCAGAAAGGGGGGTTTTAGGTCCCCCGAAGGGTTAGAGGTGAGTAAATTTACCTTAGAGGTAGTGGAAACATTAGGTGCAGTGACTGTAGAACTGGGGAGAGAATTACCCACAGAATTGGCAAAAGGGGGTGCAGATTTGGTCTGTGAACGAAGTTCAGGGCGAATAGTGTCCTGTTGAGTGCGTTTAGAGGAGGATGCAGATGAAGGTACTCGATCAGTTTCTTTTAAATGAGGTTGCTGATAAATTTGAGGTTGGACCTGCTTGGGAAGAGGAAGACATAGAAGATTCATCAGAATCAGTTGGATCATGATTTGAATTGCTTTGTTTGCGTGGAAAAGTTTTTTTTCTTCCTCCATTGATTGTCAGAAGACCACCTATAAGCTGTGTTGGTCTCATAATCTAAGCGATCACGATAATACTTTTTATCCTTGGTCTTAAGAATATTCGATACAAAAATCTCCAGATGTTTCTCTAAAAGAGCTTCCAGATCAGAGAAAGTATCATCTGAGATTAGACTTGAATTGTCCGTATATTGTTTTTAAATTTCAATATTGACTAATTCCAAGTCTTTTAGGTAGTTGCGGCAAAGAGCCTCCATCATTTTAAATGAACACAGCTGGAGGTTTAACTCCCAATCAGTTCTAAAGTCAGTTTCAACCTTAAATAAATTGGGGAAGATCTGAATACGTAGTCCCCAAGGGACAATTCTGTCTTCAATGTACTTTTCAAAGTATTTGTGATTCCAAAAAATGTGAGCTTTTTTTTCCCAAAAGTCTGGTAAGACTAATAAAGAAGCGTTCTAACGTAATACCTCCAAAGGAGGATCCCTGAGCCTGATGGATTTTGCTCATGAGGCCATCAAAAGTCGGTCCCCTGTAAGCGGCCATATCTATTGAGTGTACCCTGACCCACACAAGTAGGAAAATGAATTTTCCACAAAAAAATATTAGTTAGACACAATACAATATACAAATTGAGTTAGAGATGTCAGACAGATAGAAATGGATGTTTACCACCCGGTTAAATCCAAAAGGAGAATAATAGAAAATGTCTGACATCTGTAAATCAAATGGCACCAAATCCCGTTTAGATAAAGCACAATGAATAATGATGGATGGGATTTTAACGGTGCAAGATTTTGGAATCCCTGGTTGTCACCAGAACTTTTTGGCGGTGCGCAGAGACGCAGCGGCTGGTGTGGCTACTCCAATGAAGGTGTGAGAGGCTGTGAGAGCTATGAGAGTGTCAGGAATGGTGTCATTACTGGGCTCACCTGCTGGTGGCACTGTTGCATTCGGCAGCAGTGGGTGTAGTTCTGGTGACCACCAGCGGGTGTCTCCTCACCAAGACTTTCCACCAGCCATCAAGCACACCTGATCTGGGTCTGCTGGACTATATAAACCCACCCTTAACAAAGCTCAGTGCTCCAGAATTCCTTCTGTAAGCCTGGTCCCTGCCTGAACCTGATCCGTTACCTGGTCCTGAACCTGATCCTGATCTGTTCCCTGCCTTGTCCTGGACTCTGATCCTTGTACCCTGTCCCCTGATACCAGCTCCCCCTTGCTGACTGCTCCCAGTACCTGGCCTTCTGCTCCCCTTGTCTCTCATCCCCTGCCTTGTTCATGTATGTGTGTTCTCTTTTGTACATATTAGTTAGCTAGTTAGATTAG
Organism: Rana muscosa; assembly: GCA_029206835.1. Lineage (NCBI taxonomy): Eukaryota > Metazoa > Chordata > Amphibia > Anura > Ranidae > Rana > Rana muscosa. Next base: position 84,855,103 of record CM055122.1, on the reverse strand, counting down.
GTTGTTTTTGTGGTTTGTTGTGTTCCTTTGTATTCGTTTCTTGCTTATGGTTTGCTGTGGTTTTGTTTACACGTGTGTCTTTATCTTTAATAAATATATATATTTTTCACTTACTCTGTTCCCGATTCCTTAACCACTTAACGACCGCTCACTGTATATATACGTCGGCAGAATGGCACCGACAGGCACAATCACGTAGAGTGTACGTGATTGCCTTTGTACAGTTGGGGGGTCCAATCGGACCCCCCTTCTATACAGTGAGCGGTGGCTAAGTGTCCGGGAGCGTTCCGGGATGAGGGGGCAGCCATTCGTTTCTGGCCACCCCCTCGCGATCGCTCCCGGCGAATAGAAATGCCCCCTCTGTCTGTGTCAGACAGAGGGAGCAGGAGGAAGTGATGTCATCTCTGGTGCGGCGCTCACATATACCGAGCGCCGTACAAGAGAAGATATCAGGTCAGTGCACACAACACTACACTGACACCAGGACACATAGGGACATAAATCGCCCCCCCAGGCCCCCCCAGACACCCCAGATCACCCCCCAGATCACCCCCCCAGCCCCCAGTCACAGTGTCACTGATTGCAGTGACCATTTATTTAGTGATCACTGCAATCAGTGACATTTGTGACTGTAAAAGTGTCACCAAAGTTTAGTCTTAGGTCCAGTGTAGCCCCCTAACCCCCCCTAATAAAGGTTTAACCCCCTGATCACCCCCCAGATAACCCTTTCACCCCCTATCACCACTGTCGCTTAGTGATCATTTTTCTGATCGCTGTCTTAGCGTCAGTGATGCCGATCGGCAGCCAGTAATTTTTTTTAGGTTCGCCGCAGTTTTTTATAGCGTCAGGTACCCCAATATATTATCTAATAAAGGTTTAACCCCCTTGATCGCCCCCCAGGTAACCCTTTCACCCCCTATCACCACTATCACTAAGCGATCGTTTTTCTAAACGCTGTCTTAGTGTCTGTGATGCAGATCGGTAGCCGGTAATTTTTTTTAGGTTCGCCGCAGGTTTTTATAGCGTCAGGTACCCCAATATATTATCTAATAAAGGTTTAACCCCCTTGATCGCCCCCCAGGTAACCCTTTCACCCCCTATCACCACTGTCGCTAAGCAATTGTTTTTCTAAACGCTGTCTTAGTGACGGTGATGCAGATCGTAGCCAGTAATTTTTTTTAGGTTCGCCGCATGTTTTTATAGCGTCAGGTACCCCAATATATTATCTAATAAAGGTTTAACCCCCTTGATCGCCCCCCAGGTAACCCTTTCACCCCCTATCACCACTGTCACTAAGCGATCGTTTTTCTAAACGCTGTCTTAGTGTCTGTGATGCAGATCGGTAGCCGGTAATTTTTTTTAGGTTCGCCGCAGGTTTTTATAGCGTCAGGTACCCCAATATATTATCTAATAAAGGTTTAACCCCCTTGATCGCCCCCCAGGTAACCCTTTCACCCCCTATCACCACTGTCGCTAAGCAATTTTTTTTCTAAACGCTGTCTTAGTGTCGGTGATGCAGATCGTAGCCAGTATTTTTTTTTAGGTTCGCCGCATGTTTTTATAGCGTCAGGTACCCCAATATATTATCTAATAAAGGTTTAACCCCCCTTGATCGCCGCCCCCAGGTAACCCTTTCACCCCCATCACCACTGTCGCTAAGCAATCGTTTTTCTAAACGCTGTCTTAGTGTCGGTGATGCAGATCGGTAGATGGTAATTTTTTTTAGGTTCGCCGCAGGTTTTTATAGCGTCAGGTACCCCCATATATTATCTAATAAAGGTTTTAACCCCCTGATTGCCCCTAGTTAACCCTTTCACCAGTGATCACCATATAAGTGTTACGGGTGACGCTGGTTAGTTAGTTTGCTTTTTATTGTGTCAGGGCACCCGCCGTGTATATAACCCAATAAAGGTTTAACCCCCTGATCGCCCGGCGGGTGATATCAATTAGGTTTTAGCGTCAGAGAGGGTCTGAGTCACACCCCAGGCAGCGTCAGGTTAGTGCCAGTAACGCTAACACCCACGCGTGAAGCATACACCCCCTTAGTGGTATAGTATCTGAACAGATCAATATCTGATCTGATCAGATCTATACTAGCGTCCCCAGCAGTTTAGGGTTCCCAAAAACGCAGTGTTAGCGGGATCAGCCCAGATACCTGCTGGCACCTGCGTTTTGCCCCTCCGTCCAGCCCAGGCCACCCAAGTGCAGTATCGATCGATCACTGTCACTTACAAAACAAAAACACGCATAACTGCAGCGTTCGCAGAGACAGGCCTGATCCCTGCGACTCCAGTGCTGTAGGAGGTGATTTCACCACCACAGTTAAAAAAAAAAAGCAAATATGCCGAAGTATTGGGGCAGCAGGGGCGGAGGAGCGATTTTGCTCCTAATGCCGCGTACATACGGTCGAAATTCCGACGGAGGCTTGCCCGTGGAAAAGTCCGACCATGTGTGTGCGGCATAACTTTTTTGCGGGAGGATGCCCCCATGCTTCGGCATATATAAATGGTGCGTGTATGCCCATCATTGGAAGTGGGTGGATGAAGGGCGGTATTCTAATGGTGGGCATACCCACCGATCAATCTCTTTTTTCGTTCAGCCAACTGGCTGCATGAAATAAAAAGATTACAATACATGTCCAACAAGGACCAGCAACGTACTGGTATGTTGCTGGACTTTGAATGTTTATACCAGAATGATGCCTGCGGGTTTAGGTATCATCTTGGTATCATTCTTTTCAGCCTGCGGCCGGCTTTCATGTAAAAGCAATCCTAGCGGCTAATTAGCCTCTGGACTGCTTTTACAAGCAGTGGGAGGGAATGCCCCCCCGGATATAAAAAGCGCCATTGGGAAATTGGGAAAGCATTTTATCACACCGATCTTGGTGTGGTCAGATGCTTTGAGGGCAGAGGAAAAATCTAGGGTCTAGAAGACCCCAGTTTTTAAAAAAAAAGAGTACCTGTCACTACCTATTGCTATCATAGGGGATATTTACATTCCCTGAGATAACAATAAAAATTATAAAAAAAAAAATACTTGGAAGGAACAATTTAAAAATAAAATAAAAAAGCAAAATTAATAATAAAAAAAAAAAAAAAAAAAAAAAGCACCCCTGTCCTGCCCTGCTCTTGCCCAATGGCGAACGCAAGCGTCGGTCTGGCGTCATATGTAAACAGCAATTGCACCATGCATGTGAGGTATCACCGCGAAGGTCAGATCGAGGGCAATCATTTTAGCAGTAGACCTCCTCTGTAAATCTACTGGGGTAACCTGTAAAGGCTTTTAAAGGCTTTTAAAAATGTATGTAGTTTGTCGCCAATGCGCGTTTGTGCGAAATTTTAAAGCATGTCGTGTTTGGTATCTATGTACTCGGCCTAAGATCATCTTTTTTATTTCATCAAACATTTGGGCAATATAGTGTGTTTTAGTGCATTAAAATTAAAAAAAGTGTATTTTTGAACCCAAAAAATGCGTTTGAAAAATCGCTGTGCAAATACTGTGTAGAAAAAAAAAAATGCAACACCCACCATTTTAATCTGTAGGGCCTTTGCTTTAAAAATATATATAATGTTTGGGGGTTCAACATAATTTTCTTGCAAAAAAAAAAATGTTTTCATGTAAACAAAAAGTGTCAAAAAGGGCTTTGTCTTCAAGTGGTTAGAAGAGTGGATGTAAGCTTCCTAATGTTGTGTATAAAATGCCAGAACAGTTCAAAACCCCCCCAAATGACCCCATTTTGGAAAGTAGACACCCCAAGCTATATACTGAGAGGCATGTCGAGTCCATGGAATATTTTATATGTTGACACAAGTTGCGGAAAAACAACAATTTTTTTATTTTTTTTTGCACAAAGTTGTCACTAAATGATATATTGCTCAAACATGCCATGGGCATATGTGGAATTACACCCCAAAATACATTCTGTTGCTTCTCCTGAGTACGGGGATACCACATATGTGAGACTTTTTGGGAGCCTAGCCATGTACGGGACCCCAAAAACCAAGCACCGCCTTCAGGCTTTCTAAGGGTGTAAATTTTTGATTTCACTTCTCACTGCCTATCACAGTTTCGGAGGCCATGGAATGCCCAGATAGCACAAAAACCCCCCAAATGACCCCATTTTGGAAAGTAGACACCCCAAGCTATTTGCTGAGAGGTATTGTGAGTATTTTGCAGATCTCACTTTTTGTCACAAAGTTTTTAAAATTGAAAAAAAAAAAAATATATATATATATATTTTCTTTCTTCATTTTCAAAAACAAATGAGAGCTGTAAAATACTCGCCATTCCTCTCAGCAAATAGCTTGGGGTGTCTATATTCCAAAATGGGGTCATTTGGGAGGGTTTTGTGCGATTTTGGCATTTTATGGCCTTCGAAACTGTGATAGGTAGTGAGGAGTCAAATCAAAAATTTGTGCCTAGAAATCCTGAAGGCGGTGCTTGGTTTTCGGGGTCCCGTACGCGGCTAGGCTCCTAAAAAGTCCCACACATGTGGTATCCCCGTACTCAGGAGAAGCAGAAAAATGTATTTTGGGGTGTAATTCCACATATAACCATGGCATGTGTGAGCAATATATCATTTAGTGACAACTTTTTGTAATTTTTTTTTTGTCATTATTCAATCACTTGGGACAAAAAAAATTATATTCAATGGGCTCAACAGGCCTCTCAGCAATTTCCTTGGGGTGTCTACTTTCTAAAATGGGGTCATTTGGGGGGGTTTTGTGCTATTTTGGCATTTTATGGCCTTTGAAACTGTGATAGGTAGTGAGGAGTGAAATCAAAAATTTGCGCCCTTAGAAATCCTGAAGGCGGTGCTTGGTTTCCGGGGTCCCGTACGCGGCTAGGCTCCCAAAAAGTCCCACACATGTGGTATCCCCGTACTCAGGAGAAGCAGAAAAATGTATTTTGGGGTGTAATTCCACATATAACCATGGCATGTGTGAGCAATATATCATTTAGTGACAACTTTTTGTAATTTTTTTTTTTTTTTTTTTTTTTTTAGTCATTATTCAATCACTTGGGACAAAAAAAATAAAAAATTCAATGGCCTCAACATGCCTCTCAGCAATTTCCTTGGGGTGTCTACTTTCCAAAATGGGGTCATTTGGGGGGGTTTTGTACTGCCCTGTCATTTTAGCACCTCAAGAAATGAGATAGGCAGTCATAAATTTAAAGCTGTGTAAATTTCAGAAAATGTACCCTAGTTTGTAAACTCTATAACTTTTGCGCAAACCAATAAATATACGCTTATTGACATTTTTTTTACTAAAAACATGTGGCTGAATACATTTTGGCCTAAATGTATGACTACAATTGAGTTTATTCGATTTTTCTTATAACAAAAATTAGAAAATATCATTTTTTTTCAAAATTTTCGGTCTTTTTCCGTTTATATCGCAAAAAATAAAAATCGCAGAGGCAATCAAATACCATTAAAAGAAAGCTCTATTTGTGGGAAGAAAAGGACGCAAATTTCGTTTGGGTACAACATTGCATGTCCGCACAATTTACAGTTAAAGCAGCGCAGTGCAAAATTCTGAATTCACCTCTGGTCCTCTAGCTACCAAATGGTCCGGGGCTTAAGTGGTTAATGTGCAGCCCAATGATCTGACCACCTGTATTGGATGTCTGTGTATAGCATCCTCGTGACAGAATTCTGGAGCCATACAATCAGATCGGCTGCACCTTGGAATTGGGTCTGAGCACTTGTTAAAATTACTGAGATGGAGGTGGACGATATTTTTTATCTTTCGCTCCTGGCAACAGATGACAGAGATTTCTGTTATCAGACACTAAGAGATTATACCAGAGAGCAGTTATTGGAATGCATCCGCATAGCTCACGTTTTTGTGGATCAGGGCAATTTTGTGTTTGAGGATGTACAAGCTTTGATTTGTATCTGTACAGAGTTGGCCCTGTCTGATGCCTCTATTGGAACTGACGATTATACACCTCCTTTTAATGCAGCTCAAGTAGAATCTTTGGTGTGGCTGTTGGAGGATGACTCAGCCTTTTTCCATGAGCAGTACTCTGCTTGTCCTGAACAGGTGCTTGCAGCATGTATTGATTCAGTGCAGTCTCTGGTCAGACAAGCAGTGTGCAAACCTGATTTTGTGAAATCCTTAATACAGGCCTGGTCAAGTTTGTACTCAGCCCCTGTCAGCTCCCAACCATCCATTTGTATGTCTAGATACCAACCTGCTGGGATGTCTTCCTCTCCTTTTCCCACAATTCCCACTTTTTCTGAACAATGTACCCAGCTAACAATGAAGTATCAGTACCCTGTCTCCTCCTGCTGCACTTACCCTGCCTTCAATCCACCTGCTTCTTCCCTCCTATCCGTAGCCCATCCACAAGAACCTCCTCCAGCCACTGTCCCTGCACCTCTGCCATTTTCTTCCATTTGCCCAATCCCAACCTTTTCATATACTCCCCCCGGTACTTGCAAACCTGCAGTGACTAAGCCCAAAAAGAAGCGGAAGTACTTTCCAACCCACACAATCTTACCGGTATCCCAACCTGCCTCCACACCCACCAACCTGTTCCAGCCTGAGGTTCCCGTGCCAGCCTGTCAGCCTGAGGACCCTGTACCAGCCTGTCAGCCTGAGGACCCTGTACCAGCCTGTCAGCCTGAGGACCCTGTACCAGCCTGTCAGCCTGAAGACCCTGTACCAGCCTGCCAGCCTGAAGACCCTGTACCAGCCTGCCAGCCTGAAGACCCTGTACCAGCCTGCCAGCCTGAAGACCCTGTACCAGCCTGCCAGCCTGAAGACCCTGTGCCGCCAGCCTTCCAGCCTGAGGTTCCCGTGCCAGTTTGCCAGCCTTAGGTTCCCGTGCCAGTTTGCCAGCCTGAGGTTCCCGTGCCAGTTTGCCAGCCTGAGGTTCCCGTGCCAGTTTGCCAGCCCGAGGTTCCTGTGCCAGTTTGCCAGCCCGAGGTTCCTGTGTCAGCTTGCCAGCCCGAGGTTCCTGTGTCAGCTTGCCAGCCCGAGGTTCCTATGCCAGTTTGCCAGCCCGAGGTTCCTGTGCCAGTTTGCCAGCCCGAGGTTCCTGTGCCAGCCTTTCAGCCTGCAGTGCCAGAGCCAGCCTTTCAGCCTGCAGTACCAGAGCCAGCCTTTCAGCCTGCAGTGCCAGGGCCAGCCTTTCAGCCTGCAGTGCCAGGGCCAGCCTTTCAGCCTGCAGTTCCAGGGCCAGCCTTTCAGCCTGAGATGATCCCGTCTGCTGCCCAGCCTGAGATGATCCCGTCTGCTGCCCAGCCTGAGATGACCCCGTCTGCTGCCCAGCCTGAGATGACCCCGTCTGCTGCCCAGCCTGAGATGACCCCATCTGCTGCCCAGCCTGAGATGACCCCGTCTGCTGCCCAGCCTGAGATGACCCCGTCTGTTGCCCAGCCTGAGATGACCCCGTCTGTTGCCCAGCCTGAGATGACCCCGTCTGCTGCCCAGCCTGAGATGATCCCGCCTGCTGCCCAGCCTGAGATGATCCCGTCTGCTGCCCAGCCTGAGATGATCCCGCCTGCTGCCCAGCCTGAGATGATCCCGCCTGCTGCCCAGCCTGAGATGATCCCGCCTGCTGCCCAGCCTGAGATGATCCCGCCTGCTGCCCAGCCTTAAATGATCCCGCCTGCTGCCCAGCCTGAGATGATCCTGCCTGCTGCCCAGCCTGAGATGTTCCCGCCTGCTGCCCACCCGGAGATGTTCCGTCTGCTGCCCACCCGGAGATGTTCCTGTCTGCTGCTCCGTTGCCCGTTGCCCAGTCTGATGTTCCAGAGCCTACTGTCTTGCTTGGTGACCCTGTACCTGAATCCAGCCTCACGATCCAGTTCCTGATGGTTCCATTCCTGATACTCTTCCTGGTGGTTCCTTTACCGCTGCCTAGCCTGATGACTCGGAGCCCGCTGTCCAGCCTGAGGATATGGTCCCTGCTAAGACCTGTTCCTGATGCCCAGCTGGCCGCTGACGTCTTCCTGATGGATGCCCTTTTTTCCACTATTTTAATCCTGATGGTCACCCAGCCTGAATGTAATGCCCCTGCGTGGTCTGCCTCCGATGGGTTCTTGCCCGTTGCCCTGCAAATTTTTACTTCTAAATCTAAACTTCCTGACCCTGGTGGTGGGATGCGCGCCCTATTTTCAGACTCTAGTGGCACGTCCCCCAGTGAACTAAAGGACTCTGGCCTAGGAAGTACGAAGAAGTCCGCAGACATAGTATGGGGACTTTTTTGGGTGTTTCCGCATCCACTCGGACTGTCCAACCAAGGGCTGAATGGAGTGTCCGGAGGCCACTCCTTAAGGGGGGGGAACTGTCAGGAATGGTGTCATTACTGGGCTCACCTGCTGGTGGCACTGTTGCATTCGGCAGCAGTGGGTGTAGTTCTGGTGACCACCAGCGGGTGTCTCCTCACCAAGACTTTCCACCAGCCATCAAGCACACCTGATCTGGGTCTGCTGGACTATATAAACCCGCCCTTAACAAAGCTCAGTGCTCCAGAATTCCTTCTGTAAGCCTGGTCCCTGCCTGAACCTGATCCGTTACCTGGTCCTGAACCTGATCCTGATCTGTTCCCTGCCTTGTCCTGGACTCTGATCCTTGTACCCTGTCCCCTGAGACCTGTCCCCTGATACCAGCTCCCCCTTGCTGACTGCTCCCAGTACCTGGCCTTCTGCTCCCCTTGTCTCTCATCCCCTGCCTTGTTCATGTATGTGTGTTCTCTTTTGTACATATTAGTTAGCTAGTTTGTTTTTGGGGTTTGTTGTGTTCCTTTGTATTCGTTTCTTGCTTATGGTTTGCTGTGGTTTTGTTTACACGTTTGTCTTTATCTTTAATAAATATATATATTTTTCACTTACTCTGTTCCCGATTCCTTAATGTGCAGCCCAATGATCTGACCACCTGTATTGGATGTCTGTGTATAGCATCCTCGTGACAGAGAGCCAGTCCTGAGGAGCTGAAGTTGTGAGTGAGACAAGCCTGAAACTGAAGCCTGTGAGAGTGAGTCAGGCAGCGTGCTGGAGCTGTGTAAAGCCTACTTCTTTGATATAGTGAAGTGCCGACGCCTGTGTTCAGTCTTTCTCCTAATATCATCAAGGAAAACGGTGTGTAGTGTGCCTGGAGCTTGGAACACAGATTTGTCTGGAGAGGAGAGGTCACAGAGATCGGAGGAGAAACAAGGTGTGTGGCAGAACCAGCTGAATGAGTGTAAATTAGGGCTGTTACTGATTAAAATTTTCGTGTTCGATTAATCGTTTTTTTTTTAATCGATTAATCGACTAATTTCGATTAATTATAACGCACATAGATATCCAACTACTTTTAGCTGATCTCCTTGCAGGCCGATGCCCAGTGCAGCTCCCAACCACTGGAAAAATGGATAGCAGGATACAAAAAACACACAAAGGCAGCGCTCAATGGGAATAGCATTAAAACTTTTATAGTCTTCAAGTAGGTAACAAAATAAATATTGCACTGGAGATGAAATCGATGTAGCTACATAAACTGTAAAAATGGTGCGAGTAATACCAAACGGTAGCAAAAGCCGTCATAAAAACATGTAGCCAAGTATGATACTGATATAAAAATGTGTACAACGATACCACTGCTGAATCCAGATGAGGAGGGGTTAACATCAGTCCGTCGGCATGTAGATGTCCCGTGAAGGGAACTATCACAACTCCCAGTGGATGGCTGTAGAATCCCAGGTTGATAGAGGGAAGTGATAGAGGGAAGTGTAACAGCCCTTGCGTGTGGCAGATAGTAAGGTCCCGCCGGCAGGCAGATATGAAGGCACAGCAAAGGAGCCCTTCAGATGGACACGGCAAGCCCAAAGAATTTTGATCGATCAAAGCAATTAATCGATTAATCGAGGAATTAATAGTTAATCTCCACAGCCCTAGTGTAAATATATCATGAACCATCTTCACAGCATAAGGAAATAGTGAATCATCTTCACAGCATAAGGATATAGTGATTACACAGAGTGGGAGATTTCAGACCATTGTGATGGAGGTAGTAATCAGTGATCATTGCTGCTGATTGCTGGGAGATCGCTCCTAAATCTGACTACATCTGCTGTTTGCTATGCTTGCTGTGTGGGATTGAAGGCTGCAGAAGGCATTGGAAAAGGATCAAAATGTTAAATTGTCATCTTGCTAAAGTGCTGTTGGTAAATTGAACTAACATCTATTTTAACTAAGCTTATCTGAGTAGGCAAATAACAGTGATAAACAAATTGTTCCATTGGCTAAGGACGAGGAAATCTGCATTTAAACCAACTGATTATTGACCGAGCCTACATCAGGTATTACAACATAGGTCCTGGATTGGATTGTCTATGTGGTAAACGGCCACAACGTGTATTGCAGAACTCCTGACTGTTTAAATTATAAATTGGGACAACATGTTTTTTGGGAAGGATAGAGGGTTGTGGTTGCTTATGGTACTTTTTTTGAATGTGTTATTTTTTGGATTAGTTCCTGCGACACTCAGGGTAGATGATGCTAAACTGCTATATAGTGGAAAGGAGTTATTGGACATTAGATTACAGTATAATGCACTAGTTGGGAGTGTACCCCTGGGGGGTTATGATATCCCAAAGAATCTAGTCCAGTATATTGAGATCCCTTTAATTAGCACATTTGGTAAAAGACGTAGGAGACGGAAGGAGAGGAAGCAGAAGCGAGGCTGTCGGGCAGGTACACTGACAAGGTTGAGAAGGCAGGCCCACAGACCCCCGCTGCCCAGTTTCTTTCTAACCAATGCTAGATCCATAATACCTAAAATGGATGAGTTGCAGTTGCAGATCGCTACATGCAATTTGGTTAAAGAATGCTGTCTGTTGATAATAACTGAAACGTGGCTTCATCCTCTTGTACCGGACACTATTATGCACATATCTGGTCGCACTTTCTATTGCCAGGATAGAAATAGCAATTCAGGGAAGAGCAAAGGAGGTGGCCTTTGTATTTATGTTTTAAATGAGTGGTGCTCTGATAGTAATCTTGAGGACACTTATTGTTCGCCAGATTTGGAATTTATGCTGGTAAAGTGTAGACCTTTTTATTTACCCAGAGAATTTACAGTGGTGATCATTATTGCGGTATATATACCGCCAGATGCGGATACTGCAGTGGCTCTGGATATTTTGTCAAATCTTATAGGTGTAGCGGCCTCACTCCCTCTTCGACTTTATCGGTTACACTCCAGCTCATGTCTAGGGGTTCCTGGGTTGTGAGAGTGAGATGCGCCACGGCCCATGTCCTCCCCATTGTAGTAGGGAGGTGAAGGCCACTTGCTGATGTTTCCTCGGGCCGGTGTGTTCTGTGAATGCACTGAGTCTGTAATTGCAGGCTCACCAGCCTCCCCTTTGCTTCCAGTAACTGGAGTTCACACACCGGAGAAAGGTCCAACACTTGTTTATTTGACACTCCAATAAGCAAAGCACAATAAACAGTTCTTTTGCAGCAAACTGGTTGGGACCTATAACCTTGCCAACGGTGGGGCGAGCAGATCGAGGCACTTCCTAAAGTTTAAGTTCTATGCCACTGTACTATGACCAGCGGCGCCTAAGCCAATCCGGCTGTTACAGAACAGGAAAGATGGGGTCTCTTCCAGCAACCCCTTGAACAGCAATGGAGCCCTCTTCGATACGCTGTGGCCCCTATCAGGGGGATGTGTCCTCCCAAGAGAGTTCCCAGAGGCCCACTGTCACCGGGTTGGTGCTGCTCCGGGTCTCTAGTGGGTAACCTCTCTGACCTCCTCACCTCAGATACGAGTCCCTCCGCTCAGGGACCCTCGGACAGTCAACCCTAGCGGGACCCAGTCGAAGGTACTGGGCCCCAGGCCTCCTCGATAGTACCTCACCCCAGGCTAAAGGTGCCTGGGATGGATGCCAACATGACTCCGGACCAGGCCATGGGCACCTGGACCAGACTCCTGGATCTCCAGCACCCAGGCCTAAGGGCCCTGGGTGCGGACCGCAACCCTCCTCCTCCAAGGACCTCCTTCTCCGCAAGACCTCGTGGTAAGGGCGTCTCCCCCTTTTATCTCCTCCCATCAACGGCCCGGCGGGTTCCCCGCCCCAGCCATACCATCTCTGGGAAGGGACAAAACAGGGAGCACTGCAGGAGATGATTCTACCTGAAGCCTGTGGGCACCCCGCCACCCACAGGCAAAGGAGAATACTACATCCTCCAATCCTCCACGAAACAAAAAGGGGTCTGAACCCTAACACAATTATACACCTGGGTCACACTATTCCCCAGGTGTATCCCATCAATTTGAGGACCCCGCTACATAGGCAAGTATGAATGTGCACATCCTGATGGGGTTTTGGTAGTTGCAGGTGATTTCAATAAAGCGAATTTGAAGGCTGAGCAGCCAAAACTACATCAGTTTGTAAAATGCGCTACTAGAGGTGGAAATACATTGGATATGGTGTATTCCAATATTAAACAGGCCTACAGAGCCATTCCACTATCCCATCTGGGTCAGTCAGACCACCTTTCTTTATTTCTTATTCCAGCATATATTCCTATCAGGCAGGAAATAGCTCCAGAGTGGAAAATACACAGAATTTGGCCAGAGGGCTCTCTCTCACAGCTACAGGATTGTTTAGAAAGAACAAATTGGGAGATATTTGAGCAAGAGGATTTAGATCTGTATACACAAACAGTTCTGGACTATTTAAAAAACTTGTGTGGACAATGTTACTGAGGATAAACGCATTCGGGTTTTTTCAAATCAGAAACCCTGGATGACTAAGGAAATAAAGAGTTTTCTTGGAGAAAGGAATAGAGCATTCAGGGTCGGAGATAAAGCAATGTATAGTATTTCGAGAGCTAATCTGAAAAGAGGCATAAAAGAAGAAAAATTAGCCTATAAAAAGAAAATTGAGGACTATTTTAATGGAAACTATGCGAGGGAGGGCTGGAGGGGTATACAGTACTTGACACAACATAGAGGAACAAAAAAATGGAAGGGAATTCTAGTGCTTCACTGGTTGAAGAATTAAATAGGTTCTTCACACGGTTTGAGGTTGTGTTACCAAACCAGGATATAGGGTGTCCCTTAGGTCCAGGAAACTGTACATTCACTATACAGGAATATGAGGTGAGGCAGGCGTTTAAGGCTATAAATGCAAGGAAATCATCAGGTCCAGACAGAATCCCAGGGAGAGTAGTTAAGGCCTGTGCTGATCAATTAGCTGGAGTCTTTGCCAAGATCTTTAATCGATCACTATCATCTGCTGTTGTTCCGGCATGTTTAAAATCAGCCACTATTATTCCAATTCAAAAGAAGTCAACTGTGGGAAGTTTGGACAATTATAGACCAATAGCACTGACCTCAGTACTAATGAAGTGCTTTGAGAGGTTGGTCTTTAAATATATCAAAACTAGACTACCGGGTAGTTTAGATCCTTATCAGTTTGCATATAGGGCAAATAGAAGCACAGAAGATGCGATAGCTTTAGCACTGCACATAGAACAATTGGACATCTGGAGCATTCAGGAAACTACATAAGGATGTTGTTTATAGATTACAGCTCTGCCTTTAATACCATCATTCCAATTCGGTTGTTTGAAAAAATCCAAAAATTGGACCTGCCACACTTTATTTGTTTTTGGATAAGGGATTTTTTGGTCCATCGCTCACAGGTGGTCAAATTGGATAAGTTTGTTTCTTCCAAGCGAGAAAGAAGTACTGGAGCACCACAGGGTTGTGTTTTAAGTCCCTTTCTCTATGCACTGTACACATATGACTGCACCCCCTATTATGAGACCAATAGTATAGTTTGCAGATGACACTACCATAATCGGTTGTATCACTGGAGACGATGAGGAGCAATACAGGAGAGAGGTTGATAGGATAGTGGAATGGTGTACAGCAAATAACCTGATCCTAAACACAGGGAAAACAAAGGAACTGATTGTAGATTTCAGAAGGAACAGGCCTGAACCAGCACTGCTTTTTATTAAAGGCGTGTGCGTGGAGCTGGTCTCTACCTTTAAGTTTTTGGGAACATGCATTTCTGAAAACTTATCGTGGATAATCAACGTTAAAGCCATTATTAAGAAATCGCAACAGCGTTTATATTTTTTGCGACTCCTTAGGAAGAATGGCTTGGGAAGGAAGGTACTAGAGACCTTCTATCGCTCTGCCATAGAGAGTATATTAATGTATTGTATTCTAGTGTGGTACCCTAGTTGTATGCAGGCAGATAAAAATGTTCTAAAGAGAGTGGTTCGAACATCGCAGAAAATTGTAGGGTGTGAACTTGTTTCTCTAGATGAAATATATGAGACTCGTTGCCTTTGTAGATCAGGAAAAATAGTGAGAGACCCGACTCATCCTGGTTGTCATTTAATTGAATTATTGCCATCTGGGAGACGTTTTAGGGTGATTAAAACAAGGACAAAAAGATTTAAAGAGAGCTTCTTTCCCAGGGCTGTTAAGGCTATCAATGCAGGAATGAGGTCACATAGTCTTATTTTATTGTCTTGTTTCGTTTTTATTATGAGGACACTTTTTATACTTTTATAATATGGGGACACTTTTATATATAAATTCTGTGTGGTAAATGCATGGTTGATAATTAGAATGTATGAACAATGTGTGGAGTAGAAATGTAATTTCATTGTGAATTTGTTTTTACAATGACAATAAATCAAATCAATCAAAAGAAAACACAATGTATATCAAAAAGTAAAATGTTATTTTTCCATAAAAAATATAGAGATTTAGAAAAATATATATGAACATGTAATAAAATTCATCTATATTACACTTAATAACCAAAGTAATATACAGACAAATAATCTCGACGTTTCGCCAATTTAACTGGCTTCTTCAGGAGTCTTTGCCAGCCCTGTAGCCAATAATCCAACTGAAATCATTTTCCCACCCCCCAATCTTTACAAGCCCAAATCCAGAACTTTTCCGACACTTCAAGGCAACCCCAACATTTGGGCATTTACCCAACAGGTCACCAAAGAAATACAAAATACCAGTTGGCAAAAGTTCAGTGGTAGATCCAATCTTAAGCCGTCTCATCGCAAAGCCCTATTGTCCCTCAAATCAAATGAGCACATTGTTATAAAATCCTCCGACAAAGGAGGTAACATTGTCGTGATGGATGTAGAAAATTATAGAAGGATGGTTATGGATCTTTTATTGAACCGCAACTGGTACCCGTCCAATCCCTTTTGCACAGGTGAAATACGCAGAGACCAAATTTCGTCTCCTTATCACTCGTGCCTTTCAGGACAATTTATTGGACAAAAAGACATGTGAATTTCTTTTGGTGGAAAACCCCAAACTCCGTACTTTGTATGCCTTACCTAAGGTACACAAAAATTTGGAACGCCTTCCGGGGCGCCCAATTGTTTCTGGAAATGGTTGCCTAACTGAGCAGGCGAGCAAACTTGTGGGTGACTATCTCAGACCACATGTTGGCTCCCTCAGTTCATACATACAAGACACAGCAGACCTTTTAAGGTCTATTGATGGTCTATGTATACCACAGGGATCATGGCTAGTGGCCGTCGATGGGGAGGCCCTCTACAACTCCATCCCCCATGAGTGGGGGGTCAGGGTTGTGGAGGGTTTCCTATCTGAACGGGGACCTGGGGCTTCTAAATATAATAAATTCATTTTGGATTTACTTTTATTCATTTTGATGAATAATATTTTTGGATTCGACCGCTCCCACTACCTCCAGGTGCAGGGTGTTGCAATGGGGACTAAGTGTGCCCCATCGTTCGCCAATCTGTACCTGGGGGGGTGGGAGCGGGAGATTTTTTCTCCTGATGAATTTCGAGATCACTTTTCCCATGTTCTTGTTTGGCGTCGATTCATCGATGAAATTTTTGGTGTCTGGACGGGTTCCAAACCGGATCTGTCAAGTTTCATGTCTAAACTAACAAATAATCGCTATAACCTGAAATTTACCATGACCTGTGATCAACAAACCATAAACTTTTTGGATATTTCCATTTATGTAAATCTAGATGGCACTTTAGGATCGTCACTTTTTCGAAAGCCATCTGCTGGCAACACAATTTTGCATGCTGCCAGCTCGCATCCAAAATCTCTAGTGCAGAGCATACCATACAGCCAGTATTTGAGAATCAAATGAAATTGCAGTTTGGAACGAGATTTTGAAACAGAGGCTAAGGCCTTACAATCTCGACTGTTAAACAGGGGTTATAGTCGTTCAGTTCTTAAAAAGGCTTACCAACGAGCCAAAATGAAAAATAGAAGCGATCTCGTTCACTCTAAAAAGATTAAACCAGCAGGTCAGCAGGTACGTTTGATTACCAGATTTTCTGGCGAACATCAAAAGGTCAGGAATATTATCAACAAATTCTGGCCCCTACTATCTGCTGACAAAGTTATTTCTAAGTACATTTAACCATATCTGCAAATTAGCTATAGAAAGTCCAGGTCCATCAAAGATCATTTGGTCCACAGGCACTTACAATCCTTCACTAAAAAGATCTCACGCAAAGGTACGGCCCCCTGTGGCCGTTGTGACTTTTGCAAATTTTTGTATAATTCCACTGAAATTCTTCTCCCCAACGGGGTAATTTTTAAGCCTAGATTTTTTACCAACTGCCAATCAATTGGCGTTGTATATCTCATGAAATGTGATTGCGGCGCCTATTATGTTGGAAAAACTAAGAGGCCTTTTTTCCATAGAATAAGGGACCATGTTTCCCTTATTCAAAAGAAAAAAATGGAAACTCAGATAAGTCGGCACAGTGATCTTTACCATTCCTTTGACTTAACTAAAATGACGTTTTTTGCCTTGGAGCATATCCCTGTAAATGAGAGAGGGGGGGGGGGGGGATCCGGACAAAAGTCTTTTACAAAGGGAGGCGAAGTGGATTCATTCACTTCTGGCCACCACATATCCAGGGCTGAATGAGTCCATTAGTTATAAGCCCTTCCTCTAAAAGTTTAGCCATGTTCTTCGTAGATGACCTCTGAATTAAACTATTTTGTTTATGTATATTTTTTTTTGGTGTTCTCATTGTTCAAATTTATGTCCATTTCTCGCAGGAATGCCCGGATTTGCCCATTTTAACCACGGTGGACGATATCTATCTGCATGTGCTAAATCTTTATTAGGGATCAATTCATGTGGAGTAAGGGTGACCATATGGGCGCCCAGGGCGTCTAACTCTTTATCGATTATTTCGCTTTTGAGTTGACACCGCCCGTTTGTTTTAAAAGTTTTTTTGCCCTTGCCATTTTCTCTATCAGGCACATTCTCCCTTTTATATCTTTATTTTCCATTCAGGTCTTCACATGCCTTGACACCTTTTTTAGTGATATTTCTGGGCTGCCATCTTGTGGTGACTTAGTAATATCTTTTTCAGCCGCAGCCGTTTCTCACTGCGTCTGGTGTCCTTAGCGTCATTTCCGGTGCCTGGCTTCCGGTTTTTCGTCACTTCCGGTCGTCTTGCATCCTATTGCGTCATTTCCGGAGAACGTTGTGGCTCCTTTACATAAGGAACTGAAGCGCCCTCCTGCCTCTAGAGTTGGCGCCAGTTATGGCGTCCTATTTGCGTGGGAGGAAATGGCTATATAAAGCCCATGTATTTGGCTTTATTGACATAGCTGCTGCTATCGGGAGAGATGTTTTGCTGGCAACGATTTCATTGAGGTATTTGAACTTAGACACAACAATTCAGCTCCTATTTACTTACTTTTTATTACTACAGATTTTTATTAGTAATTACTCTTTTTATAGAATGGAGTCGGCCACACACAACTAGTTTGGTCCAATCTCTGGTTTCTCTCCACCTCAATTTCCTCTGGTTGGTGGATTTTCCAGGTAGTGATTTTCATCTATATTCTATATTCATTTGAATAAATTTTTGATCTTGTTGGTGAAAGATTCACCTCAAGTTTTTTTCCTTTATCAAACCTCTTTTTTTTTTTTATAACCAGCATTACAGGTACCTACTTGGGGTTATTATCTTGATTGTTCAGTGATCTCTTGAAGTAATTTCAGGTATTTGTTGATTGATTCTCTATTATCAATAAAATTAATTATATTTTTGCCTATCCAACCCAAGTAATATTCCTCTCCCCTAGATGCATCTGCCTATGCACATGGATTCATTCCATGTTGTATGTAATATAGCATCTCCTTTATGGTCACCAAATCTACTCCACGTTTGAGAGCATCCCGGACTCTAAACTCAGCTAATTGATTTATTTCATCTATAATATACAGGTACTATTGATTTTCCTATGCGGTTATGTGGTTCTTGTCTGTATCATTCCTGTCTGTGAATGTTTTTGATTATTTTGTAAAGATAATTCATTTGTGTATATTGTTATTGTATATTCATGCTGTATATCTTACGTTTCAGTAATACTTGACAAAGACTCCTGAAGAAGCCAGTTAAATTGGCGAAACTTCGAGATTATTTGTCTGTATACTACTTTGGTTATTAAGTGTAATATAGATGAATTTTATTACATGTTCATATATATTTTTCTAAATCTATATATTTTTTATGGAAAAATAAAATTGAACTTTTTGATATACATTGTGTTTTCTTGCACCGTTAAAATCCTATCCATCATTATTCATTGTGCTTTATCTAAACGGGATGTGGTGCCATTTGATCTACAGATGCCAGACATTTTCTATTATTGTACTATGTGAAAGTTCTGCAGAGAAAGATCTTCGCTAGCAAACGGTGGTGTACTTCTGGAACAATTTGTAATCCACAAGAATGAAGGAATTTGATAACTTGGTGACCCAGAACAAATCTACTAGCGTTATTCAATGCACTGTCCCTCTGGTGTGCAGCTGCAAACACTAACGTTAGTTCCGAACAACAGTTACTGGGTCTAGAGATCCTGTATTATTCTCAGGAGCAAGTGCTCTCTCACCCAACCGGAACAGTCCGTGTCCGTATCTTCCGTTGCTGTGTCTTGGTACACAGATTCCACGACACCCGGGTCTTCGGTCCTCCTAATAGTAGCAGAACAGCAGCAGGATGAGACGTCCCTCAGGCTCCTCGGTCGGTACGGAAGGCTCTTTGGAATAATACAGGCCTAGGCTTCAGGCCCTGTATTCTCAGCAGACTCAGCACAGAGTTCCACTTTCTGGCCGGGCGGTGTCCAAAGAGAGCATTCTCCGGCCCACCCCTTGGTTAAATACCCCGCCCCAGCAGTCCTTGCGCAAGGAAATGCATCCTGGGTATGGTAGTCTCTGGGCCTTAAAACAAACACCCACTACATGTATATATGGTACATTATTACCCCTTCTTACTAATTCCCCACAAAATGTGAAATGTAAACAGACAAAATGAAAAAGTCATTTATTGCAATTAAAAAAGAAAATTACCGTATGTCCCATGATGGAAGTCCACCATCAGTCATGACAATTAGCAATGTAGGTCCATTGTCAATTACAATAATTTGCCGCCTGACTATGTTATCCTGATGCTCATGCAACCCATTGCCCAACTGCCACACTATTGCATGCTAGCAGTACCACTGCTAAATGATATATCTCTGTCTGGTTTGTGTACAAACAGCAGCCGGTTGGGGATCTGTCATTTCTGACCGGCTGCTTTTTGTAAACAAAATAGACCAGTGATCCTGGGTTATGTCAGTAACCAAATAAGGTGTGCCATTTTGTGCAGGTAGCGTGGCAGGGCAATATTGTTGAGTTGTGGGTCATTATGGCAGAAGGGCAACAGTTTTTGTGGCAGCAGAACTATGATGATTAATGCTGGATTTGAAGAAAATTGTTGACTTTCTATTGGAGAATTTTTAATGAAGGTTTTAATCAAGGTTTCATGTGTTTATTTACTTTGAACTCTTTTTTTGGGGGGATTAAGTAATAAGGGATACTAATGTACCCCATTCTCATTCCCCTAGGAAGAGTTCTGAATATCAAGGGCCCCCCTATTATAAAGGGTGCTTTCAGATTCTGATAAATCCCTCCAACAAACCACCACATCCCTTTTGGGTGATAGGATGTGGTGATGATACCCTTGTCACCTCAACATGGAGAGAAGGTGCCTTACAAAGGGGGGGCTTTGTTACTTGAAAAGTACTCTCCCAATGTTGAGCATATGTTCCTGGGGAGGGGGAGGTAGCAGGTTTGTTGCCCTGTCTGACCTGGCCACCTAGGTTGCATACCTGGATCATGGAGTGTTGTGAATTTTAAAGGGAACCCCACACCCTATTTTCATTTGTCCAATTCTTTTCACCCACTTAATGATAGATCCCCAGCTTTTGTTTGTAAGCAATCAGGGGATCCTGGGAGACTCCATTGACCAAATATGGCCATGACCTCACAAAAAGGTGGCTACTTCAGCATGCTGCAGCAAGGGTCATCTGATCATAACGCGCCTGACCCTTACATTAGTCATAGCATGAGTTTAACTGTTCTCTAAAGCTGGCCATAGATGGATTACATTTTTGATCCATCTAAGGCCATCCCCATTCATGAGAAGTTGATCTAATGATCAACTTCTCACAAATGAGCTTGTTGGAATTTTTTTGTCCGATCACAATTTTAGCCAATCGGCTGCAGTGTATTCTAACAAAATACAATAGCACATTCTTCCATCTACCTCACTTGTGTGGATGGGGAAATCCTTTCAGTTTTTTCAATCAGCTAGTAGCCTGTTCAAAACTGAAAATATTCCACCATCCACAGAAATAATTCACATCCACACAAGCGAGGATCCATGTATGGCCAGCTTAAATATCTTCTTCATGGAAGGGATGATAAGAATTTGGAGGTATCCAGGCTCAAATACATTAACAAGCCACCAATTTAAAGCTGTGTATGTGATTATCTGTGCACACTAGGGATGAGCTTTATGTTCGACTCGAACATGAGTTTGACTCGAACATTGGCTGTTTGCCCGTTCGGGGGAACAGCGAACAATTTGGGGTGTTCGCGGCAAATTCGAAAAGGCGCGGAATCCCTTTAAAAGTCTATGGGATGAATCAAAAGTGTTAATTTTAAAGGTTAATATGCAAGTTATTGTTATAAAAAGTGTTTGGGGACCCGGGTCCTGCCCCAGGGGACATGTATCAATGCAAAAAAAAAGTTTTAAAACGGCCGTTTTTCTGGAGCATGGATTTTAACCACTTAAGCCCCGGACCATTTGGTAGCTAAAGGACCAGAGGTGAATTCAGAATTTTGTACTGCGCTGATTTAACTGTAAATTGTGCGGACATGCAATGTTGTACCCAAACGAAATTTGTGTCCTTTTCTTCCCACAAATAGAGCTTTCTTTTAATGGTATTTGATTGCCTCTGCGATTTTTATTTTTTGTGATATAAACGGAAAAAGACCGAAAATTTTGAAAAAAAATTATATTTTCTACTTTTTGTTATAAGACAAATCGAATAAACTCAATTTTAGTCATACATTTAGGCCAAAATGTATTCAGCCACATGTCTTTAGTAAAAAAAATGTCAATAAGTGTATATTTATTGGTTTGTGCAAAAGTGATAGCGTTTACAAACTAGGGTACATTTTCTGGAATTTACACAGCTTTAAATTTATGGACTGCCTATCTCATTTCTTGAGGTGCTAAAATGGCAGGGCAGTACAAAACCCCCCAAATGACCCCATTTTGGAAAGTAGACACCCCAAGGAAATTGCTGAGAGGCCTGTTGAGCCCATTGAATATTTTTTTTTTTTGTCCCAAGTGATTGAATAATGACAAAAAAAAAAAAAATACAAAAAGTTGTCACTAAATGATATATTGCTCACACATGCCATGGTTATATGTGGAATTGCACCCCAAAATACATTCTGCTGCTTCTCCTGAGTACGGGGATACCACATGTGTGGGACTTTTTAGGAGCCTAGCCACGTACGGGACCCCGGAAACCAAGCACCGCCTTCAGGATTTCTAAGGGCGCAAATTTTTGATTTCACTCCTCACTACCTATCACAGTTTTGAAGGCCATAAAATGCCAAAATAGCACAAAACCCCCCCAAATGACCCCATTTTGCAAAGTAGACACCCCAAGCTGTTTGCTGAGAGGCATGGTGAGTATTTTACAGCTCTCATTTGTTTTTGAAAATGAAGAAAGAAAATTTCTTTTTTTTCTTTTTTTTTTCAATTTTCAAAACTTTGTGACAAAAAGCGAGATCTGCAAAATACTCACAATACCTCTCAGCAAATAGCTTGGGGTGTCTACTTTCCAAAATGGGGTCATTTGGGGGGGTTTTGTGCCATCTGGGCATTCCATGGCCTCAGAAACTGTGATAGGCAGTGAGAAGTGAAATCAAAAATTTACACCCTTAGAAAGCCTGAAGGTGGTGATTGGTTTTTGGGGTCCCGTACGCGGCTAGGCTCCCAAAAAGTCTCACACATGTGGTATCCCCGTACTCAGGAGAAGCAACAGAATGTATTTTGGGGTGTAATTCCACATATGCCCATGGCATGTTTGAGCAATATATCATTTAGTGACAACTTTGTGCAAAAAAAAAAAAAAAATACAATTTTTTTTATTTTTTCCGCAACTTGTGTCAACATATAAAATATTCCATGGACTCGACATGCCTCTCAGTATATAGCTTGGGGTGTCTACTTTCCAAAATGGGGTCATTTGGGGGGGTTTTGAACTGTTCTGGCATTTTATACACAACATTAGGAAGCTTACATCCACTCTTCTAACCACTTGAAGACAAAGCCCTTTCTGACACTTTTTGTTTACATGAAAACATTTTTTTTTTTTTGCAAGAAAATTATGTTGAACCCCCAAACATTATTTATTTTTTTAAAGCAAAAGCCCTACAGATTAAAATGGTGGGTGTTGCATTTTTTTCCCACACAGTATTTGCGCAGTGATTTTTAAAACACATTTTTTTGGGGAAAAAATACACCTTTTTTTATTTTAATGCACTAAAACACACTATATTGCCCAAATGTTTGATGAAATAAAAAAGATGATCTTAGGCCGAGTACATAGATACCAAAGACGTCATGCTTTAAAATTTCGCACAAACGCGCATTGGCGACAAACTACATACATTTTTAAAAGCCTTTACAGGTTACCCCGTTAGATTTACAGAGGAGGTCTACTGCTAAAATGACTGCTCTCGATCTGACCTTCGCGGTGATACCTCACATGCATGGTGCAATTGCTGTTTACATATGATGCCAGACCGACGCTTGCGTTCGCCATTGGGCAAGAGCAGGGCAGGACAGGGGTGCTTTTTTTTTTTATTATTATTAATTTTGCTTTTTTATTTTATTTTTAAATTGTTCCTTCCATTATTTTTTTATTTATCATTTTTATTGTTATCTCAGGGAATGTAAATATCCCCTATGATAGCAATAGGTAGTGACAGGTACTCTTTTTTTGAAAAAACTGGGGTCTAGACCCTAGATCTTTCCTCTGCCCTCAAAGCATCTGACCACACCAAGATCGGTGTGATAAAATGCTTTCCCAATTTCCCAATGGCGCTTTTTATATCCGGGGGGGACATTCCCTCCCACTGCTTGTAAAAGCAGTCCAGAGGCTAATTAGCCACTAGGATTGCTTTTACATGAAAGCCGGCCGCTGGCTGAAAAGAATGATACCAAAATGATACCTAAACCCGCAGGCATCAATCTGGTATAACCATTCAAAGTCCAGCAACATACCAGTACGTTGCTGGTCCTTGTTGGACATGTATTGTAATCTTTTTTTTTCCATGCAGCCAGGTGGCTGAACGAAAAAAGAGATTGATCGGTGGGTATGCCCACCATTAGAATACCGCCCTTCATCCACCCACTTCTAATGATGGGCATACATGCACCATTTATATATGCCGAAGCATGGGGGCATCCTCCCGCAAAAAAGTTATGCCGCGTACACATGGTCGGACTTTTCCACGGGCAAGCCTCCGTCGGAATTTCGACCGTATGTACGTGGCATTAGGAGCAAAATCACTCCTCTGCTCCTGCTGCCCCAATGCTTCGGCATATATGCTTTTTTTTTTAACTGTGGTGGTGAAATCACCTCCTACAGCACTGGAGTCGCAGGGATCAGGCCTGTCTCTGCGAACTTTGCAGTTATGTGTGTTGTGTTTTGTAAGTGACAGTGATCAATCGATACTGCACTTGGGTGGCCTGGGCTGGACGGAGGGGCAAAAAACAGGTGCTAGCAGGTATCTGGGCTGATCCCGCTAACACTGCGTTTTTGGGAACCCTAAACTGCTGGGGACACTAGTATAGATCTGATCAGATCAGATATTGATCTGTTCAGATACTATACCACTAAGGGGGGTGTATGCTTCACGCGTGGGTGTTAGCGTTACTGGCACTAACCTGACGCTGCCTGGGGTGTGACGCAGACCCTCTCTGACGCTAAAATCTAATTGATATCACCCACCGGGCGATCAGGGGGTTAAACATTTATTGGGTTATATACGGCGGGTGCCCTGACACTATAAAAAGCAAACTAACTAACCAGCGTCACCCGTAACACTTATATGGTGATCACTGGTGAAAGGGTTAACTAGGGGCAATTAGGGGGTTAAAGCCTTTATTAGATAATATATGGGGGTACCTGACGCTATAAAAACCTGCGGCGAACCTAAAAAAAATTACTGGCTACCGATCTGCATCACCGACGCTAAGACAGCGATCAGAAAAATGATTGCTTAGCGACAGTGGTGATAGGGGGTGAAAGGGTTACCTGGGGGGCGATCAAGGGGGTTAAACCTTTATTCGATAATTTATGGGGGTACCTGATGCTTTAAAAACCTGCGGCGAACCTAAAAAAAAAAATACTGGCTACCGATCTGCATCACCGACGCTAAGACAGCGATCAGAAAAATGATCGCTTAGCGACAGTGGTGATAGGGGGTGAAAGGGTTGCCTGGGGGGCGATCAAGGGGGTTAAACCTTTATTAGATAATTTATGGGGGTACCTGACGCTATAAAAACCTGCGGCGAACCTAAAAAAAAAAATACTGGCTACCGATCTGCATCACCGACGCTAAGACATCGATCAGAAAAATGATCGCTTAGCGACAGTGGTGATAGGGGGTGAAAGGGTTACCTGGGGGGCGATCAAGGGGGTTAAACCTTTATTAGATAATTTATGGGGGTACCTGACGCTATAAAAACCTGCGGCGAACCTAAAAAAAAATTACTGGGTACCGATCTGCATCACCGACGCTAAGACAGCGATCAGAAAAATGATCGCTTAGCGACGGCGGTGCTAGGGGGTGAAAGGGTTATCTGGGGGGTGATCAAGGGGTTAAACCTTTATTAGGGGGCTACACTGGACCTAAAACTAAATGTAGTGACACTTTTACAGTCACAAATGTCACTGATTGCAGTGATCACTAAATAAATGGTCACTGCAATCAGTGACACTGTGACTGGGGGCTGGGGGGTGATCTGGGGGGGGCTGGGGGGGCGATTTATGTGCCTATGTGTGCTGGTGTTAGTGTAGTGTTTGTGCACTAACCTGTGTGTCTTCTCTTGTACGGCGCTCGGTATATGTGAGCGCCGCACAGGAGATGACATCACTTCCTCCTGCTTCTTCTGTCTGTGTAAACATTACACAGACAGAGGGGGCATTTCCATTCGCCGGGAGCGATCGCGGGGGGGGGTGGCCGGAATCGAACGGCCGTCCCCTCATGTCGGATCGCTCCCCAATGAATTCCGACCGCTCACTGTACAGAAGGGGGGTCCGATTGGACCCCACCACTGTACAAAGGCAGTCACGTACATGCTACGTGATTGTGCCTGTCGGTGCCATTGTGCCGACGTATATATACAGTGAGCGGTCGTTAAGGGGTTAATAATGCTTAAAGTGAAACAATAAAAGTGAAATATTCCTTTAAATTTTGTACCTGGGGGGTGTCTAAAGTATGCATGTAAAGTAGCGCATGTTTCCCATGTTTACAACTGTCTCTGTACAAAGTGTCATTTCTGAAAGAAAAAAGTAATTTAAAACTACGCGGCTATTCATGAATTGTCGGTCCTGGCAATACAGAGAAAAGTCATTGAAAAAAATGACAGGCCCCCCCCCCCAGTCCATTACCAGGCCCTTTAGGTCTGGTATGAATATTAAGGGGAACCCCTGCCATTTTTTTCAATTACTTTTATCTGTATTGCCGGGACCCGACAATTCATTAATAGCGCGAGTAGTTTTAAAATACTTTTTTTTCCTTCAAAAATGACATTTTGTGCAGGGAACCAAAATGAAAAAAATATAACAGGCCACATGCCCTCAACATGGAGCTCAAAGCAACTTGTCCCCATGTTGATGGGGACAAGGGCCTCATCCCCACAACCCTTGCCCGGTGGTTGTGGGGGTCTGCGGGCGGGGGGCTTATCTTAATCTGGAAGCCCCCTTTAACAAAAGGGAACCCCCAGATTACAGCCCCCCCATGTGAATTGGTAACATGGTACATTGTACCTCTACCATTTAACAAAAAAAAGTGTCAAAAAAGGTAAAAAACACACAGACAGCTTGGGACAAGTCCTTTAATAAAAAATAAAAATAAAAATTCCAGCGATGTACATCCTTCCACGACCTGGACCAGCGCTGCCCGCCGCTACGAACGATACAGCCTCCTCCATAGAAGGCTCCTGGACGAATGACGCGTGAGCCATGTGACATTTCTTTTATTACCGAGGGCGGGGCCACCCGTGACGTGGACGAGTGACCCCGCCCCCTGTCTGTGTTTTTTTACACTTTTTTTGTGAAATGGTAGCGGTACAACGTACCCCGTTATCAATTCACATAGGGGGGCCCGGAATCTGGGGGTCCCGTTTGTTAAAAGGGGCTTCCAAATTACGATAAGCCCCCCGCCCGCAGACCCCCACAACCACGGGCAAGGGTTGTGGGGATGAGGCCCTTGTCCCCATCAACATGAGGACAAGGTGCTTTGAGGGGTCACAGACTCCCAAAGCTCCCTCCCCATGTTGAGGGCATGTGGCCTGGTACGGTTTAGGAGGGGGGGGACGCTCTCTCGTCCCCCCTCTTTTCCTGTGGCCTGCAAGGTTGCGTGCTCGGATAAGGGTCTGGTATGGATTTTTGGGGGAACCCCAAGTCATTTTTTTTATTTTAGCGCAGAGTTCCCCTTAAAATCCATACCAGACCTGAAGGGTCTGGTATGGATTTTTTGGGGGAACCCCACGCCATTTTTTTTAAAATTATGCGGGGTTCCCCTTAATATCCAGACCTGACTACACAGTTTTTTTTTAAATTTTGGTTCCCTGCACAAAATGTCATTTTTGAAGGAAAAAAAAAGTAATTTAAAACTACTCGCGCTATTAATGAATTGTCGGGTCCCGGCAATACAGATAAAAGTCATTGAAAAAACAATGTCAGGGATTCCCCTTAATATTGATACCAGACCCTAAGGGCCTGGTAATGGACTGGGGGGGGACCCCTGTCATTTTTTTCAATGACTTTTCTCTGTATTGCCGGGACCGACAATTCATGACTAGCCGGAGTAGTTTTAAATGACTTTTTTTCCTCCAGATATGACACTTTGTGCAGAGACAGTTGTAAACACGGGAAACATGCGCTACTTTACATGCATACTTTAGACACCCCCCCAGGTATCAAATTTAAAGAAATATTTCACTTTTGTTTCACTTTAAGCATGATTAAAATCACTGCTCCCAAAAAAACTACCGGTACTTTTTTTGCATTGATACATGTTATTTATGACAATAACTTGCATATTAACCTTTAAAATGAGCACTTTTGATTTTTCATGTTCGTGTCCCATAGACTTTAACAATGTTCGCGTGTACAAACAAATTTTTTGCCTGTTCGCATGATCTGGTGTGAACCGAACCGGGGGGTGTTCGGCTCATCCCTAGTGCACACGCATGTGAATAAATAAAGCTGCAAGCAAGAAGTGAAAAAAATCACTTTAATGTGTATACAAAATAAACAATAAATAAATCCAATTCATTGCCATCCATTCTGATGGTAGCAGATGGGAACTTTTTAAAGCTATATATGCTCTATCTATGTCTGGTCTTAATACATGTGGGTGGCTTTCTATCTTTATGCTTTTTTAAATAAAATAACAATGAGCATTATATAGGTTCTTATTGTCTTTTAACCACTTCCTGCCTGCTATATAGCAGAATGACGGGCGGAAATTGGTTAAGTTATCCTGACTGGATATCATATGATGTCCAGCAGATAAACCACGATCATGCTCCCGTGGAGGCGCGCAGCAAGGAGATCGTTGGTGTGGTGTGTCAGTCTGACACACCGCATCACCGATCTCGGTAAAAGACTCCAACATAGGCTCTTTCCCATGTTATCAGCTGTGTCCAATCACAGCTGATCACAGAGTAAACAGGAAGAGCTGTTTATCAGCTTTTCCTCCATCGCACTGACAGAGGCGAGTAGAGGAGAGCCGATCGGCTACTCTCCTGACGGGGGGTCTGTGCTAAATGATTATCAGTGCAGAACCCCCGAGGATGTCCACTCGTGCACACCAGGGATGCCCACCCAGGACCACCAGGTATACCCACCCATGACCAACAGGGTTGCCAATCAGTGCCCATTAGATGTGCCAATAAGTGCCCATTAGAGGTGCCAATCAGTGCCCATCAGTAATGCCTGCCAGTGCCTCCTCATCAGTGCTGCCTATCAGAGCCCATCAGTGCCACTTATCAATGCCCATCAGTGCCACCTACCAGTGCTGCCTATAAGTGCCCATCAGTGCAACCTTTCAGAGCCCATCAGTGTTGCCTATCAGTGCCACCTATTAGTGCCCATCAGTGCTGCCCATCAATGCCCATCAGTGCTACATATCAGTGCTGCATATCAGTACAGCCTATCATTGCCCATCAGTGCTGCTCATCAGTGCCACCTTAACAGTGCCCGTCAGTGCAGCCCCATCAGTGAAGGAGAAAACTTACTTATTTACAAAATTTTATAACAGAAACAAAGAAAAACTTTTTTTTTTCACAATTTTCTGTCTTTTTTTATTTGTTTAGCAAAAAATAAAAACCCCCAGTTGTAATAAAATACCACCAAAAGAAAGCTCTATTTGTGGGAACAAAATTATAAAAATGTTGTTTGGGTACAGCGTTGCATGACCGTGCAATTGTCATTCAAAGTGTGACAGCGCTGGAAGCTGAAAATTGGCCTGGGCAGGAAGGGGGGAAGTGCCCAGTATTCAAGTGGTTACATGTAAATACACACTGAATTGTCCATCCATTACCCACCTGGTGGGTTCTAAGGTTCTCCAAGAGGCAGAGTTCTAGCTGATTAAGAAGGAAAGTAATCCATTTAGTGTTGGCATTATTGACTATTTGTCATGGGGGTTAACACAGTGAGGTGAGAGTTTGCCCAAAAGGGATTCACCGTGGTGGAGATGTTTTCTACATGCATGTTTTTGCAGCACTTACCTAGGCGTTATATACTGTATATCACAATTTGTTAGGGACTACTACATTCACAATTATATGGACTTTTACTGTGTTTTTTTCATGATTCATCGATATTTTTTTCTTTTTTTTTCTGATTGTTTGTTGATTGCTGAAAACACATACAACATCAGTTCACAGACAGTGGTTATTGCTCACAGATAAACTATTGGTGATAGCTTTAATTTGGTATAAAAAATAAATGAATGCTGCGCTAACAGCTGCTTGGATGGGATTGAGAAAGAAATCCGGATGACAGCACTCCTAGGATCTTCTAAAAATCAACTTTATTGACAACAAAATAATCCATGTAATACACAGGGCACCACACATAGAAGGGGAAAGCAGGAGATGGTAACACATTTCACACTAGTTTAGTGCTTTCTCATGACCTATGGATGGGGAAGAGATGTAGAAAACAGATTTTACTATAAACAGGAGAAGAGACTTTGTCATAAAAATACCGTAGTCCAAATAGGTCTTAATCATTTATTTGATTTCAATTGTTTCATTGTAGAAACAATGAATAACTAAAAGATTTGGGACCCATACTTATGTTGTTGCGCAGTATAAATAGACATTTCTTACTAAAGGCAAATAGACTTTTCACTTTGCTTATGTAAGAACTCTTCACGGCAGTATTACCAGGTCTTATTATACAGAAAGATTCATATGTAAAAGACTGAAAACTACTTTTTAAATTCAATTAACATATTAAAGAACATCTGGGGTTTTAGTAACTGGATTGCATATGCTTTAATATTAGATTTTTTAGCTTAGCTTAGGGATTTCTTTAATGTACCCTTGTGTATTTGACAACTGGCATGAAAAGATTTGTTTTCTAGCATAATTTTTTTCAATAATAATCATGAAACAAATGGAAGTAAATGCTAAAAAAGAAAGTGGAAAGTGCAAATTGTAGTGCTTTCGTGGTCATAGGAAAATTTCCAGTAAGGAGGGTAGGATGGAGCGCTGGCAGGGGCAGCTGGTGAGATATATAAACAACAATAAAGATAAACAACAATAAAGATAAAGATACAAGTTGGAAGCAAAGTCCATTTCCTTCTAGATCCAGACCTATATTAAAAGGTTCTGGTTGGCGTTGATAATGGCAGCCAGCTCTGGAAAGCAGAAGAGACTCTATAGTAATGAGAAGAAGGAAGAGAGAGCAGAGCCACTCTAAGCATAATATGTTAGTGTAAAATGTTTTAATTTGCTTCAAAAGTAAACTCACATTTAAGCAGTGGTGTACAGGCATTGGTTTTATTGTTCTGTTAGCTGTCCTGGGTGTTCCCACGGTTCCAGCTGGGCAGCGGGGATGGATCAGTCCCTGGCCACTACGGTGGCATCCCTAGCTTCGGGGCTGGAGAATATCGCAGCAGGCACCTCAACAAGGCATGTCAGCAGGCACGTCAGGCGCTTGAGAACAGGGGGCGTGGCTTGAGCACTTCGGAGCATGCGTGCTCCTCCATCAGGTGTATAATCCGGCCTTCATCAGCAGGGTTTATATAGCGAGAGGGGAGAGGAAGGCGCGGTGCAAGGAACTACAAGGTGCAGCAGACTAGCGCTAGTTCCAAACCATAGACACCGCAAAATTTCCAATAAGGATCAAGCCATACAGCAATAGAGTGCGTATGTTTGGCTAGACATGTTAAAAAGTCCATATATATATATATATATATATATATATATATATATATATATATACATACATACACATACATACATACATACATACATACATACATACATACATACATACATACATACATACATACATACACACACACAGTTCTAAGGATGGGTA
This sequence comes from Rana muscosa, assembly GCA_029206835.1. Classification (NCBI taxonomy): domain Eukaryota; kingdom Metazoa; phylum Chordata; class Amphibia; order Anura; family Ranidae; genus Rana; species Rana muscosa. The sequence goes on along the minus strand of CM055122.1, from coordinate 84,823,889 downwards.
AATAAACTGAGATACAATAAAATTTAATGAATAAGAGTAAAAATAATAATAATAAAAAATATTAAAAAAAATTAAAAAGGAAATGAAAAAAAAAAATATAGAGATAGAAATTGACATAGATAAAAATAATAATGAAATCAAAATAATATTAATAATAGTGAAAATAAGAGAAGAAAAGGAAAAATAATAATAGAGATATAATAGACAAAAGTAATGGGTATAAGTTAGATCGAATGGAATAAAATAAATTCAGATCAAGTAGAGTGGTGTAAAATGAATAGCATTACGATTGTTTCTTACGGAATTAAGGAATAAGCATAAATAGGAGGTTCATTAATTCATTGGGTATACTTACAAGTTGGCGTTATGACAATCTGTCAGGAAGGGCACGCCAGCAATCAAGATGGCGACTATGGACATTTCCCTGTTCTGCATAGAAGGGCTGCACGGGCGCGTTTTCTCCAGTTGACCCTACCTGACTTGCTCCTGACTACCCCTGCTTATCTGCCTGCATCTAACCTCGGCCTGTGTTGACTACATTCCTGCCTGCTCCTCCTGCTACCCTGCTGCCGGCCTGTAGCCGAACCTGCCTGTACCTGAGACCACGTTCCTGCCTGCTCCTTCTGCTACCCTGCCGCCAGCCAGTTGCTGAACCTGCTTGTATCTGACCCTGCTCCAGTGTTCACCTACTCTTCCAGTCCATCTGCCCGCACCTGCCTGAGCTCCAGTTCCAGTCCGACAGCTGCTCCCGGGTCCGTTACAGTTCCTGCTCCAGTTCCGGTCCAGCTCATCTACCAGCAACCTTGCCAGGCTCTCGTGCGACTCTGCACTCCTGCGCCTCCTGTCTTCACTACCAGGGGCCTCGAGTGAGAGGTGTAAGAGAGGCCTCCCTCTGCATACCAGACTCTTCCACCAGGTACGTGACAGTACCAGACAGCCATGTCAGAGTCTGTGCAGGGAGCCTCTCCCATGGAGGAATTCTGCTTACATCTCGCAGACCTCACCCAGACTGTTAAAATCGCACAAGAGGCATACACCCGAGTGCGCATGCGCGGGGACTCGGAGAAGGACGTGTGCTGACCGAGCTCCCGGAACCCCGACCCACCAGAGCTAACGATAGCGCAGGCACTGAGGTCCGTGAGCCAGGACCGATCCCACACCAGCCCCGAAGTGGCGATGAACCGTAGGGCACAGGGGCAGCCGCGGAAAGGACACGATACGCAAACTACAGCCCAGAAGAGAGCAGGGCCTTCCCCTACAGCACAGCCGCGATCCAAGATGGCGCCGGGTAAGCCAGACACACGAGGCAGCACGGCAGCAGCCAGATCCGACGGCGCTACACAGAGAGGAGACAGGCAGCTAAATCTGGAGCCAACTAGGGATCCATTCTCCTCACAATCCTCGGGAGAGGTGGAGACCGGACAGCGGGGTGAGTCACTATCACATCCCCCATCCCCAGCCATATACGCTGATAGACATGACTCTCCAAACTCCCCTGCCTCCCCTGCCTCCTCCATGGATAGGAACATGGCAGACTTAGCAGAAGTCCTCATTAGCCAATCCAGCCAATCCAGCCAGGATATGCCAATTCCCCAGCTCTCACACTATTCCCCTGATGCTGTACTGTTGGGCAGATTCTCCACCATGCTGCAGCAGGAGCTCTCTAAGGCCTGCACATTAATCACCACTGACCTGAAAAAAGACATCCATAGCTTGGGAGAGCGTTTTGAGCTAATTGAAACCAAAGTGGATGGAGCCATCAAAAGGGTCAACCAGAACTCAGCCATGGTGACAGACCTCCAGGATAGATTAGAAGAGGCATTCACAAAAATTGAAGATTTGGAGAATCGTTCTCGTAGGTACAATGTCCGCGTGCGTGGCCTCCCTGAAACTCACACAGATCTAGAGGGGGCTGTAAAAGACCTGATGAAAACCCTTATCCCTGATATAGCCAACCACCACATGGAAGTTGATCGCGTTCACCGAGCACTGACAGCCCCAAGGGCCGACGGCCTACCACGAGACATTATTGTTAAGCCACATCACTACCGCATTAAGGATAAGATGATGCTTGCGGCTCGCAACAGGCCGGACCTGTCGCTATTTGGAACACCAATACAGCTCTTTACAGATTTGGCGCCATCAACGGTCCAGAAACGCAGAAACCTACGGCCATTACTCCAGCAACTTATGGCCAAACAGATTAAGTATCGATGGTCGTTCCCTTTTAAGTTATCATTCACTTACAACGGAAAGTCCCACTCCTTTTCCACGTTCCAAGCAGGCGAAGACCTACTGCTTAGTCTCGGCATCATTGCACGGGACTCTCCGACTCCGATTTCATCTCCCCCTTGTCTGGATCATCGTCCCCTCTCCCCGATATGGCAGGATCGCACACGCTCACAGGCCAGAAATGCTCGCCGGAATACCTGAGTATTATTGCTCTTCTCTCTTTTTGCTTTTTTGCCCCCTTTTGGGAACTGTTAGTGCTTGATTGCACGGATATGGCCTGGGCCCATGGTGGACTATGGGCCTGATGGGGCCATCGTTACCGTTCACAGTTCACAGGTTACAAAGTCACGGGTTACAAAGTTACTGGAGTTCCTGGTTCTTCGGACTGGCTGCCAGCCGAATATTTTACAACCCCGACGGGCCCAACCTGGTCGAAGAAATTTTGCTTTTTGCTTTTTAGCAGTCTGGGGGCCTTAGTCGGACCGCAATGTGTTCCCCTGTTGGGCTGTGGCTCGGGGGCCGGAACGACCGATGGGGACCCTTCCGGCCCCGGCGCCACTGGCCTTGGGAATGCATGTTCCTATAGACAGCCTGTTATGTTAAAACTGTATTGATTGATTTTGTCATTTCCGATATGACCTCGAATAGCCTGCTCGTACAGAGTGTAATCATATTTGGGTCGGGGTGGTCATGCTTGCCACCCAACTGCAAGACTACCTATCCTACGACAAGGATGGTACCCTTGCACCTAATTTGCCGGATGTTGTCTCCGGCAGGGGTTATTCCCCATTCCTTCATTCATCAGCTAGGATTGAGTTATATTGGTTGTTTGGGCCTAAGGCCTATGTATATGTTTTTTTGCTTTTATTTTTGTTTCTCTTCTTCTCTAATGCCTTTTCCTTCTCTCCCTTCCCCCTCTTTCTTCGGAGCCTCGGTTCAGCGCCCTTCCCTTATGTCATGGTCTGAGAGGTCACATAGCCAAACAGTCATCATCATCGGGACCCTTCTCGCTTCATTCATTATGCAAGGTAAGAGTGCTCTGCCCTACCACGATGGCCACCACATATAACACAGACTATTCGATAGTTAGCCACAATGTACATGGATTTAACTCCCCTACTAAAAGAACTAAGGCTTTCCAGTTTTATCATAAACAGAAGGCTGAAGTCCTGCTATTGCAGGAAACTCATTTCTCCAATGTCTCAGCGCCCCGTTACCTCAATGGGAAGTATCCACAGTTTTACTTGGCAGGGGGTCGGGAAAAGAAGGGCGGTGTAGCCATCTGCTTTTCGAAACGGACCCCCTTTACCCCCATCGCTATCGTTAAGGACAAGAGAGGTAGATATATTATGGCAGTGGGGCGGCTCCATGACCAGGAGGTGTCCTTTATATCATACTATGCCCCGAATACTGGACAGCCGGAATTCTTTAGCAAAATGCTGAAGATTCTTATGCCCAAAGTCCAGGGTCAGGTCATTATGGGAGGCGATAGTAATATTCCCTTGGACAGAATTATGGATAAATCGGACTCCTCTAGACCAACATTGAAACGCCCACCGACTGGAAGCAGCAAGGTTGCACGTCTGTTTCATTTCTATGACCTCATCGACGCCTGGCGAGAAAATAACCCTACGGTCAGAGACTTTACACACTTTTCACAAGCCCATCATACTTACTCGAGGATAGACCACGTTCTAGTACGTACGCCTTTGCTACCATTTATTAAGTCGGTTAAGATTTTATCTACCCCTTGGTCTGATCATTCCCCGATAAAACTCTCTACTTCAGGGCTATGGACTAAATCTAGACCCTCCCCGTGGAGACTTAATGTGAGCTTGCTGAATGACCCTACAATCTTTTTAGAGATTCAAAAGGAAATACAGGAATACTTTAGACTTAATAAGGCATCGGACACATCCCCCGCAATTAACTGGGTAGCTCATAAAGCAGCGATTAGGGGCATATTGTTACAAGTGGCAGCCAGGATTAAACGCAATAGGGAACAGGCAAATAAGATTCTGGAAACTAACTTAGATAACTTACTTAGTGAACAGCACAGAAATCCCCTGGTAGATATAAGGCATAAAATTGACGAGGCTCGACTAGCACTAAATCTTAGCTTGACTACTCAAGCGGAGAAACATATTAGTTGGTCTAAGCACAGGTTCTATACGATGGGTGATAAACCTACCACAATGTTAGCTAGAAAACTGGTTCCTCGACCGTACACACCGACTTTGCCTAAACTACGACTATCCACGGGCCTAACCTCCCAGAACCCCGAACGGATAATTGGAGAATTTCACAAATTTTATGCTAAGCTGTATGGAGTGCAGGACAAGTTCGATTCATCTGAAGCGAGCACATTCTTTCGCGACTTACAGCTGCCTAAATTGACACAAGCCCATGCGGAACTGATGGACGGTGCTCTTACAGAGCCTGAAGTCAGGGCTGCAATCAAAACCCTACACCCTACCAAGGCCCCTGGGCCAGATGGATTCCCGGGTCACTACTATAGGAAATATCACGATCTTCTGGCCCCACATCTCTGTACTTACTTTAATGACCTGAGAAGCGGCAGCAAGCTCCCCAGCCATGAAAATGTAGCCTATATAAGTGTTATCCCGAAACCAGGAAAGGACCATACAGACTGTTCCAATTATCGCCCAATTTCTCTGATCAATACGGATCTTAAGATTCTAACCAAAATACTGGCCCAGAGACTTAATACTTTTCTTCAGTGTTATATCCATCCTGACCAAGCAGGTTTTGTCCCGACAAGACAGGCATCGGACCAAACCCGCCGGATAATTAACCTTATCTCGGCAGTTCGGTCTGATTGGGATGGAAAGGGGACTAGGAGGGGAATGTTACTTTCATTGGATATCCAGAAGGCGTTCGATTCTATCTCCTGGGACTATCTTTTTGATGTTCTCACACGCTTTGGATTTGGGAGACGCTTTCTGGATCTCCTTCACATATTATATGATTCCCCCAGTGCCTCGCTAATGCTCAGAGGATATACATCCCAAACATTTCCTATCAGGAGAGGAACTAGACAGGGCTGCCCGTTGTCGCCACTATTATTCGCCCTGGCGATTGAACCACTAGCGCTCAAAATTCGCGCCTGCAGAGATATACAGGGCATTTATTGCGGAGACTATGAACACAAATGTTTACTCTTTGCGGACGACTTGTTGCTGACCTTGACCTCACCGATCACATCCCTACCTAACTTGTATGCTATTTTGCAGCCTTTCTCCAACATTTCCGGGTTGGCAATTAATCATAGTAAGTCAAGAGCACTGAACTTATCTTTGCTAAGCTCCACTCAGGCTACGCTTGAAAAATCATTTCAATTCCGATGGGAATCCACAGCTCTCCCTTATTTAGGCATACAGCTGACCTCATCTATTGGTGAGTTGTACAAAGAGAATTATCCAGCCCTTTTCAAACGGCTAACAGCTGACATGGCTAAGTGGCAGGTTCACCCGCCATCGTGGTTTGGCAGACTTCACTCAATTAAAATGAATGTTCTACCTCGATTATTGTATTTCTTCCGTACCTTGCCAGTTTCATTGGCCCGTGATGACCTTAAACGATTCCAGAATAAAGTACTACAGTTTATTTGGGGTGATAAGAGACCCAGGGTGAATAGGAGCACTCTATACACGTTGAAGCGGAGAGGAGGACTTGGTCTTCCAGACTTATTAAAATATTTTTATGCTGCCCAGATAGCACAACTTACAAGGTTTCACTCCCAACAGGCACAGGCCATTTGGATGGCTATGGAATCTTATTCCTGCCGTCCCAAACCTATTTCTTATATTTTATGGCTCCCTATCAAGGAGCGACCTCCTATACTTTGCCCTACTTTATCCATGTCACTGGAACTATGGGACAGACTCTCCAGATCTCACAAATTCAAATCTCCTCATTCTCCACTGACACCTCTGCTTCAAAATAAAGCATTCACCCCGGGTCTCACTCCACTAGCGTTCGAATGGTGGACTAATAAGGGTTTTAAGTGTATTGCTGACTTGTGCGATCATAGAGGTATGCTGACCGAACGGACTATGGCTGACAGGCATCAAATGCCTCCAGCGGAGGGTTATAGGTTCGCCCAAATCTCACATTATGTACAAACCCTGGCTCGCAAGAGCAACCTAGCAACCCAAACTCCCATGGAACATCTATGCAAAAATTATGATAAAATTAAAGGACATTTATCTGCTATATATTCGATATTGCTGAGTGTATCGACAAAGCTGACTTATATGGTCCAATGGGAGACCGACTTGCAGGAAACCCTGGATCTGGACGAATGGCATAGGATAGCCGAGACAGCATCTCGTTCGCTCGTCAATACTTCAATAATTGAGGCCAATTATAAGGTTCTACTGAGGTGGTATATGGTGCCGGTCAGACTGGCAACTTTTGTCTCAGGAGCTACTCCGTTGTGCTTTAGAGGATGTGGCCAGATGGGCACCACCTATCATATTTGGTGGACATGCCCAAAGGTCCGGAGGTTTTGGATCAGGGTGTATAATTTAGTTTACTCCCTTACCCAACTAAACCTAACTAAATCAGCTAAGCAAGCACTACTGGGGGGAGGAGATGTGGAAGCCTCCAAGTCCTGCAAGAGGCTCTTGACATTTATTTTTATTTCAGCCAAAATCACTATTGCTAGGAACTGGAAATCGGCAGCTCTACCATTCGATCAGCTTAAAGGCAAATTGTCTTGGTTGATGCTAAACGAACGCTTGACCGCTCTGGCCCAAGATAAAATGAAACTGTTTCATGGAGTTTGGGACCCATGGCTTCGTTACCTAACTAATGACCCGGGGATGTTTACAGCATAGCCTAGGGGATTAGGTTGAGATGTCTGGATGCTGAATCGGGGCTCCTCCCCCCCCTCCCTCCCTCCCCCCATTCCCCCCTCCTCAACTGTCCTTTCCTTACTCTGTCTCCTTCCTTCTATTCTTTGTCACTGTCCTCTTTCCTCTCTTTTGAAATTTGTTTATTGTTTATTTTTGGAGTCAGATCCAGACCTTAGAGGTTTGTGCTGCTCCCTGTTTTCTCAGCTCCTACGGGACCATTGTCAGTCTGATCAGACCTCTGGGCTGCCCACACGGCCGGCTGAGTTGCGCCCCCCCCGATAGATGGATGGGGGGGCGGCTCATCTGGGTGGACGGTTCAGATATGATCTGCGATGCTAATAGGGGTTAACGGCTCTACGGAGCTTCGGACTACTCCAAGGACCCCTACACTTGGTGATCTTCATTGTGTTACCCCAAATGTTGATTGTGACTGTACAATGTTATGTGGCGACTTTTATACATTTTGTATGACAAAACTTGAATAAAAAGATTGAAACACAAGAGGCATACACCCAACTGGAAGAATGTGTCCAGGCTCTTTCCTCGCCTGATACGGCCCCGCAAAGAGCTACCTCAGCAATAACAATGTTACCTCCAGAACCCAGGGTTCCTGCGCCTGAAAGATTCACTGGTGACCGTAGTAAATTTCGGACATTTCGCAATGCCTGAGAACTCTATTTTATCCTGCAGCCACGCACCTTCTCCCTGGAAGTCACTAACGTTGGGTTCGTCATCTCCCTACTACAGGGCGAACCCCAGTCATGGGCTCACCGCCTGCTGGAACAAGAAGCTGATTCTCCAACCTGCCTAAATGACTTTTTTGACTCCATGGCCCAACTCTATGAGGATCCTCAGCTGGCTGAAACTGCAGAAGCAGCATTACACACCCTCCAGCAAGGTCACAGAGCAGCCGAGGACTATGCTTCTGATTTCAGGGGCTGGAGTTCCGATACCAGCTGGAACGATGCTGCTCTCCGCCATCAATTCCGCATTGGTCTTTCTGAGCCTTTGAAAGACAAACTGGCCCGAGTTGGCGTTCCCCATTCTCTGAACACTTTAATTAATCTGGCAATCCAAATTGAATACCAATTACGAGAATGGAGATCAGAGAGAGAGAGATGAAGCCATTCTGTCCAGCCTGGAAATTGCCCCGAGCTTCCATCTCCAACAGCCTGACGTCTTCTACCCCTGCTGCACCCACATCTGATAGCCCTGAACCTAAGCAGCTCAGCATGCTCCGTCCCTCACTTTCCACTGAGGAACGTCAACACCGACAACACGAAAATCTCTGCCTGTATTGTGGGAAACCAGAACATTATGTGAGATCATGTCCAGCCAAGATCCGCAAGGGCCAAACTATCTTCTCTGCCAGCACGCCCATCCTGCCAACTCACCTGGCTCTTCCCATTGTATTACAGCTTCCGGGAAGATGTATTCCTGTCTCCGCTATAATCCGGTGCCTGTAGCTGCTTTATGGACTTACCTTTCATTACAAAACATCAAATTCCTTTGCAACCCAGGGACTCTCAGTAAATCTGACTGATGGGTCTGCCATTAAATCCGGACTAGTGAATCAAGAGACTATATACCCTTGCCTGTTGTTATAGCCAGTAATCACAAGGAACTGCTACGCCTGGATGCCATTGCCTCCCCCCTGTTCCCCGTAATCCTTGGCATGCCGTGTCTCCAGGCACATAACCCTCTTATCAGCTGGGTAGAAGGGGAAGTCAAGTTTCATTCTTCTTACTGCCTCCAACACTGCTTGCCGGAATTCTCTCCTTATCTGTCATCCTTGTTATGCTTGGACTCTGATTCTGAAACCCGCCTATCTGTACCAGTTGCTTACTGTAACAGCACCCCAAGTATGAAAGGGGTTAACGCCGTTAAAGATATTCCCTCTCCGAACACACATCCACTGGCGACACTCCACATTCAGGCGACCCAGAATCATAGAAATAATTCTCCCCCAGATACAAGACAAACACTCTGTTGAAGTTCCAAAACAGGGAATGACTTTATTACAAGCACATGGTAACACATTTCTCTTCAAAACCCTTCCCTCCCATCCTTGGGGAACAGGGCGGTTTAAACTGTCCAATGACAATGGTCATACAGGACAGGTGTGATCAAACTTCTCTTTCAGTAAACAGTCTTAGCAGGAGGGGTGATCCCCCCCTCCTCACAGAAAGACACTTAAACATCCCATACTAGGCAGCCAGACAGTCTACCAAGCTCCAATCCACATCACCAAAGTAGCAGACTTAATTACCACAAGCCACAATAGACAATAGAATGCAATCACACCCCATCACAGCAAATATTACACAACAGCCAACACCCAATATACACACAGTATATACAGCTTTGACTCTGATTAGCACAGATCATAGTGGGGTTCTCCTTCACCCTGTGCCCAAAGTGACCCCTGTCACACTTACCATGACTTTTTAGATGTATTTAGCAAAAAGGGAGCTGAAACTCTCCCTCCACATCAGCCATACGATTGCCCGATCGATCTCATCCCGGGGGTTGAGGTCCCTTTTGCAAGGATTTTTCCTCTGTCAGAATTGGAGCTTGTCACTCTAAAGGACTATATAGACGATAATCTAAAGAAAGGCTTAATTCGCCCCTCCACTTCTCCGGCAGGAGCGGGTATCTTTTTTTTGGAGAAGAAAGACCATTCCCTTCGTCCATGTATAGACTATCGTGAACTCAATAAAGTTACAGTCAAAAACCGCTATCCCGTGCCCTTGGTGCCCGAATTGTTCCAGAGGTTGGGAGCAGCAACCATATTTACAAAACTGGATCTCTGAGGAGCTTACAATTTGGTGCGGATCCGGGAGGGAGACGAGTGGAAGACGGCTTTTCGCTCCCAATTCGGGCATTTTGAGTGTCTGGTGATGCCGTTCGGCCTATGCAATGCCCCAGCCACATTCCAGCACTTCATTAATGATATTTTTTGTGATTACCTAGACTTGTTCATTGTAGTGTAACTGGATGACATCTTAATTTTCTCTTCTTCCCTTGATGACCACCGCAGGCATGTTAAGAGTGTATTGAGCAGATTACGACTAGAGTTGAGCGGACACCTGGATGTTCGGGTTTGACGGGTTTGGCCGAACTTCGCAAAAAAGTTAGAGTTCGGGACCCGAACTTGACCCCGAACCCGAACCCCATTGAAGTCAATGGGGACCCGAACTTTTGAGGACTAAAATGGCTCTAAAAAAGTAATGGAAAGGGCAAGAGGGCTGAAAATGACAGCAAAATGTTGTCAAGAGCATGGCAAGTGCTCTGCAAACAAATGTGGATAGGGAAATAACTTAAAATAACATAAAATACATCAAAATAAAAAAATAATAATCTTGACCTAGGAGGACGAGGTCCATATGGAGTAGGAGGTTGAGGTGGCGGTGGATGTGGCGGTGTAGGTGGAAGCGGCGGTGGAGGAGGACGAAGTAGCCAACACTGGTTTTTGTTTTTCATTTTTTTTTTTTTTAATTAGGGTACACCCCAAAAGAGTGAGAAAGATCAAAAATACAACAATGGCTGGGTAAGGCCGGTATACATGTCTATTCTGCACAAGGTACAGACAAGTCCTGTGGGATCCATGCCTGGTTAATTTTAAAGAAACGTGAGCTTGTCCACATTGGCTCTGGACAGGCGACTGCGCTTGTCTGTGATAACGCCCCCTGCCGTGCTAAATACACGTTCAGAGAATACACTGGCTGCAGGGCAGGCCAGCACCTCCAAGGCGTAAAGGGTAAGCTCAGGCCATGTGCCCAATTTGGAGACCCAGAAGTTGAAGGGGACAGACACGTCATTCAGTACGTGTAGGCGTGTGCACACATACTGCTCCACCATGTTGGTGAAATGCTGCCTCCTGCTAAGACGTTCCATATCAGCTGGTGGTGCTGGTTGTTGTGGCGTGCTGACAAAGCTTTTCCACATTTCGGCCATGCTAACCCTAAGATTAGAACAACAGTATCTAAAGGGTGTATCTCACATGTACAGATATGCAGCAAACGCTGCAAATTTTTTTTTCTTCCCCATAATGGGTGTTTTTAGAATAGCAAAATAGAACAACAGTATCTAAAGGGTGTATCTCACACGTACAGGTACAGACTAGGCCGCAATTTAAGATTTTTCACCTAAATGTTTTTTTTTTAATAGCAGAATAGAGCAACAGTATCTAAAGGGTGTATCTCACAGGTACAGATATGCAGAAAACGCACCAAAACATTTTTTTGGACCTAAATTATTATTTTTTTGAATAGCAGAATAGAAGAACAGTATCTAAAGTGTGTGTGTGTGTGTGTGTGTGTGTGTGTGTGTGTGTGTGTGTGTGTGTGTGTGTGTGTGTGTGTGTGTATCTCACACGTACAGATATACAGAAAATGTAAAAAAAATTTTTTTTGCCCTACATTTTTTATTTTTTTTGAATAGCAGAATACAACAACAGTATCTAAAGTGTGCATCTCACAAGTACAGATATGCAGGAAACACTGCAAAATATATATTTTTTTGCCCTAAATGGGTGTTTTTAGAATAGCAGAATAGAGCAACAGTATCTAAAGGGTCTATCTCATGGAGACCGGAAACTTCCCGATCCAGGAGAAGATACAAGGCCAGTAATATGTCCTTTGCAGAAATGGCAGAGATGGTGGAGATTTTGCGGAGTAGAGATTATGATGGGAAACATGGTCCGTACAAGAACCCTAATCTCAGAAAGGCCAAAATAATGAGCAAAGTGGTAAGGAGTCTGTACCAGAAATTTGGGGTCCGGAGATCCAAAGAGCAGCTGAGAAAAAGGTGGTCTGACCTGAAGCTGAGGGAGCCGGAGCAATACAGGAAGATAAAAAAAAAAAATGCTTGCAAAAAGTAAGTATTTCTCCTGTGTTATTACCAATTTGATTATTATACTTGCATGTTGCTCCATGTGCTTATATTGACTGGCTGGACATTTGAAAATGGCAACTTTCAGGTTAGTGGCCAATGTATAATCGTTCATAGTAAACATCCTTCGTCAACAAAATACAATGTTTTGCGCAGATACAGGTAAACCACATTTGGACATGCCTATTTGTATTAAAACAACGTTTAGAAACATTGTTGTCTAGATGATGTGTTTGTAAATAGAATGTGAAATGCAAACTTAATTCAGTGTAAAGGAGAGGACACTCAGCAGCCGTTTACACATCTGGACTCTGGAGCACTAGTGATAGATGCCAGAACAACCTTTTTAAGGTGTCCCACGCAGGTGCGCAAGTGGATACTTGGGCGGTCTCCATGTGTGAAACTTGGCCAAAAAAGGTAAATATTCCAGCTTTGGAAAAAAAAAAATCATGTCTTCATCTTGGAACTCTGCCAAAACAGACAATTGTACCCCACTTCCAAGCAATGTTTCATATTCCTATTTCTGGCCTCAATTATCTGTGTGCTGAGTATACAGTACCTTTTGTTTCATTCTCATAGGGGAGCGAAGACTCGGAGGACACCACTCTGAGGAACCCAGGAACCCCACACCTCAGAGAGAACCCCAAGCTCAGAAAGAAGGGAACCAGAGAGAACCCCAGGAGGTGGAGGAAGGAGAGGTGGAGGAAGTGTGCGAAATTGTCATCACAACAGGTCAGTGTCATACACCCCAGATTCAGGGAATAGATGCATGCATATTTATAGGACATGTTTTTTTACTTTTTGTTTTTAGGTGATGTGCTGCTTGTTGAACAATCTCCTCCTTTCTCAAGTGGTATCATAAATCATAATCCAGGACCTCATGGTTATGAGTCGCGAAATCGACATTATAAAGGCACAAACTCAATTGTTTTGACCAACAAATTAAGAACATGATTAATGTGTTGGCGAGAGTCTAAAAATCTTCGTAATGCCACTATTTAACGTTTTTGTGGACTACTTTCCAAAATTTTTGTGTAATTTAACAAGCCAAATTTTGAAGATGCACACAGTGTGTCAACGTGCTATCTGCCATCAGGGGAAATCAATGTACGTATTTTGAGGGTGCAACCCCTTCCTCGCAACTCAAGTAGGTGAGAGGAAGGGTTGCACCCCCAAAACACGTCCATTGATCCCCCATGATGGCAGATAGCACTTGTTGACATGGGATCAGGAGGAAAATACCCATTTTGCCGCAGAATGTGTGTACATCTTCAAAATTTGGCTTGTTCGGTGGTGAAAATCACCCCATCTCATGAAGGCAACAGCAACACATTTTTTAAACACTATATAATGTCTGATATTGCCTTCAATTTTTCAAAGGTTGAAAATTGTAAGTTCCATAGTTTTATATGTTTTATTGTTTGAAACATGCCTGTTTATGCAAAACCCAAATTTTTTTTTGAATTTTCACTGAAATTTTATAACGCACATGTGAATGTGCACAGAGTAAAAATAGTTTTCTAATCAACAATGTGTGGCTTCTTCTTTCTATGCTCAATACCAGTTTTTTAATTAAGTTCTTGTTTACAGTGATAATGGTGGTTATTTACTAAAGACAAATCCACTTGGCAGTAAAAGTGCACTAGGAGAACCTAGGAGACAGATAAAAGAAACACAAGCAATATTAAAAAAAATCAAGCTTTTCACCAAAATTTCTATTTTAATTTTTTTTTTAAAAATCTGAGATTGTCTGGCATAGCAATGGCCCCCCTACCCGTAAAATACTGTACATATTTCTCCCACAATTCACGGGCTCTTTGGGGGGCCAAGCAAGTACGGCCAGTATCCAGGCCCATCAGGGGATTGTCTGAAAGTCCGGCCTCAGGCCCAACTGTGGTCAGATAATTAGGTGCATTTCTCCTCAAATAGTTGTGCAGGATGCAGCAGCTGAAAATAATATATGATTGAATTTGTAGTCCGCCATGTGTATAGAGGTAAGGAACAGGCGAAACGGGCTGGCCATTATCCCAAAGGCATTCTCAAAATCCTTCAGGCTCTGGCCAGCCGGTAATCAAAAACCCTCCTCTCCGGGGTGAGGGTCCTCAGGGGGAATGGCCTCATCAGGTGTGGTCCCAGCCCGAAAGCCTCATCAGCAATAAAAACAAAAAACGGAAGGCCCTCAATGTTGTCTTCATCAAGTGGCAGTGCCAGGCCACCACTCTGGGGACGTAGGGCAAATTCCGTCTGTGCGAACACACCACCATGCGACATTCGGCCATTCTTCCCGACGTCCACATTCATAAATTCATACTGTGCTGACACCACCGCCATTAACACAATACTATTAAAACCTTTATAGTTATAACAATACGTCCCGAATGGGGTGGTGGCATCTATTGCCCCTCCGCAGTTAGGAAAGTCCCACAAACTGGGCAAACTGGGATGCCACATTCTGCCATTCCTGTGGCATTGAAGGAAACTGGAGTCAAACCAGAAAAATAAATTAGTACTTTTGCACATAACATTGCAAGCAGATTGCACAAAAACATTATTGGCCAACATCAGTATAACATTTATTTAAAGAAGTATTTTTTATTTATTTTTTTATTCTCTTTATTGAAGTTTTTGAGATACAAAACAGGGCCTTTGGGGCATACCCCGGCCAATCCTTGCACATAACCACGTGAACATAAAAGAAAAAAAAAAAAAAAAAAAAAACAGAGGACAACTTATCATCACATCTTAGCATTAAATATATCTAGCTAACTTAACAGGGACACCTCTCGGGGTACACATGGTAGGATTACAACAGGAGTTATTATTCCTTGCGGGACCTCTACTTGTTCCTAGATGTCTGGGTTGGGCTTATCAGGAGCATGCAGGGGTAGGTGCTATTAATTTGAGCGATGCTTGCACCTCCATTTATTTATTCAGAGTACGGACCTTAGCTCCTATCAGGACTGATGAGTACAGAGGAGATCTTACGAGTTACTCCTCTTGAGGTCGGTCATCTGTTGTGGACTCTGAATCAGTCCACAGATGCCAGACTTTTTCATATTTTTTGGGGCATCCACGAGACAGAGACGTCGCTTTATAGAGGGGCACCACTGTGTTGACTAGATGTTTCCATGAGGTCAGGGTGGGGGGGGGGTGGTTGACTTCCACTTCAGTACTATGGCTTTCCTTGCATAAAACAGGAGGATACCTATTAGGGTATGTGGGGCTTTGGCAAGTGCCAGTTGCCCCACCAGGCCAAGGAGGCATACACTAATTGTCAGGGGAATAGAAATGGTAGTTAGGCTGTGGATAAATTGCGTTACCTCCCGCCAATAGTCCCGAATCTGTAGGCAGTCCCAGAATATGTGTGTGAAATCTGCAGGAGTATCAGAGCATCTCCAGCAGTTAGCTGGCAGGGCCGGGTATATGCGGTGGAGGCGTTGGGGTGTGTAATAGATCCTGTGGAGGATTTTGAATTGGATCAGTTTGTCCCTGGTAGCCACCAGCGGCTGAAATGGGTAGTCCCACATATCTTCCCAGTCTTCGCTGTCCAGCTCCTGCACTTCCGCCCGCCACAAACCACGCAGATCATCCAGACCCTCCTGAATGGACGGCAGGAGTGCTCGATAGATCCGGGATAGGGGTTTTGAGAGCTCGGCATCATCCAGGAGAATCTCCAGGGTGTCAAGCTCCAGCCGAAGCTGAACCGACTTGAATTGCGAATTGAAGGCGTGGCGGAGCTGCAGGAACCTGAAAAAGAAAGAGTTCGGAAGCTGGAATTTATTCTTCAACCTATCGAATGTAAATAGCCCCAGCTCATCGCAGATATCCCTCAAATACTTGATGCCATTGCCGGCCCACAGACCCGGATCCTGCAAAGAGTGGAACTCCCTGAGCCTCGGATTGCACCAAAGTGGTGTGTTGGGGGACCATCTGGCCTTTGCCAAGTTAGGTTTAATCACTACCGTGTGCCATGCCTTAATGATCGCTTTCATAGCTAGGGTCGAGGGTACCGCAGAGCCCTCCGACCCCCTATAGAGTGCGTTGCGGAGGGCCTCAAAAGATCCTAGGTGTGCCGCCTCCAGGACAACTGACGCATTGGTGTCATCCGAAACCAGCCAGTTATGTGCATGGGTGAGCATTGCTGCTAGATAGTAGGTGTGAAAGTCTGGGCAGGCAAGTCCCCCCTGTGTCCATGGTCTACACAAAATCTTTTTACTAAATCTGGCCGGGTGTGATTGCCACAAGAAGGAAGCTACTGAGGAGTCTAGTTGCTGGAGAAGAGACTTGGGGATCCATACCGGAGAGTGCCGTAAGATGTACAGCAAGACCGGGAGTAGTTTCATTTTTATTAAATTAATTCTCCCTATCAGAGATAGTGGGAGGTTTGACCAAGCCTTCAGTTTTAGTTTACACCACTGCAGCACCGGGGACAAGTTAAGTTTGAAAAAATCTTTAGTGTTGGACGAGATATTTATCCCTATGTATCTGATGGTATCCGCCCATTGTAGAGGCGAAGTAGGATCACTCAGCCTCCTTGCCCCGGGGTCTATGGGTAGAATTAGTGATTTGCTCCAGTTGGTTCTGAGGCCAGAGAGAGTCGCGAAACGGTCCAGAAGCCGAAGCGCCCCGGCGAGCGAGGGACCGGGGTCCCTGAGGAAGAGAATCAAATCATCAGCATACAATGCCAGCTTCTCGGTCACCGAGCCGACCCGTATTCCAGACACCTCCCCCGACCTCCGCAGGGCCTCAGCCAGAGGCTCCATTACCAGGGCGAACAATGCAGGTGATAGAGGACACCCCTGTCTTGTTCCCCTCCTAATCGGGAAAGAGGGCGAGAGGCCACCATTCAGTTTGATACGGGCGGTGGGTGCCCTATATAGTAGGCCGATCCATTTCCGGAAAGTTGGGCCGAAGCCAAAACCCTCCAGAACCTGCATCATATAGGACCATCTGACTGTATCGAAAGCCTTTTCGATGTCGAGGGATACCAGTACCCGGGAGGCATTCTCTTCGGGTGGGAGCTGGAGATGGGTAAAGACTCGTCTAAGGTTAATGTCCGTGGACTTGCCCGGCATAAAGCCTGTCTGATCTATGTTGACTAGGGATGGTAAAACCTTCATGAGTCTATTGGCTAGCACTTTTGTGAGTATCTTAAGATCATAGTTCAGCAACGAGATGGGTCTATAGGATGAGCAACAGGTGGGGTCCTTCCCTGGCTTGGGCAGCAGCACTATATGCACCTGGTGCATGCTGTCTGGTAGCCTATCGGATTCCAGGCAGTCTGTGTATAGCTGATTTAATTTAGGGACCAGTAAAGTAGCGTTAGTTTTGTACCAGTCCCCAGGTAGACCATCCGGGCCCGGGGATTTATTGTTGGGCAAGGAGTATATTGCTGCCTCTATTTCCAGACGTGTTAACGGCTTGTCTAATGCTATCCTGTCCTCCTCGGAGAGGAGAGGCAAAGTATTTCCCCCCAGTTCCTCTAGCCCAGCAGCAGCTGAGCCAGAGAATGGGTCGTCATACAGGTTGCTATAGAAACGATGGAATTCCCGCAGTATACCTTCGGGGTCCGTAACCTGGCAACCAGTGGAAGTCTGAAGTCTAGGGATTACTGTTTGGAGGGCAGGTTCTGCTACAAGGTTGGCCAGTAGTTTCCCGTTCTTGTCCCCTGACTCGAAAAGCTTGGCTACAAGCTTTCACGCATCTGAGTGTACCAGCGAGGTGTAGTGGAGCTTCAGATCTCTTCTCGTTTGTGCTAGGGTAGAATAATTTTCAGGCGTTGGATGCTTCGTGAAAAGATCCAGTGCCGCCCCTTCGCTCTGTTCCAGTTGAGTGGTCTGTAACGCAAAGCCGGATCTCACTGCCTTGATGGAAGAGATGTATTCTCCTCTGGCATGAGCCTTGCCCACCTCCCAGACCACGTCAAGGGAAGCCGATCCCTCATTTGTCTGCCAGTATTCCCTGAGTCTGGGCTCCACCAGCTCCTGGACTTGTGGGTTGGCTATCCAATGGGACGCCAGTTTCCAGCATCCCGGCTCGCGGGGGGTGCCCAGACTCAAGCCAAGCTCTAGCGGTGAGTGATCTGAAAGACCTGCCGGGAGATAGGAGACTGTTCTGACTTGGGACAGTGCAGAAGCCGACCCGAACATGAAGTCTATGCGGGATCCCGACCTATGTGATGCTGAGATTTATGAATATGTCCTCTCCTCCGGATGCTTCCACCGCCAGAGCTCTTGGAGACCAAAAAGGTGTCTGCCCAGAGCTCCAAATCGGGGGGGGGGGGGGCAGTTCTAAGGGGGTTAGTAGTATCTTTGTTGTGGTCAAGGATGGCGTTGAAATCCCCTCTGACTAGAATATTATGGACCCGTAGGGGGGCTATTTTTGTAAGGACCGTGTACAGGATGGAGGAATTAAATGGAGGGGGGACATATACATTAATTATTGCCCAGCGTTGGGCATACATTTCGAGGATAAGGATGATGTATCTTCCCCCAGGGTCCGTGAAGACCTGTTCCACTGTGCAGGGGAGTGACTTGTTCAACAGGACAGTCACGCCCCTCGCGTAGGAGGAATATGTGGCATGAAACCCTTGTTTGACCCATGCCCGCCTGAGTGCTAGGATTTTGTTGCCCGTCAGGTGGGTTTCCTGGAGAAACAAAATGTGAGGTTTGTGGGATTTCAGAAATTTAAATACTAATGATCTTTTTATCTTGTCATTCAAGCCCCTAACATTCCAAGATATCAGCCTTAAATCTATACCCATTTGAAGTAGAGAATTTTGATGACATTAGGATCATAAAAGACCCATACCCAGTAATATCCTGGCCATAGGCCCGCTGCAGAGGTAGTCCACAGGGTGTAGCAATCTAGTGGAACTGGAGAGAACATAAAGTGAAAAAATAGAAAATAGTATGTGACCCAGAGAAGTATCAAAATGATGACAGCATAGTCCAGCAAGGAAAATAGTGTAGAACCCGAGCAGGTGTGGAAACTTACAAACAGTACAAATAACGCCCTACCGCCTGGCATATCCCCAACTTTCGCCGAGGCAGTTTCTTACCCTAAACTTGAGTGTAGATGTCGCCTTCTGGAGGCTCAAAGTCTCTGAGATAACCTCAGTGTGAGTTCAACCTAGAACATTAGGCGAGAGTGAGGGAACTTGCATCCCATTACAGTGGGAGGAGACCGGCCCTCTGGAACAGCGGAGCAGTCCCCTCAAGAAGCGAGCTGCCCCAGGTAGAGGTAGGTCTCCTGGTCCTTCACTTGGAAGCAAACAACAAAACCAAACAAAACTGGGGGGGGTCGGCTGTGTTTCACTTGTAGAGGTACTTTGGGGTAACTCCGGGGCTTGCAGGAAGTTGAGTAGGATAGAGCAAACCAGGATGTGAAAGAATCAGGCATCTAATAGATCGGTGGGAGGAATCTTTCATTGCAGGGTGGTCAACCAGCTATC
Source organism: Rana muscosa (assembly GCA_029206835.1). NCBI lineage: Eukaryota > Metazoa > Chordata > Amphibia > Anura > Ranidae > Rana > Rana muscosa. The sequence continues at coordinate 84,804,431 of CM055122.1, read as the reverse complement.
AGCATCCGCAGGGTTGTCGAAGAAGCGGACCTCTCCACCATGTTGGACACGCAGGCGGCTTGGGTATAGCATTCCATATTTAATGTTCTTGTCTCTGAGCCGTCTGCGGACGTCATTGAAGGTCTTTCTCCTCCTCTGCAACTCTGCTGAGAAGTCGGGGAAAAGGAGAACTGAGGCGTTGCCGTATTTGAGTGCGGCGTGTCTGCGGGCCTCAGAGAGGATCCTGTCCCTGTCCCGGTAATTGAGGAAGCGGACCAGGAAAGGTCTGGGGATATTCCCCGGAATGGCTCTGTCCGTAGGCACTCGGTGGGCCCTTTCAACAACATAGGTAGGGGGAACATCCATCAGGTCGAGTAAATTTTTGAAAAACTCCTCCGCAAATACAGCAGGGTGGTCCCCCTCTTCTCCCTCAGGCAGACCGAGGACTCTGACATTGTTGCGTCGCAGCCTATTTTCTGCGTCATCCGACTTTGCGACAAGGGACTGTACTGTGCGTTGTAGCTCAGCAATGGAGGTGGAGTGATTGGCCGTTAGATCCTCCGTGGCCGACACTCTTGATTCTGTCTCAGACATCCTCCCCCTTATCTTGTCTAGATCATTCCGTATGAAATTGCACTCCTCAGCAAGGTGGTCGATGCGTACCAGTAGCGAAGTCCTACTCTGCTCGATCGCAGCAAGGATTATGGCCGTGTTGTCATGAGATGACGGGGCCACCCCCTCCACCTCCTGGGCCTCGCTGGGATCCATGTCTAGTTCGGCTAGCAAGGCCCGGATTCGCCCGACCAGAACGGGATCCGTGTGCGGGGAAGATGGCGGTGGTACCCGGAGGGGTGTGTGGGCCCTTGTGGCTTTAGAGCTCCCCTTGCCTTTCTTAGAGGAGGAGGGCATCTGGCAGGTCACACAGGGGTAGGATTTGCAGCCGTGCTCAGAGGAGGCTTTAGGAAGCAATGAGAGCCCAGCCAGACTGGCCGCAGTGATCAGAACACAGGGGGTCTCCAGGCACCCGTCACTCAGCAGCCAACACCCGGCTGACAGGGAGGATGTGAGGCTGGAGGTGCAGGGGTGAGGGTGGCTCAGAGCAGTGTAGTATAGGCAGGCAGGCAGCAGAGGACTCCAGGATCTATCATCCAGGCCACCTCAGCAGCAGTCACAGTTCTTGCAGGGCAGCACTCTAGGCCAAGGCAGCGGTGGGCAGAGAGGACAGGGCGGAGGGGTGGGAGCCAAGGATCCGAGCTCCGGAAGCACTCGCGGGGCCGCGGCTCAGGAAACAGCGGTGCTTTGCAGGCCACACTAGGCCGCATTTAAAGGAGTATTTAAAGACAAAACTAGAAGGCCCAATTATCAGATTCCTCACCCCCTCTTATGGCCCATTGTAAAAATTTGAGGGGGGTTCTAGATGAGTTTGGGCCCTCCAAAAAAAGCCTCTACCACTCTGCCTGAATTTTAGGAGAACAAAAACATTTGTACACATTTTAGGGGGTGTTTAGGGTAAAGCACTACAATGGAGCTGACAAAATACATTGGGAAGTGACTAGGCTAGGTGTGTATGGGCTCAGGATAGCATGCTGGAGAGGTTAGTGAAGGGAAATATGCATGTAGGCCAAAAAAAGGAGCATTAAAAGCTTACAGCATGCATGAGGACAAAGGGGACATTCACAGCATATTACAATTATGGTAAATAGGGAATGAAGAAAGAAATACTATACATTAGCATACATGATTTACATAGAATGTGATGTTAAAGGAGTAAACTTACCTTAATATAGTCCTTCTGCAGAACTTGAATTATGGCAGAACAGGTTTCTGGGATAATGATCCCCAGAGCCTGGGGTGAGATGCCTGTCGTGAACTTGAGGTCCTGCAAGCTTCTCCCAGTCGCCAGGTATCGCAACGTGGCAACTAGCCTCTGCTCGGCAGTAATGGCTTGGCGCATCACAGTGTCCTGCCTCATAAAATAGGGGGACAGCAAATCCAACAGACGGTGAAAAACAGGGTCCGTCATCCGGAGATAATTCCTGAAGTCATCAGGATTATTCTCCTGGATTTCCTGCAGAGGAGGCATATGAGAGAATTGGTCCCGCTGGAGCAACCAATTCTTGGTCCATGAACTCCTCCTCACCCTGTTCATGGACTGAGCTCGGGTTAAAGTATTAACCCCAACACCAAGCCCATACGCAGCACGAGCTCTACAATGAGAACGTACTTCAAAAATGGCTAGAAACCGGTCGGCTGGTCAGAACGAACTAAACAGAACGCACTGAGGAACAGAAAGTCCTATGAAGAACAACCTGAAAACCAGAAACAAGCAGACAAGAATGTACTGAGAAACAGATACGACCTGACTACACGGGCTGAAAGACAGATATGAACCCACAAGCACCTACTGAACAGCAGAAAATGATCTGAAAAGCACAAAGACTGAAAAGCGCAAATCGGCTAACACCAAACTTTTACTAACACACGGTAACACAAAATCAGCACAAGCAGCCCAAAGGGTGGAGCCGTTGGATTTGAACTTCCCCTTTATAGTGCCGTCGTACGTGTTGTACGTCACCGCATTTTGGACGGTCGGAATTTGGTCTGACAGTGCAAGACAGCTTGAACAGAATTCCGACGAAAAATTCCATCGGATTTTAGACCATCGGAAATTCCGATCGTGTGTACAGGGCATAAGGGTTATTGTTCCAAATTGCACGTTGTTCCCAGAGGCCCATTGTCAGGTTGGCATAGCTGGGGGCAAAACTTGCCCCCATAGCTGTGCCCCAAGTCTGTAGATGGTTTTGGTTCTCGAAAAGGAAGTAATTATTAGTTAAGCAGAATTTTGTGGATTCTAGGATAAACTCTGCCTGTCTAGAATTGATTAGTGTCTTGGGAGAGGAACTGTTGTACTGCTTCTAATCCGATGGTGTGGGGGAATGATGTGTACAAGGAGGGAACATCAAGGGATAACCATAAGTAGGTGGATTCCCAGCGTTAGTTAGTTTTGAAGGGTGTTCAATAGATGGATATCGTCATGAATATATTCTGGTAGGTTCTAAACCAGCGGTTGCAAAAAAATTATCAATTTACATGGAAAAGGGATTGGTAACGCTGTCCACTATGGGGCATCCTGGGGGATCAGTCAAGATTTTATGAATTTTGGGAAGATGGTAAAAGTATGGTGTGTGGTAGTTTTCGCGTTTGAGGAATGCGGCCTCAGATTTTTCAATAATTCCGTCTTTGGTGGCTTTATTAACCAAGACGTGGGCTTCAGAAGTGAATTGGGACAATGGATCATGGGGGAGTCGGATATAGATGTTGCTGTCGAATAGAAGTCTATGGGCTTCTTTAACATATGCGACCCTATTTTGGATAATAATTCCCCCTCCCTTGTCGGCTGTTTTGATAATGATGTCAGTATTTTGGGTTAGGGCCTTAAGGCATGCCCTTTCTGGCGGTTAGAGGTTATGCTTATGTGAGGGGTCGGGGTCTGGTTACACATACATTTGATTTTGGAAAAGATGACTTGGTATAAGCTCTGTATCAGGGATGAGCTGAACACCCCCCTGTTCGGTTCGCACCAGAACCTGCGAACAGACAGAATGTTCGCATGAACTTTAGAACCCTATTAAATACAATGGACTCGAACGTTCGAAATCTAAAGTGCTAATTATAAAGGCTTATATGCAAGTTATTGTCCTAAAAAGTGTTTGGGGACCCGGGTTCTGCCCCAGGGGACATGTATCAATGCAAAAAAAAGTTTTAAAAATTGACGTTTTTACGGGAGCAGTGATTTTAACAATGCTTAAAATGAAAAAATAAGTGAAATTTTCCTTTAAATTTCGTATCTGGGGGGTGTGTATAATATGCATGTGAAGTGGCACATGTTTCACGTGCTTAGAACTGTCCCTGCACAAAATGTCATTTTTGAAGGAAAAAATGTCATTTAAAACTCACTCGCGGCTATTAATGAATTGTCGGCTCCCGGCAATAGAAAAGTCATTGATAAAAAAAAAAAAAAAAAAAGCGCGTGTGGGTCCCCCCAAATTCAAATACCAGGCCCTTCAGGTCTGGTATAGATATTAAGGGAAACCCCGCCGCAAATTAAAAAAAAAAAAAATGCGTGCGGTTCCCCCCAAATATCCATACCAGGCCCTTCAGATCTGGCATGGATGTTAAGGGGAACTCCACCCCAAATTTAAAAAAAAAAATGGCGTTGAGTCCCCCCAAAAATCCATACCAGACCCTTATCCGAGCCCGCAACCTGGCAGGCCGTAAGAAAAGAGTGGGGACGAGAGAGCGCCCCACCTCCTGAACCATACCAGGCCACATGCCTTCAATATGGGGAGGATGTCGCCATGTTGATGGGGACAAGGGCCTCATCCCCACAACCCTTGCCCGGTGGTTGTGGGGGTCTGCGGGCAGGGGGCTTGTCGGAATCTGAAAGACCCCTTTAACAAAGGGGACCCCAGATCCCGCCCCCCCCATGTGAATTGGTAATGGGGTACATTGTACAAGTGTAAAATAATAAAACAAACACCTTGGAAAAGTCCTTTATTAAAAAAATAAATAAAAAAAATAACCATTCCAGCGATGAAATCCAGTGTCCCGCGGCGATCCGATGTCCAGCGCTGTCCGTCATTGGCTGAGCCTGAGTGGACCTGATGGGAAACTTCCTCCGCAGTCTATTAAATGTATAGACCCGCCCCTTCTAAAGTTCCCCATCAGGTCTGCTCAGCCAATGAATAGGTGTAAGGCTAAGCGGACCAGATGCGGAACGTGAGAAGGGGCGGGTCTATTCATGAATTACACAGTGAAGGAAGTTCCCCATCAGGTCCGCCCCCTCGGTATGTCAGACCCCGCCCACATAATTTGCCTGAGCGGACCTGATGGGGAACTTCCTTCACTGTGTAATACATGAATAGACCCGCCCCTTCTCACGTTCCGCATCTGGTCCGCTTAGCCTTACACCTATTCATTGGCTGAGCGGACCTGATGGGGAACTTTAGAAGGGGCAGGTCTATTCATGTATTACACAGTGAAGGAAGTTCCCCATCAGGTCCGCTCAGGCTCAGCCAAAGACTGACAGCGCTGGACATCGGATCGCCGCGGGACACTGGATTTCATCGCTGGAATGTTTTTTTTTTTAATAAAAGGACTTTTCCAAAGGTGTGTGTGTGTTTTTTTCATACATTCTTTGTGAAATGGTAGGGGTACAATGTACCCCTTACCAATTCACATAGGGGGGCCGGGATCTGGGGGTCCCCTTTGTTAAAGGGGTCTTCCAGATTCCGATAAGCCCCCTGCCCGCAGACCCCCACAACCACCGGGTAAGGGTTGTGGGGATGAGGCCCTTGTCCCCATCAACATGGCGACATCCTCCCCATATTGAAGGCATGTGGCCTGGTATGGTTCAGGAGGGGGGGCGCTCTCTCTCCCTCTTTTCCTGCGGCCTGCCAGGTTGCATGCTCGGATAAGGGTCTGGTATGGATTTTGGGGGGACTCCACACCATTTTTTTTAAAATTTGGGGTGGAGTTCCCCTTAAAATCCATGCCAGATCTGAAGGGCCTGGTATGGATATTTGGGGGGAACCGCACGCATTTTTTTTTTAAATTTGCGGCGGGGTTCCCCTTAATATCTATACCAGACCTGAAGGGCCTGGTAATTGAATTTGGGGGGACCCCCACGCTTTTTTTTTCTATTTTATCAATGACTTTTCTATGTATTGCCGGGAGCCGACAATTCATTAATAGCCGCGAGTGAGTTTTAAATGACTTTTTTTCCCCCTTCAGAAATGACATTTTGTGCAGGGACAGTTCTAAGCACGGGAAACATGCGCGACTTTACATGCATTATATACACACCCCCCATGTACGAAATTTAAAGGAAAATTTCACTTTTATTGTTTCACTTTAAGCATTATTAAAATCACTGCACCCAAAAAAACTTCAGTTTTTAAAACTTTTTTTTGCATTGATACATGTCCCCTGGGGCAGGACCCAGGTCCCCAAACACTTTTTATGACAATAACTTGCATATAAGCCTTTATAATTAGCACTTTAGATTTCTCCCATAGACTTTTCGAATTTGCCGCCAACACCCCAATTTGTTCGCTGTTCGGCGAACGGGCGAACAGGCAATGTTCGAGTCGAACATGCGTTCGACTCGAACTCGAAGCTCATCCCTACTCTGTATATATGGGCCTTTAACATGGGTGGGGTTGAAGATGGATTTTGGTCAGAATGGAGTATGTTGAAAATGTGGAGAGGTGGGATGTTGTGTTAGATATGATGAGTAAACATCATCATCGCCCTCCCCAGTGTACAGGTCCTCAAGAAGAGCTAGTCAGGAAGCATCCAGCCCGGGGTCAGTGATGAGTTCCTCTAAGGGTGCATCTGGTTTAGGGTCCCTAGTGGAATTTTTTGCAGAGTTAATATTAAAAAATCTTTTTACTGTTGGGTTACAGACAAATTTATTGAGGTCTACGAATAAGGTGAAGGGATTTGGGTGGGCTGAGGGGACAAAACAGACCTTTGCTCAGTAGTGATGTATCCTCCGAGCTTAGTGATAGTGTGGATAAGTTAAATATTTTTATTGTTTGGGGAGTTTCCCCTTTCTCTTTTCGTCTTTTTCTCCCCCCTCATCTGCCTCTTCTAGCTTTCTTTTTTTGTGCAGGTTGGGGGGGGGGGGGTTACTAAAAAAGAAGGAACTGAAGTGGATATAGCATCTGACATGTCTATACTAGATGGGTTAGCCTGCGTTGTTGTGAGGGACTGTTCTGTAACACAGGATACCGGTCTAGAAATCTGGGTGTCTAATATTTCCGGGGAGAGTCGAGATTAATGTGGCATGAGGTAGTAGGGATGGCTGGGACATGGGCTTGGTTTTAGTGAGAGGTACTGCACTAATGGTAATGCTGGTACGTAGTGCTGTTACGTTTTCGAGTTCTGATTCTTCTCAGGATAGGGTTGGCAATCAGGGGATAATGCTCTACCTGTATGGCGGGTGGGGTGTTCCTCTGTGAAATGATATGATGCAACGGGATGGGATGTTGTTGGGATAGTCTGTTAAGTGAATAAGTCGGGCTGGGTCCACAATGGTTTTTGGGCCTTGGTGGTCGTGTATATGCAAGTGGAGCTTGCCGACCAGGGGGATATTTGGGAGGGAGTAAGGGCGGTATGCTGGATGAAATTTTTGGCTTCCAATTAAGTTCTTTAGATCAGTGGTCATCCACTCTGTCTTCAGGGCCCACTAACAGGCCAGTTTTTATGTATTACCTTGGGGAGATGCAGACTAGGGGTGCCGAAATGAATCGCTACAACGCAATTCGGGTGTTCCCGATGCGGCATCGATGCATGCGACCAGGAAAATCGTTGTCGGGTGACGTCATCCCGACTTGCCCCGCCCCTCCCGGGAGAGCGCGCCGAGCCATTAACCCCTATGCGGCCTCAGCTTTAGAGGGTTATACTAGGATGATGCCTGCAGCTACTGTTTTTAGAGCGGGCGGTCGGCTTTCCAGAGATAACAAACGATAACGCTTGGTTGTTATCCTGGAGGAGCGGGAGGGGACATTCCCCCCCTCCCGCCGCCTTCCGCCGCTCTTACCGAGACTCCCGTCCTACAGGGAGACCCGATCCGCCACTTCCGATGGCTAGAGACAGACTGGCACGAAGCGTCGGCTTCATTCCAGTCTGTATGTAAACACGGAAGCGACGTCACAGCGTCACTTCCGGTTTACTCGGCTGCCAACGGCGCCAGTTTTAAAAGAAAATACAGTATTACAGTATTCAGGATTGCCGTTTTTGGCGATCTGAAAACTTTTAGACCCCCGATCCCTCCATAAAGAGTACCTGTCACCACCTATTACTGTCACGAGGGATGTTTACATTCCTTGTGACAGCAATAAAAGTGATCAAACATTTTTTTTTAAAAACACAATGTAAAAAAAAAAAAAAAGTATAAATAAAATAAATGGCAAAAAAAAAAAAATTTTAAAGCACACCTGTCCGCGCAAGCTCGCGCAGCAAAGAAAAAACGCATACGCAAGTCGCGCCCGCAAATGTAAACGATGTTCAAATCACACATGTGAGGTATCGCTGTGATCGTCAGAGCAAGAGAAATAATTCTAGCACTAGACCTCTTCTGTAACTAACTTGGTAACCGTTAATTTTTTTTAAATCGTCGCCTATGGAGATTTTTAGGTACCGTAGTTTGTCGCCATTCCATGAGTGTGCACAAAAAGACACTCACCTGTCCCACAATCCAGCGACGTGGCCACCCGAACCCTACATTCTCTCCCCCACCTGTCCACGGCGCTGGCAATACTACTGTGGGCATCCGGCTATGACAGCTTGCAGCTTCACAGCAGGGTACGCATGTCTCACTGCGCTGTCCTGCATAGCTGAGCAATCTTCTGGGACCTGTGATGTGTCCCAGAAGATTGCAGGGAGGCAGCCCAAATGGAAGTGGGAGCTCATCAGTAATTGTGATACATTGCGGAATCGAATCGTTGACCAGATAATCGTAATCGAATTGTGAGACCAGTGAAGATGCGCACCCCTAATGCAGACTATAACACTGCAATCACCGAGCAGAAAATTATATCACCTGTGATGTATTTCAGTTATCTTGCAAACCTGGCCTGTTAGTAGGCCGTGAGGACAGGGTTGATGACGTGTAATCGTCAACATCATGCCTCATTTTGTTTAGTTTAACCTAGATTAAGAGATCCTCATCTTTTTTAGTTTCTCTTCAGAATGTGGAGCCAAGTGATAGGGAGATGGTCAATCTGGACTCCCAGTGTGTGGATGTACATTTTGAATTTCTACATCAATGTTTCTATTTTGTCCTCTCTTTGCAGTATAATAATGTCTATCCACTTTTGCGAGCAAAAATCAGACACATATTTCCATTCTTTTTGTCGCTCTGGTGTGAAAAATGAACATCTATGTTTGATTCTAAGGCCTCTTGGGGTAATTTTAGAGAGCCGATATCTAAGCAAAAATAAAAATAGCAAAAATAAAACTTATCCTACCATTGGTGGTTGAGGGATATAATGGTATACTCTATTTTCCTAAAAAAGGCACAGAATTTGCCATATGATGCTTGGTTAACAGTGGCATAGGTATTGAAAAAATCTGTTGGGAAGAAAGAGTACAGGTTTTCTAGATAATCATGTCTAACCTCCTCTAAGGACAGTATTAGTTCCATTAGGACAGCAGGGGTGGTTTATTAAGATAAAGAAAGGTGAAAATATATATATATATATTAAACATAAAAATAAATATAAAAATAAATAGAGAAAGATAGAAATAATAAATAAGATAAAGATAATTGTGTTGTAACAGGACAATTTTGGTCCATACAATTAAATGCTGCAGTGAAAATGGCAAGGGGAAAACAGGGAGAAGGTGGTTTACATTAAAGACAAAAAAACTGGATTGGTGTTAGTGAGGGAGTAGGGGTAATAAACTCCTGGTTTGGGGGAATAAAAGGTTCAGTATATTAAAAGTCTAAACTAATGATAAGAGTTTCTCACCCTGCTCCATTGCAGCAGCTCTAAATGAGCTTCAGAGAAATATGCAGTAAGGAGGGTAGGATGGAGCGCTGGCAGTGAGATATATAAAACAATAATGATAGAAGTCCAGTTAGTATTTGGAAGCTAAGTCCATTTAGACTGCTCTATGCGGAAAATTTCCCCCTTATGTTAATAATCTTTGGAAGTTCCCCCTTACATTGATAGTTATTGAAGACGTGCCCCATTGGTGGCCAGTAAAGAATTCCCCTTACTCCCCAATGTGGGTAGTCATTGAACAAGTGCGCCTTATATTAGTGGGGGCGTGGCCTGAGTCCAGGCTGAGGCTGCCATTTATCTCACTTAATGCACATGGGTCTGCTTCATGATGTGCGGGTTATGGACCTTTTCCTTTGACATTGCTGCAGCTTGGAGCTAGGACAAGCTCCCTGTCCCTGCCTGCACTCACAGCGGTCTAGTTGGACTTTACCTCTCTACCTGAGAGGCACCTAAATTTTGTCTTTTTAGGTCACACCCTTATATTAGTGGTTACTGGAGAATTGTTTCTTTAGTGGTCAGTCAGTGAAAACAGGTATAGATGCAGGCTGCAAGGCTTTTCTTGCAGAAAACTCAAGGGATCGCAGACGTCAGTCCAATTACAACCTGCAAACATGCATAAATAAAACCAAACAGAAAACACTTCACACTTAATTGGTTTGGATAAATATTTATTGGCCATGGCCTGGTTTACTGGTTTAACAAATTATAACATCATAAACTTTTAATATTCAAATCACTTTTTCCAAACAAATTCATCCGGAATTCACCAAACTCAACTCAGCCACTACGACTCGGGCTGACCATCATCTCTTTAAACATATCTTCACATATCCCAACTGACAGGAGGGCTGCTTTGAAAACCAGCCCTCCTATCACCTTTAGGGATGAGCTTCACGTTCGACTCGAACATCGGCGATTCAATGAAGAACGAACTTTACGGTCCGTTCGCGTTAAATTCGCGTTGTGCGACACGGCCCATAATTCACTGCGGCATCGCAGTGCATTGCTGGCTGATTGGCCAAGCATGCACTATGACCCGCATGCTTGGCCAATCACAGCGCGGAAAAAACGGAGAGCCGTAATTGGCCAAAGCCAGGGTGGCTTTGGCCAATTATGCCTCAGGGGGTTTAGTACACGCCCCACACTATATAAGGCTGCCTGGAAGTCGGCCTTGTGTAGTGTGTTGGAGTTTGTGAAAGAGGCAGTTTGAGAGAGCGAGAGCGAGAGCGAGAGCGCGAGAGCGAGAGCCATTTATATTGAGCTATATAGAGCAGGCAGGCCAGTCAGTTAGCTGCTGTTACAGTGTGTAGAGGATATATATGCATCCTAGGTGTTGTATATATATTTATACACTGTATTGAGTTTAGATAGATCCGTTCCTGTTAGTCTCTATACTGTGACAGGCAGGCAGGTGATTGTGCTAGCTGCAGACAGTCAGGTCCCTTTCACACTGGGGCGGTTTACAGGCGCTATTGTGCTAAAAATAGAGCCTGCAAACCGAGCCTAAACACAGTGTCTCTCCAATGTGAAAGCCAGAGGGCTTTCACACTGGAGCGGTGCGCTAACAGGACGTGAAAAAAGTCCTGCTAGCTGCATCTTTGGAGCGGTATGTTTACCGCTCCTACACCGCTCCTTCCCATTAAAAGCAAATGGGAAACCGCGGTAATACCGCCGGCAATGTGCCTCTACAGAGGCGCATTGCCTGCGGTATTAACCCTTTTTCGGCTCATCCCTAATCACCATCATCCCAAACCGCGGCCCTCTCAAAAGCATGTTTGCAGTTTATGATTAAAGATGTTCAAACCAACATCAGATAAGTGTATGCCATCAAAACGATACATACCTTGGATGCCACCCTCCAATTCCAAATGGCGAAATGAAGATCCTATATCTCAAAACTAGAAATTTTTCCATAGATCTGTTAATTCTTTTGTGAACTTTTTCTAATAGCTTAAATGTAGCTGATTCCATCCACCACAACCTGGGTATTATTTCTGAAAATACCAACACTGTAATTCCTGAAACAATCTTCAAAAACCTAAAACGTGTCCTTCATTTTTGACATTAGTTCAAACGTCTTCATTTTCTCTATGTCAACGGGCAAACGGGCGCTGAGAGATAGCATCACTTCCTTTTTATGGGCTGCTTTGGTTGAAAATTGTCCACAGCTGGAAGCAGGTGGGGCTAGTGAGTCCAAGGTAATGCTTAATACTGAGAGGACATTTCCAAAAGTCCAGATCTCCTCCGTAGCACAACAGGTAAGGCTGCAGCTGTGGGACCAGGAAGATCCTGGTTCAAATACACCCAGGTACATGACAGCCCCCCCCCAGTGGACCCCTCCGGGGGCCTAGCGGGAAAGGAGGCATGGAAGTCTCGAATAAGAGAAGGGGCATGCAGATCTTTGGCTGGAACCCAGGAATGGTCTGATGGGATATCCCTTCCAATGAACCAGATACTGAAGGCCATGACTGTCTTCTAGAATCTTGGAGACTTCAAACTAATTTTGTCCATCAACACGAACAGGAGGAGGTAGCTGTTGCGTTCTGGAGTAGTGGTGATTGAAAATTGCTTTTTTGGAGGAGGAAAACGTGGAACACAGGATGAATCCGGAGAGAGGAGGGTAATTTCAACCGATAGGAGACTGGCCCAACTCGAGCAATAATTCTGTAAGGACAAATGAAGCGAGGGCCCAATTTGGTAGAAGGCTGTTTCAGTCTCACATATTTGGTTGATAGACAAACTCTGTCCCCCACCACATATGGAGGTATATGGCGTCTTCGTTTGTTGGAAAAAAGTGCATACTTGCCTGTTGTCTTCCGTAGTAATAAGCAAATCTTTTTCCAATGTAGCAGAATATTTTTCACCCGCTGATCTGCTGCTGGTACACCAGAAGAGGGCTGAAGTAGGGGAAAAGTCTGAGGGTGATAGCCTAGGGCTGCGTAGAATGGTGTGGTATGAAGAGCACTGTGCCAACGGGAATTAATGGCAAACTCAGCTAAAGGCAAATACTCAGACCAGTTGGAGTGTAAGGCATTGACATAATGTCGAAGATAGGTTTCTAGGGTCTGGTTCATGTGTTCGGTTTGACCATCTGTTTGAGGGTGATGTGAGGTAGAGAGTGAAAGCGTTACTCCCAGTTTCTTGCAGAACGCTCTCCAGAATCGGGAAACAAACTGGTATCCGCGGTCTGAGACAACATTGGTAGGTATGTCATGATATCTCACAATATGGGAAAGGAAGAGAGTAGACAGTGCTTCCGCTGTAGGTAATCCCGGGAGCGGCACAAAATGAGACATTTTGGAAAAGCGATCCACTATGACCCATATAGCAGTCATGCCCTCGGACTTGGGTAAGTCTGTAATGAAGTCCATAGTCAAATGGGTCCAAGGCTGACGAGGTGCAGAAAGTGGTTGTAACAGTCCAGTAGGCAATATACGGGGTACTTTATTAGCAGCACAAGTTGGACAGGCAGCCACATAGTCCGTAACATCCCTTTTCATATGAGGCCACCAGACATGACGCTGCAAGGTCTTAAGAGTGATGGCGACACCAGGATGACCAGATAACACACCATCATGTGCCCAGAGGAGTACAGGTTTTCTGAGGCTAGGGGCTACGAACAGGCGTCCTGGTGGCATCTTCAAGCCTTGGGGAACACGATTCTGGGTTTCTTGTAACTGTTGGGAAAGAGCCGTAGAGATCTGTGCGACAATTTTGTGAGGTGGGATTATATACTGCTCGGTAGGTTGGTCTTCAGAGGTAGCGAACTCTGGAAAGAGCATTGGCTTTCTTGTTTTTATGCCCAGGAACATAAGAAAGAACAAATTTAAAAAACGGGAGAAAAACAGAGCCCATCGAGCCTGACGTGAGTTCAAAACGTCTTGCAGTCTGAAGATACAGTAGGTTTTTATGGTCAGTGAGGATAGAAAAAGGTTTGGGAGCCCCTTCCAGAAGATGTCGCCATTCAGACAATGCCAATTTGATGGCCAGTAGTTCGATTCCCAACATCGTAATTTATCTCCAAGGGAGAAAACTTTCTAGAAAAAAATGCTACTGGATGGATTCTACCGACTTAGGCCATCTCTGGGAGAGCACAGCACCTGCTTCTACCTCAGAGGCATCAACCTCAACTATCTACTGGAGATCGGGATTTGGATGCTGAAGAATTGGAGCTTTGTTGAACATGTCTTTTATTGCTGGAAAGCAGATTCTGCTTCTGAGGACCATACCTTGCAATTTGTACCTTTCCTAGTCATAGCAGTAAGGGGGGCCGCAATGGAGGCAAAACCTTTGATGAAGCGTCTGTAGTAATTTGCGAACCCTAGAAAGCTTTGGAGTCCTCTTAAAGTGGTCAGTTGGGGCCATTGCAAGACAGCGGAAAGTTTTTGAGGGTCCATTTGGAAACCGACAGCACTTATAATGTATCCAAGGAAAGGAATACGGCTTTGATGGAAACTGCATTTCTCAATCTTCGCGTAAAGATGGTTTTCTCTCAGTCATTGCAATACCTGCTTTACATGCGAGATGTGCTCTAGATGAGTCTTGGAAAAGATTAAAATGTCGTCCAAGTAGATGATCACAAAACTGTTGCTGAAATCATAAAAAATGTAATTCATGAAATGTTGGAAGACAGCAACCCAAATGGCATAACCAGATATTCAAAATGTGCATTATGAGTGTTGAATCCCGTCTTCCACTCGTCCCCGTCTTTAATTCAAATCAGATTATAAGGCCCTCGTAGGTCTAGCTTGGAGAAGATAACAGCCCCCTTAAGTACATCAAACAGTTCAAGAATGAGAGGCAAAGGGTAGGAGTCTTTTACAGTGATTTGATTTAACCCTCGATAGTCTATGCATGGTCGAAGACCCCCATCTTTTTTTTCCAACAAAGAAAAAACCTGCCCCTACTGGAGAAGAAAAGGGTCGGATAAAACCTCTTTCCAAGTTGTCTTTTACGTATTCCTCCATGGATTTTTGTTCAGGCAAAGACAGGGGATAGGTCCTTCCTTTGGGAAGAGGTGCTCCAGGAATCTATTTAATTGCAGTCAAAAGAACGATGTGGAGGTAAAACCTCTGCTTTTTGCTTGCAAAATACGTCTGCAAACGCATGGTATTCATGAGGCAAGGTAGGTGGGACAGCCACGGAAGCCAACATACAAGCAGAAAGTTTTTTGGGTTGAGACAAACAGTTTGAATGACAGAATGACCCCCAAGAGGTTAGTTCTCAATTTTCCCAATCAAAAGAAGGGTTATGTTGTTGTAACCATGGGTAACCAAGGATAACGGGCAGAAGTGGAGAATCAATAAGAGACAAGACAACTTCCTCTTTGTGGAGTACCAAATACCTGAAGGGTGATTGTCATAGTCTCAAATTTTACAATGCCATCTCCCAAGGGTTGTCCATTCACGGTGGTAATGTTCAGGGGTCTAGATTTTGGAACAAAATGGGATATTATTTTCTTTAGCAAAAGTGTAGTCCAAGAATATACCAGCAGCTCCAGAATCCACAAAAGCCTCACAGGAGACAAGTTTAGAGGGTAAATGGATAATTGCAGGAACGGTAATCTTGGTCTTGGAGGATATACCTGTAAGGTCTAAGCCAGCTCCTCCAACACTGGTTAGACCCTGCCTTTTACTGGATGGGAAGGGCAGACAGATAATAAATGTCCTTTAAGTCCACAGTATAGGCATAGGCCCAATGCATGCCTCCTTTGTTTCTCCGACTCAGTTAGGTGGAAACTTCTTACATCCATGGGTTCCACAGGTGCCTGGGGTTCAACTGAGATTTCAGGTTCTGGCAGAGGTGGGGCCTGGAAGTTAGGGGCCAAACGGTAAACTGGCCTAGGAAACTTGCGAGTTCTAAGTCTCTCTTGGCACCTTTCATGATACTGGACATCCAGACAAACACAGAGCTCTATGAATTTCCCTAGGTCTTCTGGGGAATCCTTATAGACTAATTAGTCTTTGATGCAATCTGCAAGACCTTTTCGGAAGGCTGCACGTAATGCCCTTGAGTCCCAATTAGTCTCAGCAGCAAGGGTACGAAACTCAATAGCATATTGTACCACAGACCTGGTGCCTTGTTGCATGTCCAAGAGTGAGTACTCAGCTGCAGAAGCTCTATCTGGCTTGTCAAATACAGTCTGGAGAGAAGCCAGAAATTTGTCAGCGTCTTGCAGCACAGGATCATTGTGTTCCAGATAAGGAGAGACCCAGGCCAGGGCCTTCCCCTTTAACAAGGAATTTACAAAAGTCACTTTGGCAGACAAAGTGCTAAAGGTCTCAGGGTTGTTGCGGAAAGGCAAACGGCAAACATTTAAAAAGCCTCTGCAGTCCTCAGTATCACCACCAAATTTGTTAGGCAAGGGAAGTTTGGGTGGTACAGAAGAGGCGGGTTGGATCGTAGCAGGAGTAGGATCCGGAGTCTGGACCGTTGCAGAGGAACCAGGCAAACAAGATTTAAGCATAGTACAAAGTTCATCTAACTTGCAGTCCAGGGAAGAAAGATGCTGTTCATGAGCTCCAATCAATTGTCCCTTAACAATCTCAGCAGGGTCCACTGTCATTGTGGCCCGTTTGTAATGTAAGGTACCTGTGATAGGTAGTGTCCGAATTGGAACTTTTGTGCTGAGGATTCAGGCAAAAACGTAGTCAGGAAGATTAGGTTGGCAACAGATCAGGCAAAACGGTACACGATCTAAATCCAGAGAGTGGTCAGGCAGGCAAAGGTCATACACGAGCTGGCGGTGAAGTACAAAATCAGCAGGCTAGAGAGTATTCAGGAATTCAGGCAGAAGTTCAACACGAAAATCAAGATCAAAAAGCAGTCACAACATCCAGGGAGCTATTCCACACAAACGGGCGCTGAGAGATAGCATCACTTCCTTTTTATGGGCTGCTTTGATTGAAAATTGTCCACAGCTGGGGCTAGTGTGTCCAAGGTAATGCTTAAAACTGAGAGGACATTTCCAAAAGTTCAGATCTCCTCTGTAGCACAACAGGTAAGGCTGCAGCTGTGGGACCAGGAAGATCCTGGTTCAAATACACCCAGGTACATGACACATAGTATCAAACTTACCATTATCTAATACATTCGGTTGTCCTTGTTGATTGTGCATAGGAGACTCACACCACACAGGTATTTCACTGCTGGCTTTGCCTGCCCCTGAAATAGCTCCTGTGCTTGTCCCCTGAGCTGCTATCTCTTCATCTGCCTGTGGCCTCAGTGTAAATCCCTCTCTGTCTTGTCTCCAGGGCGGTACTCCTCTTGCTTGTGAGGCGAGACATAGTCTCCACCCACCTCTTCCTCTCCACGATACCTCAGAGTCTTCCTCTCCACAAGTGACGCTTTCCTGTCTTCCGGCCTCCGCGTCTTCTTCCACCTGGTCTTCTTCCTCCATGGTCCGAACATGGCTGTGCAGGGGTTCTCCTCTGACCTGCTCTCTCTCCTCTGCTACTCCGCTATTCCCTTCAGACGACTCCTGACACAGGTAATGCTAAGCAGCTCTGCAGCCATTCTTCTCCTCCCTCTGCTCTTTCTAACAGCTGGCAAACTAGTGTTTACATTATGCCAGGGGTTTGTCACCTCAGAGTTTGCTGCTTTGAAAAAACCTGCTGAAGCTCTTCCGACGACTCCTCTCAGGCGACTGGCATACTCCCAGTCTAGGGGGTTCTATATATAGCCCCCAAGTACCTTATAGAAATTTCCAAGGTCACCTTTCCCCTCTGCACTACTATGTCATGTAACCCCAAAAAATAAAACCCTTTTGTTTAATTTATAACCGATGCCACGGCCCCATGAGGCAAGGGGGGCCTAAATAGGCTTACCCCCTTTTTACCCCACAGAATATGAATAATTTAATCAGATGGTATTAAACATAGGTGATTAAATTGGGACAATTACTGTTACTGCACTTTTTGATCCTCCCAAATACTTACATTTAGGCCTGTCTGTTCTACAGAAAATTATGTCATTTAGGTTTTCAGTCAACAATGATTCGTTAAACCGCACGTAAAGACAAAAATACTTTAGTGTTGGATAGAATGTGGAAAAGCTGTTTTTTTTACTACAGTATTAAAGTTTGTAACCACAAATGAAAAGACTATTTTATTATGCTTGAACACAGTTTTTGTATGGTGTTTATTGTCAGTTGTGTCTGGTCATCTCACCTGGGTTCATATTTTCTCATCGGTATTAGTTTGTGTTACTCAAATCTCAGAACTTTTCTCCTGGTTAAAACATAATTGAAAATAAGATGTGCAAGCTTGGCTTTCATTAAACATGCCAAGTTTATATAAGCAAAAATCTATCATGAAAATAATTTACTAATGATCAAAACAGACAGGTGTTGCTAGGTTACCACACCAGCATCCGACAGAGGGTAGTATAAAGTCATTGCCTTGTGACCTTGATGCTTTAAAGTCTTATATAATATTTTTCTGTGACTTCGAGTAATATAGGTCTAGCGTATATACTCGAGTATAAGCCGACCCGAGTATAAGCCGAGGTACCCAATTTTACCACAAAAAAAAAAAAATGGGAAAATGTATTGACTCGAGTATAAGCCGAGGGTGAGAATGCAGCAGCTACTGTAAGCTGAAGAGAGGGTCAACAATGTCCATTTTCACACCTCACTGTGCCCATTGCAACCTCACTGTGCCAACCTCACTGTGCCCATTGCAACCTCACTGTGCCAATTGTCACTGTGCCCATCCTCACTGTGCCTGTTGTCAGTGTACCTGAAATTGAGAGGCTGTGGGCGTCCATTAATTGTTTAAAACTCACGGTCTCCTCCTGGTCCCTTCCGTGATAGGCGTTTCTCAGCAGACACAGTTCCGCCAATCATGGACGTCCTCTTGTCCGAGGATGAAAAGGCGCCCGTGATTGGCGGAACACTGAACACAGTGTCTGCTGGGATGGGTGAGGATGAGAGAATGTTCGTGATAGGCGTTTCTCAGCAGACACAGTTCCGCCTATCACGGAAGGGACCAGGAGGAGACCGCGAGTTTTAAACGATGGATGCCCGCAGCCTCTCAATATTTTCAGGTACACTGACTCGAGTATAAGCCGAGGAGGGAATTTTCAGCCCAAAAATATATACGCGAGTATATACGGTAATATCATTTACAAATACAATTAGGGCACAAATTAAAGCCTAGCAGATATTAAGTATTCTTTTTTCACAGTAAGTCTCAATTTTCATCCTTTAATTGTTAAATATTTCAAAATAATTCACAAGTCCTAATAAGTCTTCTTGAGTTGGTACGTATACAGTATGAATTAGGAAAATAAACATTTCAACACAACAAGAATTATATACAAAAAGTAAAGCTGAAATATGCATCATACTGTATATCATGGTCTTAGAAATTAATATTGATTGGGGTGAGTGTGGTAATTGTGGAATCTCAATTTACCAGCAAAACACATTGTCCACCATTTCTGCAACTTCTCCTTACAATATATCTAAACTAAAGAACCCCCAGTTAATTGAGATGAGAAGAGGGGGAGCTGTTTTTAGTCATAATCCGGAGGGCGACTCAGGATGAAAACTTAAAAAAATCACTATCACCCTAGAATACAAAAGTATGATAATGGCAAGACCACCAGGTTTTTTAAGGTTTAATGTTTTTACTGCACTATTAATATAGCTAATATATTTTATAGATGTATATTGTATCTAATTTATTCTGTGGATCTATCTGTTAAAAATACCGCGCTAGTAGTAACAAATATGAAGCTGCTAGCACTACAATAGACAAACAACTGTGCTAAAAAAAAAAAAAGTGTAATAAAGTGCTGCACTAACAAAGATTCAATGTAGTCAACTACCTAAATATAAGGCTTCATGCCCAGACGTTTTTACAGCTGCGTTTTTAAATTGTTATTGTAAATTTTTTATTAATTTTTTTAGAAAAAAAAAAAAAAAAAAAAAAAGATTGCGGCGTTTTCGTACGTTTTTGCGCGTTTTGACGCTTCGCGTTTTTTTTATGCCCAACGCCGACGAACGCACTGGTCCTGGGTTTTTTTACAGCTTAAAAACGTCTATGCTATTTGCAGCTCAAAAACGTCTAGGTGGGCATGAAGCTATAGACTAACATGGACTGTAAAAACGCTCAAAAACGAGGCCTCATAAGTAATAAATATTGTTTGTGTTTTTGACCACACTTATTATATTTAGGTGGTTTATTTAATTGAATCACTGTTACAATAGCGTAGCACTTTGTTTCACATATTATGTGACTCTAGGTGAGCATTGTTGGCACAAATTAAGTATATTGTTTTGTACCAAGCTATTTGAAATTATGGATTGGTAAATGGCTGCTGCCAGATTTGTATCGCTTTATTAAAAATTTGTAAGCTCCAAACACATTAACACTTTGAAACAGAAATGTGGTCCAGTTTCTTAAAATAAAGTGCAAAAATAAATGTTCCTAAGTTTGCTGACATTTTTATTATTCTTAGATTTGATTAGACATTCCTGTAGGGAAAATAAGTTTTAAGCTTTTGAAATTGAGCAGTAAAAACTTAGTTGAAGTAACAGAAAATAAACACAAGGTGGTGATGTTGCCATTGCATAATCACACATTTGTCCCATCTGAAAGATGTTAAACAAGACCAAGGAGTAAAGTTATTCTAAAAGGGCTTTGATGCCCTAATAAAATGAGATTATGCATTAATCTCTACAGTAACACTGAAGTTGGTTTCTTCAAACCTTTAAACTTTTTTTGACGTAAATGTGAAACATCACAATTGAAGCTGTACTGATATTGATATAGAAAAATGATTATATATATATATATATATATATATATATATATATATATAGATAGATATATATATATATAGATAGATAGATAGATAGATATGGATATATGGAATAAAACCAGTGGCGCTGCGTATATAGTGCACTAATAACAATATAACATAACACCCTGTGATGTGACCTATAGTAAATAACCATATGACATGAAATTAATATTGTGATTGGAATATATGACCAAACTGTGCTCAAAAAAACCTCTATGATTTCTGACCATGACGGTTAGTCATATCAATCTTCAAAGAATAAATGGAAACTTAATTGACATGTAGTTCCTCTCATGAGTGTCCAAAAGCAAGACTAAGAAAATTACATATCCCATGGTAAAGAAAGTTCCAAGATAACGTTGATTCAAAATGTTCAATGCAGGTAAGTGAGTATTGGTGACTTCACACTTAAACACCCAAGAAAAAGTGAAGCGTTGGAAAAGACAAAGGTCCTCCACCGTCAATCTCAAATCTCCTTACCAGCTCGTGTGGATCCCTGGCAAAGATCATATACACCTGTGGCTATTTCCCCCGCCTAGGGTCTCTCTGCAGTGTATCACCAAAAATCCTATTCCTCCACATTAAGGGCTCCTCAGCATAGTCTCCGGATATATGATTTCAAAAGAGACATAAAGGCCACCATGGTGAAGTACCTCAAGACAGTTTTAATAATAAAAAATGAAGATACACTTACAAAAAGTTTGTACTTAAAAAGCATGGGTAAAATTTGTTCGTAAGCCGGCCGGCTTAAACTATCCGCTCGTCCTTCCGGGATAGTGCTGTTTGTGGTGACGTCAGCACGCCGCTACTCCCTACGCCGTTTCGTCAAAGAAAGACGTCTTCCAGGGGCACGAGCGGCGTGCTGACTCACCGCTTTTTATCATACAGGATGCAATAGACACGCCCGGCTCTGACCTCCAGGAAGCACCTGCACCGATCCACCATCTTTGATGGGGAATTCCTGCCCAAATCATGCGATACTCCGTACTGCACAATGATGAGCGAGAACGGCATAACGCTATAGGTGGGCAAGGTGAATTAAAAAATTGTATACGTTTGAAAACCTATCCAACAGCCACTTTGCAATATAAAATTACAAATTATAAATATAAATATAAATATAAATATTAAAAAAAAAAAAAAAAAAAAAAAAAAAAAAGCACTGAGATATGGCCTTCAAGGATAATTTGTTTTGTTGAAATAATTATCGTAATAATGAATATGAGTCTTTTCAATAAAGAATAAAGTATTTATAGTAACTTTAACACATACTATTTTCCATGCCATTTAACAGTTGTAATCAAACAGACTATTTCCTGTATTTGCATAATCGGAGAGACAAATGTAATGTTATTCCATGAAAAATCCTATACACAGATATGGACCTCCCTGAATGAGCTGGTAAGAGCTGCATAGAACCATTTACGTATTTAATAACAATGGATTTATTAGATTCATGGTTAATATTTTTTCAATATTTTCTCACTAGTATTTGCTCCCACCAGAGTAAGTAATTACTCCAATTAAAGTAATTCGTCTATATGCTGCTAGTTCTGATGTTGAATATCTCCACCCCATGCTTTCCTTTTTTCCCCTAAAACCTACCTATTTTCATAGATATCACTGCCACAAAAACATTTTTTTTTATTTGGGCTACCTTGCTGCCTTCACCCATAGAACCTAGCTGCACCTGAACTAGCTTCTTCCAAATACAAAAAAGTCATGTTGCTCAAGCCCTCAGTTGGTGTCAAGGGTAATTTTCACCTTTTTGGTAAGTGATCGTATGCTTTGCCTAGGTCAGTGTCCTGCTGATACACAAAGATGGATAACAGAGTGGCAGAAAAGTAATAAATAGGACAGTATGCACTGCAGGAGAGATGATTTAAAGTAACCCTATTCCCTTACTTACATGGGCACAGCACATGTTTAGCAAGATGCACTGAAAGATAGCGACGTGCAAAAAACAAGGTGCTAATAATAAGAATGACAGTATCTTCTTGTATTGTCAAACAGATATGAAAATAAATAAATAACACTTCAGTCCCAAAAATAATATTCAGTCTATATATGATAGTAAGTAATCTTAGAATGTGACCATAAGTAAAACAATTAAAGGAGAAGTCCAGTATAGCTGCAGAGTGCAGCCAGAGCTGAACACAAGCTAGTGGAACAACAGGTACCAGCCGACCTACAGAAGTATAGATACCCACACTTATCATACCCAACATTGGGAACCGATCCTGGCTGCAAGGAAGCTGTGCCCCTGAACAGCCTTAGGAGAGAGCGGACCTGCTGCGGGACTGATGCCGGGATACCGTAATAGAGATCCACCGGATTTGGTAAGCCCCCATTTTTACTATTCTGTCTCATCTTGCTGGAAAACTTTGGAGGAAGATATCAACCTTTCCCTTCAATCATCACTTCTCCCATTTGGTTCTGAATGCAGCGAGTCACTTCACAGCCTGTTTGTGTTTATTAGGACACTATCTGATAGCCTTTCACCTGGAACTTCTTTGCATATAATTGCATCCAATATTGTTGAGTTTGCACTTTGTTTTTTGCACATTGTTTTGGTAGCGCAATTTTTTCTATTATTTTTGATCAAAGGAGAAGTCCAGCCTGAGCTATTTAGGCCGGGGTTCTCCTATGGGTCACAGGAGTGCAATCCGTTTTGCACTCCTGTGACCCGTTTTCAGCAGAGAACGGTCTGAAGTCTGCTCTCCGCTGACGTCACTGCCATCAGCCATCAGGTCCCATAGCTCTGCATCAGAAGGACGCAAAGTGACAGTCCACTACTGGAGCATAGGGGAATGCTGTCTGCCTGGGGAGTAAAGAAACCTTTGCAGTATGAGTGCAGCACCATTGCAAGGGATAACGTTATCTGTTTTCCTGGAGTTGGGCTTTAATATATCCATAGGGTGCCACTAAAAATACTTTAATACACAACTTCAATATATAATATGTTAGCAGTAGGTTCAACAGTAGGGCAATACACCAGACTGTATGCAGACACCTTGACTAAGGGCCCAATAGTTAGTTAGGAGTAAATCTACAGCAGGTGCAAGTAGCGCTGTTCAATGGATTTTGAATTCCTGAATAGAGTTTTCAATTTGCTTCAGTTTTGCAAAAAATCTGTGTGGAGCTGCCTTAGAATATTGAATCTCTCTCATGTTATTTAGGTTGATAAGTATCACAGGAGGAGACTGAGTTTAAAGAGCATCAGGAAGTTATTAAATGAAGCCATCAGTGCTAATTATACCTTTCAATAAAGTGTTTGCTTTCTTCGGTCACTTCTGAATGTCAGTATCACTCAGCACAGTCAATTTCCACCTCCTAATTTGTGGTTACAGAGCCCTTTCTATAGCATTCACAAAAAGGTGCTACTAGAGTTATGTATGGTTACTAAATACATAACCACTCAGCACTATGGATAAAGAGATAGTTTTCCTGAATGAAAGCAAATTCTATCATTAGCAATCAGTAAAAGTGTCCGGTAGTGGGAATGCACAGATGTGTTCAGATAGAAAAATTAAAGGTCAAGGTTTTCTCTTCAACATGGTTGAGGAATTGTGGGACAGATCACTTTTCAGTGAATATCCTTTTACAAAGGGCAGGAATTAATTAACATATTGTGATGATGATGGGCTTATCTTGTCAGGTATACAGTATAGCACAATACATCTGTTGAAATCAGCCCTTCCTTACAATCAAGTGTGGAATGACAGATCATAGTACCCCAGAGCAACATTTTAAAAGGGGATCTGTACATAGCAACAGTAATAACAATGATTATAAAGTCTACTCCTGTATGTATGACTTCAGCTCTTCTTGACTGGTAACGTCATAGGGGGTAGAGGTTCAGTGTCAGCAGGATTCACTGCAATCCTTAAAAAAAAAAAACAGTGATGGATATGTGCGATCTTCACATGCATAAGATTTTCTATGTTTAAATTGTCTCAACAACCCCCTAATGGGACCCCCTTCTACCCACAGAAGCCTGTATGGGTTGCTATGTCTTTTATTATGTTCTGTAACTGCTTATAATATTAATTGTGTGAATGTAAATATTCATGTCACTGTTTCCTGTATGAGGTGATTTAGATATTATGCTGTAATCTATATGTAGTGGGGTCCTCAAGTTAAGGGAAGTGTTTGGGTGGTAGTTATGCCCAAACACCCCAATTTGTCAGGGTTTGCAACCATTTTATCCGCAGGGAGAGTATTGGTGTACAGTTCCCTGTGGCCTGCAGGTGGTGCTGCCATGGTAGGCTAGGGTTGAACCACTAATACAGGGCTGTGCTTTGTGTCCCCTCTCGGCAAACGTACGGTAGGGTGGGGTTAACCTGCTGTGCATGCTGGGATAGGAGATAAAAAGGGACAGACGCTGCCTGTTGGTTGGTTGGTGGTGGTTAGTCGGTGGGGTCCTACCCCAGGTGTTGTTCCAGTCCGCCCTGGGCACCCTAGGCCCAGGGGCGGGTGTTATCTGTTCCTGTTTCATCCTGGGCACCTTTAGTCCCAGGGTGAGGTACTACTCTGCTGTTCCTGTCCGTCCTGGGTGCATGGACTCGGGAATTGCAGCAAAGGCCTGGGCCCAGCACCTTTGGCTGGAGTCCATCGGGGATCGAGGAGTCTCAGGGTGCCGCCCTGCGAGGGGACCCGTATCTGAGTAGAGGAGGCTGGGTGAGGAACCGTTCCGAAGGACAGATGCGGTAGTCACGGTGAAGGAAAGGGTCCCGGTAACTCTCCGGAGGGATGTCTTCTCCCTAGGCCAAGGTCAAGTTCACCAGGTCTGTGATAGAGGCCTTGAGTAAAGTGTGAGTGTCATTTGGCTGCTAGTCTTGTCCTAAATAGACTATCCATTTGAGGCTGTGTCTGTTCGAGAAGCTGAACAGTGAAGTGACCGAGATTGTGCCTGGGCCTCTCCCCACATCTTGTGCTGTCCTTTTCTTGCTCCAACCTTTGTTCCTATCAAGAGACTGTTATTTGCTAAGAGAAGAAATAAACTCTCTGTTGGAGTTATAGCAAGTGTGGACATTCTATTCACTGGGGGAAACAAGTACTCAAATCTATTATCCACAGAGGTGAGAAAACATTTTCTGGCTCGACTGTGAAATGACCCACCAACAACACCGCTCAACCTCTTAATACAGGAGGGTACGGGCTTGTGGCATGGTGTGCCCCTTCTTTCTGCGAAGAGCCGAAGAACAAGGCAGGTAAAAGGGGGTCTGTGTGCTACATATAAAAATGGCTACCAGAAGATGAAAATCAGATGACCCACAAAAGTGAAGAATAGTGACTTTCTAAATGGGTATAATTAAATGTAGTCTTTAATCCTTTTGCTGCCACCAATGTAGGTCTTACAGCAATGGCAGCGGTGGCTCCTACAAACACAGCCACCGGTAATGTGTCTGACTGTAGGATTTCTCCTGGAAGCAATTACCGTATATAATAGAGTATAAGCTGACCCGAATATAAGCCGAGGCACCTAATTTTACCACAAAAAACTGGGACAACTTTTTGACTCGAGTATAAGCCTAGGGTGTCCATCTGCATTCCTCACTGTGCCTCACTTTGCCTCTCTGTGTCCATGCCTCACTGTGCCCATGCCTATTCTTACATTTAACATGGGAGTATATGGAAGGTGTGCCCGGATTTGAAAAACCGGTGCTCCCCAGCCGTAGGTCCCTCAAACAGAAAACTTTGCACACTTGTAGAGAAGAACTGCGGCTACATGTGTGCCAAGTTTCGGGTCCAGTGGACCTACGGCCGGCCAGTAGGGGATCCCCAAATTTACCGGAGAAATTACTGTTTAACATGGGAGTCTATGGAAGGGGTGCCCGGCTTTCAAAAAAAAAAAAAAAAAAAAAAAAAAAAAAAAAAAAATATCGGTGGTCCTCCGGACAACAAACTTTGCACACTTGTAGAGGAAGAGTGAGGCTATATGTGTGCCAAAATTGGCCAGTACTGGGTCCTCAAAGTCCGGGAGATCAGGCGCAAACATTGACTCGAGTATAAGCCGAGGGGGGCATTTTCAGCACACAAAAAATGTGCTGAAAAACTTGGCTTATACTCGAGTATATACGGTAGCTGTAAAATGGCCTGATCACTTTCTGCAGTGAATAAAACAGGAAACTACATGTATTACGTCACTTCCTGGCTTAGAGCTGTCATTCCCCAGGAGCAATGACCTGTAAGGCTATTAAAGCATCACTTATGGTTACATTTTTCATACCAAAGTGTGTTGTCATTTCACATGCAATTTTAAAGCTTGAAATGTCGGGTATTTTGGGTTTACCTGTTGCAACCTTGTCTTTCATATTTTACCAAAAAATAAATAAAAATGGGCATTTGTGTACACCAAAATTACTTTTAGTATATTTTTTACTGAAAATATGCATTTGATAAACTATTGCCCATAGTGTGACATAAAAAATTAGAACTATCGCAATTTTATTGTCTAGGTTCTCTGCTTTCAGAAAATATACTGTATACTGTTTGAGGGTTTTTAACTAATATTTTAGGCCTAAAATATGCATTTTAATATGTGTAAAAAAAAGCAAAATAAATTACTCTGGCAGTGAAAGGGTTAACCATATCAACACCAGCATGTTACATCCCCTTCCTTAACATTTAAATTTTCAGTGCTGTGGTAGTTTGACTAACAATTACTCGGCCATGCAAAAGTGAGGCCAAAGGGAATGTTATGGGACTAGAGACCAAACTCAATATTATCCTAATCTTTAAATATATTAAATATAATAAAACAATTAGTCTTAAAATGTGGTATGAATGGCCGCGGCCCTTTATGACTGGTATGACGATATATAACCAATATTTTTTTGACGCTCTAACATTTTATAACCTTACATAGATTAACATACCAATGGTTCAGCGTTAAAAAGCTCGAACCAACCAATTTATAACAAAAAAAACACAACAGAAAGGATATTCAAAATGGGGAAGGACAGCGACAAGGGGAGGGAGGGGTGCCTTTTCTTCTGCTGCAGCCGTTGGTCTGATTTCTTTTTTAACCTATTCTTTCTTCTTATAGGTTCGTTGAATCACCTGACCAACTGTAGAATATTCTAGAAGTCAAATGTCAGCTGACAGGTAAGTGACCAATTAATAACTATTTTTTTTTTAATTTACAGCGAACTGTCCTATTGATTTGTCCCTATTCCCATAGGTAGGGGGCGCAATTGTGTTCCCCCTACTTTCATTTCTTTTTTTAAACAGATGTAGCTTTTGTTTGATAGTATATTTTACTAAATAGAAAAAAAAAAAAAATGGGATTGCTTACATTTACTTTTAATATATTTTCATCTATAATGTACTGAAATCCCAAAAGCAATCAACACAGTCAATATTCAAACCAAATACAGGTACATCTCAAAAAAAAATTGAATAGCATCAAAAAGTAAATTTTTCAGTAATTCAATTCAAAAAGTGAAACCTATATATTATATAAATGTGTTGCACACAGGGTGATAGATTTTGTAACGAGAGTCACTTTTGGACACAGGGTGAGCAAGAAAATAATGGACATTAAGAATGTTTTGGATTGCTTTAAAATGGAACAGTAATATTAATCCACAATATTCCCCAGGATATCTGTAAAGGACTATTATTTGGTTGTTTGATTCTGCACTCAACATGTTAGTTGAAAGATGTTAATGTCATCTCCCCCAGCCACCTGTCTGTAATGCAAATGGGTCTAGGATAGCTTCTAAGGGTCTTTTCATTGTGGCTTGTGGTAATTAACTCTGCTATTGTAGGAGGGAGTTTTGTGTGTTAATGTTGATCGTCACTCCTGCTTGAACCTCATACAGATCGTATTTGGGGGAGAATTATTCGTATAGGGTCTTCTTCGGCTGGTTGGAGTTTCTGGTAGCTGGCTTGTGTTCGGGAATGGAATATCTTAAATGGCTTTAACCCCTTTCATACTTGGATTGCCGTTGCATTGGTGGCAAGCAGCGGGTTGATTCCCAAAGCCAGAAGGACAGCTACAAGCCAATGGAAGCACAGTATGAACCGCTAAATCGCTCAACCCTCAAGGACTTACTGGAGAACCGGTGCCGACCGGCCAACAACTGTAAGAAGAGGGACATTATCGCAGAACTAGTCGAAATGGATGGAGCCAAAAGACTCAACATAACGAAAAGGCCCAGCGTAACAGACAGGACACCCGAAGAGGCAAGTTTTGATCGGGCTGTTAACATAAGACTGGCACATTATGGTCCTAACCCTCCAGCGGAGATCATAGGCCAAGTTATAGCGGCTGTGGAGGAAAATTTGCTACAGCAAAGAGGTGCTGCGGTAGCAGAAGTCACAGCAGCACCCACTGAAAGGAGAAAAGTACATTTTGCTGCTTTTAAATTTTTCAGCGAAACAGAAGGGGAGATTGATTGGTACCTTGCCAACTTTGAACGGCAATGTGCCCTACACCGGGTGCCCACAGAGGAATGGGTTACCATTTTGTCTGGGAAATTGTCTGGCCAGTGAAGCGTTCAGGGCCATCCCAGACGAGGATATTATGAACCATGAGCTGGCAAAAGAAGCACTGTTGGCCAGGTATGCCGTCACACCAGAGGTGGTTCCGAGAGACTAGCAAGCAGATTGGAGACTCATATACTGAGTGGGCATGCCTCCTACACCGTACGGCATCCCACTGGGTTGCTGGATGCCAAGCAGTATCCGGGGGAAGAGGTGCTGCAGATGTTCCTGCTAGAGCACTTCTTTGACAAAATGTCCCCGAAAGTCAGAGAGTGGGTCAGGGACCGAAAACCTTTCACCTTGCCTGAAGCAGCTCGCCTGGCGGATGAATACACAGACACCCACAAACTGGTTAACCCTGTTGTCAAGACAACAGCTTGGGTGGATTATCGATCAGCGGCACCCCCTCCAGCTGCCGCCTACCAACCACAGTCGCACCGCCCTACAGCACCACCTCCAGCGGCCACTTATCCTCAGCAGCCCAGGTTCAACTCCCAGACTACTCACAACCCATCAGGTGTTTCGGGTGTAAACAGCTAGGACACAAAAAGCCAGACTGTCCATTGAATCCAGCCAGGCAGTCCCAGTCTTAGAGAAAGCCAGCAGGGGGGAACCACCGCACATCCATGCCTGCGGCCCACTTCGTTGAGGAAGAACATTGGGGCGTCCTGCACGAGGCTGATCCAGTACAAGCAGCTAACCAGGACAACAGGCAGCAACACAGGCAGACTGTCCGGGTTAATGGAAAGGTAGCCAATGGCCTACGTGATACTGGCGCCACCATGACCCTACTACAGAAGAACCTCATCCCAGAGAGCCAACACACCGGAGACACTGTAGCCGTAAGAGTAGCGGGAGGCACCGTCTTCCGGCTACCCGTTGCCCGTGTTCACCTGGATTGGGGGGTTGTTCGGGACATGTGAATGTGGGGGTGATGAAGGATTTGCCGGCGGATGTACTACTGGGGAATGATTTGGCCCCCCCTCATTTCTGCTTACGCCCCGATGGGCCCCGCTGAAGCCAACCCAGTGACTACTCGTGCCCAGACCCGTGATGCTGGAACCGGCCCGCTTGCTGCTGAGACCCAGGTGAGACTAGCTTCCCCGACATGCACCATAGATCACGGGCCCCTAGGCTGGGATACCCCAGAGGCAGTCGGGCGGGAAACCTGGGAGGACCCGACCTTACAGAAGTATATGGCTAAGGCAGATACTCAGGAAAGGGGAATAGATGGGGAGCTTTATGAATGGGTGGGGGAAAGACGGTATAGGATCCCTAAGCCATCCCAGAGAAGTAAGGCCCCTTTGCAGAAACGACAGCTGGTGGTACCCAAGAAATACCAGCTGGAGGAGATTCTGCAAATCGGGCATGATGTACCACTAGCAGGACATCTAGGGTCCCGTCTCACAGCCCATAGGATTACGCAGAATTTTTTCTGGCCCAATTTTAACCAGGATGTGCGACAATACTGCAAAACGTGTGACACATGTCAACGTGTAGGTAAGCGGGGGGACCACCCTAAAGCTAGACTTATCTCCATGCCTATTATTGGGGAGCCCTTTTACCACATAGACGTTGACATTGTGGGTCCCTTGGCCAGGCCTAGTCCATCCGGGAAGAAGTATATTCTCACCGTGGTGGACTACGGCACCTGTTACCCAGAGGCAGTAGCTATGTCCAACATTGAAGCAGAGACAGTAGCTGATGCCCTGGTTAAGATATTTACTAGAGTGGGGTTCCCTAAGGAGATTCTCTGACCAGAAAACCCAGTTTACCGCTGTGCTTACCCAGCAGTTGTGGAAGGTGTGCAATATTACGCCCTTGCTGAGCTCACCTTACCACCCCCAGACTAATGGTCTCTGCGAGCGCTTTAACGGGACTCTCATGCAAATTCTGAGGACCTTTTCGGACGCTTGCAGAGACTGGGAGAGATTCCTGCCTCACCTGCTATTTGCGTACAGAGAGGTACCCCAGGAATCTACAGGGTTCTCTCCCTTCGAGTTACTCTATGGGAGAAGGATCTGCGGACCCCTCGATCTCATCAGAGGACACTGGGAGGGAGAGACAGAGCAGGAAGGGACCCCCATAGTGCCCTATGTTCTGGAACTTAGGGACCGCATGAAGCAACTGTCTCTGATGGCAAGGGAGAATCTCCAGATGGCCCAGGGGAGACAGAAAAGATGGTACAATCGGGGGGCCCGACAGCATATCTTCCAGGTTGAGCAGAAGGTTCTCAAGCCTGTGAAGACCGACAAGATGCAGGCATCTTGGCAGGGCCCGTATAAAGTAGTAGCCCATGTATGTGATACTACCTATGTTAATGCCAGCTGTGCAGATGAAAGAATCCAGCGAACCTTTCATGTGAACATGCTGAAGGAGTATCAGGAATGGCAGGAGGATGTTTCTCCCTGACTTACTAGAGAGAGACCCCCAGACTAACCTTATTATTCTTGTACAGCTAGGGGACTGGTTAAGCCCCACAAAGAAGGAACAGGCTAAGAGGCTTCTGTGGGAGAAACAGGCGACTTTCTCCCAAAAACCGGGCTATACGACCCTGGCTGTGCATAAGGTAGAGACCCCTGGACAAGCACCCCTTCGACAACCCCCCTACCTTATCCCTAAAGCAGTCCGAGAAGGAATGCAGAAAGAGATACAGGAGATGATTCAGTTAGGAGTCATTGAGCCCTCTGACAGCCCTTGGGCCTCGCCTGTAGTCCTGGTGCCTAAGAAAGATGGAACTACCCGGTTCTGCGTGGACTACAGGCGACTCAATGAGAAGACCACCACTGACGCCTGCCCAGGGTAGATGAACTGTTAGATCGTATAGCCAGGGGACGTTATTTAACTACAATAGACCTGTGTAAGGGCTATTGGCAGATTCCCTTGGCCGAGGATGCTATTCCCAAGTCAGCATTTGTTACCCCGTTTGGCCTGTACCAGTGTAAGGTCATGCCATTCGGGATGAAAAATGCCCCGGCTACCTTCCAACGTATGGTGATAGGCTCCTCGATGGCTTCCAGGATTTTGCATGTGTATACCTGGATGACATTGCGATCTTACAGTGGGTCTTGGGAGGAGCACCTGGTTCACGTAGGGGTAGTTCTGGACAAGATTCGGGCCGCAGGCCTGACCTTGAAACCTGACAAGTGCCATCTAGGTATGGCAGAGGTGCAGTACCTGGGATACCGAGTAGGGTGTGGGAACCATAGACCAGAGACATCCAAGGTAGAGGCAGTAGCTAACTGGCCCACACCCCATACTAAGACCCAGGTATTAGCCTTCTTGGGCACTGCAGGGTACTACCGACGTTTGGTCCCTGATTATAGTGCTATCGCCAAACCCCTGACTGACCTGACGAAAAATAATTTACCTAGGCAGGTCCTGTGGTCTCCAGCTTGTGAAGCCGCACTTCTAGCCCTCAAGCAAGCACTTGTAAATGCCCCTGTCTTGGCTGCCCCAGTACCTAACAAACGTTTCCTTGTCCACACAGATGCTTCCATGTTTGGACAGGGGCTGTGCTGAGCCAAGTCGGGGAGGATGGAGGAGAACACCCTGTCGCATACCTGAGCAGAAAGCCATTACCCCGGGGAGGGAGCTATGCGGCAATGGAGAAGGAGTGCTTGGCCCTGGTCTAGGCCATTAAAAAGTTGAACCCTTATTTGTACGGACAGGAATTTTCATTAGTCACCGACCACAACCCATTGGTCTGGCTTAACAGGGTCACAGGAGACAATGGCAGGTTGCTGCGGTGGAGCTTAGCCCTGCAACCCTACAACTTCACCATCAGCTACTGACCCGGTAAGCAAAATGGCAATGCGGATGGGTTCTCCCGGCAAACAGATGTCATCCCGGCCTCCTAGTTCCGGACATCCCCAAGTTGACCCGAGAAGGATCATGCCGGGTCTGCCGTAGTGTCCCACAAGGAGGGAGCCATGTAACGAGAGTCACTTTTGGGCACAGGGTGAGCAAGAAAATAATGGACATTAACCACTTAAGGACCGCCGCACGACGATGTATGTCGACAGAATGGCACGGCTGGGCACAAGGGTGTACAGGTACGTACCCTTTAAGATCCCAGTCGTGGGTTGCGCGTGGGTCACAGAGCTGAAGAACGGGGAGAGGTGAGTGTAAACAAACCTTTCCCCGTTCTTCCTAGTGGCTTGTCAGTGATCGTCTGTTCCCTGTCATAGGGAACGACGATCAGTGATGTCACACGCCAAGCCACACCCCCCTTCAGTTAGAATCACACATTAGGTCACACTTAACCCCTACAGGTTAACCCCTTCACTGCCAGTGTAATTTTTACAGTAATCAGTGCATATTTATAGCACTGATCGCTGTAAAAATGACAATGGTCCCAAAATGGTGTCAAAAGTGTCTGATGTGTCCCCCATAATGTCACAGTCACGATAAAAATTGCTGATCGCCGCCATTACTAGTAAAAAAAAAAAAATATTAATAAAAATGCCATAAAACTATCCCCTATATTGTAGACACTATAACTTTTGCGCAAACCAATCAAACGCTTATTGCGATTTTTTTTAACAAAAATATGTAGAAAAATAC
This sequence comes from Rana muscosa, assembly GCA_029206835.1. Classification (NCBI taxonomy): domain Eukaryota; kingdom Metazoa; phylum Chordata; class Amphibia; order Anura; family Ranidae; genus Rana; species Rana muscosa. The sequence goes on along the minus strand of CM055122.1, from coordinate 84,771,009 downwards.
ATATCGGCCTAAACTGAGGAAAATATATATTTTTTTTATATTTTTTGGGGGGATATTTATTATAGCAAAAAGTTAAAAAAAATTGATTTTTTTCAAAATTGTCACTCTGTTTATAGCGCAAAAAAAAAAAAAGGCAGAGGTGATCAAATACCACCAAAAGAAAGCTCTATTTGTGGGAGAAAAGGATGCCAATTTTGTTTGGGAGCCACGTCGCACGACCGCACAATTGCAGTGCCGAATCGCAAAAAAAGGGGCCTGGTCCTTTAGCTACAAAATGGTCCGGGGCTTAAGTGGTTAAGAATAAGTTTGATTTCTTTTAAAATGGGACAGTAATAATCCACAATATTCCCCAGGATATATGTAAAGGACTATTTACTGGTTGTTTGATTCTGCACGCAACATGTTAGTTGAAAGATGTTAATGTCATCACCCCCAGCCACCTGTCTGTTGTAATGCAAATGGTTCTAGGATAGCTTCTAATGCGGCGTACACACGATAGTTTTTCATGCCATTTTTTAAACCAACGTTTTTCTCGTCGTTTTTTTTTCATGTTTCCTCAAGCCTGTCTTGCGTACACACGATCATTTTAAAAAACGTTCAAGCAAAGCGCAGGGACGTACAACGGCACTATAAAGGGGAAGTTCCGTTCGGATGGTGCCACCCTTCATGTTAGTAAAGTTTGTTGAGCGACGATTCGCGCTTTTCAGTCCGTTACAGCCTGACGAATGTGCCATCTCCATTACGAACGCTAGTTTTACCAGAACGAGTGCTCCCGTCTCATACTTGATTCTGAGCATGCGCGTTTTTTTCCCCTCGTAAAAGCATACACACTATCGTTTTTCACGTCGTTAAAAAAACGACATGAAAAACGACGTGAAAAAATAGAGCATGTTCGAAATTTTTAATGCCTGTTTTTCACGTCGTTAAAAATGCTCTGGAGCATACACACGATCGGTTTTAAATGCCCATTTTTAACGGCATGAAAACCGATTGTGGGAGGGAGTTCTGTGTGTTAATGTTGATTGTGTCTTCTGAGCTACAAGGCGGCATGTCTAGCCTAAATCTCTGAGCCAGGCTGCTTAAAAGGATTAGGTAATTAGCATGTTAATTAGGTCTGGTCACAGGTGTATTTCCAGAGAAATATGATGCACCACCTCTTTTAACTGTGTATAAAACTTGTGGTCTTTTCAATAAAGATTGTCATTCCTGCTTGAACCTCATTTAGAGCATTATCTCGTATTTGGGGGAGAATTATTTGTACGGGGTCTTATTCGGCTGGTTGGAGTGTCTGGTAGCTGCCTTGTGTTTGGGAATGGGGAAGGAAAGGGAGTAGCCATATAGGCTCCCCTTTCCTCATGGGGTCACTGTAACTGCAAGGTTAATACAGAAGTTTCTAAGAAGGTTTAGCTACAGGGCTAGAGAGTCAATAGTTTTAAAAAAAAAAAAAAAAAAAACCCCAGTCAGTAGATTTGATTAAGCTCAGGTGTGTTAGAGAGTTCTGGAAATCTGAGAATCAGTAAGGGATTGGTTAGTGAAATCAGGTGTTAGATCAGGAAAATTCTAGAAGCTGGTTTCTGGTCCATTTAAGGAGCAGTTCCAGGCAGGTTAGTGGTGCGATACCAGAAGATTCCAGCAGGAGGAGCTCACGTATCGTCATGGAAGCCCTGATTCGTCAACTGATCAAAAAAGCCGAGGCTGCGGGAGGGGAAGAATGGATTCGACAGTGTCTTGCCTCACCTTCATATCCTGATCCCGAAGCAAGCAGCACGGAGGACCGATCAGCTGGGCAAACGAACAGCGCGGCGGGACCACACCAACAGCCATGCCCTGGAGCGGAGGGAGCGGTCGCGGGATTCCCCCATCATACAGCGGCGGGGACGGATGACGCCGCAGAAGAAGAAGAAGAAGAGGCTGGTCGGAGGTCAAGCAAGAGAAGACGCCCATTGAGGAGGAGCGCAAGCCCGGATCAACCCGCTTCTGCCCATGGCAGCCAAACTTTTTCTTCTCTCCCTTATAGGAGCCGGCGCACATGCGCAATGACAGAGCCCGGAGAGGGGGGACAAAGCACGCTGGGGACAACAACAGCAACAGGAGAAGTACGCCAGCAGCCCGCCCGTGGTCGGCAGGGGGCTCGCAAGGGCGGAAAGGGAGGACAGAGAGCTGCATGTGTGACCACACAGCCTGAAATCCAACAAGCCGACAGAATCCCTGTGCGGTGTGCATCGCCGGTGTCATCCCCTGGAGTGATCCCTGCTCAGGGGGCAGTTGGTGAGTCAAACACAGCACATCAATTATCTATATTAGCTAAATCCTTAGAACGATTGTTAACTGTAATGCAGGCACAGGCTACAAATCAGCAGGTTCCCAGAGATAACAGTGCAGGGGTTTGGCCAGCTTGTACAGCTGAGCCCATGGGTATATCTAAGTTAGCCAGTGCATCTAATAACAGTAATGTAGAAGCAGTAAGAGGGGTGCAAGTCACAGGGCAAAAAGAGTGCATGCCTTGTTTTCTGTCCCCGCTGGGGTTTCACTTAGCCTCTACAGTAAAGGAAAAGATTTGGAGGGGGGAATATATTGATCTCAGTTCAATTCCTCCCCCTTCAAAAGAACCATCCAGGTTTGATAAAAAAGATGATAGGACAGATGAGGAGCGTCGCAAAGCTCTCATTAAGTCCTTTTATGGGTGGTTACAATCATTTATAATATACGCTAGTGTGCTTTGTGAAAAATCCCCTGAATTAAGCCCCCTTTTATTTCAACACATTGATATCGTTTTAGAAGCCTACAGGAGTTTCAGTGGCTTGTCATGGTTGCTATACGATGAAGCATTTAGGCAGAAGCTAGCGGTGCAGCCATCTCTACAATGGGGTTCAAAGGATGTTGGCCTATGGCTCAATTTATTTCTGCCTCAAAAACAATCAAATTTTCGCTCAGCTGCGGCTGCAGGGCCCCAGGTATCATCTAATGTAAATTATAAGGGTGTGTGCTTTGCTTACAATGATGCGCATTGCAAATGGATGGCGTCTTGTAAATACAAGCACGAATGCGCTTTTTGTGCTGGGAATCACCCAGTTTCCAAATGTTTTCGGAAATTACAAGCAAATGCAAAGGAAGGTATTTCCAAAAGCAGCAACACCAGTGATGCTCTCAAGCATGCTGCCATGGCTGCTTCTCTATCCAAACCAGCAGATAGCTTCATTGCTAATTAGCGGGTTCACAGTGGGTTTCCAGTTACCTAGTTTTCAAGGTAAAGGTTGTACAGTAGTGGAAAATCTGAGATCTGTTAATGAGGCACCTTTAATAGTAAGAATAAAATTGCTAAAAGAGGTCGCGTCAGGAAGGATGGAGGGTCCGTTTGACCATCCCCCCTTTTTGGATTTCAGGATTTCCCCTTTGGGTTTGGTACCTAAGAAAGAGCCAAATGAGTTTCGTTTGATACACCATTTATCATTTCCTTTTGGCAGTTCTTTGAATGATCAAATCAACACTGAGGCTATATCAGTGTCTTATTCATCTTTTGATTTAGCAATTGAGAAGATACGGTTGCTAGGGAAAAATGCTTTGATGGCAAAGGCAGATATTCGATCAGCCTTTCGGCTTCTTCCTTTGCACCCAGATTGTTTCAACTCACTCGGTATATGTTTTGACAATAAATTTTACTTTGATAAAGCATTGCCGATGGGCTGCTCAATTTCTTGTTTTTACTTTGAAGCTTTCTCAACATTTATAGAATGGGTGGTAAGTATGGTATCACATTCCACCTTTATTATTCATTATTTGGATGACTTTTTATTTTTAGGCCCGGAAGGTTCAGAGGACTGCGGTCAGCTATTATCTTCATTCAAATTAGTATGCCAACATTTTGGGATACCATTGGCGGAAGATAAAACTGTTTTTCCTACAACATGTATTGATTTTTTGGGTATAACACTGGATTCGGTCACCATGGAATTTCGGTTGCCTGGTGAAAAAAAAATCAGCAAATTATCCCAATCTTTGCATTTTTTCTTGGGTAGAAAAAAGGTGACATTGAAAGAAATGCAGTCCCTTTTGGGGCAATTGGCATTTGCCACTAGGGTTCTTCCCATGGGTAGGGTTTTTTTCCAAAAGATTGTATGCTGCCATTTCAGGATTAAAGAACCCGTTGGCCCATATCAGGCTATCTTTAGAGATCAAGCAGGACTTGATGGTCTGGTTGCAATTTCTGGAGCAATTTAATGGGAAAACCATGTGGCAGCATGATTTTGTGCTGGACAGGGATTTTCACCTTGAAACAGATGCAGCTGGCTCGCTTGGCTTTGGGGCGGTTTGGAGAAACCATTGGTGCGCTGCTGGGTGGCCTCACAGGTGGGTCATCAATGGGTTCTGCAGAAATATAGTATTATTAGAGCTATTCCCAGTGGTAGTGGCATTGGAAATATGGGGCAGTTTATTCGCCAATAGAAGGTTGCTGGTGAGCACTGACAACAAGGGAGTAGCCTTTGCAGTTAACAGTTTGTCATCTAAATCTCCTCCCGTGGTTTCTTATTTAAGATATTTGGTTTTTCTGTGTTTAAAATGGAACATCTGGTTAAAAGCGAGATACGTCCCAGGAAAGAATAACGTCGTTGCTGACGCTCTCTCGCCTGCAGATGGACCGGTTTTTCAAGCTGCTGCCAGAAGCGGATCCAGTGGGGGTAATCTTCCCTTCCCGTTTATGGGAGATAGCATAATTTTCCAAAACATCCAGGACTCTGTGGCGGCTTCTACCTGGAAGAGCTACAGTTCTTCATGGTTATTGTGGTCAATCTTTTAGCATCGATGGGTCTGTCTTTATCTAATCATTCGGAGGACCTAGTACTTCTGTTTCTACAATCATTAATGTTGAAACAGTATTCTTGGTCTCACATTAGTAAGACATTATCAGGGGTGTCATTTTTTCTGCGCCTTTATAATCTGCCGGCTTGTCACAGTTTTTTCTCGGTGCGGCAGGTGCTAAAGGGATACAGGAAGAATCATTTTAGAAAGGATATGAGGTCCCCAATTACCCCGGCTATATTAGCACGGATTTGTGGGATAACTTCAGAAGTATGCTTTTCTGCTTATGAAGCTGTCCTTTTTAAATCTGTGTTTACGCTCGCATTCTTCGGTGCGTTTCGGATTTCTGAGATCCTTCCTGCATCAAAGAGAAGTAACATAGGCATGTTATTATCTAAATTGTTTATGGGTTCAGATAATATAAAGTTATTTATAGCTACAAGTAAGACGGATGCGGTTGGTGTTGGTAATTGGGTGGCTTTAAAGAGGTATAGTGTTGAGAATATCTGCCCAGTAAGGACCCTTCAGGCTTACATGGCAGTTCGCCCGCCCAGTTCAGGGTTTTTGTTCATTCACAAGGATGGTTTACCAGTAACAGTTTACCAGTTTTCATCAGTATTGAAGAAATGTTTAGCAAAACTTCAGTTGAGCAACACTAAAATAACGACTCACTCGTTTCGAATAGGAGCAGCCACAGAGGCTGCCAGGATTGGTCTAGAGGAGAGTACAATTAAGAAGATTGGTAGATGGAGGTCAGATTGTTACAAATTATACATTCGTCCATATTAAATTAATTATTTTGTTTCAGGTCCCCTACATACAGTCTGGATTATAGGGCATTCTTTTATTTTTTGGGCACAGAAGAGAGCTGCTGATAGAATATATTCGGAGAATTTGGGCCTGGACCCTGCAGCCTTCCGGATTCATTGGTATGGTCGTAGGGGAATGATGTGGGAGGATTTGTTGTTTGAATTAAGTAGGCTATACGCTTTACATGAGGCTCCAGATATAATAATTATACATGTTGGTGGTAATGACATTGGGAAGTTAAAGACATTTGATCTGATTACCGATATGAAGGATACATTTAAGTCTTTACGTTTAGCCTCTCCAAATACGGTGTTTGGGTTCTCAGAGATAATTCCACGTCTGAGGTGGTTGGAATCCGCAGTTTTCAAGCCACTAGAGAAGGTCCGCAAGCGGATAAATAGAGCCATGGCGAAGTTTCTGAGCGATGGTATGGGTTTTTCATTTCGGCACCATGAGCTGGAGGGCGGTTTACAGGGTCTATATAGGGATGACGGGGTGCATCTATCGCCCATAGGTCTAGATATCTTAAACACAAATTTGCAAACATGCATAGAGTTGGCCGCGGTTTGGGGGGTTGGGGACGGGAGGGGGTGCTGCAAGCCCCCCTCCCGTCGGTTGGGAGAATTAAGGAAAGTCAAGTTCAAGTAATAATCAGCTCGAGTCTCAGTGGCTGGGTTGAGTACGGGTATTGATAAACACTTGGTTGGAAAGTATGTTTTAAAAGTTAAAATTGGTGGATTATGGATTTATGTTTTGAAAACCAGTGAATCAGGCCGTGGCCAATAATTATCCAAAAAAAATAAATAAATAAAATAATAATAATAATAATAATATATATAAAAATAAAAAATGTTACATGGAGATTAATAAAATTGGTTGTTTAAGTTATAACTTGCTCTGGTGTTTTTTGTGCTCTATGCATGTTTGCGGGGGTGTGCATGATGCATGTGATCCCATGGGGAAGGAAAGGGAGTAGCCATATAGGCTCCCCTTTCCTCATGGGGTCACTGTAACTGCAAGGTTAATACAGAAGTTTCTAAGAAGGTTTAGCTACAGGGCTAGAGAGTCAATAGTTTAAAAAAAAAAAAAAAAAAAAACCCCAGTCAGTAGATTTGATTAAGCTCAGGTGTGTTAGAGAGTTCTGGAAATCTGAGAATCAGTAAGGGATTGGTTAGTGAAATCAGGTGTTAGATCAGGAAAATTCTAGAAGCTGGTTTCTGGTCCATTTAAGGAGCAGTTCCAGGCAGGTTAGTGGTGCGATACCAGAAGATTCCAGCAGGAGGAGCTCCCCACCCTACCCCCCCCCCCCCCCATCTTTTTCCCGTCGCGGCCAATTCATGTGGTAGGCTCCCTCTGGTGAATTGCCAGAGGGGAGAATTAAGGAAAGTCAAGTTCAAGTAATAAATCAGCTCGAGTCTCAGTGGCTGGGTTGAGTACGGGTATTGATAAACACTTGGTTGGAAAGTATGTTTTAAAAGTTAAAATTGGTGGATTATGGATTTATGTTTTGAAAACCAGTGAATCAGGCCGTGGCCAATAATTATCCAAAAAAAATAAAAAAAATAAAAATAATAATAATATATATAAAAATAAAAAATGTTACATGGAGATTAATAAAATTGGTTGTTTAAGTTATAACTTGCTCTGGTGTTTTTTGTGCTCTATGCATGTTTGCGGGGGTGTGCATGATGCATGTGATCCCATGGAATATCTTAAACGGCTTTAACCCCTTTCATACTTGGATTGCCGTTACAGATTCCAATCAATGTTTTCTTTTAATTTTGATGATTATGGCTTACAGCTAGTAAAAACCCAACATTCAGTATCTCTGAAAATTAGAAAATTGTGAAAAAGTTCAATATTGTTAACTCAAAACACCTGTAAAAGGTTTCCTGAGCCTTTAAATGGTCTCTCAGTCTTGTATAGTATGTTATACAATCATGGGGTAGACAGCTGACTTGACATTTGTCCAGAAGATGGTCA